>LR990880.1:3462881-4184159 GCA_905163395.2 Endotricha flammealis | reverse complement strand
AACGTAGTTGTGCGGGTTTTTTACTAGTGTGGAAATAAAATAAAGTGCTTTTCAGAAACTGACTGTTATGCTTAGTCCTCAAACAAGATACGCCAGCTCTTATCATTTACATCAAAAGAATACATATAATGATACGTCTTAGACGTAAAATTACTAGCAATTTGATACACATTATCTTCTCATTCTCTGTTTATAAGTGTTATAAACTGTACAATCATTGCAACTAGAACAAATTGGTGATATTTTCTTGTACAGTCAACAAATAATAGAGGTAACTAAGAACAAAGTTTTTTTAAATGTCATTCAGTAGACAAACAAGCAAGCGGGCCACCTGATGGAAAGCGGTCACCGCCGCCTATGGGCATCAGTAACACTAGGGGAGCTACCAATGCGTTGTCTACCAAGGAGGTTGGAGGAAAGGTAGGAGATTGGGAAGGAAAAGGATGGGGAAGGACGCATTGCTGCTTCACGTCGATATTCTGTGAGAGGGTGGTACTCGAAATGAAATGAAATGAAATCGTTTATTTCAGAAATTAGACCTTCACAGGCACTTTTTCTTGTCATTTACAACTTGTTTAAATAAAGAAAATAAACTACGTTATATACTACCACCATTTCGGACACAAGCAAAATGGCAACCGGTAAAAAGAAATGGCGAAAGAAAACCGGTTACGGCCTTTTTTGTCATTTTGTAAGGTTTCGGTTACGGCCTTTTTTGTCATTTTGTAAGGTTTCGCCGGTTGTAATCTTCCCCGGTCGAGCTAGCTTATTTCGTAATAATTGCTCTACCACTCCAAAAATTATATTTATATGCTAACTAGTAAAATACTCGCAACTTCGTTTGCGTATACCTCGCATTCCCGCGGGAATTTTGAAAAATCCATTCCAAGTTCCAAGTTTGTGAAATAAATTGAAATATATTTTGTCTATTGAAACGAAACTGAGCTACCGGAAAGGTTTAATAAATGAAAAGTAACAACTATAATATGTATATAATAGAATACTAACTACAATATAGAACTTTATTATAGACTAGCTGACCCGTGCCCACTTCGTTGGGCATAATGTTAATAATACTTTTTTAGAACAGGCGTTCGTAAGAAACGCTTTCAATCGACCGTTTTTTCTCCGATTTACTTTGCAAAACCGACTATCACGTAAAAGCATTTTTATTTTTCGGTTTTTTATATAACCTATGACACTCAGCAATAATGTGGCTTTCTATTGGTGAAAGAATTTTTAAAATCGGTTCAGTAGATCCCGAGATTAACCCTTACAATTTAACAAATATACAAACACACAAACTTTACTTCTTTATAATATTAGTATAGATTAAAATAGAACTTGTAAAACTACCTACATTTTTTTTGTAGATAAAGCGACCTCATAGCCTATCAATGCAGTGCAGTCGTTTATCAAACCCACATGTATTATAATCTACAAGAAATAATACCTTATTGTCAACAGTCGCTTACGACGTTCTTATTTCTCCTTCCTTGTATTATGTATGTAATACTCCGCGAAGGTCTTAAGCGACAATTGTTTATAAGGCACTTTTTTGGATGTACCATCACACATTTAAATAACATAATTCACGCCCGCGCTTTGACTATGGCGCAAGTCATAAGTTGAAGCGGGAATTGTATATTTGGATTTTAAGAGAGGAAGGGCACAGCGAATTATCCGTTCAAATCGGAGCAGCCCGTCTGGGGAAGGACCTCCACCTTACAGAAGACCGTAGCCAAATAGCATTGGTCACGGCCATGTTGTGTTCCTACGGCGAGTAAGGTCTCCAGAGCTCCACTTGGGGGGTCGGGAGGGTTGGCAACGCGTGAGTGATACTCCCGGTGTTGCGAACGTCTATGGGCTACGGTGACGGCTTACCATCAGGCCGCCCGTATGCTTGTTTGCCACCTATGTGGTATAAAAAAAAAGTAATCTGTTTTAAAATAATCGTATTTCACGGGCATATAATTTATTAATTTTTGGACATAGTCATACATGTTTTGTAGTATAAAATAAAAACCAGTAGTAGATATTTTCCTAAAGATTTGTTATTGACTTTTTATTACTTAATAAAATAAATTTTGTATTATTTATAATAAGATTATTAGTTTTTTTTTTTAATATTCGTGTTAATTATTGCAGTTAGAAAACTTTTGACTCCTACCGCAGTTGCTGATGCAGTTCAGCAACTGTAAAGAAGTTTGAAATAATAAAAAAAAAACTTTGTGTATTTTTTTACCTTAAATAGGTAAAAAAAAATACACAAAGTTTTGTTTTTCTGTTTTTTGTTTCTACATGACTGTCTACTTTATAATTACTTCAGAATTCTCATATCTACGTTAACATGAGAATTCTGAAGTTAAAAATTAGTATCTACTAGATACTAATTTTTTTCTGATGGTTGTTATAAACGCTTAGGCTTGTTACCTCCACCACATTAGAAAGTAAATTTTATTATCAATGCATATCGACGGATTTGGTAACGATAACCACAAAATAATGTACTTGATACCCACAACTCCCACAAGTCACCGATACTACGACAAAACCACCGCGGTCTAGTTTTTACTAGCTTTTCCCCGCGGCTTCGCACGCGTTAAATTTTGTGATGACAACAAAACCCATAGCGCGACTTGTGGCGCCATCTGTTGGCCGGCAATTGCGAATTACAGCGCCATCTATAGTAGTAAATACATTTTCTCATTGGAATCACATACTTTCACGGGATAAAAAGTAGCCTATGTTGGGCTCTGTACCCCTGACAATATGTGTACAAATTTTCATAAAGATCGGCTGCTTAGTCAAGCCGTGAAGGAATAACAAACAAACCAACAAACTCACTTTCTCATTTTTAATATTAGTTAGGATTACAGAATAGGTACCGAGATTAGCGCGTTCAAACAAACAAACAAACTCTTCAGCTTTATATATTAGTAGATATAGACTAGAACGACTGGGCCGATTTTCATAATTTTTTGTATTTGTCTCAGTACAGAATAGCAGAACAACTAATAAAAACATTGGAAAAAGTAAAATAAAAAATTCTAAACAAAAAACTAAAATAAAATAAATTGATTTTCCCATAAAAAATGTTCAGTTGATGGAGAGGTGAGAGAGGTCTTATTTCGCCCATGCCAAAAATCAACGCAGACGAAGTCGCGTACACTTGTTTATAAAACAGACGAGCGTAAATTACATACAACTATTACATTTAAAAAGTATGGTAGTGTACTTGAGAACTATTTTTACTCCAAACCCACGCGGCGTGTAAATATAAATAAAGACACCATTCACAATACAGAAGTTTTATTTCACGAAGAGCGTTCGCCTATGAATGTGTTAATGTGTGCGTGAGCGATTTTACGAGCGTTTCCGAGATTACGCACACATTTACAATGTGCATATGTGAACGTTACGACATTCATAGTCGAATGCTGTTCGTGAAATAGAATCTCTATAATAGGGACAAGTTATGCTAGTTTTGGACTGTATTTTACATCCCGCTGTTAACATGAGCCTATAGGCGTGTGTAATAATATATGTCGTACATTAATTTCTATCGAACTCTGAATGTGTTTGTTACGTTCTATTACTTATTGGGACAATGTACAGTCAACAAATAATAAATAAATATATAGGGACAAATCATACAGATTGAGCTAGCTCCAAAGTAAGTAACTCGTGTTATGGGATACTAACTCAACGATACTATATTTTTATAACAAATACATTATATAGATATATAGATTATATAGACCCGAGGCCATTCAGAAAAAGTTTGTTTTTCATCATGCATGACCCGACCGGAGATCGCACCCGGGACCTCCTGGGTGGCGGTCTGGCGTGGTAACCATTACGCCACGAAGGTCAAATAAATAAATAAATATATAGGACAATTCATACAGATTGAGCTAGCCCCAAAGTAAATTCGAAACTTGTGTTATGGGATACTAACTCAACGATATTATATTTTATAACAAATACATATATAGATAAACATCCAAGACCCGAGGCCAATCAGAAAAAGTTCGTTTTTCATCATGACCCGACCGGGGATCAAACCCGGGACCTCCTGGGTGGCGGTCTGGCGTGGTAATCATTACGCCACGAAGGTCAAATAAAGTAATGAAATGAAAATATATATTTTAGAAATTAGGCCTTCACAGGCACTTTTTCTTGTCGCGACAGCCATAACAGTCAATAGTGATCATAGCTTCGGCACCAGAAAGCGCGGTGCAAGTCCCCCCCCCCCCCCCCCCCCCCCAAGTGGATTTTGATTATCTCCTTAACAGATTTCATATAAATCGCTTGAGTGAGCGGTTTAAACGAGATTGCTTATGAAACAAACAAACAAACATAATAGTAATCTCCTACCTAACCTAAATAAAGTCATGTAAGTCCATATATTATTCCAAATAAAGAAAACATTGTAATTATCCCACATTTCTGTTTAAATCACAAGCACAGTAAAAAGTATAAAACTTGACCATAAATAGCGTGAAATTATGGTCACCCTACACTCAACCCCATATTAGGTCATCCCGTTAAAGTTCTATGTGGTTCTACTTACTACCCGTTTCTTACGTTTTAATTCTACAAAAAACCTTGTTCACTTTTAAAATAAAGTCTAAAATCCTTTAACAATAAAATTGAGCCCTTATACAATATTATTTTACTATTTAAAATCAACTCTATGTAATACGCTTTTAAGTTTAAAATAGTTTAGAATAAATCTTGTTCCCATAATACAACCAGGATAACCAGAGCTGTCATTCCATATTCAATCGTAATATAATGTATAAATTATATTGAATTGCAAGCAAATATGGAGCTCTTGTTAATTTGGAAGTTAGGCCGAGATCAATCAGAATGTCAAATGTCCTCGGAAACTAACGATTGTTTATTTATTTCAAGACTAGGCTGACCTGGCAAACTTTTTTCCGCCTTTTAGGCACTACTCTACCCTATCCCTACCCTACCCTACCCCTACCGTACCCTACCCTACCCTACCCCACCCCTACCATACCCCTACCCCTTTTATTGAGAGTAACTTAGCAGATCTTAAAAGTAGTAAATAATTTGACCCAAAATTATCTTCCATTGGTTACATTTTGATTAAAGTAAAATGTGACGATACAATAATGTTCTCTGACCAATTAACCAATAACGTCTTAATAGAATGAATGAGGGTCAGACAAACACGACTATAACACCTAGCATGGGACAAATTGACATCTGTCACAAGTGACATTGACAAATTGCCATCTACGTGACACGGCTTGGACACGGCAAGGAAAAGGGAGCTATATTAAAAGAAAAGAGCATCGTTGTGCTGTCTATATGTGTTTTGTTTCGTCTGTTCTAGGTGGTGCCATAGATTTATTATATACTAGCGTTAGATTGGCAATGCAAAAGAGATCATAGCATACGCGTTTGTTAGAGCGAGATAAATAGGCGAGACCATTCTTCCTATACACGCTATCGGGCTGCCGGCAGTATTTCCCCGACATCAGTCATGTTAAAGACAAATCCCACGTATTTTTACAAAATTTATGGTTTTTAAGTGTAGTTTTGGTGTTAATTAGACGTGATTAAATATGGTTACCTGTGCAGTGCCTGGATGTCCACAAAATTAAATATCCTGCTTGCACACATGTACATTACACGTACACTAGTGTATTTTGTTTTTGGTCTCGTCTTAATCAAACCATTGCCGACATAATACGCTAGTATATACTAAATCTATGGGTGGTGCCTGAAGTAGATAGAAAAAACTCAAATATATCACCGGTCAATAATATTTCACCAGTAAATCTACAAAATTTTATCCACTATGTAAAAGCGAAAACCCGCGGAACTTCGTCTGCGTGTATCTCGCTTTCCCTTGGGAATTTCGCAAAATCCTTACTTATATGTATTATTAATATTCCTCTTGAATAACTCAATCTATTGATGAAAACTGTATTAAAATCCGTTGGATAATTTCAAAGATATAAGCGAACAAATAGGGGAAGCCACTTCTTTTTATACTATGTGAAGATTAGCGCAACTTTATTTGCATGTCTCCTCATTTTCCCGTGGAAATTTTGAAAAATTCTTTTACATTACATCTAGAGTGTAACACCTGAACTATAGACTGTCATAGTAGACAATAAATTCATTAGATTGCATGCAGTAAGCTGATTGTATCTGACAACTAGGTCGCTAGGTCGCACGCCATTGATGTGGTCGACAGTTAATTCAAAACCTAATCTACGATTGTGGTCTACATGACGACAAACTTCAGCGTAAAAGCTATCGTCTTTTGTACGAACAACAGACAATGAAAGAGGTGAGCAGGGCCAAGAACATGGTGTAACTATAGGCTCGGAGTGCTTGGGACACGATGCGTCTTTGTGAGACAAGTTGTACCTTTAAGAGTTCCTTGTTTACACGGATTCTATGGTACCCAAAAAGTAGTAACTATAAAGACGACCTCCGACCGTGGCGTAATGGTTACCATGCCGGTCTGTCACCCAAGAAGTCCCGGGTTAGAATCCCGGTTAGGTCATGATGAAAAACGATATTTTTCTGATTGGCCTGGGTCTTGGATGTTTATCTATATTATATGTATTTGTTATAAAATATAGTGTAATTCCATAACACAAGTCTCAAACTTACTTTGGGGCTAGCTCAATCTGTGTTTTGTCCCAAAAAATCTATAAAGTTATGCAACATAAGGTCGTGCATGGCAACCGCTGTCCTAGTGACCTAACGAATACAAAATGAACGACCTAGTTCCGAATATAGGCGCTAATGTTAGTACTAAGTTTTCTTATGTCTCAAAACTTATGTATCTTCAAGTTAAATCTAGAAAATGACTAAATAAAGCCATATGGTTATAATTATACATAACCCAGATTGTAGGGAGGTCGAACGACTTTAATATATTCGCCAATACTTAGGTTTGAATAAATAAATGGTAGGGCGTTGAATGTAACAGTTAGGTTTTTAGTTGGCACAGTCAACCATTGAAAGAGATGACCACGGTAGAGAATTAAGGACAAAAATAGACGCTAATAATGTAAGCATCATTATGAAACTTTGTAATTACATAGAACAATATGAATACTAATAATAAATTCGTGTAAATCGCTTCACGCAATTTTTTATTATGTATGAGGTCCGCAAATGTGCATGCGGGTCACCTGATGTTAAGTAATAACCCCGCCACCCATGGAGCACAGAGACACGGGAGTAGACCCCGAGACGCTGCCGGCCTTTTAAGTGTATTAATAGACACAATTCACTTATTAAACTATTTATTAAATCAAATTAAAACATTATGAATACTTTCACCACAACTTTGCGCGCGAGTCGACTATATTACAATTGACTGTGACAGTTCGATCTAGGGACGCGACTATACTTATGAACTCGATAGTGCGGTGCATGTTATCGCTAACAGTATGAATGATCGCTTCTTGAGGTTCCCAATTCATAGTCATTCGATTCAATATATTACATAGAAAATTGCAATAGTATTGACAGTCCTTTTCACTTCTTTCATTGATTACGCCCTATTTTCTCGATAGGAACTTAACAAAGAAATAAAAGTATGAAGAAAACAAACAATTTCGTAACGGGAAACATCAAAGCAACTCGAATAGAAACAAAATCGATACAACTTCGGTTACAAAGCGCATCTGCTCACCAAACGAAACTTTACGCAACAAATAGACAAAATAACCGGAGACACTATCGGAACGCGGCTAGCGGCTGATGTTTCAAAGGGTTAGGAAATGAAAGGCAAAACAAGGAAATGGTGTTGTTTGAAAATATTTTGGTAACAAACGTTAATAAATATGGTTAATAATTTTTTTTAATGGTAGAGCATGCATTAAATGGGTTAGCTCAAACGGGGAACTACCATCCTCTCATATATAGAAACAATACCCAAGTTCTTAGATCTCCTACGTTATGGATTGGAAAAGACTGGCTGACCAGTGGCTGACCAGTGGTCTGAACCAGTTCCGCTCTGCCCTAAACACCTTAGTCTGCGATGCCATCCACGCTGCTGAAGACATAGCAAGCTGGCGCGTGATAGTCCACGAGAGAGTGATTCGGAGAGGCAACGACCCTCAGCATTGAGGACAAACGACGCAAGGAGGAGGAGGTTATGGATTCAAGTGGAAAAAAAAGGTCCTGGGATCTACTAAGATGCACGACAAAATGGAAGGGCTAGTGTACTAGTGTATTAGGAACCAACAGACAGCCTTATTGCTATACTGGTCGCCAAAGCGGATGGCCCGCGCAGTCATAAAACGAAGTTCGAAACTCATACTTATTACTCAGTGCATAACGACAAACATTTTCAATTGTTTTATAAAAAACTGTGAGCCCAAATTTTGGCGCGTACTATTTTTGTTATTATACCACAAAGGTGGCAATCAAGCATACAGTCGGCCTGATGGTAAGCCGTCACCGTAACCTATAGACGCTAGAAATGGGGGGGGGTATCACTCACGCGTTGCCAATCCTCCCAACCCCCCCAGGAGGAGCTCTGGAGACCTTACTCACCGTAGGATCACAAAATGGCCGAGACCAATGGCTGCGATCTTCTATAAGGTGGAGGTCCTTCTCCAGACGGGCAGCTCCGATTTGAGCGGATTATCCGCTGTGCCCTACCCACGCCCTACCCCTATAGCTACTATAACAGAAAAATTTCCAAGGCAACCGTAGAGTACCTTTGGACTAAAAGTTGGTGAAAACCACCATTTCCTGTTGGACCAACTATTATGCACAACTAGTTGGTATAACAGGAACAATTCGGAAAAAAAAATCCTCTTCGCATCGCACAACTAAGTTGTGCTTAGTTGTGCTATCTAAAATAAGTATTGCTGTTGGCACAATTACAAACTTACCTCCACAACTTGCCTCAGGTCTTCCACGTACACATTCTCAGTCTGCACGATCTCAGCACACACTCTCTCCAGCTGGGATAACCCTGGCATCTCGTCCATCTGTTGACCTGATAATCCGAAAAACATACATTAATCTTTATTTGTCATTATTTTTGCCTTGTTGGATATACCGGACTGCGAAAAGTACCATCTTACAGAATACTGTACTACAAGTACACTTACTAAGAGAAGCAGTAATTCGTTCGATTTTCTATGTAAAATTAGTATGTATATTTACAACTAGCGCCCCGTCCCTGCTTCGCAAGGGTTTTTGTGTAAGGTCCCTATTTAAAAAATATATAATATAACCTAGTCACCTGCGGATAGGGTAGATTACCAACGGTGAAAGAATTTTTCAAATCTTTCCTCTTTATAATATTAGTAATAGATAATAATATATCCGTTATCTGTTACCATCGAGTACGTGGCCCTTATTATAGACGCCTTCAAGTATACATTGGGTTTGTCCAAATGTGTTGGTATTTTGTAATATAATCGCTCACGCTTGACAATTGCTCCGAGTCGCTCACTATTTTAAAATTTCAACCTCTATTTTGGTTGCGGCGCAGTAATTCACAACTGAGATTTGAGGACAATTTATTTTTGAAGAAAATGACAAACATTAAGGGCCCCATATACGGTACGATCCGTCTGTACGATCGATCTCGATTGATCGCAACAAAACTGACGCACATACACGAAACGATCGGTCGCAACGATCGATCATTTACTTGAAAAACATCGAATCGTTGCCATACACTGTCGATTCATCGTTACGATATTCATGATCGCATCAAATCGCAAGGGTTTTTGTTGCGATCTGCGATATCGTGTTCGATGAAGTAAATCGTTAACGATCTGAACATACACTATCGATTCGTCGTTACGATCGATCGGTCTGATGCAACGGATCGTACAGACGGATCGCACCGTATATGGGACCCTTTACGTCTCTATTTGGTACATACTCGTTGTGCGTTACCCATAACACAAGCACGCAGCCTAGCTTACTTTGGAACTAGATGGCGCTGTGTAAATTGTGTAGAATTTATTTATTTAACTACACTGGGCGTCAAAAATAAGTACTACAGTTTTAAAATTGCAATTACTCTTAAAACTATACAAGTTAGAGTTTTGAAATAAAAATCAATCTTTAAAAGACGATATTATGCATGAAGTTTTTATTAAATTAAATGAAATTGTCTCTTAACTTTTTTTTATTTCAAAGGTCTAGCTTCTGTAGTTTAGGAGATATTGCAATTTTAAAACCGGACTACTTATTTTTGACGCCCAGTGTAGATACTTAGTACGTGTTGTCTATAAAGTACAAAAAGAAGTAGCAAAAATCTAATTTTAAACTGTAACCTAACCTTGGTGCATCTAAGCACAAGTTTCTCTATAATTACTATGGTTAATCCAAACCCATCGGACTAGTTTAATCACTCTATTAAACTAAGTATAATAATTAGTATTGAGAAAGCAGTAAAAACTCCATATCAGCGAGGTAAGGGATAGTTTAAATATTTGCATAAATAATTCTAATCGTTAAGAAAAAAAAATATTTAACTTATTACATGAATATCGTTATATTTTTTATACCTATCACATTAATATTAATGGTTATATTAGTTTAATTATGTGAACTTCGTGTTTTAATTTAAATTACATTGCTTACAAAAATAATAAAAGAATCATCATTATTATTATTATGTAAGTACCTAATATGTATTATATTTATTACTTATATATTTTATTATTGCATTATATTATGTTATTAATATTTGATTATATTTGTTTCATTTTAGCCGCAATCGTGAATTTCTGCACTCCCAATGGTTGACTGGTAGAGAATGCAATAAGCATTAAGTCCGCCAATTGTATCAGTACTTGGTGTATTGTGGTCAATAAAGTTAAATAAATAAATAAATAAACTTCGTTGGCGTTTATTTATGCCCAGCAGCACCATCTAATTTTTAAAGCGTCATTGACTATCAGACTTTTGACGAAATCCTACAGGAATCGCGTTCTTTTCGGGATAAAAAGTACCCTATGTGTTATTCCAAGGTATCATCCACCTGCATACCAAATATCATAAAAATTGGCCCAGTCATTTGAGCGTGAAGAAGTAACAAAATTTCGCCTTAGATAATACTAATAATGTACTTTTGGAATGGTGGAAGATGTTTCACATTCATATGACTTGAATCGGGGCAAGCCAACACATTCCCACAGCTGCGACTTTAACTGCTACCACAGATTGAAAAAAAGAAGTGTATCTAAGTGGTAAGTAAAAAAAAACATCTCGAAACTAAAATATTCAGAAAGATATTAGGTGGAATAGGAAGGATTGAAAAGATTTATTCGGTGACATTCTGTAACTACGAAGATTACCTGGATTACTAATAAATGGATCATCATCATTTTAAGAGAGGTAGGGCACAGCGGATAATCCGCTCAAATCGGAGCAGCCCGTCTGGGGAAGGACCTCCACCTTACAGAAGATCGTAGCCAAATAGCATTGGTCTCGGCCATGTTGTGTTCCTACGGTGAGTAAGGTCTCCAGAGCTCCACTTGGAGGGGTTGGGAGTTGCGAGGGCTGGCAACGCGTGAGTGATACCTCCGGTATTGCAAGCGTCTATAGGTTACGGTGATGCTTATCAGGCGGCCCGTATGCTGTTTACCAACTTTGTGTCATACAAAAAACATCATTATGATGACATAGACTCCCAAAATATCCACTCTCTCTTTATAGTATTATTAGCCAAACCCGCGCAACTTAGTTTGCGTGAACCCCGCTTTCTCGTGGGAATTTCGGTAACTCCTTGTATGTATTATACATTAAACCTCTCCCTTAAATAAACTATATTAAAATCCGTTGAGTATTTTAAAAGAACAGATATAACAGGAAAGAGCGAACAGACAGCGGTATCGACTTCATTTTATTATTACGAGTAATTAAAGATAAATAAATTACAGGAGAAACTTACGTGGTATTTTCTCAGAGTTTCCCTCTTCTGAAATACTCTTAGTCAAAATCCCAGCATTATTCACAAAATTGTTACTCCCATTTGCTGATGTCATATCAGCGTCACTATGATCATCTAAACTTTCTATCGAAGCTAAGTATGCAGAGTTCACTCCTCCTTTATTCTGAACACCACTACTTGAAGTGGAACTTGAAGAGGCAATGGAACTCATCGACAGCGGTCGTGTCACTTCTACAGACGGAGGATTCAGTCTTGTGGTATCTTTGTCTATATTAGCACAAGTTTTTAAGTTACCAGTAGACCCTATTGCTTCCGGAAACGGTCCACTTTTTGCTAACTGTTTAGCTGGACTCTCAATTTTAGTAATTCTAGATAAACTATTTGTTGCTTCATTTGTTTTTGGTAATTTAGCAGGAGTAGCTTCTGGGGTACATCTTTTTGGACCCTTTTGTGGTGAATTGTCTTTAGATGATAATTTAATATCGAATTCTCTATCGTTGGAAGATATAGAAAGTTCGATAGACTGATCAATGTAGGGTAATGATAAAGACTCAAACGCTGTTTTATTTGGTACACTGGGTACGTCGTAAATAATGGGACAATTGTTCGTTGGGACATCGTAACATGCGTCATCCACTTTGAACTTTGGTTTTAGTTCTGGAATTTTTGATGGTGAATCTATTTTGTTTTTGGTCAAATGCCTAATGTCTGGCTGGTCGTAAATTTCCACTGATGGTAATATTTCAACGCCTGATTGTGATATTTTAGATGTAGCGCCCACAAGAGGAATATTCGATCTTCTCGTTGAAGACCTTCCAGATGTTAGTGTCTTTTTCTGTATCTTCAATGTTGTAGGTTCAGCCGCGCTTGATATCATCCGTTTAACATTAGGCGATAGATTATTAAATGTAGATGTTTCAGATTTGGTCTCTCTCAATATTCTATGGATTCTGTTGTCTCTAATTTCACTGGCATCACACTTCACTTCACTAGCACCATTTATATCACTTTTAGTTCGATTATTATATAGTGAACTTTTATTTATTGTTGCTATAGGTAGCTTTATGCTTCCAGCTAATTTTGTGGGATCTACTCTATCGTCTATCAATTCCGTGGTGTTTTCTTTAGTCATTGTATCAATTTGTGTTACAGGTGGATCGTTTCTAGCGTCTTTTGCTGTTTCTAAACGTGTTTCTTCTGGCCGCAGGCTTTTCCCTGGTTCCAGTAAAGAATCATAGATTCCTATGAGCGTTGGTGTCAAGTCGGTTGTGCTACCTGTAACAAAATGAACAAGATGTTAGCTAAATGGATCTTAAATTTAGATTTGATTAGGTTTTGTAAATACATTATCATTGTTTAGATTAAAGTTACTAGTTTTATTTTTTGTTGGTACACAAAATAACCTGTGTTGTCCATTACAGGCTAATACGGATTTAATGAGTCTGCAGACTATGAGGTTTTTACAAAATATCCATTACAACGTTATTTCGATTAGGCACTTGATTAACTTCGTAATGATTTAAAATAGATTACATTAATTAGTATACAGCAATACATACCGGTGCATCCACAAACTTTTTGTGGAGCAACATAATGCAACATGATAACATTAGATAACATTTTTCAACTTTTGCGACTTTTGAATAACTTTTTTTTATCAAAAGTTTCCCACTTGTAATAAAATAAATATTCACACAGATTGAGCTAGCCCCAAAGTAAGTTTGAAACGTGTGTCATGGGGTACTAACTCAACGATATTATATTTTATAACAAATACATTATTTAGATAAACATCCAAGACCCGAGGCTAATCAGAAAAAGATCGTTTATCATCGTGACCCGACTGGGATTCGAACCCGGGACCTCCTATGTGGCGGTCTGACATGGTAACCATTACGCCACGGAGGAAGAAAAATAACTGTCAATAAACACAAAGGTACGCTTCTATTTATATTAATATACCTAATAAGTATTTTAACATCTTCATTTAATTTTGAAATACGGAAACAAATTAATTCTAATTTTAACTGAAATGAATCCCTTTTTACGTTATTAACCGGAACCGTTCCTAAATCCATGACATGCCACATTAAATGAATGGTGGAGACTCCAATTTGTTTTGGTTTTACTTTAATTACTTTTGATTAATTCCATTTACTATTAAGACTAATTAAGTCAAAGAGAGTTTAAATTTTTTTTTTTTACATTTTTATTCATCATCATCTCATCATCATATCAGCTACAAGAAGTCCACAGTTGCATCATCTCTTGAACGGTAAAGTATCGTCTTGGGGGACAGGTCTGTGGGGCAATTCACGTAACAAGAACCGATTCTAGTTCGATTCAACGACACTCGCTGTCTCACTCATTCAAAATAGGAATTGAACGGGACAGCGAGTGTCGTTGAATCGAACTAGAATCGGTTCTTGTTACGTGAATTGCCCCACTGATCGTTTCATCAACATCTGCCTATTTTACATTTAGGATTTGATTATAATGTTGTGTAGCCTAAGAATAATGTATTGATTGAAAAAAAAAAAACTTTCCAGCGCTATTTGGATTGACATTCTGCCTTTAAGTACTTAATTTTTTGTTATGCATCTGTGGCTGTGTATTTTATTTTTAAAATATATGATTAAGTATTGGTAAATGACAAAGCCGTAACCGATTTTCTTTTGCCATTTCTTTTACGATGGCAATTTTGCTTTTGTTTCCAAAATTTAACACAAATCATTTATTACTGAATTTCGACAATTCTGAATTTCACCATTGATGTCTTACTGAATCATTGGTGGAACACTCCAAACAGTATGTATAGGCATGATATTAATCTTTGACTAGAGAAAGTGCTCGTGGAGATCTGAATAAATATTTTGAAGCTTCGAATCATGTTATAAGTGTAAATTTTGTTCAATTAGCGATTGTGACTCCTGATCACTGAATTTGTTTAGAAATCTATGAACACCAAATATGAATATGGAAGATATTAGAAAGTATGGTAGTCGGAAATGTCGTCCATATAAAATATGTGGTATCGACATGCGATCGCACTTTCGATAATGTTCCTTACTTATTAAGATTAGGACATATTTGGAGCTGGGGCTTTATGGTTTTTAAGATGGTTTTAAACCGCGACTAGTAAGAAAAAATAGAAAAAAAGAAAAACGTTTATATCTACGAACACCTGTGACCAATAGCCGCATCCACACCAGACGATCCAAATGAGCGCGGCAGGATCTCGGTCCAACAGACGTTCCATTGGATCGAGAATATCGATATCCTCTGGTGGTCTGGTGGGATTCAGCTAATAAGTTTTGACAATTAAAATGTCTATATCTGACTGAATTTCCTTCAACATTCCTTCTCGTCAATGGTCATTCCGAAGTGCTGGTAGATAAAAAAATATAATTATCTCATATTATAAAAAGACGTATTTTTTTATTTAGCCAAACAAGTTGACACACCCCACTTGATATAAGCAGTAGTGGAGCCCAGAAGTGGGACCTATCGGCACCGCGGACAGGTAAACCCCGGGATCATAAAGGTGCTCCTTCACCGCGAGCATTCGCGTGTTATGTAACATTTTAGATTCGACTTTGAGCATTACATTACAATACTACCTTCCTGACTGACGAGCGTTCGCCTCCCTCACTGCTGTAATGCTCGAATCTGGAGGGCTACTAAGAAACGTAAATCCGATACTTCGGCCGAAGAATCATCAGAAGAATTTTAACTATGAATTACAAGGTTTTTTCATAGTTATTTTATTAATTTCTTGAATTGTATGCATGAAATACCTTGTACTTTATGATTATTTTAGTAGTTCGTTGAATTATAAAAATACCTTGTATTCGAAGTTTAAAATTCTTCCGATACTTCGGCCGAAGTATCGGATTTACGGTTCGTAGTAGCTCCTGAGCATTACATTACACGCGAATGCTCCCGGTGCAGGAGCACCTTAAGAAGAAGGAAACATGTGAGCAGGAAGACGTGTTAAGTGCGGAATAAATTATTTTTTAATTTGATTTGTTTGAAACCGTGTAGCGCAATTTAATAAATATTTCGTTTACATAAATTAGCTCTATTGTATTATTTCTAATTTATATTCAATTCCTAAACGATCAAAGATAACTAGGTTAGTCACTTACCTATTGACCACCATGAGATACGACTTCAAAGATACCTAATTAAAGAACCAATACATACACTTGAACTTCATAATCTTTGAACCCTAGAAAATAAGGTTTAAAATCGTAAAACAATATTGCTATCATCTCCCATACATCTTGTTCGACGGAAGTACCTATAGATACCATTACTAAAGGCCATAGTTCAATAGCTCAGTGGAACTACATAGAGATGTTTATACCACCGTGTAAATAATTTAATGTTGTCTGTGGTCAGACACTGACAACGTTAAGGGTCAATACATACTGGCGAATCGCAACGTCAGGCCAGGTTTCCACCAAAGCGGAGACGAGAGGAAGTGTCAAATTTTTCTATAGAATCTTGTGCCGCACGCGAGCGGAGATGTGCGTAGCCGGGCGTCACATCTCCTCGCCTCTCCGCTTTGGTGGAAACCGGGCATCAGAAACGTAACATTACAAATTCACACTTACATAATCTCCGCAACATAAGATTCGCGCGCACCAATCAGCGTTGGTTGGGCACAGACTCGAGAATCCCGTCAAATGCGCGCGTCTTCTTTTTATATTAGAAAAAATATATGCATTACTTCGCAGAAATAAAAGGGTGAATGTGCTAAACACGTTCCAGATTCTGCTAAGACTGCCCGAGATACAATGTTCGAGTTGCAATGCCCAACAGAGTTTATAGTTCCTACTGTTTGTTTTTGTCATTTAGTTTTAAGTCAATTGCTGTACAAAATACTATGAATCAATAGAGATATTGAGTATTGAGATTGACGCTTCGATGCGCTGTATGAGTTGACCCTTAAATGTTGTCTGACACCACAAAATAACAGTTACACACGCTGTTATTTATTAGCGAGATACGTGGTAACATTATGTTATTTATTGCAAACGGTTTTTGATTTATACAGGTTTTGTGAAGTTGATTTATTTGTATAATCTTTGGCATTATTTTACAACTGTACAATATTATTTTTATTAAATTCGTTGTTAATATGACGGAACGAGGACATTTTTATGTCAAGGTGACAAACAAGGATATTGCCTGAATGATAACCAATCGAAGTCAAAACGATAGATGATTTGGTCAGACCTTTTTAGAGCAAAGGAGAGGCTTTCCAGTGTGAGGTAAGTCTCTCTTTAATTCTTTCAAAGTAAAACAAAATCATGAGCTCCAAGTAAGTAATAATTTAGTTGTAGGGTTTAAGTAATGCAAATAATGTTAAAAGTGTTTTTATTACATCAATTAAACTATTTTTCTATAGATATAGATATAGTTTAGTACAAAACCCTAAACAGGAACAATATTTTACAATTTTGAGCGTTAAAAGCGGTATTATCATTTCACTATAAATATCGACAATATCCGTAGCAATGAATCAGAGTATTTTTACCTTCCTTAATGGCGCCTACAGGCCCTTGAAACGGTCGATAATAGCAGATAGCACAATGGCATTGGGATAATATTAACTTCATTAGACATTGCATTAGTTTCGGAAATATCCTACGGGAATCGCGTACTTGTCAGGATAAAAAGTACCCTATGTGTTAATCCAAGATATCAGGTACTTACATACCAAATATTATATAAATTGCCCCAGACATTTGAGCGGGAAGAAGTATAAACACATAACTTGCGCCTTTATGTACAAACGTACCGGGGTCTACTGTTTTATTATATGTATAAGAGATAGATATATCCATCCATACTAATATTATAAATGTGAAAGTGTGTTTGTTTGTTTGTCCCTTTACGTCGAAAGTAATGAACGGATTGATATGATTTTTTTATTGGGGATAGTTTAAGGTCTGGAGAGTGAGTGACATAAGCTACTTTTTATCCCGGAAAAACATCTCATTCCAACGGGAAAAAAAAGTATTACCCTATTTTTTCATAATTTTATAACGGGGATAATTTAAGGTCTGGAGAGCGACATAAGGCTACTTTTTTCCCCACGGGATAAAGAGATTCCCATGGGAAAAGTTATTGACATTTTCCCTTGATCACGCGGGCGGAGCCGCGGGTACAGTGTATATATAAATAAAACTATTGTTTAGAGCTTTTGTGCCAAGCATTATGGAACTGAATATATATGCATAAATAGGAATAGATTGAATATTGAACAGTAGGTATAGTTTATGGTTACCTATACAAAGTAACAGGCTTTGTTTAGAATGCCTTAGTTCAATGCAAATTCCTATGTTCCGTTAGCAGTTGTAATATTAATTAACAAAACAACAGCTGGATCTGAATCACGCCTATGGGTCAGCGCAGACCGAACGAATTAGGCTCATTTACGGCCAAAATTAATAATCGATCCGGATAAACTTTTTGCTATCTAAGATTAAAAATTCAATACGTTTTTTGACATAGAGTTACACTTTGTATACGTAAATATCCGAGATTGAATTCACCGATAGATAATTAATTTTTTGACGAACATTTTTGACAAAAACGATCTGTTAAAAAAAGACAAAAAACGATCTGTTAAATAAAAATTGACAATTGGACACCAGTGCTTTTGTCGCTCGCTTGCAACTGACTGAAGGGTGGTGGTGTGCATTTGCACCATCGCAATGCGGCAAAATCTTAGTACCGGACAGCTTGTCTATACTTTTATGTCGATGGCATTAACAATTTGTCGGAACTACGGAACCGAGTGGTAAGTATTAAGTAATCTGTGCCCATAGTATGAACTGGGAGTAGCGCAGCGTAAATAGGGCTGGCTCAAGATTTTTCATTACATTCGATACGATAAATATCGATAGCTTAAGCATAAAGTAAGCTATTCAAACTCAAGGTTTAAACGTGATATCGTGGTATCTGGTGTGTAATTTCCAACAATAGCTTATCCTTGAACCACTGACCTCTCGTGACTCCATATTAAACCAATTGTTAACTGTCGATCGGTGACAAATGTTATGGGATTGTCAGCAATGAGTCTAAAAAATTCAAAGAATCCCATGGATCAGTTGGTAAGCTACTTTGAAAAGCTGGTGTTTGATCCCCCACTACTTCGTAGTGTCTTTAAGGAGAAGGATTGACATCCCGGGGAAGAAACTACAGCTGTCTTGGAACTCACAACGAATTTAATCAGAAAGATATTGGATGGAGTAGGAAGTATTGAAAGGACCTCCCTCCTTAACAACTACTTGAGAGACGGTAATTTTAAACATAAAACATCATAGCCTAGAGAGACGGCAAATCATGTGAAGCTCGACTGCCGACCACCAATGGTTACCTTACTATTGGGTCCTAATGCTGTTGATTACTATTTTGATTCCAGTAATATAGATTACAAAACCGTTTAAATGCTGATGACAAGTAGGCGACTCTGTCTGATTATTTCGATATGGGCAAAGTCTCCTCCTTCCCTTCCGTGTGGGAATCAAATTCGCGTCCATTGAGTATGGAAACATTAATTCCCTATTTATTAATTTTATAATATTAAATGTGTCTTTGAGCCTTAATAGCCAGTAAACGCAGCCGTCGACATTTCCTTTCATCACAAATATCCAAGCTGTCACGCCAAACTTAATGAGCTGTTCCGAATCCGAGACGAATTTAACAAAGCGCTTTCGTAACCAGGAAGTTTCGCTTCCAAGAAAACCTAATTAAAATATTTCGTTTCAGAACGAAACAAAGTTCATTTTGTTTTGGTTAATAAAAGAAACATTAATCCGTTCAGAAGTTTTTGCGTGAAAGATTACAGAAGATCGCAGCGATCTAACTACAAAGATTCATATAATCTGTGACAATACGGTGTGCATAGAAAATCAGCGTCGTGGTACTCGTGCCACTGCATTTATGTTGAGTAGAGAGCGATTTGGACAAACTTTACATAAAAGTACTTTAAGTTTTTGCAGTGAAAACTTCTTTAGCGGCGCTTGCAACCTTTTTTTAGATGGGTAAAAAAATTTAACTCGCGTCATATCCGTAGCCTGATCGAAAAAGCGTAAGAAAATGTTCAAAAATGTACAACGTTGATGTTTAAGTTTTCACTTCCGCCGGCACTCCTGGAGTGCAACCTGTCCTTTTTTTTAAGGCACTAATATGGGAAACAAGCATACGGCCGGCCCTGTCAAAAGTGGACATTCACCTTACAAAATTTTGTGTAAGATTTTTTTTGACGTCGCTAAGCTCGAACTGCAATCTAGGTTGAATTTTACATATTATTTTACGATAACAAAGTTCAGTTGTATTCTGCAAGTAAGTTGCGTATACTCATTCGCCACATCACACGCTCTCGCACCTCAGTACCATGTTTAGCTTCCTGGTACCTTAACGGTTAAATAAACCATTCGACTGCTTACAGATTTACCTTTAACAGGATTTTCATTTATACAGAATTAGGATTGTACAGTTAACAAAAGGAGTTTCCAGAAATAACATGAAAATGTCTTTATTCGACGAGCTCCGTGACGTAATGGTCACCACGCTAGACCGCCACCCAGGAGGTCCCGGGTTCGAATCCCAGTCGGGTCATGACGACAAACGAACTTTTTCTGATTGGCCTCGGGTCTTGGATGTTTATCTAAATGTATTTGTTATAAAATTTAGTATCGTTGAGTTAGTATCCCATAACACAAGTTTCGAACTTACTTTGGGGCTAGCTCAATCTGTGTGATTTGTCCCTATATTAAAAATATATTATTCAATAGGCCTATGACAAGCTCTTTCGTATCGTCTCAATTTTTCCTACCACCAGTTTGAAACGGCATTTGCATCGAGCCATGGATATGCTTCAAGTTGCAAAATACGGTTTTTGTCGGTGAGTAACAATAGGTTGTAACAGCCAAGTCTTTCAGGCAGCTTAAAAATACCGGTTTCAGCGATTTTTTAGTTTTAAAACACTTTTTAGACGAATTAAATTAAATTCATAGACGAATTGCGTTTTAGACGAGTTGCTATTGTAGTCGACTTGCGTTTGCGACGATTTGATATTTCATCATTTTAAAAAAAAAAATTTCTTCAGGAAAAATGTATAAACCTGCTTTTACAACACAGTACTTGTAAATAGGGTAAAATGTTAACAATTATTATAAACATTCATAGTAAGTAATATTAATGGGGCACTAAGATTAATTTCGTGAATATCTATATCTAATGAAACTTCTTGTCGAAAAGCCAAATAAATAAATAAAAGAAAAGTTAATGCGAGTTATATATGCTCGGGTCCGGTACCAGTAGCATTAAGGTTTAATATTACTGTTTAGATAAGCAATAGCATATAAGGAACCTGTAACCATAGAATAAGTCAGTTGATTAAAGTCTCTTCGTGTATAAACATCTTGTTTTTTTAAAAGGCTCTCCGAGACGCTCCCTACTTAACTGGCGCAGTCGGTAGGATAAGTGAGTCTCGCGAACTTCTTACGAAACGTCGAGTAAAGCAGATTGCACCCTGTGCATCCCCTCACTATCGAACTTTTTACACCCGCGTTCGCCGGAGCAGCCACACGACAGAGCAACAACTCATGGAGATCTTCTGGGGGTGAGTTTGTTAATTACTCAGTTCCCGGTTCAGAATCCCAATCCTCAGTATCCTAAATCAAGTTCTTTAGGGTGCTGCAGCTTTAGTGCTAATATACGGAGTTGTATCAAACTCTACACCTTCCGTTTAGCACACCTTATATATTTTTAATGCTAATATACGGAGTTGTATCAAACTCTACACCTTCCGTTTAGCACACCTTATATATTTTTAATGCTAATATACGGAGTTGTATCAAACTCTACACCTTCCGTTTAGCACACCTTATATATTTTTAATGCTAATATACGAAGTTGTATCAAACTCTACACCTTCCGTTTAGCACATCGTGGTTAATACCAATACCATTCTAAAATCTTATTAAAACAATTTTACAATTTTTACAATTTTTACAATTTATAAAATTTATACAATTTCATTTACAATTTATCTTTACAATTTTATTTATAAAAGTACCTATAGTAAACACAATGGCAACACACAACAACAACAACCTAGCTGAGCTTGCTGCAGCAGCAGCAGGGCTGACCACCCCTCACGCTAGAACCTTAAATTACGACTTAATGAATACAATTTTACCAACATATGACGGGAATAGAAAATCTTTAAACCTATATATAAGAAGCGTGGAGAGTGTGCTCGCGCATCATAAAATCAGTAGCAACGACCCCGTGGTCATTTGCTTAATTAGGAATAAACTATCGAATAAAGCATTAGAGGCTATTTCGCTTGAGGTTGACATAGATGACTGGCAATCATTACGTCATGCACTTACAAATAGATTTGGTGAAGTAAGAAATGAAGTTCAACTTCTTCAAGAACTAATGCGCTGTACAAAACAACGTTCCGAATCTTGCGATTCATTTGGAAAAAAAATCAGAGACATACTAGATGCACTGTGTGGGTTAGGTCCAAACCTAAAAGATGGGCGATATTATCAAACCATCGCTATAGACACATTTGTAGATAATCTAGAATACAACTTAGGTCTAGGGGTTAGGATAAACAATCCCAAAACATTAGAGTCAGCCATTATATTCGCTACGCAGGAGGAGGCGCGAATGAAACGTGTAACCAGGGTAGAAAATAATGTAAAAGCCCCATTTCAGCCACGTGTGTCATTCACCCCGCGTAACAACCCCGCGTCGCAACCCAATTCATTCACCCCGCGTAACAACCCCGCGTTGCAACCCAATTCATTCACCCCGCGTAACAACCCCGTGTCGCAACCAAATTCATTCATAAAACGCGAGTCGCACTTCAATAAAGCGCATAACATTGTTTCGAAAGATGTAGGAAACAATGATTACCCCGAGGAAGAGGCTGACGCAGCTCTTCCAGAGGACGAAAATACCGAATCGGAGTTTCCCACCGAGATTTTCGATATAAACCCGAGATAGACAATAAATTACATGTCCAGTACGAGTATATAATAGATAAACTTCCATTTGTATATTTAAAAAACCTCGGAAAGTTCCTAGTAGACACCGGAGCTACCAGATCGCTGATAACTTCAGCAATAACATCCGACGATCGTTATATTAATTGCATTCACCAAGAACCATTTAAGATAACAACCGCGCATGGTATTACACACCATAATCAGGTAGCTTATATTACAATACCCGAATTGTTCGGCTCGGATGTCAAGCATAAATTTCTTGTGTTTGACTTTGATAAGAGTTATAACGGACTAATAGGTAACGACATCCTGCAATCACTTGGATGCCGTATAGATTTCAAAACAAGTAAATTATATACCAAATCAAAATCAATGAAACTACATGTAGATAATATCACAATTAAACGGAATTTAACGATTAACAATAAACTAAATAACATTCGTTACTCGGATATGGAAATAGATAACGAACTTAAATCAAATTTAAGTCGAATTAGGACACAACATTTGAATGTAGAAGAGAGAAGAGAAATAGAAAAGTTATGTTATCAGTATAGGGATATTTTCTATTCGGATAATCTTCCTTTAACGTTCACCAACTCTGTTAAACACTCACTTAGACTCACGGATGAGACACCGATATTTAACAAGAACTATAGAAAACCCCCCTGCATACAAGAAGAAATCCAACGCCAGGTCGATGATTTAGTTAATAAAGGCGTAGTAAGGGAAAGCATCTCCCCCTGGTCTAGCCCTGTCCATCTGGTCCCTAAAAAGGCTGATGCCTCCGGAAAGGTGAAGTGGCGACTAGTCATCGATTACCGGAAACTCAACGATAAAACAATAGAGGACAAATATCCCATCCCCAATATTAATGACATATTAGACAGGTTAGGCAGAGCGCAGTACTTCACAACAATTGACTTAGCATCAGGTTACCATCAGTGCCAAATGAGTGAAGCAGATATAGAAAAGACTGCATTTACCACCAATAGGCATTACGAATTCCTTAGAATGCCTTTTGGCTTAAAAAACGCTCCTAGCACTTTTCAGCGCCTCATGAATAACATATTGCGTGATTTATTACCCGAAACTTGCTTAGTATATCTGGACGATATCCTTATATACTCTACATCCCTTCAGGATCACATGTTAAAACTAAGAAAGGTTTTTGCGAGACTCCGAGAACACAATTTTAAAGTGCAATTAGATAAATCCGAATTCCTAAAGAAGGAAGTCAATTATTTAGGGCATGTACTTTGCGGTGATAGCGTTAAACCTAACACCGATAAAATCAAAGCCATTCAAAAATTCCCAATTCCAACAACTCCGAAAGAAATAAAATCTTTCCTAGGACTTGTTGGTTACTATAGAAAATTTATCCCGGATTTCGCAAAAATGACGAAACCTATGACGAAATGTTTGAAAAAGGGTTCGAAAGTAGAACATACTTCCGAATTCATCGAATCATTCAACAAATCTAAGAAAATACTTTGTAATAGCCCCGTACTACAGTATCCCGATTTTGAGAAACCGTTTATTCTCACAACCGACGCCTCAGACGTATCCGTTGGTGCTGTACTATCCCAAGGTACAGTCGGCTCAGATAAACCCGTCGCGTACGCTTCTCGTACCTTATCCCAAACCGAAAGTAGATACTCCACTATCGAAAAGGAGCTACTAGCCATTATATGGGCTATCAAGTACTTTAGGCCTTATCTATATGGTCGAAAATTTACTATATATACCGACCATAAACCACTTACATGGTTAATGTCCTTAAAGGATCCCAACTCCAAGCTAACTCGATGGCGATTACGATTAGAGGAATACGACTATCAAATAATATACAAAAAGGGCAAATATAACACAAACGCAGATGCGTTGTCTCGAGTAAAAATAAACGCGATAGACGCTGAACAACCTAGTACATCCTCAGATAATACCCACGTAGAACTAATCAACGAAATCGATTCATTAGCCGTAGAAACATCATCCGCTAATGACTCGAACCTGCAAATAGATAATGAAAATATAATTCAAAATCAGACTGACGACTTGACTGACGTAGACTTACGTACCTTGTTAGACGTACCCGTTACACCGCCCAGCACTGTAAAAGACGATACACCTTGCGACGTCACAGCGAACATACCTACCTGCCCTGACGCAATCGATAAGCAACTAAAGCAATTTCATGTTAGATCTTCCCCAGGTACAGAATATAGAGTCGAAGATAAATCCAAAAATAAGTTTCAAATAAAACATGTATTCATCCCTATCAATAATACAGAGGAAGAAATAATAAAATTCTTGAGACATCATACTATAGCTGATAGGAAATTCTTTTGTTATTTCTATAACGAAGAATTATACCCCACATTCTGTAAGGTATACAGTTCAGTCTTCGACAACAGAGGTCCTAAACTCGTCAGATGTTTATCTCGCGTGACCTTAGTTGACGACGTATCCCATCAGAGACAGCTGATACAACGTTACCACGAAGGTAAAACGATCCATCGCGGCATACAAGAGACACATAAACAATTACGTAAGAATTACCACTGGACGAACATGCTTATCTCTATACAAAAATACATAAACGAATGTGAAACGTGTTTAAAAGCTAAATACGAACGTAATCCCATTAGACCACCTTTAGCATTAACCGAAACCCCTACTAAGCCCATGGAACATTTGTTCATGGATTTATACAGTACTGATAGTTCGACATTTCTTACTATAATCGATAACTTTAGCAAGTACGCTCAGGCAGTTCCATTACGCGCAACCACCAGTATTCACGTAGCGGAGGCTTTACTTCAAATTTTATCAATTATAGGTATTCCCAGTAAATTAACTACTGATTCAGACCATAAGTTTGATAATGATGTAATTAGAGAAATATGTATCATGCATAAAGTTAATATACATTTCACTACACCTTATAATCCAAACTCGAATTCTCCCATAGAAAGATTTCATTCTACTATAGGCGAATTAATTAGATTACAGAGATTAACTGATAAGAGCGATGTAGCCGTCCTCATGCGGAATGCCATTATAGCCTATAATAATACCATACATTCGGCTACCGGGTTTACACCGTTCGAACTTCTTTATGGTCATACTAGCAGTCGTAACCCTCTGGAATTATTCTATACTCAGGAATATTACCAGGACTATGTTCAAAAGCACAAAAGCCAAATGGAAAGTGCACAAAAGTTAGTCACCCTTAAGTTAATGACCGACAAAGAAAAAGTTATTACAAAATCTAATACGAATTCGGAAAACATTAAATTTAAAGTAGGTGATCAAGTTTTCAAGCAGGTAGCGAAAACTTCCCGCAGTAAGAAAACAGATCCTCGTTATTTGGGTCCCTATACAGTGGTTAGGTTCCACCCCAATAACGTTATTGAAATAATCGGAAAGCATGTTAACTCAAAGTCTATACGAGTACACAGCCGATTATTAAGACGACCATCTCAAATTACAGAGTCGTCTTCTTCTGGTTCGCCGCCGGCAGCGCCCGCGCAACCTCCGACCCCATAGTACAGCCGGTTCACAACGAAGACGGTCTGTTAGTAATTAAGGAAAGTAGAATAATACATAGGATAGATACGTATAATTTAGTCTGTGTATATAACACAACTCATTTGTACGACATATTTAGTGGATTTATTAGCGTATATTTAAAGTTAAGCCTTATAGAAAACGCACGCCCTACCTATGCGGAAAGGTTTGTGCATAGAGATCAAATTAAATATATGATAGATATAATTACTAGTAAGTTCTTTTACATTTTGCCTAGATCGTCGTCTAGACAACGTAGAGGATGGATCAACGGATTAGGATCAATAGTTAAAGCCATTAGCGGTAACCTGGACGAAAACGATGCTCAACACTTTGAAAAGGAAATAGAAAACTTAAGGAAAAACGCATATTTAATGGCAGATAAACAGTTTAAAGGCATTAGTCTCATGAAGCAGTTTATGAACGAATACAATGAAAATCTTAACAAAGTCCAGAGAAATCTAGATTTGTTAACAGTTAACTTAGGTAATGTGAAAAAAAATCTTACTTCATTAAACTCTCGCCTAGACATTTTACAGTCATATATTCAAATAGAAAATGGTTTCCAGCAAATATTTGATAAAGTAAGCACACTCGAAACGGCTATAACATTTGCATCCCTAGGTGTGTTGCACCCTAGTATAATAGAACCTATATACTTATTATCAGAATTAATTGAGATAGAAAGTAAATATAAACTACCCCTAGTTGCTAGGCGCGAAAATATTCACTTACTTGAAAACACTATTAGCGTTAAGGCTTATAGTACCCTAAAGTCTTTGACATTCATATTAGAAATTCCTATTGTTAGTCCTGCTTCATTCGACCTATTGCACCTGTACTCCATCCCGAATGATCATAACCTTACCCGCATACCAATTGCACCCCTCCTCATACTGGGTAATGACGAATATACTTACCCCCGGGAGCCCTGCCGCCCCATCAGCGACGAGCTCCAGATTTGCAGCCATCTGTCCCTGAAAAAGATAGAAAACAGTCAAGATTGCGTAATCTTGGTTATACGCCACTTACCTGCAACAAACTGCAGAGTCGCCGAAGTAGTATCACCACCTGTAAAAATAGAGCAAATACATGAAAACACATGGTTAGCTATTTTTAGAAATGAGGAAATTCTGAAAACCATTTGTGGAATCAACGATAGGTACCAGCGTGTCCAAGGCGCCTACCTACTTACCACCACGGAGCAGTGCAGCTTCAACCTCGACGGTCAGACGGTACAGACACATCACAGCACCATCGCTATCAGGGAAACAATCCCGTTGCCACGGATTCGTTTACCCGATACTAACATTACATACCGAAATATCCAGTTAGAACATATAAACCTTGACAAACTGCATACTTTGTCTGCGCAAACCCAGTTGGGTATAGCTGACTTAAATAGGTCAGAAGGTATATCCAGCACGCCGAGTTGGACTTCCATCGGACTCGTCATCGTCACTGCATCAGGCTTAGTGTATTACACCTACAGAGTGTACTTCGCTAGGTGCAGGCGCACCAAACAACAGCAACGCATCCCGACTACGGAGATTTACGTGCCGCGCAACGAGCCGAAGTTACCCGCACTAGTGCAACCGAGTGACTCACCCGCAGTGCAGTGTAGTGCAGCAACGAGTGATGCACCCGTAGTGCAACCAAAGTGCAACGCAACCCCGATCGTACGCAGCCCTCTCGGAAGGGAGGAGTTATATATGCTCGGGTCCGGTACCAGTAGCATTAAGGTTTAATATTACTGTTTAGATAAGCAATAGCATATAAGGAACCTGTAACCATAGAATAAGTCAGTTGATTAAAGTCTCTTCGTGTATAAACATCTTGTTTTTTTAAAAGGCTCTCCGAGACGCTCCCTACTTAACTTGCGTCATATTATTTAACACGCCTTTGCAGTCTATGGATTTGCATTCCTTGCATTTTTCCCAAGTGACGATCGACGCAGGAATCCAAATTAGTTATTGTACAAAACGATTTTATTTTTATTTATAATAGTTGTGAGTGTTGTGACTCATGCCAAGGAAGGAAACAAGTATGCATTGTTTCTATGGGTTACACAGTAGAGGTAAATGTAGGATGATGCATTAATGTCCGTAATTGGCTATATGGATATGCTTCAAACCTTGCTGGAAACCTATTGATGTTAATTATGAATATCGTACAACTGCATATTCTATAGAGAAGAGCCACAATACAAATCGTAAATGCACTGGTGGTGGGAAAAAATTGTGACGATTTGAAATAAATGATAGGTCTGTTTGAATTTAAAAAAATACTTTGAATGTATTAAAAATGTTTTTCTATTTTAGGTTTTTTTATGCTAATAGGTACCTAATGCATCATGACCAAGCATCGTTATGAAACCTTTAAATTCGTGTAAATCCCTTCGTGAAATTTTTAGAGACCTTGAATCATATTTCCTGCCCTGGATTACACATTTTATCCCGTGAACTCTAAATCCAAAAGTATTTTTTTCAAACATTGCATGTGTATGCCAACAGATGGCGTTGATTATTTTTTAAATCGCGCTATTGGTTTTCTCAAATCTGAACAGCGCTTCGGTCTCAGTTCTGAACTCCACTACTGCTCAACATCAGGTGGAATGAAGGCAACTTCTTATGGCTAAATAAAATTTAAAAAAAACATATTTACCGCCAGCGAATGTTTAGGCAAAATCTAGTGCTAAATAATAATTATTCATCGATTGGTGTGGTAACAACTCTTAAATATGGAATGTTTTGAAAGTGTTTTATTTACCAATCGTATTTAGAATATGTAAAATATAGATAATATCAATAAGATCTTAATCCTAAACTTTCCCATCGCATATTTAAAACGTACAGGATAAACTTGGCGCCAACAGACGTACATAGACAGTGGCGCCGCGACGTCGCGACGGAGAAACTTGCCGTTCTTGGATCTAAAGACCAGTTACATACAATAGGACAATACGAGTGCAAGTTAGGAACTATATTATAATGAGAATCTTTGTTTGTCTGTTACGTTTTCACGCCTAAATCAACCAATGCTTTTTCTACAAAGGGCGTAGAAACGTAGATCTATTGCTCGCTATAGAAAGAGTATCCTTACTTATAGTAGAAGACGGAAGTGCGATGATTGTGCACTTTGGTATAGAAGCATGAAATTTCTACCATGGATAGAGTGTCCCACGGTGATCGTTTTAAGATGTGGAGGGAAGTCAGATTCTTCCTCTGTGAGTGGGGGGAGGGGGGCAAAGGGGGTGAATTCCACGTCTTGATGATTATTTTTTTACTGATCCGTTAATGTTACTAGGGCTTGTATGGTGTCGTTTTCATATAAACCGAATACAAGGAATTCATTTTTAACAATAAAAATGTATGGTCCCATACAAAAAAATTAAAAATACTGCCAAAAAGTAAAAAGTTCCGCTACGTTTTTTTTGTAAGCACGTTATTTTTACTTTCAAATCTTAATTATTATGATATTAAAAAAATACTGTGTTATAGCTTATTTAATGTAGTTTACAAATATATATAATTGTAGTATACTTTTCATACAAAAACTATTTAAAAAAAAAAGAAGAACGTGCAAATTCCAGAATATGCGCGCGGTGATTCAGTGAGATGTAGGTACGCGTAGCGACAAATTTTCATAATGTACTATGGTCATTTGTTATAAATATTTATAGCAATGCTACTAGCCATTATGCGACATAGTTTTAATGTAATCAAATGTAAGAAATGTGTTTTTATTGCTTCCACGGAAAAAAACATTTAATAATTTTGACATAGAGAAGGTTACTAATAAAACGTCAGAAATAAAAGTAAAATGATGTTTAACCAGCAGTCACCAGTACAAAAGCAAAGTGCTGTACATTTGAGTGCAGCTTTGTTACATTTGCATCTTCCAGTACACCCTTTTTTAACGCTGCACCTAATTAACTCAGCACATAAAGTTGCTACTTCAAGTAGCGTTGTCCAGACTGGCTACCATTCGTTCGAATCTTTAATCCAACCCCAGTTAGATGGTTCAGGAATATCTGGAACTTTTGTTAAAGATTGCATCCAAATGTAAGCCTGATAAGAAGCGCGTTTTATATATTGCTAGAGTGCCTTTTTTGTGGGGGGGTATGTTCTCTATGGCTCGGGATTTTTGGGTAAAGAGTTTTTTTTCTGGCTTCATTTATAGTCAGCATTTCACTAATGCGGTCATACATTAAAACCACAAATCTGCAATGAGTCGTCGCTTATTTGTTGTGGCATTGTTGTCATTTCTTCAAAGGCGCTGTTTACTTCTGGAAAAGATCGCCATGTTTCCCATGCTGTTTTTTCCCTCTACCAACAAAAGTGAACTCCGTATCACACCCTGTGAACGCATGAAAGACTGGAACGTACTCACATTGTGACAAACTCATTGACGCTACCAGGTCGTGTAGCGGAACCTTGAGCCAACACCAAATGCAACCTGTAGTTCAGATAAATATATCTTTCTGAAGAATGCCACAGCCAGTACTAATACATCTGTGTCTACGGTGCGTATTGTCACTCTGCTAAATCCTTTCTTTACTGCACCAGCTAAATGCAAAAACATTCGGGTGTCAGCTTCGTCGTGAAAACATGGGGCTATGTCACGTATATCTGAGATATTGATAAAACAGAGAACTTCGATTCAATGTGTCGCGTATATTTCTTTTTCTCCTGCCTGTAAAGAACAAGTTGTTGTGATAAAAATAAAAACAATTCGGTCTTGTTCTCATTCACTGAAAGGAAACTCTTCTAGTTCTTAGGCGTCGCATGCGTGGGAAGCCACTCTTTTCCTTGTGCCTTTTTCTCGTAAAGCAGCTTTAAAGCTCAACTCAAACAACTTGCGCCGATAGCTAGATAGATAGATGTTTTCACGATGAAGCTGACTGAATATTTTTACATTTAGTTGATGCAGTAAAGAAAGGATTTAGCAGAGTGACAATACGCACCGTCTGTAGACACAGATGTATTAGTACTGGCTGTGGCATTCTTCAGAAAGTTATCTTTATCTGAACTATGGGTTGCATTTGGCGTTGCCTCCAGTTTCCGCAAGACCTGGTAGCGTCAATGAGTTTGTCACAATGTGAGTACGTTCCCGTCTTTCATGCGTTCGCAGTAGGGTGTGATACGGAGTTCTTTGCTGGTAGAGGGAAAAAACAGCATGGGAAATATGGCGATCTTTTCCAGAAGTAAACAGCGCCTTTGAAGAAATGATGACAATGCCACAACAAATAAGCGACGACTCATTGAAAGATTTGTGGTTTTAATGTATGACCACAATAGTGAAATGCTGACTGTAAATGAAGCCAGAAAAAAAAACTCTTTACCCAAAAATCCTGAGCCATAGAGGACAAAAGCGGCACTTCAGCAATATATAAAACGCGCTTCCTATCAGGCTTACATTTGGATGCAATCTTTAACAAAAGTTCCAGATATTCCTGAACCATCTAACTGGGGTTGGATTAAAAATTCGAACGAATGGCAGCCAGTCTGGACAACACTATCCCCACTATCACTATGTTAATTACGTGCAGTGCAGCGTTAAAAAAGGGTGTACTGGAAGATGCAAATGTAACAAAGCTGCACTCAAATGTACAGCACTTTGCTTTTGTACTGGTGTGGTGACTGCTGGTTAAACGTCATTTTACTTTTATTTCTGATGTTTTATTATTAACCTTCTCTAAGTCAAAATTATTAAATGTTTTTCTCCGTGGAAGCAATAAAAACGCATTTCTTTCATTTGTTTACATTAAAACTATGTCGCAAAATGGCTAGTAGCATTGCTATAAAATATTAATAACAAATGACTATAGTACATTATGAAAATTTGTCGCTACGCGTACCTACATCTCACCTAATCACCGCGCGCATCTTCTGGAATTTGCACGTTATTCTTTTTTTTTAAATAGTTTTTGTATGACAAGTATAATACAATTATATATATTTGTAAACTACATTAAATAAGCTTTATCACAGTATTTTTTAATATCATAATAATTAAGATTTGAAAGTAAAAATAACGTGCTAACAAAAAAAAAAAGTAGCGGCACTTTTCACTTTTTGGCAGTATTTTTAATTTTTTTGTATGGGACCATACATTTTTATTGTTAAAAATGAATTCCTTGTATTCAGTTTATATGAAAACGACACCATACAAGCCCTAGTAACATTAACGGATCAGTAAAAAAATAATCATCAAGACGTGGAATTCACCCCCTTTGCCCCCCTCCCCCCACTCACAGAGGAAGAATCTGACTTCCCTCCACATCTTAAAACGATCATTGTGAGACACTCTATCCATGGTAGAAATTTCATGCTTCTATACCAAAGTGCACAATAAGGCTCAAATATGGCACAACCGTCTTCTACTATTATACATTTGGCTCGAAAAAATATAATAATATCAGTAATTATTTTACTAAGCAAGGCGTTTTGGCGTGAAAGAAAACAAACTTTACAAATTAACTGAAATGCAACAAATAAATATTTGTTTTAAATTTAAAAATAAATTAAATATTCTCAAACCAAAATAAATTAAATGAAAATGTACTGAATATGTCAAATAGGCTTATTACATACAAGCTCTTTCGAAAAAGAAAAAGATAAGAAAATGGGACGATGAAAAATTGCTTTCAATCATAAAAGATGGTATCATAAGACCACAAGTGAAAGTACTTCACAATGGGCATAGAGGCATATCATAGACAATAAGATGGGTGTGTTTTGTGACATTTAATGGAATGACAGATCGGGGAGGTAAGGAAATGGCGGGAAAGTTGTGTTCGTACGCTATGGGCTACTTATTTCTTGATAAACATCTTACAATTCAATGTATTGGGCTTATTTAATAAATATTACGACAAAATTGACAATATTTTGTGATGGCTTGATGTTACAGTTCTAAATCTGTCAAAATAAAACACGTCTTCTTTAAAAAAAAATTGCTATCATCTTTCTTAGGCACCTTGACTCTTTTTTTATTCCCATGGGAAAGGGGGATATTGCTGATTTGCTAGCTAGTACATATTATTATATTACATGACTGGCTAATTGCAGCGACCAAGAATTCAAAAGCCATAAGTAAAAAAAATATAGAACTGTCAAAAAACTGCCAGGGTATTCGCAAGTGGTGAAACCGGCCCATTCTATTTTATTTTTTTACAATGATTGCAGATGGATACTCATTTTGTTTTCACTGGTAGGTAACCCTATTAAGAGTGTGAGCGACGTGCAAGTTTACAAGCAAGCCCACAAACCAGCCGTCTTGCTATCGGTCGTTTTGCTGAATATGCATGGAGTTTACGGTTAGCAAACTTGGACATGGCTCCCAAAGCGAATTCCTGTTAAGGTGTTGCCCTTATATGAAAAATAATTTCCTTTTTTGTATTTTGTTTTGGTTCTGCATGTTTGGATGATATATGTATTTTAAAATGGCAAACCTGTTTTAATACGATAGATGAGCGTTTGAATTCAGGAAGAAAGTCGCTTATACTATTTTCTTTTAATTTTCATGTGCAAGTTTAACAGATATTTTCTAAGTCGAATAACCAATTCTAAAGCCTATAAAATTAGTTTCGTGTTTTCGTAAAAAAAATATGTTTACTACGTTTACAATAAATTAACAAAAATAACGGCGACATATCTATAAATCTTTGGAATCGTTGATTATAATCACTTCACACCTATTAAAATTTAAAATACTTTTTAGAGCTGGTAACATTTTTTTTAATCCAAGTGGCGCCACTGTATGTGTGTCGCAAAAACAAGATGACGCGTAGCGAGCGGAACGTGACAATCCGGAAATTTTAGTTTCGTCATGGAAACAAGTTTTTAGTAGCGGTAACAAGGCACAGAATGGCCGCGGCCATAATAAAAAGAATCGAGAATAAATTACTATTAATTATGTTATTTGGTTTGTGACATATTGACGCCACTTAAATTTAACGAGATCTAATAAAAGGATGACAAAAAGTAGAATGATCTATGTCATGGGCGCCAAATTGTTGATTTTTTACTTTATTTTTATTATTATAAAATAAAACAAATAACAGCAAATGTACACTTCAGAAGTTTCTGTTGTTGTAAACTGAGCAGAGTATTGCGCTTGTGTGTCAAGTGATTGCACATTAAATGCAATTGCATGATATGCATGTGAAATAAGTACAATACCGCCAACTTTGATTTTGAGGCCTATTGCTGCAATTTGTCTCTCTCTCTATTTGTGTACGTCACTTATCATGTAGGCTAGCTAGCTCTACCGATTGAATAAAGCTTATTAATGTCACTGGTACACAAAGGTTTTAAACACAGTAAACAAATTACATTAGTCATATAAAATATGAATTTCAAAGCGCATGGAATTCTCAAAAAAAATTGTGTCAAACATTCACTTATTCAAATTATATAATCCGGTAAGTATAAGGTGTTCGGTGAAAGATTATAACATTTTAAAACCACTCAATGACGCCCGATTACCATAAAGTCCAATCAATTGTAAATATAAATAAGTATTTTTATTACCTCAAAGTTAAAATACAAAGTCGGTCAAGTGTGAAACAGTTAAGAATAAAAGGGTTCTGTATGAACTTGAAGGCATCTAAATCGGTTTAGACAGACTAGGGTTACCTTCTTTTTGGGTATTTCCCGCTTTGGGAATTGTCGACCAGAAACCCTAGTCTAGGGAAATTTTGGCCTGCCTCGAGATAAGAAAAAATGGACGGATGGAATTTTAATGCTACAAAAAATTATAAAAGAATATATTTTCGTCAAAGCAAATCAGTACATTCATACAAAAATGGCCAGCAATCGTTCCGTAGATTGATCAAGAATAGACAGATCGCGCGGTTACTATCAGCAGTAAAGTTAGGGCATGGAATCCAAAAAAAGGTTTTTTTTTTCCAGATGTGCACCTAAGAAAAAAGGTTCTTGGTAGAGCGACATACAAATAGACGACGGACAACAAAGTGATTTTACAAGGATTCCGTTTTTTCCATCGAAGTACAGAACCCTAAAAACGAAAAAAAAAAATTGACGTATTTTCTTTTTACGATCTGTGTATTTTTTCATAAATCGAATTTGTATGCAAATATGTATAAATCGATAATTATTTGTTCTTTAATGCATTCTAACGGTATTTGCACTCTGTGGGCGGTGATAATATAACGGCCACAGATTAAATAAAAAAATTGGAACAAACATGGATTTATAAAAGTAAAAGAATGTAAACATTTAAAGATTTTAAAGTGTTTTTAGAGTTTAACAGTTAATGCGTCAGTGACATAAAACAGAAACAAAAAGATCGCGCGGGAAAAGCCGCAGGTATAAGGCTAATAATTATTATGTTTTATAAATATTTCAAAACTAAACACCTGGCAACACCAGCGAGTGATGTGATTAATCGATTAAACAATCGTTGCAATCGGTAATAAGTTACGCAACTCGAGATGTCGATGTTACCTTTTTTAAAAAGGTGAAGGATTTTTATCTTGTTACCATTATGGTACGGCACGAGCGAAATGTTTAAGATATTTATATTATCAACACTTACAACCTTAGATTAAACTAGATGGAGTGGGGTTATACAAGCGCTCTGTCAAAAGTGAATCGCTAAACGCTCGATGACATGTCGGTGACATGCACTTGCGGAATGTTGCCAATGGAGGTGTAGTTTCCAAAAAGCGGGGAAATAAATAGAGTTTGTTTAAATTTCTCAACTTTCAAGTAACAAAATTTTTGGTATATGATATCGTAAATTCACAAGGACTTCCATTAGAGAACGTGTCACATACCTACGTAAATATCAGCAGCAACTGTATTAAGTAGATTACCGGGGAATGCCGTAGGTTTAGCCTAGTTTATCAAAAACAACGCGATCCCCGCGCTTTTACCCACAAACCCCTGTTACTTCCGGACTGAATAGACGGGATAAAAATACTAAGTCTGAATATGGTATGAATCCCGATTATAGACTACCTGACCCATGGCTGTGCAAATCAGTCAAACAGGATTTGTTGTGAAAGAGTCAAACATCCACACATCCATCCACAGAACATAGAACCTGTGTTCCCCACATCCATACGATTTTTTGCGTCTATACTTACTCTTATTAGTAGGAATGCAAATTCCCAGCAAAGTAGGTATACGGTCACACGAGATTTTAATGTCATCGTACGATAAGTTCCGCCGTTTGTTATCAACACCCTGCACCGGTGCAGTTTGCATAATAATTTATCACGATTTTTTTCACATAGGAGGCAAACTTGTGGCACTTCTTAACAGGACATTCAAGTGCTAGTAGGATAAAATTGATGTACAGTCATGAGCACGTCAACCTTTACATATCGGACTTTGTATCCTTCTTAAGTTCTATGTCTTATGACCCAAAATTGTACTGCACGTGTAAAGCTCAACGTGCACCTGACTGTACAAAAGTATTTCCTGTGTATCTATCTAGCAAAATAATAATAAGTATTTTTTAACATATTTATCTGATGGTAAGCAGTCATCAATGCACCCTTCAGAACGTTTTAGATGAACTAGTGATTACTATTACTTATGGATTACAAATGCATAAGTAACACTGTCATTCTGTCTGTTTGGTGTGGATTTCCAAAATAGTTCGGCAGTTTCTGAAATAATTCGAGCTATATCTCTTTTCTTCTTTTTTCGTTTGAAAGTGAGAGCTATAATTGTGTCATTATAACTAAGTTTGGAAACTGGCTGTGAGATAAGAAAAGGATATAGGACAGTTTTTATCTCAGAAATCAGTCCGAACAACGGGATTTCGAGGGTATACCTACAGGCATCCGTAAGAAAGATTTATACACCTTTCTTTACATAAGATTTTACAAAATAAGATTAAATAATATGATAGACAAATGTTTGCATTAGTGGCCACCCAGGGGTACCCTCGGGCCACTTACGCCACTTGAGACAATGGAGCTATAACCACCGGGCCATAAGGAAGTCTTCCTACATCGGGATTATGCAACTATTGAACTTATGGTACTTCATGTGTCGTATTGGCTTATTTGGGGATATTTGGCAAACATAGTATGTAAAGTTACATCTGTATATATTATACATATAAAATTAGGTCCTGACTGATTTAACTATATATCAACGCACAGCCCAAACCGCTGGGTCCAGAGATTCCAAATGTGGAATGTAGATTCCTAACGACGTCTAGGGGTGTACTAAGAAAGGATTGTTCAAAATATCCAAGGGAAAGCGAGTTATACGCAAACGAAGTTGCAAGTATTTTACTAGTTAAATATAAAAATAATAAGTAAATATAAATAGAAAAAAAACATAAATAGGATAAACTAACTAGTACGTAGAACGATAAGTACATTGAAGAGCCTGACTCCCATAACACAGGGAAATAAGCCCATTGAAGAGCCTGACTCCCATAACACAGGGAAATAAGCCCATTGAAGAGCCTGACTCCCATAACACAGGGAAATAAGCCCATTGAAGAGCCTGACTCTGATAACACAGGGAAATAAGCTCATGGAAGAGCCTGACTCCCATAACACAGGGAAATAAGCCCATTGAAGAGCCTGACTCCCATAACACAGGGAAATAAGCCCATTGAAGAGCCTGACTCCCATAACACAGGGAAATAAGCCCATTGAAGAGCCTGACTCCGATAACACAGGGAAATAAGCCCATGGAAGAGCCTGACTCCCATAACACAGGGAAACCTAAAGTGGGAGTCAGTACAACAATCAAAATGTAACAAACATGTGTTGACAATATCACAGAGAGATCACACACCCCCATCTAAAGTAGTAGTAATTTATAGAGTAGCGCAATATGTACAGTCAGGTGCACGTTGAGCACACTTGCCGTACAATTTTGGCTCTTGTAACATAGAACTTATGACTGGTACAAAGTCCGATATGTAAAGGTTGACGAGCTTTACATGACGAGAGAATGTGCTGAAGGCCGACTCTCTCATTGTAAATGACGTGTCTAAGTACCCGCGAGGGCCCACAGAATAAAGTATTTTTACTGTGATGTTACTGGCAATTTGGACAACTCTAAATCGTGAAAGAGAAATACTGAGACTGAAAGAGCAGGAGCAATATTGAAAATGCAGGCCGCAAATCCACATTGGAGCAGCGTCGGGACAAGCCCACCACACATTCCCACCGATGTGTCTCCTGTGTAACCAGGATCAATAACGGCGACCTCAGATTGACAATAAGCAATGAAGCTTATTGACGTTCCGGGGGAGAAAACTACAACTGCCTTGGAACTCACAACAAATTTAGTCAGAAAGAAGATAGTCGGAGTAGGCAGTATTGAAAGGACCCTCCATAACAACTACGTGAGAGAGCAATTTGAAACAAAACGCATTATACCCTTGAGAGATGGCAAATCAAGTGAGGCTCGATTGCCGAGCAACATGCCAACATAGTCTATTGTTACATGGAGCAGCGTGGCAGTAGTACGCTCTAATCTTGTACTCCGCAGTGAGATGACTATGGGTTGGTATGAACTCTCCAACTCCAATTAATTTGTATTTAGCATCAAACATTAGCATTTTGATGTAAACAATACTTTATCACGTCTTCTAGCAAAGGACCTTCGTGCTGGAATCCATTAAACCATAGTATAAAGTACCATAAAGGTATTTAACTAACAAAGTACTACTTCCGAGGCACTTAACCTTTTACACAAATTCCAACCTTATTTTCTAGGAGATAAGAATTACCTGTACCTCGCCTAAGTAAGGTGACGTCAGATGACTCATCCTCTATTTAAAGTAACTATTAAGTAGTTGTTTGTTTGTAATAGACGATGGCGTTTTAAAAATATCGAATATTTAATCGATCATAGTCGATAACGTTTTAAAAATATCTAATATTAAATCGATTTCGATATTAAGTATTTTGTTTCTGAGTTTTGTAGTGGAACGAGGGGTGTCGCGCTCGGAGTACTTTCGCTAAGTAAGAGACGAACTCCTATTTTCCGTTTTCTTATTTTACAATGGCATGTTAGGTTTCTTTTTTTGGGGGGAGGTCCGACTTTTTTATTTAAAGAAGTTTAATCCCGCCACATCACACATTCCCTCCTTTAAGCGTAGTTAGTATCCTTTATAATAGATAATGCTTCAACTTCACATGGCTTTGAATATTGGCTATTTTTAATGGAACCCTTTGAATATGAGTCAAAAACCGACAAGAAAGTGGATACACTACACGTAATTTGTATTGTTGTTGACCAATACGGCATAACGCAAGTTCTTTGTCAAATACACCAATGCCACAAATAAGCCAATACGCTCGTCATGTGAAGTATCGCCATGATAATGTTAGCTAGGATTAACAACAGCTTCTGATGTATCATACTTCCCGGCCGCCAGATGGTGGTAGTGAGTTTTTATTTAGTATGCTCAAGTGGTCTAGGAGGAGATCCCGACAGACCGCTTCCCCAAGCGATAGGACAATGTGATAAACAATAATCTAAATGGTTTAATATAAAGTAGGTACATGGATTCGATCTGGACCAAGGCCAAGAAAGAGATGGACAAACGAACTGACGGAATTCGATAGCAACCCGGGAAGAAGAAACAGCGGAGAGGGATAGTTGGAGGAGATGAGAGGCCTTTGCCCAACAGTGGGGCATAAATCTATACTAATATTATAAAGAGGAAAGATTTGATTGTTTGTTTGTTTGCATTGAATAGGCTCCGAAACTACTGGACCGATTTCAAAAATTCTTTAACCAGTAGAAAGCTACATTATCAGGGAGTGACATAGGCTATAGCTTTTCCCAAAATTCAATGTGGTTCCCACGGGAAGGGGTCCGAGACTTCTCGCGGACGAAGACGCGGGCAAAAAAGCTAGTGGCTAATAAAAAATTGTAATTTAATATTTTATAACATTGAACTCTTCGACGAAAGTTTCCTGCACAGCTTTCTCTCATTTGAATAGGCATCAGATAATAATCTGTGGTAAGCAAAATACGGAGAAACAAAAAATTCTAAGAAAAAAAAATTAATACTTTCTAATTATTACAAGTTTAAGTATATTTAATTATTTTAAAATTGACCACTTTATATCTATAAATAACCTGCTTTCAATAGTTTAATCTATAACGAGAATCCTATCGATTTAATATTAAAAAATCGGTCTCATTGAAAAAGACAAGGATAGGAACAAAAATCGTTCGGAAAGTCGGGACGAAAAATCGAACGTGGGTGAATAACTGAATACAGGTATGTTATCTATGTATTCCATTTTTGGTTTTTTGACAGGATCACATAATAAACGGAGAATAAACGTCATAGAATAGTGATGAGAAAGTAATCAATCGATAAAAAAATATCTAAAAAAACTAAACTTACCATAAACAAATCCAGAATCAAACACAGAACACTTATACCAAAGGAACACGATCACTATCAACTGCCACTTGAATTAGATTAAATGGTGCACACATGTCGGGAACTGAGTGAATTAAAAAATACAAAACACAAGCGTCATTCGTTCCGCGAGGCATACGACTGAATGATTCACAAGGCAAAATAATACCAATTAGCTATACTAGTACATTATTACACTAGTAAATCAATTTTGCATGCGAATTTCAACTTTAAACTTAAGTAATAGAGATGTAGTCGTTTTGAATGAATGACAAAATTAAATTTGTCACGAAACTGTGACGCGATTTTTTACGTGTCAAACTAGTTTTATGAATGAATGACCAAACACCTGGGTTTACGGTTAACCTGTTTCTGCTAGTGTTTTACACTAAATAAACATTTTACGAATTTTCGTGAAGTTGTAGTTTTACGAAATTTAGTTTTGTTGTCAGTTTACGAAATTTAGCACGCATTTTCAAAATACTTATAAGGTGAAAGGAAAATGCTAGCAGTGTTCCATCTTATCAGCATCAGTGATGAAAATGTTAAGTTAGGTATTGTATGCTTAATATTTTCAAGTGACTATATTTCTGTAACTAGAAATGTTTAATATCGGTCATTATGTAAAACATCTTTATCTGCTTAACTTCTTTAAAATATTACTCACTGCTGATAATTGGATCTTGATAATTGGGCGTTTCCCAAGCATAGTGGAATAGAATATGGGTACTATGTGATGAGATCTTCCGCGGACGGGGTCATATGTAATTTGTTCATTCTAATTAGTCAAATTTAAAAAATGGGTCATTGTCCCAATTATGAAAGTTTATAATTATTATTAATATTATTTTACGACATTTTGAATGAATATAAATTTGTTTGTTATTCAGTTTAACCTTTACGATTAATTTCTAACACATGAACTTTAGAAAGAGAACGGGCGGCGCCTTCAAATTTATTGGACCTTCCTTCCTACGACTGATAACCTCACGATTATGATGTCACTCAAATGAGTGACAACATAATCGTGATTTGTAAATACAAACCAATAAATTAAATAATGTTTGATTATTATATATTTAACTAGTTGTTACCACGTGGAATATAATGTATGCAAGGTCAGATGAGGCAAGACTACCACGCACCAGGGCAAGACTACCAGTGTCTGTACAGCTTCGTGTTCTATTTTTGTTTTTCGATAATAAAGCGGACAAACCAGCAGTGGTTTTTGACACACTGATGTAAAGTTTGTATTAAAAAATAAATTAAAAAAAAAAACAATTGAATAATTTTCTATAATTTTTTCATTGGTTTTTCTTGCTGCGTTTTGTCTTAATCTCAAAATATACATTGTCATTATAAATCTCCGATCAATAAAGTCCACATCCTCATCCTAGTTTAAATTTAAAGTCAAAATCAAAAATACATTATCCTGTTGACATAGAAAATAGAATAACATAAAAATAAAAATATATAAAATTACGCGGAATGCCATAAATAAAAGTGGTTTATGAAAATAAAATAAAATAGTTATCAAAGATGTAGTCTAAAATAAGAAGTTTATCGAAATTCCCACGAGACAGCAGGACACAAGTTGCGCGGGTTTCTCCAGTACCACATAATCAGGTAAAACTTTTACATAAACGTGGTAATTATAAATAATTAAAATGTACTTTCCTGTGTGCATTTCCTGAGTCTATCTAGTAGATAAAATAAATGCAAAAGTAATTACTTCCGAGCTGATAACGGACAGGATTAGTTTATTGATAACATTGTATTCAATGTACGTAATACTTGTCATTTGAACAATAGTGTGAAAGAAAGTTATCATGTTATTAAGTTGTTATTACACGACAACATTGTACTACTACTTCAGATAACTTTATATTTAATATCCGGTCATTCATCATTCGTCATTATCAACCCATAATCATCCCACTGCTCGGATACGGGTCTCCCTTCAATCGAAGGTGATAAGAGCATACTCTGCCACGCTGCTCCAATGCAGATTGGCAGAGGTCGGTGTTTTCAAACGGCCTTAAGGCCACCGACTTGGCTTAACGACTGTCATCCATCGACACCAGCCGGTACCGACGGTCGGCTTAACGTGCCCTCCGAAGCACAGAGAATCTCGAGATAACGAAACCCATCCACACTCTGGCTAGGGTCGACGTCGCTTAACTTGCGTGTTAATATTAGAGTGCGACACACAGCGACGCCATCGATCTCCTTCGGTCCATCCAGTCATGAAATTAGGTAAAATACCTAATTAAGATGGTTCGATTCACACGTCCCGCGACGTAGAGTTTTTCTTACGATTTTAACAAATTCCAACATCTTGCATTGCACAATAAGAATGCTATTCCCCACTATACACAATATAATCTATCTACTGATTAATTATCATACAATTTATAAATATTGGATCAACTCTTTGTATTTGTAACAACTTTGTATTTGTAGTAGTGTGGTCTGTAAACTCTGTAATACATATTATTATTGTCTTCATTTAAACATCGTCTAACTAATCTAATTCTACGAATTTCGTTGAAATAAATGATGAGATGTTTTGATTGTTTATTTTATTTTTAATCTAAGTAAGTTAAAAAAAAATAAGGTAGAGTAAGACGCGGTGAGTCACACAAATACAACCTGAATTTGTGTGACTCACTCCACTACTCCAGGAATAATAGGTTAGATAGTTTAGAAAAAAGGCAAAAAAGCCGCCGAAAAAAGATGGCAATCCCTATTCTAAAAGGTTACTCCGAATTTCCGAACGCCACTGCATTGCTTCGTGCTCATAAATCTCAGTTTTGTGTTCGTGCCACAGATATTATAATACTTAACAGTACAGATAGCTCACTCCATACATTAAACGTAGCCGTTCTAAGTGCGCTTATTGCTCGGGCAATTTTTAGTACCAAAATGGAAAACTAGATGCCGCCCGAAAAAAACATCACAGACAACTAAAATGCTTTTGCGCTTACAGTCGAACCAATAGATGGCAGTAGTGGCGTAAAATAATCAGAGCACTAATCCGTTTTTTTTTCAAAATTAGATTATAGGTATGTACTTACTTATTACTTAAATAATAAAATTCGAAAAAGTTCGTTTTTCATCATGACCCGACCGGGGATCGAACCCGGGACCTCCTGGGTGGCGATCTGGCGTGGTAACCATTACGCCACGGAGGTCGTCTTAAATTACACATTTGTAATCGTACATCTGGCACGCATCAGGTAAATTCATATTTACGATAAGTAGAAAGTACCTAAGTATAGGTACTTACGTAATTACGGGCACTGCCATATTTTTAAAAAGTTAGTGTAAATAGGTAGTATAGTATCTACTTGATGGTCAATTTTATTATTGTCGTATACAATGTTTTTATTTCTGCTTTTTGCCTATCTATTTAACCCATAATGTATCTACCTACTTAGAACACCGAGTGCAAATTAAGGTGAATGAAATGCGTTTCGGCGGCGAGGGAGGCGCTTTAGGGCGCGCGAGCAACGGCGAGCAACGGCGGCGCGCACAGTACCGCCACAGCCGCATCGCGCCGTTGCTCGTCATCGTCTCGTCGCGTCGCGTCGTATTCGGCTTGTAGATTGAATCTTTAGCTAATATTGCCGTGCCGTTTTTCAAATAGTTATATGTAGGTAAATACCTACTTTTGATATTTCAAAAATAAGTTTTTAGGGTTCCGTAGTAAACTACAAGGAACCCTTATAGTTTCGCCATGTCCATCTGTCCGTCCTCGTTCCTACACTCATATTAACAATGCTAACAAAGTGGTAGAACAAAATTTTGAAAAATATATTTTTTTGGGCCTACAAGGAAAACTATAACGGCTATGTAAGCTCTACTAGTTACCGAGTAATAGCCGAGGAACTTATGAAGTAAAATTTCTTTGACGAAAACGTATAAATGTCATAGTACCTATATGGCATTGTACTCATCTGCAAGCAAGAAATGCGTAGCCAATACGGAACCCTGCATTGTGCGTGGCTCGGCAGGTACTTGCCCGTTTTTTTTAAATCGTTTATTCAAGGTAAAAAACAAAATATAACAACAAAAATGCCGCACCACAAAAGCCGCGCAGGCGCAGTCTGCAGATCTGAGTAGTCCTTATCCTTACGAATATTATAAATGCGAAAGTAAATTAAAAATAAAATATTTTTTATACCACTAAGGTGGCAAACGGTTACATACCGTATCACATAATTCCTATGGATGCGTTGCCGACTCTATTATAATAGTCAAGTGGGGCAACTCGGATACAAAAAACTGATCCGTGTCCGAGTTTACTACTTTCAAATTTTGATTTATGCGACTCGGACGATTTTGTAATTTAAAGTAGTAAGATGTATGTATCTATGTACACGTACCGTCAAGAGGCATCAGGCGGCCGTATGCTTGTTTGCCACCTTAGTGGTATAAAAAAACACGTCGACCTTTATATTGGATTTTGTGCCGTTCTTAAGTTCTATGTTATAAGAGCTATAAATGTAGGTACTGCAAGTATAAAGCTCGACGTGCACCTGACTTGGATTGTTTTTAGATTGGATTAGAAATTTATTTAGGATCATTAGGCTGCTAGAATTATACAAAAAACGAGGCTAAATTCGCAAAGCGTGATGTAGTTCTGCGTTTTTGGTATGTTGTATGGTAATGTTAGTTAGGGTAGTCTGAATTCAAATATGCAACTTCGAAAAAGTTGTGAAAACTGACAAAATCGATTCACTGTTCGCTCTCCAGGATCAAAGTGATTACATATTTATGGAGGTGACTGTACCTACCAGCGTTGAGCAACTACGCTACGCGCATCAATTCATTCCACGCAGAGATAAACCGAGCGCGCGAACGCAGAAGCAGGCGGTGTGGCAACGATGCGTAGCAAGCGCTTCGCGCCATGTACACGTACGTTGTATGTAGCCGTGTGGCAACGGCGCACGCGCCTCGTGATTATGACGTTGTTAGTAGGTACATAATTATTTAAAAAGCTTTCTATAATATGTATACATACTGTGCTTTTGTTTACGTCACTCCGCGACTACGCTATTATGCGTGTATGTATATTGTATATATATATGTATATACAATATACATACACGCATAATACAGGAATATGTCCGTAAATTAAATACGTCAGTACATTATACCTACTTCAATGCTTACTACTTAGGTACTTACCTACTTATATATACATACCAACTTTTACGAATTTAACACAATTATATTTTAAAAAAAGAAGTCTTCTTTGAAAAATTAAAAATATTATTGAAATTTTGAAAGATAAAAAAACTCTTACAAATTGTAAAACAAAATGCAAAATGATAGGTAACTAGGTAAGTATGAGATAATTTTGTAAAAGAAAAGTACTAGTAAATCAAGTGTTTAATACAATGCAAATATTAAAAATTAAAAGAAAAAATATATAGGTAGGTACTTAAAGATTTTTTTTTATTTTATTTTTTTATTATATATAATAATTTGATTTGCTTGTCAAGAATTAAATTTAGCGCCATCTATCTGTGGCTGATTAAACCTATCTTTATCTTTTTGTTTTAAAGAAAGCGACATCTGTTGTGAGTTTGTGACATCAAGTAAAATATTTAGTAATAAATTACGAAACAAAATTAACCAATTCTATTTTACAGTACATTCTTCGCTATTTTCAGGATTGTATTTCATTATAAAATTATAAAAACTATTAAAATATTGTTTTCAGTGCGTAATTTTACTTTATTTTGGATTTACATAATCTTCAATTACAATCGATACACTTAACGCCATCTATATTATTTAGGGTTGAACTACGTTTAGTTTATATGGAGTTGACCACCTGTGGTTCGTGCTAATGTCAAAAATGTGAAAGTATTTTGTTTTTTTACAGAGAAACGAATACAATATTTTTGTTTTTTTTGTAGACAAGATCAAGGTCTGACGAGTGACATACGGTGCCACAAACTTATCTGATCCGATGGCGGGGGGCGTTAGAAACTTTTTTTTTATACCACAAAGTTGGCAAACAAGCATACGGCCCGCCTGATGGTAAGCATCACCGTAGCCTATAGACGCTTGCAATACCGGGGATATCACTCACGCGTTGCCAACCCTCCCAACCCCCCCAAGTGGAGCTCTGGAGACCTTACTCACCGTAGGAACACAGCATGGCCGAGACTAATGCTATTTGGCTACGATCTTCTATAAGGTGGAGGTCCTTCCCCAGACGGGCTGCTCCGATTTGAGCGGATTATCCGCTGTGCCCTCTCTCTCTTAAATAAACTTCGTCTCATAATTATTAAGCTATTGAAAGTAATTAATTGTCAAGAAATTCAAGGCGTATTTATTAGTTCTAGTTTTGGCCACCGGCACAAATAAGTAAGTGGCACTGCACTCGAAATTTCTAACAAGTCAGACGACATCACGAATCCGTGCGAAACATTGACCTGCTTTTCTAAGAGCATCGTGCTTAAAATCCTTTCGAAAGATACTACTAGTTGCTACCTCAATGTGTGTCAGTCATCAATCATTTAATTAAAATTATATCCTTACTTATATCATAAACTCGTAAGATTGTAGTAAGTATGGATGTGTGTTACACTTTCAGAAAAAAAATATGGACAGATTTGCTCGAAATTTGGTACACAGGTAGTTTAAAATGCGGCCTACTTAACACATAGAATAGGATAGATTTTATCCCGAATATCATTCCGGGAACGGAAACAACGGGTTTTCTACATTCTAGATTTTATAAAAATCTGTTTAATATCCCTCCATGTGGGAACATTTAGATATTAGGCTAAGTATTATATAAACTCGTTTTAGGCACGCCACGGGCGTCTGCTACTCTACAATAACCCTTTACATCTCAGAAAGTCATAATAAATCATTATAAAATCAAGTGTAACTAAATCCGAAACAAAAACCATAATTTTTTATCACCATACGCACAAGAGTGCATTCACTAAACGCACTGTGTCGAGATCATTGACCTCTTGTCATATCGCACGCTAGGGCAGTGGGCCATGTCGATAAATCACACGACAATTTTATCGATAAAACATCAATTTCGCGCGGTGTTATACGACATATTGGCTGTAAAGTTTTATTGTTAAACGAAGTGTCAATGTCAGTAAACGTTTTACAAATTTATTGCTGTGTAGAATTCCGATTCGTGAATCTCCTAACATTGTGCCGTTTATATCGACGCTGGGAAGAAATCTTGTCGTACCTCGATAATTGAACTTTACAGTAGGGTCATTTTATTTACCATTTGCGACTTTATTTTCGTATAAGTATAGGTATTTTGATGTAACTGTTGCTCTTCATCGTGGAAAAAATATGAAACCCAAACTATTAAATGCAATTTTTTCTGATTCCATAATTTCGTAGCTAAATAAAATTACTAAATTTTTTTCAAGATACGACAAAATCCAACTTTTCTGGTGGCAATTATGTTTTGATTGTTTCAATATAAAAAAAGTGACTAAAATAGAATAATATCAACCTTTATTCGAATAAATAAATGGCATAACACGCACTATTAAACTCCATTAAAAATAAGATTTCTAAAATTTGACATTTGACAGATAAACCGAAAGTGATCTAAATTCTAAATCTAATGAAGGTTTCCGGTTTTTCCTTTCCACGCGAAACTCTAAAGAAGTGTCAATGTCATTCTAAATATTTTGTAATTTATTTATGCTAGAATGCCAATGAAGCCGTACTATATAATTTTATATTATCGAGTGAAAATTTACAGTGAGCTATTGCGTGTAATAATCTATAATTTTATGAGAACGTGCATCATAGCATTTTATTATCGTAAGATTTTTACGTTTTATAGGAAGACTTCTAAGCAATTTGCATGCATATAATTCAAATGCGATTTGGTATTACAGTTATTGTAATTTTTTATATTATTGTCATTTGTATTGTATTTTTAGCTTCTATCTGTTGTTTAAGTAATAATTTTAACACATTAAATAAATGAAAAAGTTTATGAAAAGTTGCTGTCTCATAATCCATCGATTTAAATCAACGTACATCACTATAAAGCAAGGAGTTCATAAAATAAAAGCGAAGTCATAATATCCTGTATGCCGGCGGCTGGCACAACACACGTGTTACCGATAATCGAGTACCAGCCACTCGATTACATGGTGCATTTTGTTAAATCGATATAAAAAAAGTAAAATTTAAAATTATGTATAATATATTCGGCCCTTAGAGTATAGATAATAAGCAAGTTACAGAGCGCGCGCATCGCTCTTTGACCATTGTGCAAAGCGTAAGCACATGTTCTATAGTGCTAATTTTTAGTTTGCTTTCATTTCGTCGCTGTTACAGCTCTGCACTACACATTTCACCATGATTCCTTAAAATCCGAATAAATAACATCGAGAGAAACAATCAGCGTACGTGACTAATAGTTTCGTTCGTTGCTGGCTTCGTTGTTGCTGTTTTGAGTAAGATTTGGCCTTACCAAAGATAATATAATTTTTTTATATGGCACTCGGATTGAAAATTGTGAAATTTCAAAAAAAATGTTAGTTATGCAAAACTACTTTTTTGATTTGTTTTAAGTTTTGATCTTGCTAATCTCAGAACAACTCAAAACAAATGTAGTTTTGAAAGAATAAAATATAAATTTCATTGCATTTTTTGCTCTTTCAGGAATTTCAGTTGCCAGACAGTTTTTTTAGGACAGTTTGTATCCCGGAAACTAAAAAAAATAATTAAAAGATACTCTATATTGTATGTATAGTATTCGGATAGTTTTAACCTTACTTTACTAAACTAAATTATTCGATAAGGCTCCTTCTAACGCTGTGAAGATATCTATACTAATATTATAAAGAGGTAAAGTTTGTGTATTTGTTAAATTGTAAGGGGTAATCTCGGGATCTACTGAACCGATTTAAAAAATTCTTTCACCAATAGAAAGCCACATTATTGCTGAGTGTCATAGGTTATATAAAAAACCAAAAAATAAAAAGGCTTTTAACATTATGCCCAACGAAGTGGGCACGGGTCAGCTAGTTTAAAATAAATCCAATCAAATCTTTTAATGAAACGAACCCCTAAAAACCATAAAGCAGAGACACAAACATAATTCTAATTTCAAACATGGCATTCCAATGGCGCGATAAAGTTAAATATGGCCGTCCCGGGGTTGTCAGTTCGAAAATACACGGGATCCGTTGGTCGCCTACGGTGGAAACGGTGTATTTTAGGCAATTACCAAGAATTATGGCGTCGACAGACTTGTTTAAATCGTTTTGTTATGTGGTGTCATGGCGTAAAAGATATATTATCACACCTTTTGATTATTTCCTCGTATTTTAATTAAATGCGTGTTGCGAGTTAATTTTTTAGAATCTTTGAACATTTTAACCAATCGAAGTAGGCGATTATTTGGGGAGAGACTACGTTGTCTGAATGTAGTAGTTCACAGCCAGACATAGATCTTAAACATGGCACGCCAACAACGTTAGCGTGTCATCAAACAACATACGAAAGAGGTATCCGGGATAGAGAATTAAGAACAAATATTTTAATAAATATAAATAAAATAAATATAAAGGGACAATTCATACAGATTGAGCTAGCCCCAAAGTAAGTTCGAAACTTGTGTTATGGGATACTAACTCAACGATATTATATTTTATAACAAATACATATATAGATAAACATCCAAGACCTGAGGCCAATCAGAAAAAGTTCGTTTTTCATCATGACCCGACCGGGGATCGAACCCGGGACCTCCTGGGTGGCGGTCTGGCGTGGTAACCATTATGCCACGGAGGTCGTCCAATTAATGCCAATAATGCAAAGCATCGTTTTCGTCATCACATCATTTCAACCACAAGAAGTCCACTGCTGGACATAGGCCCAAACGCCTCCAAGAGGTAAGCGTCGTTATGAGACTTTGCAATTACATACATAGTATAGGTACCGGACCGAATCGACAGCTTAGCTATGTAACGGAGAAGATAACATATTTAAACCCATCGAAATACTAACTAGAGTCATAGCTTAAATTGCGTGTTCATTCACTGAACAATACTAACAATACTATCAATACTGCATCGGTATTATAAATCACATTTTATTACCGCAATAATGAATTACTTTCAACAAGTAAAACTATATTACAAGTTTATCTAAAAAAGTAAGTTTCATTTTCAATCCATAATAAATTTAATGATGAATGTTGAATCGTAATAATGTTAAATGTGAGAGGAGTAATTATCGCGTCATGCGCAATAGCTCGTCGTCCAAGAACACGTTCTCGTACCAATGGTCTTTTCTATAATTTACGTTTGACATCTACTACAAAGTTGGCAAACAAGCATACGGCCCGCCTGATGGTAAGCATCACCGTAGCCCATAGACGCTTTTAATACCGGGAGCATCACTCTCGCGTTGCCAACCCTCCAAACACCCCCAAGTGGAGCTCTGGAGACCTTACTCGCCGTAGGAACACAACATGGCCGAGACCTATGCTATTTGGCTACGATCTTCTGTAGAAGGAGGTCCTTCCCCAGACGGGCTGCTCCGATTGGAGCGGATTACCCGCTGTGCCCTACCTCTCTTAAAATAAATTTTATAGGTGATAGAGCCTAGCCACTACTATGAACTTGTGGTGGCACGTAAATGGTCTAATTCTACCGGGACAGCACTCGACGACGTCGACGTGAAATAACGGTTCCGCTGTGAGAGTGAGATAGTCGGAAGCCTAATATCCTGCTTCTTATTCTCTTTTTCACTTTCCTTCCCGTTCTTTTTTCTCTTTCCTTCATAGGTGAGCAACGCATCCAAGATCTTGTAGTTGTTGATGTCTATCATCAGGTGTCCCTCTAGCTCGTTTGCCTGTCATCAAAAGTTTATACACACACACTTTTGCATTTATGATATTAATAAAAATATTAGCATCACAATCGGGACATACAATAATACTTGGACGACGATCTACAAAGAGTTCAATTAGCGAGCAACGAAACGCATACACATGACGTCACACGACACGATGTTGCAACAGACTCATCTCAATGCAACCACAGTTGCAAATGAAATTTAATATTTCAAGATTATATTTTTGTTATCGTCAATTCTTAATTAATCTTTTCACACTTATTAAAGATGACTAGATGAAATCTTTTGAAGAGATTAACTCTTTATGACAGCACATGAAATTAGTCAGAAATTAAATTCTTTATTGAGACATTTTATTTGGAGAGTAAGGTTTTCACAGGCATGTTGTACACATTATTATTCTGTATTAAATATTAAATAAATAAGCTACTCTATAAACTACCACCATTACGGAAACAAAGCCGTAGTTTAAAATCAGTGGATGTGTTTCGTCTGGTTAGTTTATATTGTGTTCATCAAAAAAATTATCAAAATAAAATAAGTAACAACAAGATTTTACTTATTTTTCTCTCTGTGTCTTATTTTTCTCTCTGAGATAGTCTCAAGCTATCTTTTCTTCTTCTTTAAGTTTGACAGTGACAGCAAATTTTTTTTTCTTTTGTTTGGCAATCGGACTTCAGACGAAGATGCCATTATGCCATCTTCAAGATTTGCTTGTGTACGTAAACAGCGTATTCATGTTATCTCGACTCAATGTAGTTTTTGAGCCAAGATGCCCCGAAGAAAGATGATAGTATTTCTTCAGCGAATGTGGATTTTGAAGTCAACACGATAATACAGTTTTTATAGTTCCCGATCTTATATTCCACTCACTATGCATATTAACCAATGTTTGCTTCACATTACATTATCTATACATATAGGGTGTTCTGAATCAGAACACCCTATATAATAAAACAGTAGACCCCGATATGTCTGTACTTTGAATATATTTGGCAAAAATGGAGAGGGAACAGTTAGAGAAAGGTAATAAAAGCGAAAAATTTTTTTTATAATTTTGTGTCTGTCTGTCTGTCTGAACGCGCACTTCTTCTAAGTTACTGAACGGATTTTAATCCTGTTTTCACAGGGAGATAGAGCTCGGCTTGGAGTTGGCATTTAAATCGCATGACAAGAAAAGGAGTTATCCTTATTTGAACATTTCACGCGAACGAAGTCGCGGGTAACAGCTCGTCAATAATAAGAATCAAATTTTGAAACACACAGAAATTTTTCTAATCACGAGCCCAAGTAGACGCTATTGTAGTTGGCGCCAAAATCCAGCTAAAATTAAATGTGTTGACTTTAAATATGCATTTTTAAACTAGCTGTTAATTTAAAGTACAAAAGAAAAAATATAATCGTAATTCTTTTTCTAAATGGATATTTATTGCTAGAGTTATTCCCATAAAACCTTGTTCTGTTCTTTTATCTGTGAATAAATATACTTTAGCGCCTCATACCTACGACCTTATCTGCATGTCTTATCAGCTTTTATCAAGGCTCATCTCATTACCTGTGGACAAAAAAATTGTTTAATTAGTACATGAACACCACAGAATGTACACATATCACTTATTTCTCAATATTATGTTTGTTAAGTTTATGTTTATTTTTGGTTAAGATATGCCTTTTTTTTTTCGGAACTTTCCCTTTATACGACTGTCTTCTGTATTGCCAGGATTACAGCGGCGACCTAAATAGACAAAAAACCGGGTGTATGGTTCCGTATTTGTCCATCTAGGTGCTAGACCGCGGACAGACAAACATGGCGAAACCAGAAAGAGTCCTTGTTAGTTAACTTCGGAACAGTGTACCTATATTCCATTCCAAATTCCAATCATGGTACAAAAGCACCAAGCAATTGTCTGGTTTAAAATAAAGATACATTGTTGAATTGTTGTGAAATAGACATGAATGGATCACAAATGACTTTATTGTGATTAAACACACATCATTATATTACCACAATAAGATATTTCACACCAAACTAATATATATTTTTTTTGTAAGAGGTTGTCAGACGAGCATGTGGGTCACCTAATGTTATGTGATCACCGGACACCCGGGGAGTCCCTAAGCCACTGCCGACCTTATCGTTGAATTTCACTACAAATCTTGTTACAAGTATATTAGAATGGAATAAAGTTACTCCACAAGTACATTTACAATAGAAATAAACCTGTAACATCTGTTCCGTATTCCATAATAGTGCAAGTTAATCAACATTCTATTACATATAAATGTTTCTTTGTTTCTATATAGTAACACGTGTGACTGCCTTTAGTTACGAATTACACGTGTTAACCGTTATAACAATAATATTCTACGTCATTGTATTCCGTAAAGGAAAGAGTGGTAAGCATTTCATGAAAAGAGCTAACGCGGGGAAGTGCTGGCTCTCACAGAATGTCGCCGTGAAGCAGCAACGCGTTTAGTTCGCCGTGCGAATGATCCGAAAGCACTAGTTACTTCTCCTCTATTCCTTTTCTGCTTTTAATTCCTCCTTTCTTCCTGTTATAAATCAATGGCATAGCCTCCAACTTACAGAAAGAGAGGTAGGGCACAGAGGATAATCCGCTCAAATCGGAGCAGCCCATCTGGGGAAGGATGAACAGAAGACCTTACAGAAGATCGTAGCCAAATAGTATTGGTCTCGGCCATGTTGTGGTATTACGGTGAGTTAGGTGTCCAGAGCTCCACTTGGGGGGGGTTGGGAGGGTTGGCAACGCGTGAGTGATACCCCCGGTATTGCAAGCGTCTATAGGCGCAAGCGTTGCCTACCCTATTAGTGAGTAGTCGAAATACAGGCTATCGATAATAAATGCTAGTAAACTCTTCGATGAATCTGAACTTTGCAAAAACCAGTTAGTTGTGAAGGTTTTTTTATGCATTAACATTTAACTACAACCAAGTGGTTATTCCCTTATAGGACAACTCCTATTCTGTAAAAGATCCTGTCCTTTATCGATATTCTATAAGATAGATAGTTCTGTTAAAATTTAATGAAATGTAACGATATTTGTTGCAAGTGTCGTTAAAAATCAAATTGTTTGGGAGCTTTCATCGGAAATGCTACCCTTGATGTAACAATACAATGTAGTATGGAATGATTCCTCTTTTACAGAAAAGTTTTTCAGGCCAACAAGGCGAGACTGATCGCTGACTGCACTAAATGTCCGCGGAGACGATGGGTCTCACTTCTGGACACCACTACTGTTCAACATCAAGGAAGTGGAGTCAACTTATTTTACTAAATATAAAATCTTTAAAAAGTACTCAATGGCGTAAATATCTAGGCATAGTTTACTACAACGGATCATTCAATCTTAAAAAAAATGGTTTACAATCAGACACAGCATTTTTTTTATACATAGTTATGAAAGGCAGAAAACACCAAGACAAAGACAACTGCTATCACAAAAATGTTTGTCCCATACGGAAATCGAACCTGCAGCCTCTTGTGACTCTACCTGTCACTACCACCGCGCCACCATGTATGTTATGTATCACTTCTTACTTTCATTAATTCACTTTCAACGAGAATGAAATCATCCCGAGGGAACATATAGTTTATTCCTAGCACGTTGCATAACCACTAATTTGCATACAACGCCCCATACATTCTAAATTATACTGCGGCGGGCATGACTAACTCCATTTTGTTTGTGCACGTTTGTGATCTTGCACGCGAGCAGAGTTGCATTTACACTGGTAATTTGACAGTTTGACAGACAACTGTCAATTTTGCTTCAAATTGCTCTCTCACGTAGTTAAGGATGAAAGTCCTTTCAATACTTCCTACTCCGACTATCATCTTTCTTATTAAATTCGTTGTGAGTTCCAAGACAGCTGCAGCTTCTCCCCCGGGAGGTTAATGTCAATGTCTGGTTAATGTCTGTCTCTACAGGAGACACAACAGTGGGCTTGTCCAGAAGACAACTGTCACAGATGTGTAAAACATAATATTCTGTCAAGGATATTTTATTTTCTAAAACATCTAGTATTTGACGGCCGGCCCTTTGATGCTTTGGTTATGACCAGTTATGACGCTACTTACAGCGACATTTGTAATGGCAAACAAGCTTACAGCCCACCTGATGGCACTGATGGTGAGTGGTCATCGCAGCCTACAGAAGTTGATGAAACATATGATATATAGATGTCACGTCAAACTAAAGAAAAAGAAAAGAGATGGCTATAGACGTAATGTAAAATTAAAATTAGTTTCAGAAACTGAATGTTTTGTGAAAGTCACTATTTAATAATTTGTACAAATAGTTCTTGACAAGTAAAATCGTTAAAAAATAACTTAATTATCAAATAGGATAAGGAACAATAAATAAATATTTCATGTCATGTCATGACGGTGTTGTGTGAACTGCTCTTAAAATAGATGGTCGCACGTTTGATCTTGCACGCGAGTAAGATTATTCCATGATTCCGCTTGTGCTTTTAAAACATGTCTGGTATTGATATGTGAAACTCTCTGTTTGAAGTGAAAAGAAAATTTAGTATCTACTTACTATCCATTTCAACTCTGAAAGGGATAAAAAAAGCAGACACAATTTCATTAAATCAGAGTAAAATTCAATTAAATCCTTACTCTTTAATAAAGTGATTTAATTAAATCTGTATAATTTTAATTTTAAAATATATCTCAAATCCTAATAGGATCTTCTATAAACTTTTCCGCTTAAAAAAAAATAAAACCCACTTTGTCTCGGCGCTAGACTGTGGACGGACGGACCAAGAACGGACTGACAGACGGACATGGCGAAACTAATAAGGGTTCCTTGTTAGTTTACTATGCCGCAAAGAGCTTCAAATGACAACTAAGCAAATATATATTTTAAAACTACTTACATAACCTTAACAAAGAAGTGTGAACTAGACTAAGCTTATAATAATTAATTTCTGTTTTCATGTAAGTGGATTAATTTTGTAATCCTTTTTGAAAATAAATTCACTAAACTTTAAATTAGGTTGCCTGTAGAAAATTGCATAGCGAATGGCCGCCTATTGTGTTCACTATTTACTATTACTTTGTTTTATCTAATTTATTGGTACAATAAAGAGTTTGCATTGTATTGTAAACCTAAGATTCAGGATCTAAGAACCACCCAGCATCTAAAGATAAAGAGGAAAAGTGAATGTTGATTATTTATTAGATCCAATTACTTAGTCAACATGACCATCAAAGAAAACAACGTTTTAATCATAAATAGGAGTGAAATACCATGTACTTATAAATATGCATGTAGTATGCGATAAAATCTAAAATACGGACAGGCCTCAGCCAGGCATAAATTGTAAAGCCTGCCCATAAACTCGCCATCCTAGGGTATAGCTCGCAGTAATTGCTGACACACCTCCTATTAACACTTTGATACACCAAGGTCTATGTAAAAGTTTCGACTTTGATAATGTTTACTTATGTGAAACTCATTGTTATAGTATAATCGCAGTTTGGGTTAGTTGGTCAATTTTACTATTACAATGAGTTGAATTTACTATTACTTTCTCCGTCTACTTGGCCAACTAGGTACCATACATTAATTAAAAGCCACAAAATATCAGCAGCTGACTGGCTCCTACAATTTTGTGGGTTTTGGTGTAGAAACATTAGGCCCGTGGGGTTCCAGTGCGTTGTCCTTTTTTAGGGACATCGCATAAAGGCTGCGACAAACCACTGGTGACCCAAAGGCTGGCAGTTACTTCGCTCAACGGATATCTATCGCCGTTCAGCGAGGTAACGCTGCTAGCATTTTGGGCACCATGTCTTTTTAATGCTTAGTTTTAATTTTTATTGTTTGTTTAGTTTTAATTAATTTTATATAATTTCATGTTATTTAGTTATGATTAATTAAAAAGTTTTCAGAGCTTTTTATCAGAAATTAATTAGACGGAGTAGCAAGTATCATGGGTCCCGGAGACGGTCAAGCCACTTCAATCAAGTCTACGTAGAGATGTGATGTGAAAAAAACATGTTATAGGTATTAAACGTTGAAAATCTGATAATCTTTTAACATTTTGATATTTTTTTTTATTGAATTAGTTATAACGAAACGTACAAAAACGCTTACAAAAGTAAACACGCAATAAAAATATCAATATGTTATTAGATTATCAGTTTTATTTTCAACGTTTATTATAACATGATTTTTTTTTCACATTTAACGATTTAAAAAATTAACTTTAAATCACATCTCTACGTAAACTTGACTCAAGTGGCTTGACCGTCTCCGGGGCCCATCAAAAGACTACATGATTTCTGATTGATTACGTTCGTTGTGAGTTCCAAGGCAAGCTGTAGTTTCTCGCTCGCGACGTCAATAAGCTTCATTGCTTATTTTCAATCTGAGCTCGTCGTTGTTGATCCTGGCTATACAGGAGACACAGCGGTGGGAATGTGTGGTGGGCTTGTCCCGATACCATGAGCTTGTCCATGCTATAATACCACTTCGAAAAAGGTTGGTATTCTTAGGTGGTTACGTCATAAACTTAATTTTTCGTTTAAATGTCGGTTTACTGCTTTTAAACGCGAACATTATCGAATATTGTCAATCAGATTAATGTAATACTCATATTATGCTTTTTATTGCCTTAATTATTAATTAATATGTAATATGTATGAATTTGGGTCGGCTTAATTAAATGGGAACATATGAACGCCACTTTAATTGAATTGTTTTTTTAATGAACATGTTTTTATTAATTTGTAGTATTTAAGAGCAGTTGCCAAATTATTCTGGTCAAGTCCTCGAAAGCATGGATTTAGTATATACTAGCGTACCTAGAGATCGGCAATGGTTTGATTAAGGCGAGACCAAAAACAAAATACACTAGTGTGCGTGTAATGTACATGTGTGCAAGCAAGATATATAATTTTGTGGATTTTCCTTTTAGTTTGAGTTACATCCAGGCACTGCACAGGTTATATTTAATCACGTCTAATTAACACCAAAATTACACTTAAAAAGCATGAATTTTGTAAAAATAAGTGGGATTTGTTTTTAACACGACTGACGTCAGGCCGACACAGGCCGATAGCGTGTATAGGAAGAATGGTCTCGCCTATCTATCTCACTCTAACAAACGCGTATGCTATGACTTTGCATTGCCAATCTAACTAGTATATAATGAATCTATGCTTGAAAGGTATGTAGGAAAGTTTTTATGCCAGAAATCATTCTTCAATCTCAACCAAAAACATTATTAGAAATTAATGGGAAATAAACCGCGGTCCGAATCGCCCAAGAATGTTTTGGAACAATATTGTTTTGATTTGAATGTTTTGGGGCTTTTCGCACCGTACTGAAGCGCAGTAGTGCGAATGGACTAAGCTGTGAGTGCGTACCTGTCGTGCCACAACTAAGTGGTGCTTAGTTGTGCCAACGGGAATATTTATTTAGGATAGCACAACTAGTTGTGCATAACAGTTGGTTCACGAGAAAAGCGTGTGACTAAGGTATCTTTTGATCAATAGCGTCGGGCGGTTGGGCGGGCGGTTCGTATCGGTCGTGGTGCGAAACGTCTAAAGATAACATAAAACCGTGAACTGTTTGCTTATTATTCTGAATAAGCCTTAAATCTTTATTGTGAGATTAATTTAAACTAAATAACACTAAATTTAAAGTGCCAACTCATTATTATTTCTGTCAGGAGCAAACTTGCATTTAATTCCGAACCCCTCAACCCTAAATCTGGAGTGACACACAATTAACATCCATTAGCGACGCAGAAGCAATCTGTAAACGACAGGTTTCCTTTCAGACGATTACTGGCAGTTTTTTCCTAAACTAAATTAACTCGAAGTGGAACGGAATTAAAGTTGTCATTCTTACATTTTCTTTTATTACACTAGGGTGGCAAACAAGCATACGGCCCGCCTGATAGTAAGCATCACCGTATCCTATAGACGCTTGCAATACCGAGGGTATCACTCGCGCGTTGCCAACCCTCCCAACCCCCACAAGTGGAGCTCTGGAGACCTTACTTATTGTATAAACTTAAAACTTACTCATCGTAGGAACACAACATGGCCGAGACTAATGCTATTTGGCTGCGTTCTTCTGTAAGCTGGAGGCGGGCTGCTCCGATTTGAGCGGATTATCCGCTGTGCCCTACCTCTCTTACATATTCGCTTATAAATATTTTTTTATCTTTATTTTATTATGGGACTTTGACTACTGTGTTTTGGACGTTGCGCAGAACTAACCAATACTACAGACATTATAAATATTAAGTAAGACCATAATTATCTCAAAAATTCTTCGTTCTGAAAACATTTCGTCAACACATTTGTATACCTTTGTACGTACTCGATGACATTTGCTTATATCACCTAAAGTTTAAAAAACCTACGCTAAAATATACGATACTAAAATGTTAACGAAGTAAAATGTTTTTGTATAACTTATTTGTTAAATATTCTTTAATCATAGAGAAAACGAGGTAGAATAAAAGGAGGTAGGGCACAGCGGATAATCCGCTCAAATCGGAGCAGCCCGTCTGGGGAAGGACCTCCACCTTACAGAAGATCGTAGCCAAATAACATTGGTCTCGGCCATGTCGTGTTCCTACGGTGAGTAAGATCTCCAGAGCTCCATTTGGGGGGGTTGGGAGGGTTGGCAACGCGTGAGTGATACCCCCGGTATTGCTTACGTCTATAGGCTACGGTGACGGCTTACCATCAGGCCGACGGTATGCTTGTTTGCCACCTGTGTGGTATAAAAAAGAAAACATAATATTTTTTACAAAATTATCTAAAATATCTGTTGAATCAGTCAAGTCTCGTTCTACTAGCGCCATCTAGCGCTCCGACCCTGCTTCGCACGGGTTTTACTAAAAAGCCCTAACTTTTTTGAAAATATAACACAGCCTATGTTACTCGGGGATAGTGTAGCTTCCAAACGGTAATAAAAATTTTGAAATCAATTCAGTACTTTTTGATTTTATTCGTTACAAACATACAAATCTTTCCTCTGTATAATATTAGTGTAGAAGTGTAGATATATGATTACTTTAAAGCCTGTCCCCCTAATCTCGTAACAAAAACAGGTACAATCTCATGTAAATCTCAAGCTCTGTCTCACTCATACAAAATAGGAATTGAGCGGGATAGTGCGGTTTGTGAATTTGTGAGTGTATTTGAACATTTTATACATTTTATATAGTCTTTATTCATTGTTAAAATTGTATTGTTTACGCACGCTCAAAATGCGAGTTTTTTGTACCTAGCTGATAAATTGTTATGTTCTCATAGTAAGTGAATTGTAAATTCTTTTATGGGAATAAATGAATAAACTTTATAGTGCGATATGTGAGTTACAGATTAAAGGCGGGGTTGAAGTAAAGCCGCGTCTCCAGCGAAAGTTTTTTGAAAACATTCAACAAAAACACAAACTTTGTTTTTGATACATGTTTCTCTACGCACGCTGTCCATAGCGATTGTGTAGCGAGGCGAGAGAGTTGTCAAAATCACGACAAAAATGGCGGATGATATGACAGTACCCTGCCCCTCGACCCGCGCGGGGGTGTTTTGTGTACGTGTTTTCCATCGGGCATGGAAAACAAAAACATTGTTGATGTACACAAAAATGTGTATCGAAACAAAGTTTTGTATAGACGATTTTGTTGAATGTTTTGTTGATTATGTAGGGCAAAACATGCGCTATGGAGGCTTAAAATATTTTTATGCAACTCCTAAAAACATCTATCTTCATTAATCATCACTCATCATTATCACCATAAATACATGTATTTTAAATCGAGATCAGACTTTATAAGGTAGCCATTAACATTACACATTACGTCATATTGTCATTGAACTTGAGTGAAAGTTCACGAGCTTATGAAAGCTCTTTACGAATATGGATCGTATTAATGATATGTCATAGTATCGTGATAGTAAAAAGTGACAATTTTAATATGGTTACGATTGCAACACCGGTGAAATGTGGGAGGTTTTATCGGAGTCATGACAACTCGATCGGCGCCTCCAGTCCATGTACATGTACAGTCAACTAATGAATGAGCTGAGCAAGGTAGAGAACTAAAAACACAGATAATGTAAGCTTATGAGAGGTAGGGCACAGCGGATAATCCGCTCAAATCGGACCAGCCGGTCTGGGGAAGGACCTCCACCTTACAGAAGATCGTAGCCAAATGGCATTGGTCTTGGTCATGTTGTGTTCATACGGTGATTAAGGTCTCCAGAGCTCCACTTGGGGGGGTTGGGAGGGTTGGCAACGCGTGAGTGATACCCCTGGTATTGCAAGCGTCTATAGGCTACGGTGATGCTTACCATCAGGCGGGCCGTATGCTTGTTTACCAAATTTGTGGCATAAAAAAAACTTTACAATAATATTCTACAATGTGAGTAGGTACATACTATTGATAAAATAAACTTCACGCAATATTTAGAAAATTATTGAATCATATTCTCATACAGCCATTCTCACATCTTTCATTGCCTGACTGTATCGTCAACAAAACAAATGAGAGAGGTATCCAGGGCTATAGATGACTTGGTTTTCTAAAGGATTTACTTAAATTTCAATTTATCAATAGTACTATTCATATCATATTGTCTTACTATTATATGAAATTACAAAGTTTCGTAACGATGATGCTTACATTATTGGTATAAAAATATGTACTCTTAGTTCTGACTATACCGATTGAGTTCTGCTTTCTTTTTAGCCAGTGTCAAGTAATCATTCATGTAGTAAAAGTACGCTAGTACTCATTATTATACTGTGGTAAAAGTCTTAAGCCCACCATTCACACGCAGATTGGTCCGGCGGATTGGTCGGCCATCGGACTAATCCGCCTGTGTATGGAAGCGACGAACCGGTACGCCGGACTGTCAAATGGGTTGGCGTCGGGCTCGTTGCGAGCCGCGAGCGCCTGTCGAACCCCACATGCCATACATCGAGTGGAGGGTTCGTGCAGGGTTCGTGCAGTGTATGGGCAACGCCGGATTGGTCCGCGGTCGGGTCCGGGTTGCGAGTCGGGTCCGGGTTCGTGTAGTGAATGGTGGGCTTTAGTAGCTTTACGTGGTTGGCAACGCGCGAGTGATACACCCGATGTTATAAGCGTCCATAGGCTGCGGTGACTGTTACCATCAAGCGGGCCGTATGCTTGTTTACCACCTTAGTGGTAAAAGTAAAGCAGCGTATTCATGTTGTCTCAACCCAGCATAGTCTCTGAGTCAAGACGCCGAAGAAAGATAATAGCAAAATTTCTTCAAAGAAGAAAAAACTAAAAGGTCATAGTTTTGATCATAAGATCCATACCTACACTTTAATCGATGTATCGAATATTATAATCGGTATTACGATTGAGTAACTTTTGTATCGATTTCGAAACGAAAGTACAATTTTTCGTACATGGCAAAGTTGCGTCATGTGAAAGCACAATGTGAATTAACGAGAATTGAAGTCTATTTTTGTTGAGTAACGCGTTGTCGCATAATGAGAGAGGTTGAGGTGTTAGGTCTTAGGCTGGTCGCTTTTTATGGTCTTCAGGTCATAGGCCTTCACGGGTATTAGTAAATAAATAAATTCCACACAATTAACGCAGTGTTGTACGCACAGCCGCCGAGGTCTTTCCTTTAGACTATAACATGGGGTTCTTCAAAAAGGGCATTAAAAGATTTTTACAGGGTCGGCAACGCGCGAGTGATGCTCCCGGTGTTGCAAGCGTCCATAGGCTGCGGTGACCGCTCAGCATTAGGCGGACCGTAAGCTTGTTTGCCACCTTAGTGGTATAAAAAAAATTATATTAAAAAAAAAACAGCGTTCTACACAATTCACGCAACTTGGTAAGTAAGTTAGGTTTAAACTTGCTTGTGTTATGGGTATCAGACAACGGATGTATTATTGTAAACCCTGTTTCTGTTAACTTGACCAATGTAGTCTTCGATCATTATACAACATGGATAATGCATGGCAATAGCGTCCGTGGCACACTTCAAACTCCGCTGAAACGCACCCGTAGCGGACTGGCTGAGTTGCACCATATTAGAAGTTATAGTAAAGGTTTTGTGTTAAATTTGACACTAACAGTAATGGCTACAGCAAAATGTGTTGCACCGGCGAATTCATTAGCTTTGTTAAAGTTAAAAGTGTTGCAAGTCAAATGAGGTGTGATTTACCCCAAATTCGTTGGGGGTAACATTTTTAAATATGGCAACATCATCTAGCGCTGTCCAATAGTGTCAAATTTTTGACAGTTCGGTGTGTTTGTTTTACTTCAACGCGTTTGACAGTTTGACGGATAATTTAACACTAACAATAGCACTAACCAGCGAAAAGTGAGCGGTTACGGTTAAAGTTAAAGTTATGACGTCATTTAAGTATTTGTCAACTGGTGCAACTCATTTTTAGCCTAACCGGTACTTTAACTGAAATTTCGTTGTTTGTTATTGTTAAAGTAAGATGGTACAACTCAGCCAATTCAGTGACGCGTGATCTGTCACTATTTGTTTTACATTACTGCTTAATGACTGAAGACATTTAAAGGACTAAGGTGTCAGCGGCAATGTATATAGACAGAGCCAGTCGAAGCACAATGGTGAATTTCATTACATGTACCAATAAGCTTTGTTATTGTATGGCGTGCTGTCCACTGTTGTACCTATATGATCGAAGAATGTAGTAAACAATCTTAGCATGTCTTTTTAACGAAAATAGGCAATTAAAATTATCATACACACCCAAATAATAATAATATAGTTAGAAATGGCATTTAACTCAACACTCTTATTATTCTGGCGATTTATCGATTTTACACATGGATATTTGAATAAAAAGACATGCTAAGATTGTTTACTACATTGGTCAAGTCAAAAGAAACAGGGTTTAAATATATATATATATATATATATATACTTAAAATACAATATTTTCATTGACATATAAATATGTATAACTCAATGTTTATTTTATTAATATTTTCTACTACTCAAATACTCGCAACTTCGTTTGCGTATATCTCTCTTTCCAGTGGGAATTTTGAAAAATCTTAGTACACTCCTAGACGTCCTAAGGAACCTACATTCCTGCATTCCTGGAATCTCTAGACCCAGCGATATGAGCTGTGCGTTGATTTGATATGTAGTAAAGTCAGTCAGGACTTTTTTATTATAATATAGTTATAGATTTTACTCTGAACTAAGTACTATTATTATTCTGTGCTCTGAACTCTCTTGTTCCCACTTTTCTCTTTTTCCTTCATCCTTTACAATAATATTAATTGGCTTTCGTAAATACTTAAATCAATGATTCATAATTTTAAGAGCGTCTATTGCGTCTATTGTGACTACCACATCCTACCCACGTCTGCTGTCGCCAAGGTCAGGCTTTTGTGAACTTTGAACTGCTGTAGGCGATATCTGTTAGTTAATTAAATGTATTCTATTGAAATAATATGAATGTATTTAAACAGAGACTACTTGCTATGTTGCTGATAAAGGCCTATTATTGTATTAAACATTAACTGAAACGGCTTGAAAACACCGGCCTCTGCCAATCCGCATTGGAGCAGCGTGGCAGAGTACGCTCTAATCACCTTCGATTGAAGGGAGACCCGTATCCCAGCAGTGGCATGAATAAGGGTTAATATGATAATGAAATCTACAAGTAATTCCCTTCACGCAATAGTTCGAAATCTTTAATCATATATACAGGGGGTCAGGCTATTCCTTTGTTGACTTTACAAGCTGAAGCCTGTGGTTTTAGCTGCGAAATACCGTTGTTTTCGTTCCAGAGTTGATATCTGCGATTCTACTCTCGTGATCATCATCACCATCTCAGTCGCAAGAAGTCCACTGCTGGACATAGGCCTCCCCCAAACTTCTCCAATATGACCTGCTGCCCGCCTACAAGGTGATCAGACGACCTAAGGAAAGTTGCAGGAAGCCGCTGGATGCAGGCCGCCGCCAGCAGGTCGTATTCTCGTAATAAACAGAATAAAATCATAACGCAACTAATTGTTCGTTCAAAATACAAAGAACATAAAAAGAAATCTGGTAACATCGTTGCAATTAACTGAACATAAAAATTTATCGCACTAATAAACGATTATTACAAATCATTGAGGTACATGTAAGTTAGACTGTCGTCCCAACATTACTTTTAATACACATCATTACTTTCTTGAGAAACAATAATATTAGCACGAAAGAAAAATAGAAATTAATTTATTCTTAGTCTTACTACTTGTTTAATATTAAATCTAAATGTCTGCTGAGTCGAGAGAAGCGTGCATCTTGGAAATTGCTCTAGGTGTCAAACAATATCAATATGTAATTTATAATTTTCTTTGATCTTTTTAGATCAGACAGGATTTCACTCGATTCCCACAGCTTTTGTCGGTGAGATTATTAACTAGAACATTACATTCACTTACAATGATTCCTAATACTAAATACAGAATATTAATATAGCTAAAACATTAACAGTTACACTGTGTGTAACTGTTACTGTTTTCTGTATCCCTTGTTTGTGTATTGCAAATAAAGCGTATTCTAATCTAATCTAATCTAATCTAAATAGATACTTAAATAAATAAGAATGAAAACAAAATAAAAATAAAAACAGTGCAGTATCTTACATTAAAATGTGTCCATAACACAGATTACTTAATAGCTACTTCGTAACCCATACTAAACAGTGCTATTTCGAACAAATTCCTTTAGTTTAGATCTAAACGAAGTAAAGGACTTACGTTCTTTGATATCTTTTGGTAAGTTATTGTACAGTCAAGAGCAGGTCGACCTTTACATATCGGACTTCGTACCATTCTTAAGTTCTATGTCATAAGAGCCAAAATTGTACTGCAAGTGTAAAGCTCAACGTGCTCCTGACTGTACCTACCTTTGATTTGCTGTTTATCAATCACATGAAGCCTTCATAATATAAGTATGTAGCAGTGGCGAGGGGTCCTAATAACACGATTCCTGTCGGCTTCCCTTTTTAAAAATAGTGAATTATCTAACAGCATCGACTCTGCTAATAACATGATTTCGCTTCATACATAATAATGATACCCAAACGCCTATACAATAATAAATAGCAATATCACACGTCGCCAAACGCCTATACAATAATAAATAGCAATATTGTGATATTGCTATTTATTCGTCGCTTAGCCTGTGCGTCGAAAGCCGGTAATTCCCGAGTTGTAGCTGCATACAGTTTTAGGAGCGGCTGTCTCTTTCTTACGCGTACATTTTGTTCCTAGCACGGTCTCTTTCTCACGCCGATCATATGAACATATTAAGCCGGTAGTCGCCGAGTTACGACAAGGATGGCATGTATCAGATTACGTTAGTGCGACAAAGATAAACAGAGGTATTAACCTGAGAAGTAAAAAATATAGTTAATTATGTGTTTAGTGCTTGAATAATAAAACAACTATAATTTTGTCGCGTTGTAATTGTCAAAATTATGACATTTTTTCAATTCACTTTCGCCTGTGCTTTCGCTTGTACTGTTGTTAGTTTTTTTTTATTTGTTTGTTGTTAATTTAGTAAATTTGAATAGATTAGAGTGACTTCGTGGTTGAAATGAAATGAAATGAAATCGTTTATTTCAGAAATTAGACCTTCACAGGCACTTTTTCTTGTCATTTACAACTTGTTTAAATAAAAAAAATAAACTACGTTATATACTACCACCATTTCGGACACAAGCAAAATGGCAACCGGTAAAAAGAAATGGCGAAAGAAAACCGGTTACGGCCTTTTTTGTCATTTTGTTCTTTTTTTTTTTTTTTTTCTTTTTTTTTTCCACTCATTAGTTACAATGTAGGTATAAGTACATAAAAATTTATAAGAAGAATACGCGGAATGTTATACACAATGGTGTGGAATGAACAAGTCTTAAATCTACAATAAAAAATAAAAAAAGTCAGTACTGACAAGAGTGAGCAGACCAGTCCCCCCAGGCAGCACCCGTTCACGAGTTGACGCGAGAGTCAGCCATCGCTGTGCTCAACCATATTAGAGGGAACTCAGCGACCCGACTCCCGACGCCACCACCAGTTTGGACATTTAAGCGAGCATGACATACTCAACCCTATCAGACTTTGTCCCAAATATATAATCTATGTATTAGTAAAATGTCCATCACCATTGTGGACAACACTTCGACGCGTGTACAATATAATGTATAGTCTGGAACTAAAAAAAAACAATAAAAAATTTAAAAAATAAAATCGACGCACAATAGTTTACAGCGCACTTGACGCCTGGGGACGCTCTTGTCGAGTGTCTTGTGTCGTTTTACATATTAAAGTCCACGCATTCTTATCATTGATAAATTCGTTAATGGTATAGTAGCCTTTATGCAATAGTGAACGCTTAATGAATGACTTAAATTGGATCAAAGGCAGGTTTAAAATTTCATTCGGTATTTTGTTATAGAAACGTACTCCTTGAGCTACAAAAGATTTGTTCACTTTAGACAATCTGCATTTGAGACCTACTAGCTTATTTTTGTTGCGAGTGTTAAACTGATGGACCTCCTCTAACCTTTTGTATTGGTGTAAGTATTTCCTCACAAACATTATGGTAGTATAAATGTATTGTGAGGCTACAGTAAGAATGTTGATATCCTTAAATACGTCTCTAAGTGAGTCGCGATAACCTAGATTGTAAATAAATCGAACTACTCTTTTTTGTAGTACAAATATCGACTCGATATCAGCTGCCCTACCCCAAAGTAGTATGCCATAGGACATTAAGCTGTGAAAGTAACTAAAATAAACTAATCTGGCAGTTTCCACATCAGTAAGTTGTCTTACTTTTCTAACGGCATATGCAGCAGCGCTAAGCTTGCCTGACAAGGTTTTAATATGTGGATGCCATTGCAGCCTATGATCTAGCTCGATACCTAAGAAAACAGTCGACTTCACTACCTCAAGACCGATACCGTTAAGCATTATTTGATTAGAATCTACACTAACATTCGGTAAAGTAAATTTGACACATTTCGTTTTGTTTGAGTTTAGCGCTAGATTATTTGTGCTGAACCAGTTTTGTATAAGTGATAAAGTGTCATTTATAAGATTCATGTTATCTAGTTTAAATGTTGGACAGGGCTCGGTGTGAATTGTGTTATAGTTATAGAATTTATCAGTTTCAGTTGTAAGTATTTAATTGTTTATTTTGGTTTAGTCTGTTTTGTTTACATTCGTAATGGCTGCAATTTTAGACGTGGGTTGTTGTCTCACAGACTTTTTATTAGATAATAATTTTCAAACATACAGTTTTGAAAATAAAAAACATATTATACAGCGCGCCCGTGCTTTTCCTTCTATGAAAATAGGTTATAAACGGAAAGATGACTTTACTAAACATTTTCATTGTAATTTGTACGAAAAGTATTCGTGGCTCACAGGTAGGTAGTTGTAAACTTAAAACACTGTTTTGGTTTTCCATATTATACCTATCAGTGCTTTTATGTATGGTAATGGTAATATGGTATTCGGAATTCTCCATCCCTGTGGTAAGATAACACTGTATTTTTTTTTTTTTGCTCCGGCTTCCCCTGAGTAAAATTTCACCCTTCGCCACTGGTATGTAGTGTGTAGGTATAATGTGTATGAAATACGCGCTTCGTAAGACGGTCTAAGTTAATTAATATCTGATCTGAAATAGTGCGTTGCACTGGCTTCGTGCGTGGGCGGGCCTGCCTACCCACGCGACAATACTCGCCTTGTTTCCGTTACACCTTTGTTGAAAAATATTTGTTAGTCTTATTTACTTTATGAAGCAAAGATAAGAAAGAACATAATTGGAAATGTAATGTTTTGTTGGACGTGCCTGGAAACGTTACCTTTTGTTGGCCTTCTTTTTGGAAATGAGACTTTTTGGTAGGGTATGAATGAAAATGTTACACTTTTTAGGCGGATGATTGCATGGCTTGGTAAAATTAACCCCTAGCGGATCCTTATTCACATATCTGTGCACGAAAAGAAAGTGAATCAGATTCGTCCAATAAACTTACTTGTTATTTCTTTCAACTATTTTTCTCCTCTCCCTGACATCATTTTTCGTTTGCCCTGGTTAATTTCCTCCACAGGTACTTCTGCCATTATTACATAAATAAAAACCAAGACGTTACAACAGAAAACGATCACTTTTCAATTCAAACAACGATGACATTAACAGCAGATAGTCGGTGTTGCATTTTTTTTTGGAAAATGTTGTAATCTTTGAAAAAATATAGCAGTTTATACTTATTAAGTTTATTAATTAAATATAAATGAATTTTACAATGGCTGCAGGAGGACAAATTTTCAACAGAGAGGGTGAAGCTCAGTGGGATGACAGTCAGTATAATGACATCTCAAATTATCTGTCAAAAGATACGCTCTCTATGGTACAAAACTCCACGCTTCATTACCAAGAAAACCCATTTTATTCGTTTTTAGTGCAGCACGCGGATACCAACTCTATTAAGGGTCGTCCAGACGACCAATTTCTACTTTTGATCACTTTTTTTTAATCTGGCAACATTGTAAAAAACATGGATATAGAAATCAAATCTAAAGTTTATTACTACATCCATGGTAGAAAAGGATACCAAAAAGTACTGCAATAAGGAAACTTAGAGAAAACAAAAAGAGTACCTATGTCACGAAAAATAATAAATTAAACTTCAAAACTTTTTACATTTTATTTCAAGGCTTTTTTGTGTAAAATATATTATATAAAATATAATAATGCCTGCTATTTGTATTTTTGGATGTAGATTAAAAGGTAAAGCTTAAAATAATGTTAATATTCATTTTAATACCATGAAAACCAAAAATCTATTCATTATAATATACTGTTATTTCAGGTGTACCATTACATTCGTTTCCTAATAATAAAAAATACCCGGAAAGATTTGAGACTTGGGTTCAAGTATGTGGGGGGGCTCTCAATTCAGAAAAAGATTATACAAAATATGAAAAATCAAAAGTTTGCGACATTCATTTTAAATATATTCATAAAAATAGAAAAAATAGATTGAGCGTCTTAGCGATACCGTCATTACATCTAACCGGTAAGTTAGAATCACTTTCTCTTCTTCTACTTGTTTGTTCTTCTTTCAATAATTAATAAAATTAATTTCAGCCAATGATTCCATCATTCAGAGCCAGACAAAATCACCACACATTTCACCTCCTTTTGAGAACACAGGTAACATCATCTTGTGTTCTTAAATTATTAAAAATGTTTTAATATTAAAAGTTATTTAACACATAAGTACCTACATTTATTTGTATTATTTTTACAGCTAGTCAAAACCCAGAGACGACGCCCCCCCCCCCTTGTAGACCCTGTAGCCCCATCTACAATAACTCTAGGTAAGTATCAGATTTTTATTATTTAAAAATACTTTTCATCATGTGGATCCTAATGCTACCTGTACACTTTCGGGAGTAAAGTGAAGTGAATTGAAGTTAGGCTCGAAGGAAATTCCTATGAGTTCTTGAATGCTCAATTGAATAAAAAATAAAAAAAGTAACATTTTTTTATTTCAGAAAGAAAACAAAAATCTTGTGACAGAGTGGCGTCAGTGATGCAAGAACACAATTATAGTGTCTTGTCTAGAAAGACGACAAGAAAATATAGACAAGGTAAATTGAACGTACTCTTTTTTTAATTTTATTTTTCGAATAACGTGAAATATTTTTTTTAAAAACCAAGTTTGGCACAAAACACCTAGACTGGAAAACAAAATACAAATGCCAACACATAAATGTTTATTGCAAGCGTCTATAGGCTACGGTGATGCTTACCATCAGGCGTGCCGTATGCTTGTTTGCCAACTTTGTGGTATAAAAAAAAATACCAACGCTCCACCGGGCTGTCAAATAATAATAATTGACTAAAATTTTATTTTTCAGATACTGCAGTTTTGGGCTGTGCATCACTGAAGCCACTTATAACGAAAATAAAAAATCTTCGTTCCGAAATATGCCGCCTTCGAAAAAGAGGTCATTCTTTCAAACAGAGGCTGGAAAACGCCAAAAAGCTTTCAAATGATGTAGCATATCAAAAAATTTTTCAAAATATCAAAAAACCGGCACAACTTTTCTTAAACATGCAAATGCAGTCACATAAAAATGCTAAAGGTAGACGTTTTACCATCGAAGAAAAAGTCCTAGCCTTGTCATTATACAAAAAAAGCCCTAAGTGCTATAAATTACTTTATAAATATTTTACCTTACCATCGGCCAGGGCCATGGTAAGGTTACTCGGCCAAATTAAATTGACACCAGGAATAAATCCCATTATTTTTGAAAAAATTAAAACTACTGTAAGTCGAATGGAAACTGGTGAAAGACTATGCAGTCTCATTTTTGATGAGATGTCGATTACACCTCAAATTTTTTATAATGCTTCTAAAGATACGCTTGAGGGGTTCACAACCGATCAAAAAAGTAAATTTGCGGATCATGCGCTTGTGTTTATGGTAAAAGGAGTAAAAAATAATTTTAAACAACCTATTGCTTATTATTTTACAAGAGATCTTAAAAAACTAGAATTAAAAACATTAATTGTAACAGTAATTGAACGCGTTCAAAAATCGGGATTGGTGATTATCAATACTGTATGTGATCAAAGCACGATTAATGTAGGGGCAATATCTGACCTAGTAAATGAAACAAAATCAAACTATTTGAGGCGTGAAAAGATATGGCGACACGATGTATTCTCCGTTAATAAACATACTATTATTCCCTTGTACGATACTCCTCATTTGATAAAGGGTATAAGGAATAATTTAATGAATAAAGATATGGTGTACACCATAAATAATGTGGAGAAAACTGTCAAGTGGGAATTCTATTTAAATTAAAGTACGGTAGGTTATTTAATTAATTTAAGAAAATTATTTTATTACAAAATTAACGTGTTTGGGTACGTCGCCTTTCAAAAAGGAAGATGTTGTTTTGGATTTCGTGGAAGCAGTTCTCTATGTTTTTATTTGGGTAAACAAGCCATTTTTTCTTTTTGTTATATTCCTTAGCTTTTATAAATGAATTATTTCTATTATCATCTTTTTGGTCCAATAAAATTTCTCTGCAACGTTTACAAGACTTTCGTCAAGGATCCACATACATAATTTATTTGACCAGCATCGTCTTCATAATTTTGTAATAACATTATCATCATTAAACTCTATGGTATTTTCTTCTGATTCGTTAGAAACATCAGAAGATATATTATTTTCCTTTAAGAAAAAATCTAATGTTTGCAAACATTGATTGTTGTCTTCTTCGCATTTAGATTTTTTGGAATGAAGTGTATTATTCAGTAATAAGGCTTTGAAGGCTCCTTCAATTGAAACTGTATTTGGTGCAATATTTCTTGATCCGTAACTTCTAATATTTCCAAAAAAGTTTTCTATCGGGTTCTGATTGAAATTACGAGTTAGCATTGCATCAAAACTGTATTTTTCAAATAACAATTTCCAAATAGCTTCCATTCCTTCAATAGTCTTTATAAAATTCTTTACTGATGGCAGTGCGATTTCTATTATTCTGATTTTATCTCCGACTTTTATTTTTGTATAATTTTCACTGTTTTTAGCACTTCTCTCGCTTTTTAAATACTTTACCGTCCGGTGCAATTTTAAATGTATTTCCGTTTAGACTGTCGAATAAGTTGTCCATTAAAATAGTTATGTCTATTAACTGTCGACATTCTAATGGTAAATCACCTCTGGCCGCCAAATGTTCAGTGGCAGCAGTTACACTGCAACGTAAACAGTTGTGTCGCCGTTTTAACCTTGATTTTATTAATTTTTTTCAACAACCGTATGGTTTATCAACAGTCTTCACCAGCTGATAGAATTCCCATTTGACAATTTTCTCCATTATTTATGGTGTACACCATAATCTTTATTAATTAAATTATTCCTTTGTCAAATGAGGAGTAGTAACGTACAAGGGAATAATAGTGTGTTTATTAACGGATAATACCTCGTGTCGCCATATCTTTTCACGCCTCAAATAGTTTGATTTTGTTTCATTTACTAGGTCAGATATTGCCCCTACATTAATCGTGCTTTGATCACATACAGTATTGATAATCACCAATCCCGATTTTTGAACGTGTTCAATTACTGTTACAATTACTGTGTTTAATTCTATTTTTTTAAGATCTCTTATAAAATAATAAGCAATAGGCTTTAGGCATAAAGACAAGCACATGATCCGCAAATTTACTTTTTGATCTGTTGTGAACCCCTCAAGCGTATCTTTAGAAGCATTATAATAATAAATTAGATAGGTAGTCTTTAATTTTATTAGTTTCTACTTAGCACATACAGTTTGTTACCTTGCCGAATTTTGACCAGTAAGTTACCAATATGAAGGACCAGATTACATTTTAATGGAATATAACAATTTATGTTGAATTGTCCAAACAGTTATCAAATTAGAATATAAAATATATACTAATGATTGACAAAAAGGGCCTTAACTGGGTTTCTTTCGCCATTTCTTTTCCCAGTGGTCATTTTGCTTTGTTTCCGAAATAGTGGTGGTTTTTAGAATAGCTTTTATAAAATAATATTAGTAAAAGAGTTTTGTTACTTTCTTAATATTTTTTTCTTTTCAACACTACATCTTTTGAAAGCTTGCGATAGTGTGGTTGATCTCTATTTCGAGGGCAGTATATAACTGTTTTATTCAATTATTTAGTATGCCTGTATGTAATTAATGTAACGTTTTTGTTAACATAAATTATTGTAATTGTTATTGAGAACAAATAAAGGCTTATTTTATTTATAACAATAACATGTAACGGTATTCAGTTCTGATATTTTTTATTTTTTTTTTGATTTTAGACGTGTAAATGTAGTTTAAAGACTAATATTTTTTATAAGTGTTCTGTTATAATATAAGTGTTGTGGTTGTGTTACAAATAAGTGTTATAGTATGTCTGTATGTAATCAATGTAACGTTTTTGTAACCATTGAACATAAAATTATAAAGTAATAATAATAGGGCAATATAACAATAAGATTGTAATTGTTATTGAGAACAAACAAATCCTTATTTTATTTATAACGATAACATGTAACGAACGATATTCAGTGCTGATATTTTTTCTTTCTTTTTTTTTAGATTTTTGACTTGTAAATATAGTTTAAAGACAAATATTGTATTTAAGTGGTGTTCTGTTAGAATATAAGTGCTGTGATGTTATAATTTAAGTATTGTTTTATAATATAGGTGTTTATAATTAATGAAATTGTTTTATTTTCGTATAAGTCTACGAAAAATAGGTAATTCTAATAATAATAACTTTTTATGGAGGTTGATTCAATTTTGAGATTAATTATTTTTGTTATTGAAAACGAAAAAATTAATCTCGTCTGGAATAGAAAGAATTTTAATATGACAAGCTAGGTAGAAAGCTAAAAAAAAAAAAAGTTTGGTCAAAATTTGTAGATGGCGTAGTTTCAATTCGATTGGCACGGATTGGCCGTGAGTGCGTTCTCTTTTTCTATATGTCTTATTTTTCTCTCTGGTGAAGCTACTTAATACAGTGTGACCATAATAATAATTTTTTTTTTTTTTGTTTCGTACTTGGAAGGCGTAGATATTTGATTCTAACACTCCTCCGAAATTCTATGCCTTTCAAGATTAACATATTTCACAAACATTTTACATTTAAAATTATTTATTTAGAACAGTTATTTATTTATTACAGCTTGACCAAAACTCCTCCGAAATTCAGAGCCTTTCACAACAATTTTTATATTTTTTTTTTTTTTTTAGAAAATCCTTTTTACTTTACTTTATTTATTTATTACATCGTAAGCTTTAATTCCAATTTTATGTTTTAGATGATTAAACTTAACTTTACTCAAAGGCTTTGTAAATATATCTGCGTATTGGTCATCAGTACAAACATAGTTTAAGTCAATAATTTTAGCACAATACTTTTCTTTAATGAAATGAAACTTAATGTCTATATGTTTGCACCGTTTGTGAAAGTTAAAGTTCTTAATTATACTTATAGCACTTTGGTTATCTATATTTAAACACACAGTTTTCTGATTAAATTCACTGATATCACATAAAAGTTGTTTAATCCAGATAGCCTCCTTAGTGGCTGCGCATGCCGCCATGAATTCAGCTTCAGTAGTGGACAGAGCTACTGTCTGTTGTTTCTGACATGCCCAAGTTACTGCTGCTCCATTTTTGACGAAGACATATCCTGTGACCGAATGTCTCGTGTTGGGGTCATTGGCATAGTCAGCATCACTATAGCCTACTACTGTACTCGGCTCTGACATTGCTGTGTAATAAATACCATAGTCTTTTGTCTCTTTTAAATATTTAAAAATTTTCTTCACAGCATTCCAGTGACTTTCATTAAAAGAATTTAAAAATCGACTCACCAGGCTTACAGCAAAAATTATATCTGGTCGGCTTACTGTGGCAAGGTGCATCAAGGATCCCACTGCTTCTCGATAGGGAATATTCTTTTCTGATTCTCGGTCTGCTTTCTCCAACCTCACATGTGGATCAACTGGAATGCTGTTGGGTTTACAATTAGTTAAATTAAATTTATTCAATAACTTCTCTATGTAGTTTGATTGGTGTATGAAAATGTATTTTTCAGTTTTCTCTATTTCCATACCAACAAAATTTTTCACTGGATAAGTTTTCACTTCAAATATTGATTGTAAGTCATTAATAAATTCTTTTATTGTTGATTCATCTTTTGAAAATATAAGCCCGTCATCAACATACAAACACAAGTAACATTTTGCTCCATTTATAATGCCAACATACACACATTGATCAGCTTTACTGTTGATCATACCAAATTTCTTTAAAACAGAATCAAATTTGGAATTCCAGCATCTGGAAGCTTGTTTTAGACCATATAGAGATTTATTAAATTTACATACCTTATCAGTTTCACAGGATAAGCCTTCAGGTACCTTCATATATATATCTTCCTCTAGTTCACCATAAAGGAAGGCTGTCTTTATATCTAATTGAATTATTTGTAGATTGTGCTGAACAGCTTCTGTTAATAATAAACGTATAGTATCATACCTTGTTGTTGGAGCAAATGTTTCTTGGTAATCAATACCTTTGGTCTGTGAGTACCCTTTTGCACAAAGACGAGACTTGTAGCGTTGCCCGGAAGGTTCGTCCTTGATGCGAAACACCCATTTACATCCAATTAATCTCATATCGGTAGTCTTGTCTACTAGTGTCCATGTGTTGTTCAGTCGATGGGCATCGAGTTCTTCATTTATTGATTTTATCCATTTTGGAGCATCAACACACTTTATAGCGTTTTCGTAATTATCTGGAACATCATTAGCTAGTAATTGTGTGTCATAACATAGGTAAGAACCCTCTTCTTTGTTTTTATCAATTAAACATTGTCTTCTTGTTCTTACTCCTTCAGTGTTATTATTTTCAGGTGAAGATTCTGATTCATCGGGGATGTACTCACTGTCGGATTGTGACGGGCTTCCAGTCAGCGTGTTAAATGAGTCATCGCTTGAAACTTCTTCTACTTCTTCATTAATGGTTAATTCAATCGGAACATAATCTCTTTTAACTGTTGACTCCAGAAATATTGCATCTCTACTTTTAATTACTGTTCTCGAGTTAGGTAATATGAATCGGTATCCTTTAGTGTTCTCACAGTAACCAATGAAAAGTAGTTTTTGTGATTTTGAGTCAAGTTTCTTTCTCTTTTCTCTTGGTAGATGGACCATTGCCTCACATCCAAACGTACGCATATGACTGATACTGGGTTTTTGTCCTGTCCATTTCTCCTCCGGTGTCTTGTAAGAAAGAGATCTGGTTGGAGAGCGGTTCACAATGTATGCGGCTGTGTGAATTGCTTCAGCCCAATACATTTTAGGCAAGTTCGCGTTCAACATCATACATCTAGCTTTTTCTATCAAAGTCCGGTTCATGCGTTCTGCTGTACCATTTTGTTCTGGTGTGTAAGGAGTGGTTGTTTGATGTATTATTCCTGCATCTTTGAGAAAGTTTGAAAAATTTCCATTGACATATTCAAGCCCATTATCTGATCTGAGAATTTTAATTTTGCAATTTAACTGATTCTCGGCTTGTTTCTTAAATTCTTTAAATTTTTCTAATACTTCAGACTTGTTATACATGGTGTATACAAATATTCTTTTTGAATAATCATCTAGGAATGTCACAAAGTATCGGGCCTTACCTAATGACTGAGTCTCCATCGGTCCGCAAACATCTGAGTGTATTAATTCTAATAGGCCTTTACTCGGAGACCCCTGACTTCTGAATGGCAGACGTGTTTGTTTTCCTTCCTGACACGTTATACACTTTATGTTCTCTTTGACTTGGTTAAGTTTTAAATCAGCGGTATTCTCAGTCAATTTCTTCATACTTTGAAAGTTTAGGTGCCCCATTCTCTGGTGCCACAGGTAAGTATCTTGCTCAATAACATCTGATATGCATGCATAGCCACCAGGCATATTCAATCGGTACATATTATTTATTAAGCTTGCTGTCGCTACTATAATATTGTTTCTGTTTAAAATAGCACAGCCATTCTCATAAAATTTTACTTGGCCACCATTATTAATAATCTGACTTACTGACAGCAAGTTAGTAGCAAGTTCTGGAACATATAACACATTTGTAAATAGAATATCATTTTCTTGGCCCTTTTCATTATAAACACACAAACTTATTTTTCCGCTGCTTTGAACAGGTAATATATTATTGTTTGCTACTTTAATGCTTTTTATGTGTGGAATCATTTCTTCTTTAAATAAGTTTTTGTGCTTTGTCATGTGTACAGAAGCGCCGGAATCAACATACCAGGCATCGGAGCAGTCAGAAGAAGCTATGAATACTGCAGCGTAAGATGAACTGTCTTGTTTACTCACGTGAGACTTCTGATCCTTATTAGGTTTTGATTTGCACTCTGGACTCTTATGACCATATTTGTTACATGAAAAGCAGCGAGGACCTTTTGAAAATTTTCTGAAATTGTGTTTGTTATGAAACTTCTGATTTGTGGCAAAAGCTGAAGAGTCACTTCCTGTTTGTTTGACATCTTGTAGTATCTTTGATTTTACAGAATCAGAACTGATTTTCATTGCAGAACTTTCTATTGCAATTATCATTGGCTTATAACTTTCTGGGAGCCCGGAAAGCAGCAGTGTGCCGAGCCATTCATCATCCACATGAAAGCCAATATTCCTTAACTTATGTGCTGTCGTCATTATTTTGCTCACGTATTCTTCTACATTTGAACATCCAGCCAATGTAGTATTGCATAAGTCTCGCAGGAGACCAACCCGGCGTGTAAGTCCCGAGTCGTCGAACGCACGGGACAAATTTTCCCATACTTCCTTTGCCGTGCGCGATTCCTGTATGTGGATGTAGTTGACAGGATCGACAAGTAGTATTATTTTCGATCGCGCTTTGGTGTCACGCTTTTCGTCAATATTCTTTGGATCTGTGTTTTCTATACAATCCCATAACTCTTCATGCTGAAGGTATGTTTTCACGGCAAATCGCCATGTGGCGTAATTATCGCGGCCGGTTAATTTTTCTATTAATGCCAGCGAGTTGTTCGACGACATTGTGAAGATTTTATAAAACACAACGAAACTGCTCCGACAAGTCGAGCACGTGCTTGTCAAAATGTGTTTCACGGTAAAGTCTTTCACAATATATATTTTGTCACTTTTTCATTTGTGGGACAACCTGGGCCCATAACCTGTTGTAATCTTTGAAAAAATATAGCAGTTTATACTTATTAAGTTTATTAATTAAATATAAATGAATTTTACAATGGCTGCAGGAGGACAAATTTTCAACAGAGAGGGTGAAGCTACTTAATACAGTGTGACCATAATAATAATTTTTTTTTTTTTTGTTTCGTACTTGGAAGGCGTAGATATTTGATTCTAACAGAAAAGTTACTTTTTGCTTAGACTGCCTATGAATCAACTCATTTACCATGGGAAAAGTTACTTTTTGTACAGGTTCTTGCTTAAACCGTTCAAAATCGTAATAAAAATGAAGGAAATGTTACATTTTGCAGGAACTTGGTACTTTAAAAAAAATATTTCTTTGGGAAATATCGCGATTATGAACGGAAACGCTACGTGATGATGGGATTCAGTGTTGCGAGAGTAAAAAAAAAGTAAAAAGTGGAAATGAAAAAATTCGCCTACTCCTCAATCCCTAATAATGTTCGTGTTCACGCATGTAGCTTTAGGAATCACCTAGTTGGAACAATTTGTATGATATTTGATGAAGGTTATTCCTGGGTTGCGGAGCCGGCATGGTAACCATAAACCACGGAGGTCGTCGGAAATGATCATTCTCCTAAATCCCATGAGTTACAACTAAACCTAAACATATTGGTATGCCTAAACACAATAGCGGGTGGGTGATGTGATGGATGAGTAAATAAGTGGCAAAAAAAGTATCAATAAAACAAGAACCTACACAACTTTTTGCATACTAGGTTTCGAAAAAAAATAATGTTCCTTATAATAGTTATAGTAATTACAATAATCACTTGTCTGCTACATGTCTAGACTATAAAAATATATAATCGTTACTGGTCAAATTTTTTTCATTCATACAACACTGCGTCTCCAAAAAAAACTCTCAAATGGGATTAGAAGTTATTTGAACTTTAGATTTTTATTCAAAGAAAAAAATATTATCAAATCTGATATGAAGTAACTTGAACCTAGATAAATACTAAACTCTGACGTGCTACATAAGGCTGCAGGGCTGAATTGAAATTGGCGGTGAGATATTTGTTTTCTACAGAACTCTTTGGGTATTTGTTATATTACTTATTACTTGAATGGTAAAGACGACTGTAAAAACTACTTGTTCCATATTATCGATGAAATATCCCAAGATATCTACAGCAAGGGGAATAATTTACTACTACACAAGAAGGCTATAAGTTATCAAACAAAATGACACTAATATTAATAAAATTGAATGTAATTAAACTTGACAAAAAAGTCTTAATCTTTGAAAAAAAAAAAACGTAAAAACTTTTTCCCCGTACTTATGTATAATAGATTTTATATTCTTTTGAGACACATTTTAAATTTCTTTTAAATTCCCACGAGAAAGGGAAGAAACTCGGACGTCCGCTAATCATAAGTTCATGATCTCATGTCCACGATCTCAAGACCATAAGTTGACAATTAAACAACGGCCCGTGATTCATACTTAAACAAGATTATGTTTATCTAGTGCCATAAAAGTCAGTACAACAAGCATTATACACGTGCGACCCAGATAAGCATATAAAACAATAATGTGCCTGGATGTAATATGATAGCATTATATTTTCGTTTAGTAGAGACGTTATTAAATTACCCATAGATTTAGTATATACTAGCGTGCCTATAGATCGGCTTTGGTTTGATTAAGGCGAGACCAAAAACAAAATACACTAGTGAACGTGGAATTTACATGAGTACAAGCAAGATATATAATTTTGTGGATTTTCCTTTTACTTTGAGTTATATCCAGGCACTGCACAGGTAACCATATTTAATCACGTCTAATTAACACCAAAACTACACGTAAAAACCATAAATTTTGTAAAAATAAGCGGGATTTATTTTTAACACGACTGACGTCAGGCCGATACAGTCCGATAGCGTGTATAGGAAAATGGTCTCGCCTATCTATCTCGCTCTAACCAACGTGTATGTTAGGATCTATCTCTTTTGCATTGCCAATCTTACGCTAGTATTTATTAAATCTATGAAATTACCCGGCTTCAGGCAAGCAACCAGTCGCGCTCGCGACGCGCCCCGAGCCACACGTTCCCGGTGCCTCCGCGCCACGCTGCACGCCCGCCCCTCCCGCTTCACCGCTGCCTACGGCCGTTTACGTATTACGTAACTGCCACTTCGAATTACGTGTTTCTTTGTTTTTTTGAAAACAAAGAAACATTATCAGTTTTTTAGAAGTTTCTTTTTAACTTTCGCGCGATTTTTCATTAAAACCACAGTTTCGTGGTCTGGTTTTGCGCGTAACCTAACGGTGCCAACCGCGCGCAAACACCAGGAGTGCGACCCGGGCACTCGCTGATCCCCTTCTGGGTGAAGCAAGTTACCCGGACGGGGCTAGCACCATCGGCCTAGGGGGCTCCCCTGACCGACGCTAGCTGTCGCCCCCTCCCACCTACCCCTTCCCCCTTCCTATTCTTAATAAAACGGTTTGGGCGCCTAGGGCTTCGGCTCACAGCTACCCTCCGATCACTAAGCAGCCAGGGCCCTCTGACACATTGAGATTGGTCAGAGGATAACAAGCTTAGGGCTCACCCAGTTACACCCCCCCCGCCTCACCCGGCGCGGGGGACTAGGCATACACACCTCGGGTGTTCCCCCCGAGCGCGTTTTATTAGGCACGACTGCCGCAAGGTTTCTTCGCAGACTCTTCCTTGCGGAACGTGACGGGAGCGAACTGCGATAAATTCGTTATTTGCTAGGCCCCTTAAAGTTAGGCCGGTCGCCAACCCGCGCGAAAACGCCATTATAAATGGCCTCATCGCTCTAATTTTAGAGCAAGATCCCCGTATGTTGCCTCGTATTGAGGAAATAAAGAGAATTGCCTCTCTCTCCCCGGCCCCTCAGGCCACCGAGCCCTGCGCCGCCGTCGCGCCCTCTGAAAACGCCGCGCGCGCCGCCGCGCGCGACGCGCCCCCCTCGCGCGCCGCCGCGCGCGACGCGCCCCCCTCGCGCCCCGCAGCGCCCTCCGAGATCGCCGCGCGCGACGCACCCGCTGCGCGCGCCGCCCCCGCCTCGACCTCCTCGCACCTTGCGAATGCCTCGCGCCCCGCCGCGCCCTCTGAGATCGACGCGCGCGACGCACCCGCTGCGCTCGCCGCCCCCGCCTCGACCTTCTCGCACCTTGCGAATGCCTCGCGCCCCGCCGCGCCCTCTGAGATCGACGCGCGCGCCGCCCCCGTCTCGACCTCCTCGCACCTTGCGAACGCCGCGCGCACCACCGCGCGCTCCAAAAGCCCCGCGCGCGACGCGCCCTCCGCTAATTCGTCTCCGGCCCGTCAGGCCCAAAACGAAGAAATGGAAGTTGTTTCCGAGTCCTCGGAATCCTCCTCCGAGCCCACGTCCGACTCGGACGAATTTGTCATGGCCTCAGGCCGAAAGCGCACCAGGCGCAACAAAGGCGCCGCAAAGAAGGCCGCCAAATTGGCCGACGGCATTACTCCCGCCGCGGCCTCTGACTCCCCTGCTTCGCCCCCCGCGGCTGAACAGGGTGCCGAAGGAGCTTCTCTCCCCACCCCTCCCAAGCGCTCCCAGCGCCCACCGGCGGTCGTTATCACGAACCGCCATAGGTGGATGGCCATCAAGGCCCGTTGTGATGCAAATGGCATCTTTTTCATAGCTGAAACCCGCACTGAGGGTATCAGGCTGAAAACGGAGACTATCTCCGACTATCGCAACTTAACGCGACTTCTCGACGGTATGTCGATTCCATTCCACACGTGGAGTGTGGAGGAAGACCGGCGCCTCCGCGTCGTCATTCGGGGGGTCCCAAAGGAAATCGGGTGCGAAGACGTACTCGAGGACCTAAAGGCCCAAAAACTACCCATCATAGAGGTGCACCGTATGCACCGTGGGCCTTCCGCCCCATTCAACATGGTCCTGGCCATTCTGGACAGGACAAACTTAAAAGAGGCCAAAGCCATCTTTAACATTCGTAAGGTTTGCGGACTGTCTGGGGTTGTTGTTGAGCCCCCACACCAAAAAGGCACTGTGGGACAATGCCACAGATGCCAGTTATACGGGCATTCCGCAAGGAATTGCCATAACACACCTCGCTGTGTTAAATGTCTAGGAGCCCACTCGACACCGGAGTGTCAACGGCCTAAAGATCGCGCGCTATGCTCGGAACCTCCGAGCTGCGTAAACTGCGGGGAGGTGGGACACCCGGCGAACTACCGAGGGTGCCCAAAAGCACCCAAGGTGAAGAGCCGGAGGCCCGCTCCCTCCCCACCTAAAACTCGAGCCGCCCCTAAGGCGGCCTACGTTAGCCCCCCCCAACCTCAAACTGCCGCGGCCGCCCCGGCTTCAGCAAAGGCACCGGTGCCTACACCAGTTGTGTCGCATTCGTGGCGACACAGAACCAATAAGGTTCCCCCCCCGCAGGGCAGCCCCTCAGGCCAACCTGCACCCGCGGTGGTTGTGGTTGCAACCCCTCCACCTTCCCCAAAAGCGGCTCCGCCGTCGCCGAAAGCGGCACCGCTGCCGCCGAAACCCTCCTCCTCCTCCTCCCGTGACAGCGTCGACAATTTCAAAATTGTAATGTCGGTATTAAACGCCATCGACTTTGACGAAGTCGACCTTTTGGCAGACCGCATCATAGAATGCCAGGGGAACTCAGAGGCCCTCGTCATAGTCCTGAGGCGCGACTTTAGAGCGCTGACGGACACTCTCAAAAATTTTAGGTTTTAGTTATGGATCTACACCATAACACGAGTAGAGTCAAACCGACCTCCCTAAAAATCGGCTACTTCAACGCCAATGGGCTTCGTACCCAGAGGTCTGAGGTAGCCGATTTTCTCTACACCCATCAATTGGACGTTCTCCTCATCCAGGAGACGTTCCTCAAGCCGTCAATTCGCGATCCCAAAATCGCGAATTACAAAATCATTCGTAATGATCGCACAGTCTCTGCCTTCGGTGGCACTCTCATTTACTACAAAGCGACATTACACTGCACGCCTGTGGATACACCAAATCTCGTGCACATCGAAGACTCTGTCTGTAGATTAGGAATGACAGGTCATCAATCCATATATTTAGTGTCAGCCTATCTAGCTCCCACTAACAATAGCTCCTCAAGCCCTAGATCACTACTTGACAGTGATATACAAAACCTTCTAGATCTTGGTCCGTCTGTTATCATAGCGGGCGATCTAAATGCCAAGCACCTTGCTTGGTGTAGCCAAACCACAAACCAACGTGGTAGACAACTCGAGCGACTCTCAGAGAGCCTCAACTTCGACGTAGTAGCACCTATGTCACCTACTCACTATCCAGACAATGTTAATCATCGTCCGGACGTCCTAGACGTAGCCCTCCTAAAGAACATCAATCTCAGATTGAGTTCTACACTCTGCACTCACTTCAGATCATAGGCCTGTCATTATTGCCCTCTCGCCCAGAGTGAGCATTCCTAACGTGGCAGCCTCAGACCCCACAAGAGTCAAGACTGACTGGTTCAGCCTAGGAGAAGGCCTTAAGTCTATCTCATCTCCTTTGTTAGACCCGATTCCAGACGAGATAGTCTCAATTCCCGACGCAATAGGTGCAATTGACTCATTAACAGCGCACGTGCAGAAGGTGGTTAGCGATTGCTCGCGCCGCGTCCCAGTGAACGCTCATCGTCGCTGGGAACTGCCGCCAGATGCCCGTGCTCTGTTAACTGAGAAAAACGCAGCTCAAAGGGCTTACTTCTCTTTTCCCTCTGAGCAGAACCGTGTCCGCATGCGCGCTGCCCAATCAGCGGTTAAGCGTCGCGTTAGACAGCTTAGGAACGATCAGTGGGACGAGACACTTACAAATATGGTCCCCTCTCAACAAGCCTTCTGGAAACTCACCAGAGCCCTTAAGGCAGATACAGTGGCTGCCACCCCCCCGTTAGTACAGTCAGATCCCTCCCTCCCCCTCGCCTTCGAGGACGAGGAAAAAGCTGAATGTTTAGCATCCAGTCTTGAGGCACAATGTGCACCTAGCACACTCCCCGTTGATCCAGATCACCTACTCGAGGTCGATACTGAGGTTTTCAACAATCTCGCGAGCCCTCTCACAGATGCCGACCCGCCGATAGAGCCGGTAACCCCCGATGAGGTAGAGTCCCTTATCAGAGATTTACATAATAGGAAGGCCCCGGGGCCTGACGGGATTTCTAATAGAGTCATCAAGCTCTTCCCCGCGCACCTTATTCTTCTTCTGACCGCCATTTTCAATGCGGCATTAAAAAACAGTATTTTCCCCAAATCTTGGAAGGAAGCCACCGTCATTGGCATTCCAAAACCCGGCAAGCCCAAGGATCAGCCCTCGAGCTATCGCCCAATCAGTCTCCTTAGTTCCATAGGAAAGATCTATGAGCGCATTATTCTCGCTCGTCTCAAAGATTTTTCCCTTGCTAATAATCTTTTACCTGACGCACAGTTTGGTTTTAGAGCCAAACACTCTTGTGTCCAACAAGTGCATCGCATAGTCGAACACGTGTTGGACCGGAGAGCGAACAGATCCCGCCCGCACAAAACGGGCGCTCTCTTTTTCGACGTGGCAAAGGCGTTCGACAAAGTATGGCACAACGGGCTTATCTATAAGCTCTACAAACTTAATGTGCCAAACCGTCTCGTGCTCATCATACGAGACTACTTGTCGAATCGCTCTTTCCGCTATAGGGTGGATGGGGCACTATCCCCCCCTCACACCATAAGAGCCGGAGTACCACAAGGATCCGTGCTCTCCCCTCTCCTATACACGCTTTACACAAGCGACTTTCCTCAATTTAGACCCAGTCCACTTGCGACTCATACTGCCCTTTTCGCAGATGATACAGCCATCTATTGTTCGGCTTCTAGTACACCCGCCATAGTAAAGTCCCTCCAAGCCGCCGCCAACTCCCTTGGCGACTGGTTTAGGAAATGGCGCATAGAAGTTAATCCAGATAAAAGCGCCGCTATCCTCTTCTCCAGAGGTACTACGCTAAATCCCTCCACTAAAGTCAAGATGTTCGGACAACCGATCCCTTGGGAAAAGAAAGTCCGTTATTTAGGTGTCACACTCGATAGGGGACTCACCTTCGAACATCATATAAAGATTGTCCGCGACCGCGCTGCTTTCGCGCTAGGCCGCTTACATTGTCTGCTTAATGGGCGCAGTAAGCTCTCTCTTAGAAATAAGGTGAGAGTTTACACAACGTGCATTAGGCCGATAATGACATACGCAAGTCCAGTTTTCGCTCACGCCGCGCCCTCTCATATCCACAGGCTGCAAACCATTCAGAATAGGTTTTTGCGCAAAGCCATCGGTGGGCTTTGGTTCGTTAGGAACAAAAACCTCCACATTGACTTAGGTGTGCCGACCATCTCGCACCACCTAAAGCAATGCTCTGTCAAATTCTTCGACTCGCTCAATCATCACCCAAATCCGTTGGTGAAAGCCGCAGGGGATTATTCCGCTCCGGCTGGCACCAGCAGGTCCAAACGTCGTCCGCGGCACGTCCTCAACGACCCGGACGACTCCATTACAGTCGCCATCGAGGCGTATAAACAATTAGATTCCGCGACACAAACTAGACACACACGTCCGTCATATCGGCCCCGCCGGCGGGGCCGCGCGTCGCGCCACCCTCCTGTAGGGACTCGGTTTTCGCGGTACCGGCACGTGCCCGGCCGCTTCTCTCCAATCCGTTCGCCTTCCCCCAGTGTCGCCATAGGCCGAGGTTCGAGCCCCCTCTGGGGCGCCCCTAGGCAGACACTGTAAATTTTTGGCGGTGAGAGCCCTACGCTCCCGCAACAGTCCGGTGTCTCAGAAAAGGGTGTTAGTACACCCGAACTGATCTTTTCAATTAATAAAAAAAAAAAAAAAAAAAAAAAAAAAAAAATGGACTGAATTACGAAAATATGGACTGACGTTTCGTTGAATTTAACCAGTTTTGAACCTTATTCTAACTAGTAATGTCGTTTTTGACAGGATTACGTCATAGAATAATTAACAACCCGAGGTAGAATGGCCACTCTCTGCCCCGCACCGAATCGCGTTACCTTACCCCAGGCGGGTATCGAGGCGGGTACAGTCGCAGGGCTGTGCGTTTAGTCAGCTTAGTGAACGAATGTGTATTTCGAACATTTTCAACATTGTGACAGTGTCCGGGCTGTGACTACGTCTTTCGTTGTTTTGAATGGACACTCATGGTTGCCCCCGTGATTGATTGTTGCTTTGACTTGCGCAGAAGACGATTTCTAGTAAAATGTTATAGAAACCACCTTCTACCATCGATCTGCTCGTCACCGGCGGGGAATCCAACCACACGCTAGAACTAAAATGGTCGCGTACTGCGCGGTTGCAGTCCCGCGAACGCTGAAGCTGTGGAATGAGATCCCATGCCGAGGTCTTTCCTTTAGACTAGGTACATGGTGTTCTTCAAAAGGGGTATTAAAAGATTTTTACAGAGTCGGCAACGCGCGACTGATACTCTCGGTGTTGCAAGCGTCCATAGGCTACGGTGACCGCTTACCATCAGGCGGGTCGTAAGCTTGTTTGCCACCTTAGTGGTATAAAATAAAAGTCCCTAAAAATCAGCGTCTGCCGAACTATAGGCAAGTCAAATATCAGCTTCAAGACTGGACTCTCGTATGTGCCATGAATATACTTTCAAATTGATATTTTCATATGATGAGTTGAAGTGTATCACCCACACTTATAATCAATAATAAATTGACAGCCTGTCCTGTTAGGTTGGCAGTAATTTTCAATGAAATGCAAGTAGCCAGAAAGCATGCCAATAGAAAGTGGACAGTGTGTGGGCGACACAACACAGTCCCTAATAAAGTTAATAATTCGTGAAATTCCAATCGTTTTCAGATATAGAGTCAACAAATGAAAGAGAAATCCAAGGCTGAGAACTGAGAAGACAGAGAGCTGTATTTCGTACAATAAATGAGAAATAGGAAAGTGGTTATGGGTTAACCCATGGTTAACCCAAATAATTTAAACAGCGGTTAGTAAAACAATTACAGCTGAGCTATGGCCATTTTGTATTACGCACATAAAGTTTGTACTCTTCTGTCATTAAAATTTTGATTATATCCTAGGCTCCTAGCCGAAGCCTGCTGGCTCAAGCAAAAATATACAAACACCAACTTAAATAAACTGAATAGCAATATCCCCGAGGCGCCAGCAGAATTGAGTTCTAAATACGTAGCCTACATCCAACGTAATTTGTATGCAACTGCTTACTGAACATTTAATCCCATACAAGTATCTATAAATACTTGTACTGACAACACAGCTACCGGGAAACACGGATCGTGGAATTGCAAATAAAGCATGTTGTCATGCAGTCAACACGCCATGAATTATGAACCTCCACATTTTAGGAGCTCATTATCAATGACTTCCCGCCGCAGCTACGTGAGAACAGCAATTTGAAATAAAACGCATCATAGCTTTATAGAGATGACAAATCAATGGAAGCTTGATTGCAAAGCACCAGGGCCTATTGTTACATTACTATTTGGACCTAACCCTGGAACTGTTGTTTACTACTCTGATTCCAGTAATATAAATCGCAAGATCCTCTAAATGCCTGATAATTCTCTCCACTTCGAAATCAGAATAATAAACCCGAAGTTACATTTTAAAAGTATGCACAGACTCATAATGGTGGTTATACATGGGCTTGTAACTAATTTGTGTGCTGATTAAAATCTCGAAAGAGTAAAGTTTGTCATTCAACATGCTACAATACCTACTCTCATCGTAATATAAATAAATATTCTTGGACGTAAAACGCCATCTAGTCCCAAACTAAGCAACTAAGCTTGTACTGTGAGTACTAGATTGCTGATAAATACCTTATTATACATAGAAAACATCCAGACCAAGGCAAACAGACATGTTCAAATGTTCATGCACACAAATGTTTGCCTTGCGCAGGATTCGAACCCGCGGCCCTCGAGATAAAGTGACCACTACTAGGTACTCGAACAACAGGCCTGTCAAAAGCACTATGAATAAAAGCACTTGAATTTACCTTAACCTTAGTTTGTCTTTAAAACCGGAAGTATGTTAGCGAGGAATAGAACGGAAGCGACGCCATTACTCAAATAGATCTGAGGGATGCTCTGTGGCTATGTCTGTGTAAACTTCTATTTCCGTTGGGTATGTTGCAACTTGCAAAGTATAAGTCAATAAAACGTTACACCATTTTTAAAATGATTAACTTGATGGTTATATCGCTAAATTGACTCAGATTTAAGATAATTTAGGAAACAAAAAGATAAAGTACTTAGGATACCTTTTATCCATGAAATCAACCTGGTAACAAATCTAATCAAATCAAACATACTTTATTGTAGGCACTCGCGGGCACTGACACGTCATTTACAACATATTGTCCTTCAGTGATAAATCTATACTAATATTATAAAGAAGTAAAGTTTGTGTGTTTGTATATTTGTTAAATTGCAAGGGGTAATCTCGGGATCTACTGAACCGATTTTTAAAATTCTTTCACTAATAGAAAGCCACATTATTGCTGAGTGTCATAGGTTATATAAAAAACAGAAAAATAAAAAGGCTTGTACGTGGTAGTCGGTTTTGCAAAGTGAATCGGAGAAAAAACGGTCGAATGAAAGCGTTTCTTACGAACGCCTGTACTAAAAAAGGATTATTAACATTATGCCCAACGAAGTGGGCACGGGTCAGCTAGTATAAAATAAATAAGAACATAAGAAAGAAAAAGTTCAAAACCATTATTAAAAAGTTAATGACTCATTACATTATGGTTGTCACTGTAAAACTAAAGAAATAAAACAGAAAAAACTTAATGTGGATTAAAATTAAAATACATTTTAGAAAATGGCTGGTTCTAATTCTGTCGTACAATTAACTAGACTAAACTAATTTTGACAGGACTAAAGGTGTTGTTGTCCTTCCTTGGTTTACAATTAATGACAAGGATAGCAACACTTCTAGTCCTGTCAAAATTAGTTTAGTCTAGTTACATGTAAAGGACAGAACGAGTCATGTCATTCTTGTCTCATTTTCAGTGGCCGTAACTGGTGGGGCTCGTTTTTTTTTTTTTTTTTTTTTTTGTAGCGGACTAATCAGTTTGGGTGTACTGACACCCTTTACTGAGACACCGGACTGTTGCGGGAGCGTAGGGCTCTCACCGCCTAAAATTTACAGTGTCTGCCTAGGGGCGCCCCAGAGGGGGGCTCGAACCTCGGCCTATGGCGACACTGGGGGAAGGCGAACGGATTGGAGAGAAGCGGCCGGGCACGTGCCGGTACCGCGAAAACCGAGTCCCTACAGGGTGGCGCGACGCGCGGCCCCGCCGGCGGGGCCGATATGACGGACGTGTGTGTCTACTTTGTGTCGCGGAATCTAATTGTTTGTACGCCTCGATGGCGACTGTAATGGCGTCGTCCGGGTCGTTGAGGACGTGCCGCGGACGACGTTTGGACCTAATGGTGTCAGCCAGAGCGGGATAATCCCCTGCGGCTTTCACCAATGGATTGGGGTGATGGTCGAGAGAGTCGAAAAATCTGACTGAGCATTGCTTTAGGTGGTGCGAGATAGTCGGCACACCTAAGTCAATGTGGAGGTTTTTGTTCCGAATGAACCAAAGCCCACCGATGGCTTTGCGCAAAAACCTATTCTGGATGGTTTGCAGCCTGTGGATATGAGAGGGCGCGGCGTGGGCGAAAACTGGACTCGCGTAAGTCATTATCGGCCTAATGCACGTTGTGTAAATTCTCACCTTATTTCTAAGAGAGAGTTTACTACGCCCATTGAGCAGATAATATAGTCGGCCTAGCGCGAAAGCGGCGCGGTTGCGGACAATCTTAATATGATCGCGGAAGGTGAGTCCCCTATCGAGTGTGACGCCTAGGTAGCGGACTTTCCTTTCCCAAGGGATCGGTTGTCCGAACATTTTGACTCTGGAGGAGGGATTTGGGGTGCTACCTCTAGCGAAGAGGATAGCGGCGCTTTTTTGAGGATTGACTTCGATGCGCCATTTTCTAAACCAGTCGCCAAGAGTATTGGCGGCAGTTTGGAGTGAGTCTATAATTGGGGGAACACTACGGGCTGAACAGTAGATGGCAGTATCATCTGCGAAGAGAGCGGTATGGGTCGCTAGTGGACTGGGTCTGAATTCGGGGAAGTCGCTTGTGTAAAGCGTGTAAAGGAGAGGCGAGAGCACGGACCCTTGTGGTACTCCGGCTCTAATGGTGTGAGGGGGAGATAGTGCCCCATCCACCCTATAGCGGAAAGAGCGGTTCGACAAGTAGTCTTGAATGATGAGCACAAGACGATTTGGCGTATTGAGTTTGTAGAGCTTATAAATAAGCCCGTTGTGCCAAACTTTGTCGAACGCCTTTGCCACGTCAAAGAAGAGAGCGCCCGTTTTATGCGGGCGGGATCTGTTCGCTCTCCGGTCCAACACGTGTTCGACTATGCGATGCACTTGTTGGACACAAGAGTGTTTGGCTCTAAAACCAAACTGCGCATTAGGCAAGAGATTGTTGGCAAGGGAAAAATCTTTGAGACGTGCGAGAACTATGCGCTCATAGATTTTTCCTATTGAACTAATAAGACTGATAGGGCGATAGCTCGAGGGCTGATCCTTGGGCTTGCCGGGTTTTGGAATGCCGATGACGGTGGCTTCCTTCCAAGTTTGGGGGAAAATGCTATTTTTGAGGGCTGCGTTAAAGATAGCAGTCAGGAGTAGTATAAGGTGGGCGGGAAAGAGCTTGATGACTCTGTTAGAAATCCCGTCAGGCCCCGGGGCCTTCCTATTATGTAGGTCTTTGATAAGGGACTCTACCTCATCAGGGGTTACCGGCTCTAACGGAGGGTCGGCATCTGTAAGTGGGCTCGCGAGTCTATTTGCTACCACAGTATCGACCTCGAGTAGGTGATCTGGATCAACGGGGAGTGTGCTAGGTGCACATTGTGCCTCAAGACTGGATGCTAAGCATTCAGCTTTTTCCTCGTCCTCGAAGGCGAGGGGGAGGGAGGGATCTGACTGAACTAACGGAGGGGTGGCAGTCACTGTATCTGCCTTAAGGGCTCTGGCAAGTTTCCAGAAGGCTTGGTGAGATGGGACCAAATTGGAGAGAGTCTCGTCCCACTGGTCGTTTCTAAGCTGTCTGATACGACGCTTAACCGCTGATTGAGCAGCGCGCATGCGGACGCGGTTAGGCTCAGTGGGAGTGGAGAAGTAGGCCCTTTGGGCTCGGTTTTTCTCTGTTAACAGAGCGCGCGCATCCGGCGGAAGTGTCCAGCGACGATGAGCGTTCACTGGGACACGCCGCGAGCAGTCGCTAACGACTTTCTGCACGTGGGCTGTTAACGAGTCAATAGCACCTACTGCATCGGGAGTTGAGACAATTTCGTCTGGAATTGGATCTAACAAGGGGGACGAAATGGATTTGAGGCTTTCGCCTAACCTGACCCAGTCGGTCTTGATCATAGTGGGATCTGTGGCTGCCACATTGGGAATACTCACTCTGGGAGAGAGAGAAATGATGACAGGCCTATGGTCTGAGGTGAGTTCGGAGTGCACTTCTATTGAACTCAATCTAAGATTGATGTTCTTTAGGAGGGCTACGTCTAGGACGTCCGGACGATGATCAACATTGTCCGGGTAATGAGTAGGGGACATGGGTGCTACAATGTCGAAATTAAGACTCTCTGAGAGTCGCTCGAGCTGTCTACCACGTTGGTTTGTGGTTAGGCTACACCAGGCAGGGTGCTTGGCGTTTAGATCACCCGCTATGATAACAGACGGGCCAAGATCTAGAAGGTTTTGTATGTCACTATCGAGTAGTGATCTGGGGTTTGAGGAGTTGGAGTTAGTGGGAGCTAGATAAGCTGACACTAAAAATATGGATTGGTGACCTGTCATTCCTAATCTACAGACAGAGGCCTCAATGTGCACGAGATTGGGTGTATCCACAGGCGTGCAGTGTAATGTCGCTTTGTAGTAGATGAGAGTGCCACCGAGGGCAGAGACTGTGCGATCATTACGTATGATTTTATAATTCGCGATTTTGGGATCGCGAATTGATGGTTTAAGGAACGTCTCCTGGATAAGGAGGACGTCCAACTGATGGGTGTAGAGGAAGTCGGCTACCTCAGACCTCTGGGTGCGAAGCCCATTTGCGTTGAAGTAGCCGATTTTAAGGGAGGTCGGTTTGACTCTACTCGTATGGTGTAAGTCCATAATTATTTGTTGAAATTTTTAAGGGCAACGAACACGTCTGTGAATTGACAGACGGCCATTAGGAGAGCGTTGGGACTATTCGCGTGTTCATTGACCAACGCGGCCATGGCAAGAACCCTATCTATATCTAGGACGGCTGCGAGCTTGTAGAGCCCTTCGGTCCCGTTGGAAGGTGGCAGCGATGCCTTTACTGGGGGGGGTGGAGGTGTTGCGACTTCCACCGCCGCGGGTGCAGGCGTGCCTGAGGGGCTGGCCTGTGGGGGTGGGACCTTGTTGGTCTTGTAGCGCCACGAGGGCGACAGATTGAGTGGTGGCACCGGTGCCTTAGCTGTTGCCGGGGCGGCCTCGGCAGTTTGGGACTGAGGGGGAGAAGCGCGGACTTGGGTCCTAGATGAGGAGGGAGTAGGCCTCCGACTCTTTACTTTGGGCGCTTTTGAGCACCCTCTGTAGTTCGCCGGGTGCCCCACCTCCCCGCAGTTTACGCAGCTCGGAGGTTCCGAGCATAGCGCGCGGTCTTTGGGTCGCTGACATTCCGGTGTCGCGTGGGACTCTAAGCATTTGACACAACGAGGTATGTTGTGGCAGTTGCGGGAGGAATGCCCGTATAGTTGGCATCTGTGGCATTGACCCACAGTGCCTTTTTTGTGTGGGGGCTCTACTACGACCCCGGACAGTCCGCAGACTTTTTTGATATTAAAGATGGCTTTCGCCTCTTTAAGGTTAGTCCTGTCCAAAATGACAAGGACCATGTTGAAGGGGGCGGAAGGCCCACGGTGCATGCGGTGCACTTCGAGGATGGGCAGTTTTTGAGCCCGAAGGTCCTCGAGTACGTCATTGCACTCGAGTTCTTTCGGGATTCCGCGGATGACCGCGCGAAGGCGCGGTCCTCCTCTAGACTCCAAGTATGAAAAGTTATCGACATAGCGTCGAGAAGGCGGGTGAGGTTACGGTAGTCCGTGATGGACTCCGTTTTTAGGCGGATACCCTCAGTTCGGGTCTCCGCAATGAAGAAGATGCCATTGGCATCACATCGGGCCTTGATGGCCATCCACCTATGGCGGTTCGTGATAACGACCGCCGGTGGGCGCTGGGAGCGCTTGGGAGGGGTGGGGAGAGAAGCTCCCTCGGCACCCTGTTCAGCCGCGGGGGGCGAAGCGGGCGAGTCGGAGAGAGGGGCGGCCGGATTTGACTCGGCGGCTAATTTGGCGGCCTTGTTGGCAGCGCCCTTGTTGCGCCTTGTGCGCTTGCGGCCTGAGGGCACAATGAAATCGTCCGAGTCGGACGAGGGGGCGGAACTCGAATCCGAAGATTCGGAGATGACCTCCATCTCGTCATCGGAGATCGAGGAGGAGGGTGCGGTGGCGGAGGGCGCGGCGGCGGAAGTCGCTACGGCGGGGTGCACGGTGGCGGGGGGCGCGGCAACGGGGGACGCGACGGCGGGCGCAACGGTGGCGGAGGGCGCGGCGATGGAAGTCGCGGCGGCGGAGGGCTTGGTGGCCTGAGGGGCCGGGCGGGAGGTGGCCAGAGGGGCCGAGGGTGCTGCGGCCTGAGGGGCCGAGGGTTTGGTGGCCTGAGGGGCCGGGCGGGCTGCGGCCTGAGGGGCCGGGGGGGGAGATTTTTTAATCTTTTCGAGCTCGGACTGCTCGTATGGGGACAGATCGTTCCATCGCCTTTCAATAAAGGCGATTAAAAGGTCTACACGCGGGTCGGTCGCCATGGCGACCGGCCTATTAAGGGAACCTACAATGCTAAACGAAATTTACGCAGTTCGTCGCGTCACGTTCCGCAAGGAAGAGCTGCGAAGAAACCTTGCGGCAGTCGTGCCTAATTTGGGAGCGCTCGGGGGGAGAACCCGAGGTGTGTAGTCCTAGTCCCCCGCGCCGGGTGAGGCGAGGGGGGTGCTTCTAGGGTGTGCCCTAAGCTTGTATGCCTCTGACCAATCTTAATGTGTCAGAGGGTCCCTAACTGCTTAGGGTTCGGAGGGTAGCTTCGAGCCGGAGCTCTAGGCGCCCAAACCTTTCCCTAAGGATAGGAAGGAGGAAGGGGTGGGCGGGAGGGGGCGATAGCTAGCGTCGGTCAGGGGAGCCCCCTAGGCCGGTGGTTCTAGCCCCGTCCGGGTAACTGCTTTCACCCTGAAGGGGATCGGCGAGTGCCCGGGTCGCACTCCTGGCTGTGCAAAGTTGGCACCGTGAGGTATCACACAGCCAGACCACGAAACTGTGGTTTTATTTGGCAAACGCGCGAAAGGACGAGAAACTCTAAAAATCGAGATAATGCCTCCTTGTCTTAAAAAAGGCAAGGAGACACGTGTGTCGGAGCGGCGGTAGCGTAGCGCGGCGGCGGGGGGCGTGCGTAGCACGCGGGAGCAGCGTAGCGCGGAGGCACCGGGCACCGGACGTGTGACTCGGACGGCGTCGCGAGCACGAATGTCTTTTTGGTGGGGCTCGTAATAGAATCAAGTTTATTTATATGAAAGCCCACTACGTTACGGTCCCGGTACGGAATGAGACAGGAATGACAATTGTAGTATAGAAATCTAAATTGTATAATCTGGTCATTCTTGCTTTATTCACACTGACCATAACGTGGTCGGCGCGTAGTATTTTCTGGCTTGTTTACATGAAAGCCCACCACGTTATGGTCCCGAACATTAAAATGGGGCAAGAGTGACCAATCAGAATTTCGTGAAAATATTGCATTTATTTTGTTAAGGAAATTCAATTTGGAAATACAGGTATCCTAGGTCGGGAATTTAGAATAATTTTGTAGAATAGGTAATTTGAATAATATTTGTATAAGTTTCGTCACTGTATAGTTAGTATTTTAGAAAATAGAGAAGATTTTAGTTTTTTAATATTTGATACAGTAGACTTTGTTATAGTTAAATTACCTATACAATTAAGACCTAGGATAAGGCAATTTAGATTATATCATATTTTAGAATAGGAACTATTAAGCTAAGATAGTTTTAAGCTAAAATATGTAAGCAATTAATTGTTAAAGAGGAAAATTATGGTTTGTCATAGTCTAAAATTGAGATAGACATAGAAATATGGGCGTGGCAATTTTGTCTCTTGTTAACGACCATTTAAATATGTTACGGTTTCGATCAGAAACCAGTCAGTATCCAGCCTCTATATCAGCAAGTTAACTCGGAAGTAAAAAGTACTAAGCCAGCCCAGTAATAGTGAATCAGTTCAGTCATAGTGCTATAAGTAAAACCTAAAAAGTGTACAAGAAGAATAAATTTGTGATCAAGTTCCGGTATTTTATTTGTGAGCAACCCGTGGAGGAATCTAGTCCCCAACATTTGCTGGTCCTTCGAGCCGGATCTTGATGACCTAGCTTAGTGCTCAAGTGTAGGTCGACCTAAGACCTAAGTGAAAACAGTGACAGTGCAGTGTTCAGTGACTCTAGCTTGGATTTGTACCCGGACTTACAGCTAAGTAGTAGATTTTAAGGACTGGTTTTGTGCGCTCAATTTAGTACTCATTTTGGAACCTAGGTCTAAAATTAGACTTAGTGCTCAAGTTTAAGACCTAGATTATTTTTTATTATTTTGTTTATTTTTGTTAAATTGAGAGCTCAAAATTAGGTTTCAGGTTTTTTGGACAATTTTTCTGAACACTGAACTTTTTTTTGGACACTGTATGTGAATTTTTTAGGTCGATTATTTTTTCTTGGAATTTTTAGGGTTTTTGTTTATTTTTGAATGTGTATTGTGTGTTTAATTTGTATTTTTGTGTTGGAATTTTTATTTTTGAATTATTTTAATTTTGTGTGTTTATTTTTTTAATTTTAAATTATTTTCTTTTTCTTTGAAAAATTCCTGCATGACTATTTTAGTAACTGAATTTCTTTTCTTTGTGCATTTTTATTTTTATTTTTGCGAAGCTCTTAATTTAAGTTCATTTTTAAATTTATTTGTGGAAATATTTTAATTATTTTGTCTTTGTGTGTTTTTTAATATTTTGAATATTTTGAATATTTTAATTTTAGTTTAATATTTTTGCAAATATTTTTAATTTTTTAATTTTATTTGAATTTAAATTTGTATATTTTTGTTTTTTGAGTTTTCGCTTTAAAGTGGATTTTCGCAGTTTATTATTTTGCAATTACTAGAATTTATTTGTGTTATTGTGTTAGTATATTGCCCATTTTCCTGAATTTAAATAATTAAATTTGCGAAATTATTTTTTGAAAAATGCATTCTTTATTGTTTGCTGAAATTCAGTTACATATTGCTTAAAATACACATTCCTATTTTGTATAATTTTGAGTTAGCACTAGAATTTTATTTTGTACTAATAGTGACTTAGTAAACTTAGGGCTGTTAGGTATAGAGACTCTTTGAACTTTTTGGGGAACTGTGTGGACTCTTTTGTGAAGCCGGAATTGTGAACGTTTAAAGCCGGAAAACAATGGTTGTCACACGTAGCCAAGGAGATCCGAAAGATACTGACTCACGCGAACAAGAACGTCGCGAATTGGAACTCGCTAGAATACACAGCGAAAGAACAAGACGACTGTCCATGGAGCCCCCGGCGTCACCTGCACAAGAGCGTGCGGGTACATCCACCCAGCTCGCAACAGCGGAGCTGGCTGGCGTGTCCGGCTTACGAAGAGAAAGTCGGCACAGATCGAAGTCGCCGGTACGATCGGTGGGAAGTATGAGAAGTGTTCTCACTTCCAAAAGGCTCGAGAGGGAGGCAGACGCCTTAGAAAAGTTGGCTTATTATAAGCGACAACAAATGGAATTGCAGAAGAAAGTTGATCAGATTCAAAAGGAGCTAGTAGGTGAGGAGCCTGCCGGACGAGATGATGACAGTTTTCAAGGAGATAGGAACCTACCAACAGATCCGGAACCCCGTCTGTCCGAGAAAGTGGATAAGTGGTTGGAAACCCAGATGGCAGCACGGGGGGAGGCGAGCGGTGAACGTCACCTTAGGTTCGAACAACAAAAGAAAACTGCAAGATCACCGTCCAGAACGAGAAGCGGGTTCGAGAAAAGCCAATTTGAACAGATTACTGAATCATTAGAACGGATGTCACGACCGAGTCTACGTTGTCCCGACTTACCTATTTTTAATGGTGAAGTCAACGAATGGTTGGCATTTAGGGCGGCAGTGAGAGATTCAACGCAGTTATACAATATCTCCGCCGTTGAAAATCTGCAACGATTGAGAAGCAGCTTAAGAGGAGAAGCTCGCGACGCCGTAGCAACATTGTTGCACTCCGCATCGGATCCAGACTCAATTATGAGAACATTACATTCTCGCTACGGCAAACCAGAAGTCATCATTAATCAAGCCATGAATGAAGTGAGAAAATTGCCTAGGATGGGACCGGGAACAACAGCAATGGAATTCAACACCTTTGCAATAAAAGTGCAGAATATAGCATATATTCTGAGATCATCTGAAATGAAAGATTATCTGTTCAGCCCGGACCTATTTAATGAAATCCTAGAGAGGTTAGGTGAAAGATGGGAAATGAAATGGTTTGATTACGCGATTGCCAACGAGATGAGCACCGAGCCAAAAATTGTAATATTATCGCGCTTCTTAATGTGGATTTCAGATAAAGCATTTAAACATTTACGTGCTCCCGCGATTAAATCTCCAACGACTACAGTGAGAGACAGGCCACCCACATCTGCGGCTAAGAAGAAAACTGTTTACGCCGTGGACGAACATGAGAAGAAAAATGAAGATAGAAAGGCAGAGGAAAAAAGGACGTGTCCTAACTGCAGTAAAAACCATTTTCTTCATCAGTGTCCTGCCTATAAGTCACTGACAGTGGAAAAACGTTGGGAACTTGTAAAGAAGTTAAAAATATGTTTTAAATGCGTGCAAAGTAGACATCATCGGAACAATTGCAGGGCAAGGTGGTGTGGAGTCAAGCAGTGTCGTCGACCACATCACGCCAGTCTTCATAATGATTCAGTACATCGAACAGAGCCTACGAATAATGACTCCGAAGAATCAACTTCAAGGAATAATACTGCCGAAGCAGTGTTATCAGTTTGTTCAGCTGCCAACAATGAAGTGTTGCTGAAAGTATGTCCCATCACGTTAGTGGGTCCACGGGGGGAGCTGAAAACTTACGCCGTCTTAGATGAAGGAGCGACAATCAGCCTAGTGGACGAGGATTTGGCAAAGAATATTGGTGCAAAGGGACGACAGCAGGCAATACAATTACGTGGGATTAACAGTTCTGAGGAGCGGTTAACAGAAAAAGTCACTATAAAAGTGAAAGGACATGGAACAGATGAATTATTTTCTCTTCAAGCATATACGAAGAAAAATATTGATCTTCATGGTCAAACAATTAAGCTCGATCTTCTACGATACGATCATTTGAAGGATCTATCGCCACAGGAGGTGTGTTATGAGAATGCACGCCCCAGAATTCTAATTGGAGCAGATCATTGGGAGCTAATTGTTTCAAGGGAGCTACGAGTCGGCGGAAGAAACCAGCCCGCAGCTTCAAGAACACAGCTTGGATGGGTAATTCATGGGACAGCGCCACGGAGTCTAATATGTGACCAGGAGAGCGTCCTACATGTCTTCACTCGAGAACAGCTGGAAAATGATAAGAGACGAGATGTCGAACTTCATAAATTGGTGGAAGATCACTTTAAGATAGAATCATTGGGAATTGCTCATAATGTAAAAGTGAACGAAGCCGATCAGCGGGCCATGGATGTGGTGCAGCAAACTATTAAGAAAGTGGAAGGTGGCTATGAAGTCGGATTACCATGGCGACAGGATGAAATTGTTATGCCACCAAGCTACAACGCAGCGTTTCGTCGATTACGAAACATTGAAAAGAAGATGGATGCTTCACCGCAATTCGAAAAGGAATACACCGCTCAAATTGAAAACTTGTTGGACAAAGGATATGCAGTACCTTGTGATGAGCATGAGGACAAGAGTCCAATAAGTTGGTACTTGCCGCACTTTGCAGTGAAAAATATAAACAAACCCGGCAAGTTACGTTTGGTGTTCGACGCAGCCGCGAAAAGTCACGGAATATGTTTAAATGATCAACTGCTAGAAGGTCCGGATTTGTTGCAATCCCTACAGGGTATAATCTTACGATTTAGAGAAAGACCTATAGCAGTTACAAGTGACATACAGGAAATGTTTCTATGTGTGAAAATTAGGAAAGAAGATCAGCCTGCGCAACAATTTTTATGGAGAGGAGGCGACAGAACGCAGCCGCCTCAGAGGTATAAAATGGTCAGCATGATATTTGGTGCTGCCAGCTCTCCGTTTTTAGCGCATAGTGTAAGAAACCACAATGCTGAACTACACGCTGAAACCCACCCGATGGCGCTGGAGGCCATCACGAAGAACCACTACATGGACGATTTAGTGGCAAGTTATGTCGATGAGGTTCAAGCTCGACGCGCCGTCAAAGAAATTAGAGAGGTGCATGCAGTCGCTGGATTTACATTGAGAAGTTGGAGCAGCAGTAATACGCAAGTTTTGAGAGATGTGCCAGAAGATCTACATGCAACTACGCCGACCAAGCTGGGAGGAGATGAAATCCAAAGCAAGATACTCGGATTAATTTGGAGCCCTGAAGAAGATATGTTGGGATTTAATACCTCAATGAACAGAGTCCCGACTGAAGTTAGAACGCAACAAAGAGGGCCAACCAAGAGGGAAGCGCTTAGTGCAGTGATGTCTATTTATGACCCATTAGGTTTACTAAGTCACTACACAATCCGAGCAAAAATTATGTTGCAGAATTTATGGCGGCTCAAATTGACATGGGATGAGCCAATTCCTAATGATGACAAACTACTGTTTACAGAGTGGTTGCGACACTTGGCTGACATCTCTGAGCTACGACTGCCCAGGTGTTACTTCACAGACACCTGCCGACAAATCGAGCTGCACATCTTTTGCGACGCCAGCGAGCAGGCGTACGCTGCATCGGCCTACTGGAGGGTCGAGCACACCGACGGAACCATCGGTGTCGCCTTGGTAGCTGCCAAAGCCAAGGTGGCGCCGCGCCGAGCTCAAACCATACTGCGCCTTGAACTACAGGCAGCGGTCCTCGGCTCACGACTCGCCGATACTGTCAAAAAGGAGCATCGGTTGGAAGTCGTGAGCACCACATACTGGACGGATTCATCGACAGTGGTGCACTGGGTGCGCCATGACCAGCGGCGCTATACTCCATTTGTCGCTCATCGCCTAAGCGAAATAGCCGAGCGCACTCAAAAAGAAGATTGGCGGTGGTTACCCACTGAACATAATGTCGCCGATGACGCTACTAGGTTTTACAAAACTTCCATACATTCGTCTGACCGTTGGTTCCAGGGACCACAATTCCTGCAGCAGCCTGAGGAGGAGTGGCCTTCCGAGAGGGTCACCGCTCAGCCTGACGAGGCCGAGGTGCTGCATTCCTCGGCTGAGGAGCCAGGCGGCAATTGGCTGCCTGACCCTGCCCGCTTCTCTAAATTTGAGACGCTGGTACGGGCCACTGCGCGCGCGCTGGCATTCATTGACATATGCCGGCGCCAAGCGGCGCGCCTTGAGCTGCGCCACATCGAGCGCGCCGAACGAGCTCTCGTGCAACAAGCACAGCGCGAGAGTTTCCACGCTGACTGGCAGCGTGTACACGCCGGCCGTCCTCTCACCCGGTCTAGTCGCCTATACAAGTTGGACCCGGTGATGGAGGACGGCATTCTCCGAGTGCGGGGCCGCATTGCCGCCGCTACAGCACCACTGGACACCAAGCGGCCAGTCATTCTGGACGGCCGCCACCCGACGACGAGACTTCTGGTGCTGCGAGAACACTGCGCTGCGGAACACGCCAACAGAGAACGAGTAACCAACGACTTGCGTCAACGTTACTGGATTGTGCGACTGCGGCCTACTGTGAGGGCCGTCGAAAATTCTTGCGCCTATTGCCGTGTGCGACGGGCCAAACCTAAGGTGCCTGCCACAGGGGACCTACCACGAGCCCGCCTTGAGCCCTTCTTCCGCCCCTTCACCAATTGTGGGGTGGATTACTTCGGTCCCATGCTAGTCAAAGTGGGACGTCGACGAGAGAAACGGTGGGGCGCACTATTCACGTGCCTCACCTCACGGGCCATACATTTGGAGTTGGTGGCCTCCCTATCCACCGACTCGGCTCTAATGGCTCTAAGACGAATGGCTGCAAGAAGAGGATGGCCGAGGACAATGTACTCAGACAACGGGACGAACTTCCGCGGAGCAGACCGCGAATTGCAAGCGGCCTACGACGAGTGGGCGCCCGCTCTCCGAGAGGAGGGCCTACTACATAGAATGGAATGGCGCTTCATTCCCCCTGGCGCGCCCAACCAAGGCGGCGCATGGGAGCGCATGGTGCGCTCAGTGAAGACGGCGCTTTCAGTGGCGCTCCACGAGAGGGCGCCTCCTGAGGAGGTGCTACAGACAGTGCTGACCGAGGCCGAGTTCACGGTCAATGCTCGGCCGTTGACACACGTGAGCGTCGACCCTAATGATCCGGAGGCGCTCACCCCAAACCATTTTCTGCTGGGGTCATCTACTGGCCTACCAACCACTGGGCCTTGCGACGAGGTTGACCGGCGCACCTGGCGAGCTAGCCAGGCGCTGGCAGACAACTTTTGGAGGCGCTGGGTACGGGAGTACCTACCTGAGCTGGTGCCACGCGGAGCACCGGGCGAGCATCGGGAGAGTCTTCACGTCGGGGACATCGTCATCGTGGTCGACGCTACGCTGCCAAGGAACGTCTGGCCGATGGGCATCGTCGAGAAAGTCTACCCTGGACCCGACGGCGGTGTCCGAATAGCGGACGTGCGAACGAAAACGGGCACGTTCAAACGACCAGCGCGGCGACTCGTTGTCCTAACCCGGGAAGTGGCTACGCGAGCTACGCCGGGGGGAGAACTGTAAAGGACAGAACGAGTCATGTCATTCTTGTCTCATTTTCAGTGGCCGTAACTGGTGGGGCTCGTAATAGAATCAAGTTTATTTATATGAAAGCCCACTACGTTACGGTCCCGGTACGGAATGAGACAGGAATGACAATTGTAGTATAGAAATCTAAATTGTATAATCTGGTCATTCTTGCTTTATTCACACTGACCATAACGTGGTCGGCGCGTAGTATTTTCTGGCTTGTTTACATGAAAGCCCACCACGTTATGGTCCCGAACATTAAAATGGGGCAAGAGTGACCAATCAGAATTTCGTGAAAATATTGCATTTATTTTGTTAAGGAAATTCAATTTGGAAATACAGGTATCCTAGGTCGGGAATTTAGAATAATTTTGTAGAATAGGTAATTTGAACAATATTTGTATAAGTTTCGTCACTGTATAGTTAGTATTTTAGAAAATAGAGAAGATTTTAGTTTTTTAATATTTGATACAGTAGACTTTGTTATAGTTAAATTACCTATACAATTAAGACCTAGGATAAGGCAATTTAGATTATATCATATTTTAGAATAGGAACTATTAAGCTAAGATAGTTTTAAGCTAAAATATGTAAGCAATTAATTGTTAAAGAGGAAAATTATGGTTTGTCATAGTCTAAAATTGAGATAGACATAGAAATATGGGCGTGGCAATTTTGTCTCTTGTTAACGACCATTTAAATATGTTACGGTTTCGATCAGAAACCAGTCAGTATCCAGCCTCTATAACAGCAAGTTAACTCGGAAGTAAAAAGTACTAAGCCAGCCCAGTAATAGTGAATCAGTTCAGTCATAGTGCTATAAGTAAAACCTAAAAAGTGTACAAGAAGAATAAATTTGTGATCAAGTTCCGGTATTTTATTTGTGAGCAACCCGTGGAGGAATCTAGTCCCCAACATTACATGTACAACAGAATTAGCACTACTTAATGTGGAATAAAATTAAAATGCATTTTAGAAAATGCGCTGTTAAGCCCCTATGTATTTTTATTATTATATTATCGATCTTCATTATCCTGTGGAGCTGAAACAATCGTTCGTCGCATTAGTTCCGCTGGCCGCTCCCTAATTACCTGAGTTCAAGTTCAATGACACATATCGATTGGTTTACTCCTGTCTGTAGTTATGTAGTTACGTAGAAATGTATATACTGGTTGCGTAGAAACTAATCAGAACTGTTTGCTTACTATATGGATCATAGATTTATTATATATACTAGCGTAATTACTTACTAACTAATAATAACTTATTATATGTACTATTATATACTAGCGTAAGATTGTCAATGCAAAAGAGATAGATCATAGTATACACGTTGGTTAGAGCGAGATAGATAGGCGAGACCATTTTCCTATACACGCTATCGGACTGTATCGGCCTGACTTCAGTCGTGTTAAAAACAAATCCCACTTATTTTTACAAAATTTATGGTTTTAAGTGTAGTTTTGGTGTTAATGAGACGTGATTGAATTTGGTTACCTGTGCAGTGCCTGGATGTAACTCAAACAAAAAGGAAAATCCACAAAATGATATATCTTGCTTGCACACATGTACATTCCACGCACACTAGTGTATTTTGTTTTTGGTCTCGCCTTAATCAAACCAAAGCCGATCTTGTACGCTAGTATATACTAAATCTATGATATGGATAGTTAGACTAACAGTCAGTTGTAAAACTTAATTTCACACAACAAACCCTACTAATATTATAAAGGCAAAGTTTATGTCTATGTTTGTTACCTCTTCACGCTCAAATGGCTGATCCAATTTTTATGATATTTGGTATGTAGGTAGCTAATGTCTTGGATTAAAACATAGGGTACTTTTTTATTCCGAAAAGTACGCGATTCCCGTAAGATTTGGCAAATCTGACATAGATGGCGCTGGCGCTGCTGTGCAAATTAAAAGCGGGTAACACCGCGGGCAGCAGCCAGTAACATTATAAAGCGGTAAAGATTTTGAGGTTATATAGAGGGTAAAATCTGGATCTACGATTTTGAAAATTCTTATTGTATAAAACCACGTCATTTGTGAGTGTCCTAATCTTAACTAATATTATAAATGAGAAAGTAGTTAAGCCGTGAAGGATAACAAACATACTCACGTATGTTTGTTATCCTTCACGGCTTAACTAATCAGCCGATCATTATGAAAATTTTGAATTATATTGTCAGGGGTACAGAGCCCAACATAGGCTATTTATCCCGTGAAAGTATGTCATTCCAATGGGAAAACATTTTTTCTACTATAGAAGGCGCTGTATCGGCCAACAGATGGCGCCACAAGCATGGATTGAAAACGCGTACGAATTTGGGTTCCGGTTCCTCATTTCGGTTTGTAAAAAGGTTCTTCTTTTCGGTACGGTTCCGGTTACAAAGAACCGGTTCTGAATAAAGGTTCCAATATACCGGTTCCTCAAAGGTTCCCTGAGAAGAAGGGATACGCTCAACCGTGTCTAGCGTATCTCTTCTTTCAGCAGCTGACTGTTAGCCTTCGATATTGGAGTGTAGAGGTCTGTAGGTACAAAATACGGTCTAAACAGAACCTAGGGACCATGTTTGCAGCATGTTTGTTGTGTATACCCCTCATGAGTTTCACTGGTTCATCTTAAAACTTGACCAGAGTCATGCCAGACCGATTAAATTAGCTATTACTAAATTAGCTATTACTAATCCGCAGCGTAGCAGAGTACGCTCTAATCCCCTTCGATTGAAGGAACACCCGTATCCCTGTAGTGGCATGATTTTGACTTGATATGTTATAAAATAAAAGATTTATTTTTAATTTTATTTGCATTTGTGACGTCCACTACTACTTATATATACATACATACATGTATGCAGAGTTAGAGAAGCTCGAGCTTGCTGTATTTATTTCGCGGGTTCGATGTCCGTTTCAGCGGCAAGCGTGGTTTGCGCTATTTGCGGTTATCAAAACACTGGCACGTCTTTGTTTGATCTCATACTATTTTAACAGAACATAGACATCCCGACATCCCGTAGTAAACAAATTTAAGTCCGAATCACAGCAGCATATTTACATTGTATAATAATATGGAAGTCGCTTCCTACCGTTGTCTGTTCGCTTAGTTTTCGAAACGCTTTGTAATTGCAAATGTAAATGTAACAACTTGCAAATGTAAACATAGCAAGGTCCTCACAGTAAATTACACGATCGTCCTTGTAAGTTCTCTCTCACTTATTGTATCACAAAATCATTAAAACATCAACATTCCCATACAATTACGAATACAGTTAAGTAAAATGAAACTATTTCAGCAAACTGTTTAAAATAAAAATATTTCATACTTTCCCACGATTCTCGCCCCGTTCAATAATATTAATATCATAAAATAAACCCTATAGCTGAAGATACAAAGCCTAAATTACATTGCACTTAATTAATAAATATATTTATCGAAATATTACATGTGCACTGCACAGAAAATTGTACTTGCAATAACCAATTTTTATGAGCTCACGTTACGTGTTCGTCACAAGAACCAAAAGTTCAAAATAGTTTGGTCATAATAAATGGTTTTAAGTTTAAACAAAGTTACGTTTGCGTTTTGTTTTTTATTTGTGATAACTCGTCACAAATAAAAAACAAAACGCAAACGCAATTTTGAACTTTATGCTGTATTAAATAAAGATGTTAAAGTTAAATGGTTATAGTAAACCCGTTACCCCATAGTAAAATTATTGTGTGCGGTCGAATAGGGGATTTTTAGCAATAAATCAATGGTTTGGCGTTAAACTAAGACCCTGTACTCAGTACGCGCGTGGGCATAGCGTTTCATGCTACATTAAGCTCTTTGTATGTTAGACCTCACGTTGAAATGATTGCAACTCCGCAATGGATGATAAAATACGGCGAAACTCGCAATGTATTGGCTCCTTCTAGAAAGGACCCATTTCGCCAATATTTCATTTTAGTTAGTATTGTTTTCATGTTGTACTTGTAAATTAACATTTCCACCTACGGGGAAGCCATTTTGTTTTATGAAATGCATACTTGAATCAGGAAACAGAATATTCTAACTCGTAGTTAATTTAGTTGGAATTTATAGACAAGAGAAAATTAAGGAAGAATTGACATAAGTGGGTAATATATATGTATATATTACATTTTAAGACGGAAATAACTGGACTTTGAGTGCGAAATTTGTGGCACCCAAACACAAACTTCTACTCGGAAATCGGAAATCTCTGTGCAAAATTTCATCGCCATATGATACAATTTTGCCTCTTACCTCGATGATGACCCCTATATGATTTGATGTATTACACAATGTTACCGGAAATGTATGTAATCCGTCATTGTATACAATTCCTAGGAAATGTGTTATAAAAAAAAGAGGACCTCGCTCCCTCATGTCGCTCAGCTTTTGATGGTCACAAGCTAACCCTAACCTAACCCAGATGATCAGAAATATCTGTAAATAAAATAATTGAAACACGCTGTTCATCAGTCAAAACTGGGTTTGTACAATGACGGATGTACATACATTACAACAGCTAGGTAGTCTTCTATTGAACGAATTTGAGATCAACAAACCACTTGTAAACCAAATGTCGTAAAATAGATCCCACAATTATAGCGCCTATGTAATCTACGCCCTTTATAATAAAGATAATAAAAAAATATATTGCATTAGTCGTAAACATTTGGGAACAGGGGAAACTATCGACCGGCAATGAATGGCGCGACGAAGCCCCGACCTATCCCAAAAGGCAGACAAGTATCCCGCCCGCTACAGGGTTGCCATCGCAAAAATCTTTATGGCATTATTTTTCTTTTTTAATGTCTATGTTTTAACAAATTGGCCAGTAATTAATTATTAAAGAATTTTCATGTTTTTTTCTTGCCAAATTGGCCAGTAATCTGGGTGATATTGCATTTTTGAGGTTTTGCTGTAAATTATTTTAGGGTAAAGAAAAATATAAGGGAGGAGAATGTGTATGAAATGTAGTTAAATACCTATACTAATTTATTTATAGCGATGCAAACACATTTTCACAACAAATGTTTTACTCCGAAACTGTTAGAGTTTAAAAAAAAATCCCCACATAATAATTATAGTCGATGTAGTCGTATTAAAAAAATTTACTCATTTAAAAATTTAACCTCTTAAAATTTTTATTTAATAAATAGATAAATACAGTAGTTTTAGAAGAAAGTATTAAACATAATTTGTGCCTCGTTAGGTAAGCAGACGGTAATATTTTATCAATATTCTTTTATCACTTTAACATTCTTTGTAACGTTATGTTATGCACTTCTTGTAGAAAGCCAAAATACCCACTATTATTACCTAAATAATTTTCGTATTTAGACTGAGGCCAAACGAGCGTATTTTGAAATTGTGACTCATGGGACTTTTCTAAACTTTTCGAATCCCAATGCAGTAGAAATTACGCGACTGAAATAATTACCTGAGCCTAACATAAAATGAACAAATCACACTAGAAAAGACCTTAAAAAACTCTTCTCTTTTTTAGGGTTCCGTAGTAAACTACAAGGAACCCTTATAGTTTCGCCATGTCCGTCAGTCTGTCCGCGGTCTAGCGCCTAGACGCTTGATGCTAGAAAGCTGTAATTTGGTTACACACATATTAAAAATGGTAATGAAGTGCTGGAAGAAAATTTTGAAAAAAAAAAAATATTTTGTGTGCCTCCCCTACATGTAAAGTGGAAATGTTTTTTTTTTCGCGCCCACCCCATGTTGTGTGGAATCGATCGATTGGTCTCTTCAAAACATTGAAGGTGTGGGAAGATCATTTTTCGATACAATGATCCGTTTCAGAATTATTTACATTTATCGTGTCAATTTTCGTTTTGCATGGTGGTTGCCCCCCTCGATCTCCGAAAGTCTTATGTTTAGAAATTTGAAAAAAATCATGGTAGTAGTCCATATGCTGAACCTTCAATGAAAACTATAACGGTTAAGTAGGCTCTACTAGTTATCCAGTAATAGCCGACGAACTTATAAAACAGAATTTCTTTGATGAAAACTTATAAATGTGATGGAATTTAATATTGGACTCAACTGAAGGCAAGCAAAGCGCAGCAAATACGGAACCCTACATTGTGCGTGGCCCGACACGTACTTGCCCGGTTTTATTTAAATTTGATATTGGCAAGAAAAATGTTGTCAAGTTTTAAAAAATGTTGTAAAAAGAAATTTTTTTGGATAGATTTTCGGATTATTCATAACATCATAAAATATTATTATCTTCACTCTTTACGTATTATGGACCAAAGAATCATAAGTCAAAGATATGCTGTAATTTCGCATTCACAGACAGTTACATTATGTTTGTCACAATGAAAACAAATTACTTCGCACGACGCATTACTTAAATTTACAAGCGGCGGCAGTGTATTAAAACAAATTTAAAAACCGGGCAAGTACGTGTCGGGCCACGCACAATGTAGAGTTCCGTATAGGCTATGCATTTATTGCTTGCAGATGAGTACAATGCCATTTTCTATGACATATGAGTATACATACCAAATTACAGCTTACTAGCATCAAGACCGCGGACGGACAGACGGACATGGCGAACTATAAGGGTTCCTTGTGGTTTCGCCACGGAACCCTAAAAAAGAAGGTCAAGTGTGAGTCGGACTCACGCTAGAGGATCAGTACAAACTGTTTAAAAAACCGGCCAAAGGCGAGTCGGACTTGCGGTTGAAGGGTTCCTTACAAAAAAAAATTTTAATATGATGCCCTTCTTAAATACTTATTTTAATTTAATTATTTATTTTGAAAGTCAATATTACAAATAAACATTTGTGAGTATTTGAAGCGTCTTCTTGTTGCCATTATTAATACAGAGCAAAAAAACGGCAAAAAAAATCGTTTGTTGTATGCGAACCCCGTTTACATATTTATTTTATTCTTTTTTATCTGTGAATATTTAGACTATGTTCATGAGATACAGCCTGGTGACAGACAAACAGACGGCGAAGGCTTAGTAATAGTGTCCTGTTAGTTGGCTGTCACCCTTTGGGTACGGAACCCTAAAGACAAAACAGCATCAACATCTCCTGCCATTTTCGAAGAATACGTCATTTAATCACCAAGAGGACATTTTTGCTGTCATTAAAATAATCTCAAACCATAAGTTCAATTTTATACCTTAAGATCACAGTATTTACGTATAAATTTATATTGTCTATTAGTTAACAAGTTTCGAATTTCTGACAGCTGACGTGTGATGACATGAGCCGATATTTTATTGAGGTTATTTTTAATTAAAGTCGTAAGTGGTCTTATGCAATCATAAATTATTATAAATATTTTAATAAATAATTATTTTGATAACATATGCTGCCATTTATTATGATAAAACACGTTTGTTTAAAAGTATTTTAAAATCCGCACTGGGAGACAATGTTTTTGCATTTGTTGCCTTTTGTATACACATTGTGCAATAAAGTTTAAATAAAGAAATATAAAAAAAAATGTACAATATTTTTTTTGCAGAATGCAGACGTAATAAATCTTTCATATTCCCACGAGAACAGAGTTTTGCTATGATAAATTAAATAACAAGACTGCGACGATAGATACCACATCCTTCAAGGAAAAAATATATACACAAACCCCTATTTTTAAGTCAATTACTGTGTAAAAGATAATATGGTGCAATAAAAATGTTGAGTATTGAGTTTGTATTATTTTTTTGTGAAAACTCTTCGATCATATACAACATGAAAACTAAACAATTTTTTTCACAACAAAACCCGGTCACATGTGTCAACCCTGCGTACTATCATTCAGCACCCCTGATAATAAATTCCGCCCCTATTCCGATGGCGAAGACGGCTGTTTGTGCTGTTCTTATCATTTATCAAATTCGTTGAATGATGTTACAAACAGTTCTGGTTAACATTTGAATTTGGAAGTATGTAAATATTTTTTGACAACGATTACGCCTTTACCACAGTATAATAAATAGTACTTACTAGCGTACCTTTAGGCATTGTCCTAATAAGACGCGAATCCGCGATCATCACGCGAGTAAGCGATGCGTGCGACCATCGCGTGTTCATAAGCGTGCGCCTAAGCGTCGCGCGATTGTCAGTTAGGACACCTATTCGAGTTCAATATGTTTGATCGCGAGTTCGTACGAGTAAAATGCGCGCGTACCAACGATGATCGCACATTCGCGTCCTATTAGGACAATGCCCTCTTCTTTCTTTATTAAACAGGTTTATAACACTCAAAATTAGTGTCATAAAAATTAAAAGAGATCATCATAATTTTAAGAAACTTAATGGTAGAGTACGGTACGGAACCTTCTTGCTAGTTTGACACGCACTTATCCATTTTTTCATAGACACAGCAACAAGTTAACAATAGTTTATAGTTTTTTAACCACAACCAGCCCTTAATTGAAATGCATTCCTTTGTTATGAAAACAAAAGCGCATTTGCACGCATGCGCGGAAATACAGACGTTTGTCTAGACAGGGAGGTAACATGAGGGACTGCCCACTGTATGATGACCTCCGGGAGTTTTCTACATCATATTATATAACACTGAGATTACAGAGTTCAGAGGTCACGGTAATATGGTTGTATGACCGTAAACCGTAAAGATTTTGTTAACCTTGGCTTAAGGCCAATGCCATGCATTGTATGCAATATGCAAATTCCACAGTCACTGATTTCATGGTACAATTAATGCAACGTCGAGCGTAAACGTTAGACGTTATCCCGCATATTTTCTACGATATAATGCCAAAAATGCATTGCAAATGACAAGATCTTGGATGCGTTGCCCACCTATGAAGGAAAAAAAAGGAAGGAAATTGAAAATGAGAGTAGGAAGCAGGAGGCCTATAAGGCTTCCGGTTCATCTTCGAAACACAGCGATATAATCACCGCTATTTTACGTACGAGAGGGTGATACTGCCCCGGTCGAGCCAGCCAATTTACGAGCCACTACCCAGTTCATAGTAGTCGCTGAGCTCTACCACTCTCGTGTTTGCAAGCCAATGAAATCATTTAATGCCTAATTTAAAATAAAATAAAAGTTCATGTCTATTAGGATTCACAGACTAAATAATATGCGTCCAGCCAGACTACAAAATATATAGACTTGGTTTATCTATGGTTGGCGAGCTGCACATTCAAGTGTGTAATCCAGCTTACCCGCATGGCCGAGCTTAAACTGTGATCCCTGTACCATAGCTACTGTAGCCATAGACATCTTTTTTATTTATTGATGCATTGCCAATGTGTAACCATAGACTTGAAGCAGAATGCATTTTTTTTTCTAATTACGATGGGCGTTCGTCGTTCGCACGCCATGAGGGCGTTGTGCCCAACCGTACTTCTTTTTATGAAAAAAAAAGCAACTTATAGTAAAGGTGAAGAGTTTGTTTGATTGACTCTTGTCTCTCATCGATTATAAATCAATAAACCATTGATTGAATCTTTTGGACAAGATCGTTCTGACAATACAGATGAGTCGTTAGATCTAACGTTTGAAAAATCCATAAAATCACAATCAAATCTACCGTACCTACCTACTATTGATGAATAAGGAAATATGAGCTGGATTGACCTCAACCCAATCATTCAAACTTACCAAATCATAAGACAGAAGGGATTTTGGCCCCATCTAAGAAAGAGTCCACTTGGGCTCGTGATTAAAAAATGAATTTCTGTGTGTTTCAACGTTTTTAAAAACATTGGTTAAAGTGTATAGTGAATGCAGTTTATGATCAGGAACTTTTTAAAGTGCATTATAGTGTTGACTTCAAAATCCGCCTTCACTGAAGAAATTTTGCTATCGTCTTCTTTGAGGCGTCTTGACTCAGAGACTGTATTGAGTCGAGATAGCATGAATACGCTGCTTTAAAACGTACACAATCATAACTTGGAGATAGCCTAATGGAATCTTGGTCTGAAGTCCGATTGCCAAACGAAAGAAAAAACCGCACTCAGCCGTATAAGCGCTACCTCCCGTAAATATTAGCACTTATGAAGTAGCACGGAGACTTTATTCAATAAAAATAATTTATAGATGTGCAGTGGTGTCTCTGGATAATTCACAAAACTCAGCTTTACATGTAAACGTAGCTTTAAGATTATTAGCGCAAATTAAACCAGTACGTCATAGCGTGTTAACTAATAATACGTCGGGTGTAATTAGCGAAAAAAACACTCGAGACAGTGGTCAAGCAACATAGAATTACAGGCAAATTGTAACTTATTTCAGTTCGTTGTGAATCGTTTTGTTTTACTGCGCCATGTTATGTTAAGTAATTAAATTCATGTGCATACACGGATGAGTCAAGTACACATCATGAAATCCATTTAACTCATCGAGATATAAGTACTAAACGTCAGTTTAACTAGTTCCAAGGTTTCAATGATTCTTCTAATTAATCTTAATCCATGTCTACTTACCTATGCTTACGTGTGTTTTGCCCAGTTTGGGTTAAGTTGCCACTGCAGCTGCAACAACGGCTCTTTACCTCATGAGCCGCAGAATCAAAGATTTGTGTGTCTATAGTTTAGTATTGGTCAAACAAAAAATATATTTATCAGCAATTTAGATGATTTGTATCTATTTCCAAGAAAAGATCAGCAATGCAGAACCAGTAGAACAAACTAGGGAGGTATGCTGAGTTTCGCGTCCCAAAGGGGTACGAAATATCTTTAATTTAGGACTACATGGCGTCGTGTGACAAGAATAATTTACTTTATTTATTTATTGGACCTAGAGTGCGGACATTTTGCACAGATGTTCCCTTTGGCACAGTGGAGACGAAACCGGCATCCGTAAAAATAATACAAGTGTTAATTTTTTCCATACCATAGATTACTTTTGTAAGAACACGTTCGAGTTCCTTTCATGTTGGCTCTACTTACTCAAAAACTTTGAAAAGCAAAGTTTTAATAATAGTGTGGAGGAGTGTGAGTGCGATGTAGTGTCGGTGTCAACCACTATTGCGCAAGCGGATAATCCGCTCAAATCGTCTGGGGAAGGACCTTCCAGAGCTCCACTTTCTACAGGGTCGGAAACGCGCGAGTGATACCCCCGGTATTGCAAGCGTCTATATGCTGCGATGACTGCTTACCATCAGGAGGGCCGTATGCTTGTTTGCCACCTTATTGATATAAAAAAAATATGGTTGATACAAGGATGTTAAAATAAGAGTTAAATGCATTCACATATTTTGCCAAGATATTTGGCGTGCAAAATTAACGAAGTCCTAGTCCATGAAAAATTAATGAAAACCTAGGTAATTTATGAAAACATACATATATTTTTAACATTGCAATTTACAATTAAAATAATTATAAATGGTGATGTAATCCATACGCACCAACGATCACAACAGTTTATTGTTTAGAAGGAGAATAGAGCAAGACACAATAGCATACCTACCTAATATTAAATAAAAAAACGGGCAAGTACGTGTCGGGCCACGCACAATGAAGGGTTCCGTATTGGCTATGCATTTCTTGCTTGCGGATGAGTGCAATGCCATTTTCTATGACATTTGTACGTTTTCGTCAAAGAAATTTTACTTCATAACTTCGTCGGCTATTACTCGGTAACTAGTAGTGCCTACTTAATCGTTATAGTTTTCCTTGTAGGTTCACTATATGGACTACTACCATGTTTTTTTTTTCAAATTTCTAAACTCACGACTTTCGGAGATAGAGGGGGGGGGGGGCACCGTGCAAAACGAAAATTGAAAACACGTTAACTGTAAATAATTCGCAAAAGGATCATTGTATCGGAAAATGATCTTCCCACACCCTCAATATTTTTAAGAGACCTACCTAATGATACCATCACAAGATGGGGTCGGGGCGAAAAAAACAAAAAGGGGAGGCACCCAAAAAAAATTTTTTTTTTCTAAATTTTGTTCTACCACTTTGTTAGCATTGTTAATATGAGTACACATACCAAATTACAGCTTTCTAGCATCAAGCGTCTAGTCTAGGCGTTAGATCGAGGACGGACAGACGGACATGTCGAAACTATAAGGGTTCCTTGTAGTTTACTACGGAACCCTAATAAATAAATAAGTGTCATTTACCTGTTTAAACCTATCATATATCACGCACCAAGCAAATTCCAGTACGTGACCATACTGTGCAATACTTTACGGTACTTACAATCACACCTTTATAATTGTCATTAAAACATTTTAAAAGAACATTATTGTATCAAAATGCAGTTGAACATAAAATAACTGTGTAGCTGTGTTGTGTTGACTAATTAATTTGTTAACTAGCTGTTAAACTTCGTCCGCGTAAAACTGCCTAATGAGTTGTTAATACAATGTTATTGGTATGGGTTGTTAATACAATGTTATTGGTAACTAGCTTCTGCCCGCGGCTTCGCCCGCGTGGCCTAGTAACAATTAGCATATTTTTCTTCAGAAACCAATTCCGGTCCTGCACGACCCGGTACGGTACGGTTCCATCCGGTCCGGTCGGTCCGGTCAGTCCGGGCCGGTCCGGTCGGTCCAGTCCTTGTATGGAACCTACGTGCCAATTAGCATATTTTTCTACAGAAAAAAAAACCGGTCCGGTCCGGCACGGCCCGGTACTGTGCGGTTCCTTCCGGACCGATCAGGTCTGATCCGTTCCGGTCCGGTCCGGTCCTTATATGGACCCTACATGACAAATTTGGCATCTCTAGACCCAGCGGTTTGGGCTGTGCGTCCTCTCGCAACCTCGTTTGCGTATATCTCGCTTTCCCGTGGGATTTTGAAAAATCCTTTCTTAGTACATCCCTAGACGTCGCCGTCGTAAGGAACCTACAGTCCAAATTTGGAATCTCTAGACCCACCGGTTTGGGCTGTGCGTTGATATATGTATAGTTAAGTCAGTCAGGACTTTGAATTTTATATATATATAGTCCGGCCCGATCAGGTCCAGTCGGTCCGCTCCGGTCCGGTCGGTCCGGTCCTGATAAGGTACCTACATACCAATTAACATATATTTCTTCAGAAAAAAAAACCGGTCCGATCCGGCACGGCCCGGTACGGTGCGGTTCCTTCCGGACCGATCAGGTCTGATCCGTTCCGGTCCGGTCCGGTCCTTATATGGACCCTACATGACAAATTTGGCATCTCTAGACCCAGCGGTTTGGGCTGTGCGTCCTCTCGCAACCTCGTTTGCGTATATCTCGCTTTCCCGTGGGAATTTTGAAAAATCCTTTCTTAGTACATCCCAAGACGTCGTAAGGAACCTACATGCCAAATTTAGAATCTCTAGACCCAGCGGTTTGGGCTGTGCGTTGATATACCCTCGCAACTTCGTTTGCGTATATCTCAGATTCCCGTGGGAATTTTGAAAAGAAACATACACTAAATGTTAAGTTGAGCAAATCGCCACATATTAGTGAAAACCGCATCCAAATCGGTTCAGCCGTTTCTGAGATTAACGCTAATCTGTGTGTAAATGCAAACATACATACAAACATATAAACATACAAACAGACGGACAAAAAAAAACCGGTCCGGTCCGGCACGGACTCGGTACGGTGCGGTTCCTTCCGGACCGATCAGGTCTGATCCGTTCCGGTCCGGTCCGGTCCGTTCCGGTCCGTTCCGGTCCGGTCCGGTCCGGTCGGTCCGGTCCGGTCGGTCCGGACCATATAAGGACCCTACATGCCAAATTTGGCATCTCTAGACCCAACGGTTTGGTCTGTGCGTCCTCTTTCAACTTCGTTTGCGTATATCTCGCTTTCCCGTGGGAATTTTGAAAAATCCTTTCTTTGTATATCCCTAGACGTTGTAAGTAACCTACATGCCAAATTTGGAATCTCTAGACCCAGCGGTTTGGGCTGTGCGTTGATATACCTTCGCAACTTCGTTTGCGTATATCTCGGATTCCCGTGGGAATTTTGAAAAGAAACATACACTAAATGTTAAGTTGAGCAATTAGCCACATATTAGTGAAAACCGCATCCAAATCGGTTCAGCCGTTTCTGAGATTAGCGTGTACAAACATACATACAAACATACAAACATCCAAACATACATACATACAAACATACAAACAGACGAACAAAATTTTACGAAATTCTTGTTCTATTGCTTATTCTTCATCGCCCTAAACAATTTTTTTGGAAATATATTCAATGTACAGACAAACTTTTTTTACACTTTTATTATATTATATAGATATAGATATAGATAGATTGGTGGTTCCTGGATAAAAAATAGCATCACGACAATGCCGAGTGCCATCCATCATTTTGGTGATGTATCATTATTTTGAACTAGTGAAAACCGCGCAACTTCGTTTTCGTGTGGCGCCATCTATTTCAGACTTTTGATGAAATCCTACGGGAATCGCGTACTTTTCGAGATAAAAAGTACCCTATGTGTTAATCCAAGGTATCGGCTACCTACATACCAACCAAATGTCATAAATATTGGCCCAGCCATTTGAGCGTGATGAAGTAACAAATATTCACATAACTTTCGCCTTTATAATATTAGTAGGATTAGTAGAATAATGTTTTCTAAATTTAAACCTATTTATTGTACAAAATATTACCACATAATAGAGAGATACGTAAAATGTTTGCATTTGCACCAATAAAAATATTTTCTTCCACATCTCATTCTGCAGGCCATGTACTATAATAGGTACAAAATTTCCCAAAAAAAAAAAAAGACACGATCAACATGACAGAAGTACAGTCAGGAGCACGTTGAGCTTTACACTTGCAGTGCAATGTTGGCTCTTAAGACATATAACTTAAGAATATGGTACAAAGTCAGATATGTAACGACCTGCTCTTGATTGTACAAACTAACAAAATATACTTTCGCATCAGCAGTGGGACGACCAGAACTGTGATGATAATGATGATGATTGTTTGCGCAATGTCTGGCACCTCTATCTAAACGGTGTCCACAGAAAACCAGCGTGGTGGGTGATACTTCTGCGGCGGCATTTATGCTGAGTGAACACCGATTTGATCACAATAAGATTTAAGCAATTTTATGTTTTAAAATTGTATGCAAATAGTTTTCCAATTAAGTAAACAATTTTTTTCTTTCTTTGATTGTACATTAAATCCGAACTGTCTCAACTTTCATTTGCCTTACAAAACTTTAGTTTCAACAAGAAATAGTTACTGATTGTGTTGTAAACAAATTACCATTAAAATCCATTTAAAATCAATTAGAAATGAATTGATTAAAGTTTCTAAATGCAGAATATCGTGCAATTCTCAACCCAATCTAGTTGGGTATTTACTAAGATCGGACTTGGCCCAGAATTGGAGGCGCCGTAGTCAATTATACACTTCTCATTTTATACATGTAAGTATTAATTGTACACACGTTTTTGGAGTGGTAGAGATAGATGGACAGATGGAATTACGTCGCTTGTACAACAATACTGGGTAAGTAATATTTTAAAAATTTCAGGATGAATAAAATATTTGTCTCTCCTGAAAACTTGTTTCTTATTTATTTGATATACACTCAAGTGACACAATAAACAAACAGTAACAGTTACAGACTAGTGAATATGCAACAAGGCGGCCTTATTACTGAAAGCAATCTCTTCAAGGCTACGATACGACGGTAGAGCATTTTCATGGCAACCCTGAGTGGCAACCTTTAGGTACAACGGTATCTAGAGCATTTATGGAATTGACCGTTTATTCCCAGTTGCCCACGCGAGATCTGCCACTGGTGGCAGATGGGAATAAAATTCCCAGTGGGGGCAAGGACTTCCCCTCTTATCCCCCTCTCGCAGAATATCGTCGTAAAGCAATAATGCGTTTCGTGAGTAAGAGAACTCTTTTGTCTGCTCCTTTTCCTTCTCTCTCTATTACCTTCCAAGTAGCTAGCAGGCAACGCGTTGGTAGCGCCTTTGGTATTACTGATGTTTATAGGCGGCGGCAAATAAAACACAGCATCGAATTCATGTAGTAAAGAAGCGTATTCATATTCATTCAGGTTGTCTCGACCAATACAATTTCTGAGACAAGATGCCGCGAAGAAAGATTTTAGCAAAATACATAATTTCAGAGAAGGTGAATTTTGAAGTCAAAGCAATAATGCAGTAACAGATCCTGTTTCCAATCACTATAAATTTTTAACCAATGTTTGCTTTACATTACACCATCAATACTATAAATCAAACCTCGAAACACAGCAATTAAATTTCTAATCACGAGCGCAAGTTGACGCTACCACAATCTGACTAGTTTTATTTGTTATTTTTGTTACCAACAACCATTCAAAAAAATATTGGCGCGCAATTTGGCAGGATAGGAATTTAAAAAAAAGACAACCACAGACAAAAAATTAAAAAGAAGTCTTGTCTGTGCGTATTTTTCGTCAATCTAATTTCACTTAACCTAGTACAACAAGAGAATGTGCACTTTTTGGTGTCGTACAAATAAGTGCTACTTGTGCACAAGTGTCGGTGTGACGTCAGATAACCTAATTTTTTGTGAAGAGCAATAGTAAAATAATTTCTCTATCACTTATAGTTCCTGATCATTCCAATCACTCTGTACTTTAACTAATGTTTGTTTTATACTCTTTCAATACTCCGACAGCCAGTATCTGAAACGCAATTTTTAAAGTTAAATGACACATTAAATTATTACTATCAGTCAAACTAATGAAGAAAACAGACATAGCCTGCGACTTGGAATTAAAATTAATATGCGTTTGAATTTCAGAAACTGGCTGTGAATTAAACTTCGAAACAGAAATTATTTTTTAATCGACTCCAATTGACGCTATTGTAGTTGGCGCCAAAAATCCTCTTAGGTATAAACCTTCATCCTTTCCTCTATCTATTAACCGCATCAAAATACGTTGCGTAGTATTAAAGATTTAAGCAAAACATACCGTAAAACGTGGCAACTTTGCCTAATTTTTTTGGGGTCTACGTTATCATTTCAATTATTTTCAAAAATACGAATATATTAGATATTGTTGTTACAGCACCCAATAGTTGAGATACTTTTCTTTGCATTAATTAAAAGAAAAATTCATCGTCCATAATTAATTTGGAATAAGCCAAATTAGAAGGTGGGCCAAAAGTTTGAAACTTTTGGTAAATTTGCCCACTTCTCATTATTTGTATGTAATGCCGATATTATGAACCTTATGATCACTGTACTAAGGACTCTACTAAAACATGGGGCAATGCCACATGACATCTGTTTACAAAATGTCTAACCATAGAGAATTTGCCACAAATTAGACGGGCAAAGTCACAAAGGCCTTCTATAACTTTTTTCATACAAACAACACAATGAACTAGGGTTGTCACAATTTATTTTATAACTGCTAGGTACGTTAAAATAATAAAACATTTGAAAAAAATAACTTTAATCAGATCACAAAAGTATTCCCTGTAAATCTACTTGCAAAATAAATGTTTTTTTTATTTAAATTTAATTTATGCTTAAGTTTCCATAAAACCTCTGCTTCTCTTTTATTTAGTACACACACAGTGTTTTATGAGAAACTATAACTTGCTCTAATTATTATTTTAATTGTATATATTTTTTTATTGTGCTCTCAAACACATTACCGTCTTTTGCGTTGCGCAGTCGGGTAATAAAATGCCGAGGTGACAGCCCTAACGTCAGTATTTTGGTGGGCAAAGTTGCCAATGGCGTATTATAAACCTCGGGTGACATTGCCCACTGCCATATTTTTGGTCAGGAGAGAGATTTTTCGTTGTATTTTGAACCTATTATGTCCATTCACTATAAACAAACACTGGTTAGAACAATACGTACCTGCTGCGACGGGAACTACGAGTTGTAGGGAAAGTTTTTTGCGACGATTTTTGCTCGCGATATACAGGGCTATGTTTGACTGCGTCTGACAAGCAACTGAAGTGAGGTAGGATAGGAGACAATGCGTTACTCAGTGTTGCCATGAAGATAGTCAATTTGCTACCATAGACTAAAATAAAGCACTAACGTAACAACTTTTTTTTTAATATTGTGTTTATTGAAAAATGGCGGCTAGGGCAAAGCCAGACCCAGACGGCAAAGCTGCCACGTTTTACGGTACATAGGAATAGACAGGGATAGACAGACAGACAGCGCGACTTCATTTTAATGTAAAGATTTGTAAAGATGTAAAGATTTCATGCACCGGAATAGTAGTTGCCAAGAAAAAAAATTCAAATTTTGTTTATGCATTATGCATGGCCATCCTTATCCTTACCATAAGCAATCACGTTTTATGTCGTCGTGCCCGTCTCTCATCGCACGTACGAATATAATACGATCCGTTCGTTGCGAAACCTCAGTTTCCCTCGATCACCACAAAACCAAGCGTCTAATAACCACTGGCGCCTAACAAACTAACCACATTATTACAATATGTTTAGTATTTATAGTAGCTACCTAAATAAATAGCATTATGGGAAAGTGTCTTTGACTTCTCTATCCATTTCTATATACCTGAACGCTTGTAGATGTATACATATACTTAGGTATTATTTTTAAGCAATATTTATAATTTATAACTAATATTTTTCTTGTTTTTTAATTAAATTTAGTACTCCATTGCATCAATCAACCCTAACGCAAACTGGGATTAAAGCACCTACCCTTTCCTTTCAGGCTGTTTGGTGAAAACGAGTAATTATTATATATATTTTCTTCAAAAAGGTACGATTTAAAAAAAGCAGTGTATTTACTACTTGCCAGTTTTTCTTAACACATCTGCGGGTCTATCCTAAGTTATGTGTATGTTTGTTACTTCTTCACGCTCAAATGGCTTGACCAATTTTTATGAAATTTGGTACGTAGGTAGCTGATACCTTGGATTAACACATAGGATACTTTTTATCCCGAAAAGTAAGCGATTCCCGTAGGATTTGATCAAAAGTCTGATATAGATGCTGTGCATGAAATTAAACGCGGGTAACACCGAGGGCAGCAGCTAGTTCTTGTTATAAAACAGTGAAAATCTCAATCAAGCGCTGTCTCGCTCGTATATATTTTGAATGAGCAAGATAGATTGTTACTACATTTTACCTGGAGAATAGGCCCACTGTGATCTGAGCTGAAAGCCGAGTTGGATGTAGGATATTTTTATTGGAACGGTACTAGCACAGACTACAATCATAGAATAAGTATTAACCCGAGGTAGAATGGCCACTCTCCGCCGCGCACCGAATCGCGTTACCTCAACCCCAGGCGGGTGTCGTGGCGGGTAAATCAAATCAAATCAAATCAAATATTCTTTATTGTAGACACACGGGTTTTAAGGATCTTAAATAGTGTATGTGTATAACTGTGGCCTGTCTTTAACAGACATACAACAATTTAAATTATTATTTATTACATTAAATTATATTACAATCACATAAATAAATCAAAAAATAAACAAAAAACATATCAAATAAATGTCAAAAATTTCGATTGAGTCAAATTATCATTTAAATATTCTTTTATGTTATAATAGCATTTATCACATGGCAGTACAGTCGCAAAGGTGTGCGTTTAGTGAACGAATGTGTATACGTGTGCGCTTACTTTTGCGCGTGTACAGACTACATTGGCCTATGTAGTAGAAATAGGTAATTATTTCACGCGCGTTGTATGGAGTGTCCGGGCTGTGCTACAACGCAACGGATTGAACTACAGTCCTTGAGAGTGTCCATTCTACCTCGGGTAATAACCCGATTGTTTTGTTGACTATGACCATAGAATAAGTAATATAATAACTTATCATAGTCAACAAAACAACTATTATAGGAGTGGACTGAGAATGGAGTAGGGTTAAATATAGCTATTTCTGCCCGGATCAAGCCTTGTTGGCTCAATACTGTAACTTCCTAAGTAGTATAGTCATAGAATAGCATGCTGTTGTATACTGTAACCGTCATTTCTCAACTTTAGATCATTAGCATAGGTCAAAGATCTGCATTTGATGTCGCAAACACTGTTGTCACAGGCAGATCGTAATTGTCAAAATGCTATTAGGAAAAGACGGTTATTCTCTCTTTACATTATACTAACGCCACGTCCCAGCTTCGCACGGGATTCAGTAAAGATCCCTATCTTTTGAAAATAAAATATAGCCTATATCACTTGCAGATAGTGTAGCTTGAACGGTGTAAGAATTTTTCAAATTGGTCCAGTAGTTTCGGAGCCTATTCTATGCAAACATCAAGCAAAAAATCAAATCTTTTCTTTTTATAATATTAGGATAGGTTTACTAGTCACTAGCGAAACCCGTGCCACTTCATATGCGTGTATTGTATTGTATCCCGCTTTCCAGTGGGAATTTCGGAATGTATTATACATTTAAACCTTCGAGATCTTACTCACCGTAGGAACACAACATGGCCGAGACCAATGCTATTTGGCTACGATCTTCTGTAAGGTGGAGGTCCTTCCCCAGACGGGCTGCTCCGATTTGAGCATATATAGGGACCAATAGGGACAGACAGACAGACAGACAGGGCGATTTTAAACTATGTAAAGATACTCACAGCACGGAGCCACGGATTAGATCGTGTTTTAATAATTTTATTCGATAACCCCAATGAACAAACGAGCAAGAGTATTTAGTACTATTTATTATTCTGTGTTCATTCACACGGAGAAGCTCGAGATAATGAAACCCATCCAAACACTGGCTAGGGTCGACGTTGATTAACTTGTGTGTTCGTTTAGAGAGCGATGTATCCATTATAGACGTAATGTTTGCCATTTTGGACCTGATGGCGTCTCTATTCAAAAGGGCTACGTAGTCGATGAGTGCGACACACAGCGACGACATCGAGCTTAGTAGTAAACCCTGTTTCTTTTGACTTGACCAATGTAGTAAACAATCTTAGCGTGTCTTTTTATTCAAATATCCATAAAATCGATAAATCGCCAGAATAATAAGAGTGTTGTGAATGCCATTTCTAACTATATTATTATTATTTGGGTGTGAATGATAATTTTAATTGCCTATTTTCGTTAAAAAGACATGCTAAGATTGTTTACTACATTGGTGAAGTTAAAAGAAACAGGGTTTACTTATTATGTCATCGGTAACACTTTTAATATCAATAAATATGCGTATTATACACAACTACGAGCGTAGAATAATTAAGAGAGCTTCCGTAGATGTCTTAAACCGGATATCAATTGTAAATTAGCCACTGGAACTATTGGTAAACAGATGCGACAAATACAGGAGCAAAATTGTAGTTTTGTTCACATAGAACAATATCTCTTACCACACTTATCACTATAAATAAAATAAGAAAGAATTGACGCAGCAATTGGAGCAGCAGCGTGGCAGAGTTCGAGTTCGATTGAAGGGAGACCCGTACCGTATCCCTGCAGTGAGATGATTATGGGTTGATGATGATGAAATCTTATAAGACGCGACGAGTTTATCAGAAACATCTTGGAGGGAAGGTTAGGGGGGTAAAAGAGGGAAGGGAAGGTCGAGAAGGGCGTACATGGATCAAGTGAAGGAACGGGCTGGCGTTGTGTCTTATGAAGAGGTGAAGGAGCTGGCACAGGAAAGAATTATTGTCTTTCCTGTGCCAGCTTTGAGACTGCTACGCCGACAAGTGCGCGGCTCTAAAAAAGAAGAAATGATGAAATCAAACTATAGAGAATTTCTTTAAAGAAATCCTTGTCTTCAGAGATTAGATTAATTTCATTTCAATAAAATGTTATTAATCTATATTATAAAAAACCGGGCAAGTACGTGTCGGTCCACGCACAATGTAGGGTTCCGTATTGGCCACGCATTTCTTGCTTGCAGATGAGTACAATGCCATATTCTATGACATTGTATGTTTTCGTCAAAGAAATTTTACTTCATAAGTTCGTCGGCTATTACTCGGTAAGTAGTAGTTGCCTACTTAACCGTTATAGTTTTTCTTGTAGGTTCACTATATGGACTACTTCCATGAATTTTTTCAAATTTCTAAACTCAAGACTTTCGGAGATAGACGAGGGGGGGGACCACCGTGCAAAACGAAAATTGACACGTTAAATGTAAATAATTCGCAAACGGATCATTGTATCGGAAAATGATCTTCCCTAAAATTTCATAAATTTTCTTTCTGGTATAGTTACTATAATTCAAAAAGTATCTTATCATAATAAAATACATTTCTTGATAACCAGAGCACCACAATCTCAGTTCAAATACTTCATCTAGAGTGTAAACTACCGTTTTTACCAAGAAACCAGTCAACATGATGAGTCACGTGGCCTCAGTTTGTGTGCACAGCCTACCTGTGTACATAGTTATCACTATCACGTACACATGAGAATCATATTAATGAACACAAAATCAAGTATTAATATGAGTCTAATAGTTTGTTATGATCAAATAACTTCCTTTATTTATTTATTTATTTATATAACTTTATTGACCACAATACACAAAGTACTGATACAATAGGCGGACTTAATGCTATTTGCATTCTCTACCAGTCAACCATTGGGAGTGCAGAAATTCACGATTGCGGCTTAATTAAAATATTTTTAGGCTAATGTAATATTACTAATAATGTTTATAATAAAATAATACAATATATATATACTATGAAATATGATACATAGGAAACAAATTAAATACATAATAAATATATACATATAAATATATAATAATGATGATGATGACTCTTAAACATTCTAGAAATACTGTATACTTAAGTAAAGAACTGAAAAAAAAGTAATTAAAAAAGAAAAGAAGAAGATGACGATTTTAATTATTAAGCAAGCCGAGGAAATGAGCACGCACTCTCTTTTTGAAAATGAAACAGTTATGGGTGTCTCTGATGGAGTTAGGTAGCGCATTCCAGAGTCGTGAAGCATGAAGAGTGAAGGAATCGGACATAAATCCAGAATGGACAAGGGGAGTAAGAAGTTTGAGAGAGTTATTAGAGCGAAGTTGTCGGTCATGAGAATCACATAAATATTGAAATTTGTCTTTAAGATATTGGGGGGATTGGTGATTAAATAAAATAGAAAAAAGTGTACATAATATCCTCTGCTGTCTGCGCTGGCGAATAGGTAGCCATCGAAGTTTAGATCTAAATGACGAAATGTGGTCATATTTGCGCAGACAGAAGATGAAGCGGATAGAATTATTAATTAACCGATCAAGTTTGTTGAGAAGATCTTCATTAAGATCAGGATAACACACATCACAATAATCAATAAGTGGAAGGATGAGGGACTGAACTAGTGTGATCTTCGTGGCTATTGGTAGAAAGTGCCTATAGCGGTTCAGGGATCGTAATGATGAAAAAACCGAGCGACTGACTTCAGCAATTTGGGTAGTCCAGCTTAATGTAGCGTCTATGTGTAGTCCGAGGTTCTTAACGCTAGAACTAAAAGGTATGGTTATGCTTTCAAACGTGAGAGGCGGGATAGAGGCAAAATCAATGCGAGCAGATTGTTTATGGCTACCAACAATTATTGCTTGGCACTTTTTAGGGTTTACTGGTATCCCAAATGATTTAGACCAGTTACTGATGTTACTGAGATTTGCATTTAATTTGTTAACTGCATTGTTAATATTTTCTATAGGGGTTTGTACATATATTTGCAAATCATCTGCATAGAAATGGTAAGAACAACTGAGCGAAGAAGACAACAGATTTATAAAAATAGAAAATAATAAAGGGGATAAGATACCACCCTGCGGAACGCCAGCTGACAAACCATTCCAATTTGACATTTCATGTCCTACTCGCACGGCCTGCTGACGACCACGAAGATAAGAGGAGAACCAATCCAAAGCAGAGGTGGAAAAATTTAGACAATCAAGGATGGCAAGAAGTATATCATGGTCTACCATGTTAAAAGCGTTGGAAAAATCGATAAGAACGATAATGGTGACCAATTTACCTTCCATACCTTCACGAATATCTTCAGTTACTTTAAGGAGAGCAGTGGCAGTACTATGCCCTGGGCGAAAGCCAGACTGAAAAGGGGAAAGTAGATTATTGGAAAAAATGAAAGCTGACACTTGCTTGTGAGCAACAGCTTCTAGAACTTTGGAGAGGAAAGGTAATATGGAAATAGGCCTGTAATTAGTTAACAGGAGAGGAGTGGGAATTTTGGGAAGAGGTATAACAAGCGCCCAACGCCAAAGGGAAGGAAAGGTGCCATTTAGGAAAGAGAAATTAATAAGGTGAGTAATGATGGGTAGAATATTTTCCATGACAGCGACGATCATGTCCCTACTCACGTCGTCGCAACCAACTGCTTTGGATTTAATAGAAATAATATTTTTGCGAATGTCATCTTCAGAAGAAGGAGAAAATGAGAAAGATTCATTTGGAGACTTTACCATGGAAGCTATCTTCGAGACAGTGTGAGATTTCATATTATTGCCAAGAGAAGGCGCGGAAGAGAAATGGTTATTGAGCTCGTTAAGAGAGAAGGATAACCTCTGTGATTCGGCAAGTGACTTACCCAAACCAAGAGAATGAAGAAACTTCCATATGTTAGCTGAAGATGAGTTACTAATATTATCGTGGAAATATTTTCGTTTAGCTGCTCTTACCATATTGTTGCATTTATTACGTGCCGTTTTATAAGTTTCCCAGTTCCCATCACACCTCTCACGCTTGAAAGCACGAAACGCCCGATCCCGTCGTGTCATAGCCATGCGTATATCTCTGCAAATCCGCGGTGCGGGTGGCCGCTTCACCTTGACAGCTCTTAAAGGCGCGTGAGTGTCGAATAAATTTAAAATTAAAGTATTGAAGTGAGAGAGTTTATCATCAATGGTCGACGCTTCATACACGGCAGAAAAGTTAAGATTGGCGGCATCGGCCTTTAGTTTGCTTTTATTAACTTTGGAAAAGTTCCTCATCATAACAATTTTAGGCCTCGGTTTAGGTGGTCTAAGCTTATATTGCAGATATAGAAGATCGTGTTTCGAAAAACCAGGTGCTAAAAGTTGCCCATGTTTAGCAACATGGTCAATAGAAGATGTGAGGATTAGATCAAGCCATGTGTCGGGTGAAGATGGGTTGTGGTGTGTAGGCTCCAAAGGCAGGACAGAGAAATTGACTGACTTGATAATGTTGAGAAGTTTAAGAGATTGAGCGTTAGTACTCATAAGATCTGTGTTGAAATCACCCATGATTATATGATGTGCGTAATCCGAAGAGAAAGATTCTAGAATAGTTTCAAGGTGAGAAAAATAATCTACAGTAGGTGGACAGTAAACGACTCCGAGAATGGCTTTAGCACCCTTCACTGATATTTCAAGAAAGAGATATTCCGCTGAACGAGAGTACGTGGAGGGCGATGAAGTGAGCACTGAATAGGGTATGTCACTACGCAAGTAAATAGCAACACCTCCACCTCCCTTTCCTGTACGGTCATTACGAATGAGGACAAAACCTGGTAGCGAATAAGAAGAGGAAGACAGATTTGGCTTCAGCCAACTTTCGGAGACAAGAACAGCATGAACAGTGGAAGAAGTAGTAAAAGTATCAAGAAGGTCAGAATAGTGAGAGGCTATGCTTTGTGCGTTTATGTGGCATGCGTTAAAAAAGAATGGTTCATTAGTAATAGCACGTTCCAATAAAGTGCCAAGGGTTTCAGGCTCATTAAATGAGTCGTTGCTAGATGAGCAGAAACTAAAGTTAATAGCGGAATGGAAAGAATCATCATCAGACATAATTAATATAAATACTTAGAGCTAAATATAATAAAATAATATATATTAATGTATATTTTCTAAAACTTTTCGATCAACTATAATAGATTTACTCCTGCCGGCCAGTTGGTAAACTACATAACTAATTTTAAAAAGAAACAAATCAAAATAAAAAAAATAAAAAACTCAACAATATGGCAACATTTGTCGGTGTCCGTCAAAAAGAAAAGAAGAAAAAAAAAAAGAGAACTTCAAATATTATAATGGCAGAAATAATAACGTGAATTGCGTTGCCACAAAAAAAAACGAAGAAGAAGAACCACTATGTCTGTCACAAAAAAGAACAAAACAAAAAAAATATTAATTTGGAAATGGAAGTGAATTATAAAAATGAAACACAATATTTTGTAATCTAACCCGCAAAAAGCGGATAGTTGAAATTAGAATTATCTACCTACCTATATTAACATTAATTGAATGCAGACACCGACGATTTGAAGGAAGAAGAATGGATGAAAACCGGAGCTTATTTACGGGCCCTGACCGTCCTCTTAGACTTTGAGGAGCGCTCCGGAGAGGTTAACGACCCCGACGTCGCCGCCGCTGCCACCCCCGTAGCCGCCGCTCCCGTCGCCGCCGAGGGAGGAACCATGGAGTCCGATCCCGACTGAGCCTCGTCCTCGGTTGTGGCGATTGCAGCAAGGTCACCGTCAGTGACCAGCCGCCGCCTGGAACCATCCCTCGTCTTAACAAATATGACGCCATCCGTAGTCCAGCATCGACGAATGCCAAAGCGCTTTCGGGCTTTATTGAAAAGAGCTTGCCGCTGCCGAGTAAGGAACTCAGAGACAGTGACAGACGTTCCTTTTAGTGCTGTCTTCTTCCGCCAAACAGTATTCCGTGTATTCAACTCGGTAAACCGCAACAAAACAGGACAAGATTTCTCTTCCGAGGGCTTGCCGATGCGGTGACATGCACTAAGTTTCTCTGGATTCAGGTCTATGCCCAGCCTGTCACGCAGGATGCACAAGATGTTGTCTCGCAGGTTGGAATTATTATCCTCAGAGACTCCATGAAAGAGAAGATATTTTCTCCGATGCCTGGTTTCAATTCCATCAATGGTTAGTGCAACTGAAGAAATCTGTTGGCGCAATAATGTTAGGATGGACCACACCTCCAATTTGAATTCCGCAAACTCATCGTGCAAACTGGTGGGTGGAACTTGTGGGGTGGCACTTTGGTGTGATGTGGCCTTGAGCTTTTTTTCAATATTCTCCATCCTCTCCATCAGCTTGGCCTCGATGGAGTGCTGAGTTTCCAAGATATCCATATAACTGGCCATAGTGTAGATGAAGTTTTATATGAGTTGTAGTGAGCAGTGTATGTTAACCGGCAGGGCTTTGCAATAAAACACTATTTAAGACATATAACTTTTAACAAATACTAGTACGTGTAAGATAATTATACTATTTAATTTTGAAGTGGAAATAAACACAGTAAGTAATTTATTTTAATAAAATAAAATTTCAAGTTATAGGAGACACTGTGTACTTTTTCTATGCCTACCGCCGAAATTTAAGATTTCTTTCAAGATCTTACAATAAATTGGAAGAACTGTAACAATAAACTGGTAAGAAACTTAGTACAGTCAGCCATTAAAGAAGGTAAGCAGAGTCGTAGGTAAATAATATGATTCAAGTTTTCGAAAAAATTTAGTGAAGGGATTTAATTGTAATATGTAATTACAAAGTTTCATAACGATGATGCTTACATTATTCGCCTAAAAATCTTTGCTTTTAGTTCTATACCCTGGTCATCTCTTTCATTGGTTGACATAACAAACATTTTTAAAAGAGGAATAAACAAATTATTTTTATAATCTTTGGAAATTCTTAACAACTTGGGGACGAAAATTCTCATTTATTTAAAAACCACGGTTATAGCGTGTACCACGGAAGGCGCGAATTATTGTAATTTTTTACGACCAACATTGGCAACATCTCATTTGACAATTACCATTTTAACATAAATACCTTTATTTATGGCAACACTGTGTAATCCAGTGCCATTGATTGATAACGTATAATGAGTGACCGTACAGTGAACCAGCCATAAGGGGAAATGCTGCTGAAACCTGTTCGTTGGCAGGCAAATTCAAGAGTCATGTTAAAAATCTCGTTTGCAATATTCACTTTCCATATGAAAGGATATTACAGTAACGAGCATATAAAACTAGACACTGTATACTTACACAGCAGTTAGATATTTTAGATGGAATATTTGGAAATCCTTTATTCTCCGAGTTGTTGAGAGAGGAATTCGTCGCTGTTCGTGCGTCGACAGTACGTAGTCGACGCACGACAGCGACCAATCGTTGAGAGTTCTCAGAGTTGGAAATTAGCCACTACTGTCCGTTCACAGTTATTTAACCTCTGACAGATGTAAAAACAAGTTTTAAAACACTCAAAATAATTGTCACAGGAATAATTCTGTAGCAGAAATAATGTGTGAGCCGAAATAGACGGACTGCTTGAGCAGTTTAGCCATTGGTGAACATACACAGACCGTTCTTTTTTTAAGCGTTTTACTGGTTTTGAACCTGTTTTTACAATTGTCAGAGACTATACATCACTTTTTTTTCTATGACATACGAAAACAATATAGTGCTACAAAGGTCTTTATGAACGTGGCCGAAATTGGAACTACAACTCCCGTTCATATTGTATATCACTTTTTGACAGTTCGCCTTTGTCAAAATGTATGAAAATATGCAACCCTACAAACGTCACTCACGTTCATAAACATCCTTGTACATCTTAGAGAAAGGATGAATACAGGCGACACGGTAGGAGTGAGCGAGATGAGTAAATACAATATTCCCAAGGCCAAAAAGAGCTAGAGAAACATTTTTTGTCCTTATCGACGTATACTATTTTTTTGCTGGGCACATTCGCTAACTGTGCCCAGCAAACGAAAGCTGTTTTCTTTATTTCTCAAAATCTGAATTTTCAGGGTGAAAACAAGGCGACAACTGTGTTTTGTAGTTGAGTTGATGTGTTTTTGCGTTCATAGACTATGGTGCATTGTAGTGTTTTAGGCTGCAATAGCCGCAGTGAACGTAAAATCGACAACATAACCTTTCATTCGTAAGTACACTATTTAGACTTTATTTCGGCCATAATTGATAAAAATGAATACAGATTATATTTATTAGGACTCAAATGACGGCTTCAATGTACAGAAATAAAGAAATAAAACTTAAATGGTCAAGAAAATAATCGTATTTTGTAGTAATAAGCACCCAAATTAAGTAGGTAAGTAAAATGAAGCCATGCGGCCACTTTCCTGTGTCTCCTGAATTTAGTCGGGTACCACGCGTATTGGGGATACCAGCAATTTACTTGAATTTACCCATGCAATATTACCCACAATTGAGGTAAAATAGTGACAACTTAAATTAAAAATAATATAAATAGATATTATTTTTAATACAAGCTGAGAGAGATCTGTAGTAATACCAACTTTCCCATACTACTATAGGAGACAATAGGAGTTAGCGGAGATACAGACAAACAGGCGCGGACAGCAACTTCGATTTATTTATACAAGTATAAATCGAAGTCTCAATATATTGATGATTATAAGAAAAAATACATCGCAAATCATCAATAGTCCTATTAGTATAACTATACTAATATTATAAAGAAGTAAAGTTTGTGTGTTTGTATATTTGTTAAATTGTAAGGGGTAATCTCGGGATCTACTGAACCGATTTTAAAAATTCTTTCACCAATAGAAAGCCACATTATTGCTGAGTGTCATAGGTTATATAAAAAACCGAAAAATAAAAAGGCTTTTATGTGGTAGTCGGTTTTGCAAAGTGAATCGGAGAAAAAACGGTCGAATGAAAGCGGATTATTAACATTATGCCCAACGAAGTGGGCACGGGTCATGACGGGTCAGCTAGTCGTATATATAAAAATATAAAAAAAACATGGGGTAAATCATGGGGTAATATTCTCTTTTCTGGTAACACTGCGTAAGCAATGTACTTTGTTTCTCTCCCTTACGGGTATACGCCAAATGACAACTCTATTCATCCTTACTCTAAGTTGTACATCTATATGTATGTACAGAATGTTTTTATTTAGAATTGGCTGTTGCACAAAACTTTGTTCGCGTGAAATCTTTACTTAAATGAAAACTTTTTCCTGTGATCAGATCTAAATGAAATAAAGCTTATAATATGCTCCGAGCCAGGCTTTATCTTCCACAACAATAACAATTAAATCCATTCAGTAACTTCGAAGATGTGCGCATACACACAGACGTAACAAAAAAAATGGTTTTTTATTACCCTTCTTAATTTTTGTTTTTTTCTAGACGTGTAAATGTAAATAAAGAAAGAATACTTTGATATTTTGAGTTTCGTAATAAAAAATACATCATATAGTGAAGCATTCGCGTTAAAATTCTTCACTATTTATTTAAATAGTCAAGAATTTTTAGCAGTTTAGTTATACTGCCAAGTAACTGTGCATAAGATTATCCTAATGTGGTCATTATATCCAGAGAATAGGTAGATACTACTGTACAGTTAGTAAAATGCTTAGAGACAAAATGGTTCATGACCTCCTCTTATACCACTTTAAAAATCCATGTTTAATTCCCGCCAAAAATATTAGGTACCTACCACTAAAATGTAGAAAATATTATATTTTTCGAGTTTTACAAGTTTAAAAAAAAAAATAAGGCGCTCACTGTAGTGAGGCTCCTGTAAATAGACAAGGTTCCAATAGCCTTGAAAAAAATATCGTAAATTGGTATTACAACGATAAACAGGTTGCCAATATTAAAAAAACTAAGCTGCAAAGGCTGCAAGCATTGATGGTAAATCGTAAAAAAAAAAAAGAAAAATGGCTATGTTGCAAAGTGCAACAACTTTCAAATCCAATTTATAAGGTATGTCTGTGAAATCTGCTATCGGACATCGGACCTGCTTGATCTATCTAATGATTTGTCTTATTCGTACCTACATAGTGATTATTCATTTTTCAAATTATAGGCCTTTCTTTGCATTGATATATATTTTTAATGTGTATTTAAATTAAATGCATGTCCTGACAAACCATTAACTTGAAACATAAATATTATTATAGAAAGATGGATATATTTTTTTAATCATCTGTTGTGTAAATATTATAGTTTTACAGCCAGTTTCAAACACATTTTAGTTTTAACTCCACATTAAGTCTCAATCTTTTTTCTTCTTTAGTTTGACAGTGACAGTTTTTAATATGTCATTAACTTTAAAAATGGATTTTAGAAACTGGCCGTTACATAGTTTATTACAGATTTAAATTTTCGCGGCTGTTGAAGTTATTTTATATAAGCCTGTGTATTTATAATGAAACTAGCGAAACCCGCGCAACTTCGTTTCAGTATATCTCGCTTTCCCGTGGGAATTTTGAAAAATCCTTTCTTAGTGCTCCCCTACGTTATAAAAGGAACCCCTGTGCAAAATTTCAAGTTTCTAACCCTTAAAGTTTAGGCCCTGCGTTGATAGTCAGTCAGTCAGTCAGCTTCCCTTTTATACATATATAGATACATAAAGTAATGAAGTTGCAATACAGTTTTCAATTTGATTTCTTAATAGTTAAGTTAAATATTATATATACTCACATAAAGTTTGTAAGTACACTACTATATAAGTATTTCTTGAAAAAAAAAACAGATTTTTAGTAAAAAAAAATATCTTTTAAAACTTCAAACAATTCAAATAGTTTATTTAATTTTCTAAAGTAACGTTTATACAATCTTTTTATAAGTACTCAGTTAAGTTACTTACCAAAAAAATCCTCCCAAGTCATAGAATGATCGGAGTCTGCGTTAGCGCCGTCCATCGTGCACTCAACATAACATTATCTTATTACAGAACTAAATAAACACTTAATAATTATGTTTTGAATTTCACAAACATCAACCACAAATGTTTACATTTCCGTATGAATAAATCTGTTGACAAACATCGTGTGAATCACGGAGCGACGCGCCACGCAACCACGCGATCGGCTGCCGACTGGTGAATGAAAAAATCTAGTTAGTTAGTTCACCCACCTCCTCTCGCACCTCCTCAGTCTACCCTCCCACACGAATGAACCCTGCGCTGCGCTGCATGTATTCGAGTTTGCACTGTCTGTACTGTGTACATTTTTTGCTGCAAACGCGTCTATCGAATTAATTTCGCCAAGTTTCATAATATAATTTTATTGCCAATCTTTACTTAGTATGTACCAATTATGTTAATTACAAGCTGTCTGATGAGTGATGACCCTATTTTACCAGTTGTTGTTTAAAATACTGGGTACATTCATTAAGAATATTAGGTACTAGACTACGGTGAATTGCTCGAAACCATTTTAAAGTTAATGACAGATTATAATGTGACTGTCTCGCTGTCAAACTAAAGAAAAAGAAAAGACATGAGAATCATTGTGGAATTAAAATTAAAAGCGTTTTAGAATCTGACTAATAACAAAATAATAGGTTGTGCGATAGAACGATTTATACGATAATTTACGATAGGACAGTTGATTACCTGTTGACTTAGGGAATTAAACAACATTTATGGCAATAAAAAGTATTTAGTTGACCACGATTGCAAAATTTTGTCCGCAAATTTTGAAACTGTTACCTTCTGAATGCGACAGAAGATACATTCTAACCGCTCAACTCTTATGAAGCTGCTGTCAATTTAGCTGCTGCAATGAAAATATTGTCATCCTCCGTTCATCACGGCCAATAAATAAATAGTTTGAAGTACTTATTATTCTATTTAATTATGTGTAACAAAAATATATTAAGGTATCAATAATAAAATATTACAGACTATTTTTTCCCCTTAGTTACCTAATTGTTTTATTTCTTTTCTTTAATTAAACGGAGTAATTGGCCGCTAAATAAAAATGTGAAAAACAAAAAAGTTACACAAACTAATATTTATTTAGTTCATTTCTATACTTCATTAGTCATTAATTAGTCTAATAATTAAAAACGCGAAAAACAAAAGTTATAGATCATAGAGAACCGTTCAGAGTTTTATTATTATTTTTAAATGTTTTTTTTAAATGTTCATACGGCTTCGGAAACCAGTTTTACAAGCTAAATGCTGTCAATGTTGGTGTTTCAATCTAAATTTACCCTAAAGAAATTTAATTCAGTTAAAATGTACACAGGGATAAGAATTATTGGCTGATAAAAACACTACAATGGCAAAAATAAAATAAAAAATAATATTTTATAACTTTTACTATGGAATTTATCCTCAATTTTATCATTTCTCATAAATAAATGGGTAAGAAAATTTGGCAACAGGCAACACTGAACGTCACCCAAGACATTGATCGGTTCGGTTGATTTCTATCTAAACAACATGGCGAATTTGTAATCAGTTGTTAGGTATCGTGTAATTTTACATTTAAGTATTGAATTATTGTAGAAATACATACTAGTGAATCATTTTCTTTAAACTTAGCCCACCAATTGTTTATCATTAATGATTATGTGATAAAATTCGGTTCTTTTAACCGTGAGCCACAGTTTGAGGTAATCATTGGTTGAATAACATTGTAAGCCGTTAATTGTATTTCCTAGTCACATTTCCGTGCACGTTGTATTTTTATTGCATTAGAAGTGTGAATGACACTAAATAATACAAGTAAATCATTTGTTTTCAGGCCCTATAGTTGATATAACGTCGGGAAATAGTTTGGTTGGTACGTTTTAATTTACGTGTTTATCTAATGATATTGTGATGCCCCGTCGGGGTACTGAGGTAGTACAGCTGCCTCTACCTTCCAAGAAGCGGAGTAAGGTTGCTGAGGAGCTGGTAAGCCTGGATGTTAGTTTTTGTGACGATGAAGCCTTACCACCTGGTATAATATTTAATGATGTCCAGCAGAAAAAATGGAAGATTGGAAAGCCTATTGGTAAGTCCATTCTTACTTTTAAAATGTTGGTGGTAGTTTGTACTTATTTTTTATGTCACAAAGGTGGCAAACAAGCATACGGCCCGCCTGATGGTAACCATCACTGTAGACTATAGACACTTGCAATGCCAACCCTCCCAACCTCCAAGTGGAGCTCTGGAGACTTTACTCACCAACATGGCAGGAACACAACATGGCCGAGACCAATGCAATTTGGTTACAATACTCTGTAAGGTGGCGTTCCTTCCCCAGACGTGCTCCTATTATTTAATACAGAATAATAATATGTACAACATGACAGAGAATGTGAAGGCTTACTTGGGTCAAAGAGTCGCCTTACTCTCTCTGTTGGTAGTAGTTAATAGAGTAGCTTCAAATTCAAAACTTTTATTCAGAGAATAGGTTTTCACAAATGTGTTCTCTTGTCAGAGTATGCAGTAATAAATGATTTCATATTAATTTTAATGTGAATCCAATCGTCATAAAATATGTATTAAATATAATTTTTAAATTTATTGGTTATGTATTTTACTAAATAACATGAAATTAAATAAAATTAATTAAAACTAAACTAACAATAAAATTTAAAAACTAAATTTGTATAAATTAATCTACTCTATAATACTTACGCTTATTTATTTACTACAATATAATAATACATACGACATGACGAGAGAATGTGCCTGTGTAGGCCGACTCAGTCAGAGAGACGCCATGCTCTCTAAATAAATAATTTCATTTAATTTCAATTCGGTCAGAGCCGCCATAACGGATTTTAATTCACACATGCCTCTACAAAGTTAATTTTGGTTTTTAGTTAATAAAATACTAGCTTTTCCCCGCGCGGTGAGAGCCCTACGCTCCCGCAACAGTCCGGTGTCTCAGAAGAGGGTGTTAGTACACCCGAACCTGAACATAACAATTAATAAAAAATAAATAGATCTTGTTTGACAACAAAACAACACAGCGCTACTTGTGGCGCCATCTGTTGGCCGATACAGCGCACATACAGGTATTTGCATGGTCTACGCGGCCAAAATTATTTTTATGCATAATTAGTATCTAGTCGACGTAAATAAATAAAAAAACTACGTTTTACAAAGAAATAAATATTTTAGAAAAAAAAATATTCAAAAAATATTTTTATCAACATGAAATTATGCTGAAGTTTGTTGACTATTTAATATTTCTTCGTCGCTTTATGATGAATTTTCTGTTAATATTATGTTGGATAATATGATGTACCCTCTGAAAATAAACAAACATATAAAATTCGGTAAAAATATTTTTTTTTGACTATACTAGATTTTAATCTCACTTTAATCCCTAAAAACTGTATTTATCTGGTCGTTTCCAGAGATATTTTTGATAGCAGTTTATGGACAAAGCATCAAAGTAAAACCGTAGTAAAACCATAGCCGGATCTATCCCGATATATAATTTATATAAACAAAAACACTAATTAAGAAAAAAAGTTGTGAAAATTACGGAACGTAAATAAGTCATTTTTTAAATTAAATAAAATACTGTAGTTTAATATAGTTGATGATCGTAATTTTATTTATGTAGTTTATTAGTCTCTTACCTTGTCCAGTAGAATCCATCACTTTCAATTTGTAAGAAGAACTTATTCACTTTAAAATGAACTTTAGAAGTTTAATGTTTCGTAAAGCGCCGAGAACGAGATACGTACACTAGGTGAAATGGTCAAATTCCGACTAACGCCATGGCTCCGGGGTTGCCGGTAGCTGGTAGATAACCCTGGTTATTGTTCTTCGGTTCGTACTCTGTTCGTGAAACTAGTTTTTATGTATGTTATTGTTGGTGTTATTGGGACTTTTGGCCGCTTAGATCGTGCAAATACCTGTATGTGCAGCGCCCTCTATAGTAGAAAAAATATTTTCCCATTGGAACGACATACTTTCACGGGATAAAAATTAGTCTATGTTGGGCTCTGTACCTCTAAAAATATGTATGCAAATTTTCATAATTATCGTCTGCTTAGTCAAGCCGTGAAGGAATAACAAACAAACAAACTCACTTTCTCATAGTAGTAAGGAAGTAAGGACCCCGCACAACTTCCTTTGCGTATATCCCGCTTTCCCGTGGGAATTTCGGAATGTACTGTGCATATAAATCTCCTCTCTCCTTCCTCTTTAATCACTTTCTTATAAAAAAACTGCATCAAAATCCGTTTCGTAGTTTTAAAAATCTAAGCATAAATATGGACAGACAGACCGCGGAGTGACTTTTTTAATTATTTTATACTATGTAAACTTTGCACTAGATTCAAAGATTCAAAACGTCAGAGAGTCCTTACAGGCACATAAAGAATATGTACATCTACATACAGTAATAAATGATTTCTGTAATTAATCTACGCTATAAGCTACTACCATTTCGGAAACAAAAGCAAACATAACCACAGGTAACAGGAATGGCGAAAGAAAGAACTTTAGATCCACAAACTTAGAATTTGTCTATGGGCTGCCTTCAACAAAATAAGATGACTAGGTGTCTCTAAAAAAGATAATATTCACATTACAGGGAGAGGCAGCTTTGGACGTATATACCTTGCGTCTGACGATACGGAGAAGGAAGTGACAAAATTGAATGCTCGATATGTAGTCAAGATCGAACCGCACACAAATGGACCGCTGTTTGTTGAGATACATTGTCTGATAAGATCTGCGCAGGCTTCAAAAGGTTTGTTATATCTATCCCCAAAAAAATCATGTCATTCCGTTCGTTACTTTCGTCGTGAAAGAAGGAAAAACATACAAACTTTCGCATTTATTATAATCATTTATGACGACCTCCGTGGCGTAAGGGTTACCACGCCGGACCGCCACCCAGGAGGTCCCGGGTTCGATCCCCGGTCGGGTCATGATGAAAAACGAACTTTTTCTGATTGGCCTCGGGTCTTGGATGTTTATCTATATATATATTTGTTATAAAATATAATATCGTTGAGTTAGTATCCCATAACACAAGTTTCGAACTTACTTTGGGGCTAGCTCAATCTGTAAGAATTTGTCCATATATATAATAAAAAAATAAAAAATAAATAAATAAAAAAATAAATAAAAAAAATAAAAAATTACCACCTTAATACCTTATTCAAAATATTATTTTTTTACAGTAAAAACATGGCGTCAACGCAACAAACTGAAGCGACTAGGAATGCCAGTTTACATAGCTAGCGGATCATTTACAGACGAAAATACAGGCACAAAATACAGATTCCTAGTCTTACCACGTTATGATATTGATTTACAAAAAATCATAGCTAGAACTAAAGTTTTGGACCTGAAAAATGTGCTAACACTAGCCATACAGATATTAGATGTCCTAGAATATCTACACGAGCAAGGTTATACACACTCTGATATAAAAAGCTCAAATCTCATGTTAGGTTTCGATGGTACTAAATTGGGAAAAACTCCAATAAAATTACCGTCTTTCCAAAAAGACACTAAAGAGGTTGCTATGTTATCTGGGAAGCATCGTCGACCGAGAACAGGTAAATCGAGAACCTCAAATTATTATGACGATGAAGATTTCATTGTTAGAGATTACAAAAGTACTGGGACGGACGAAAAGAGTGATAGCGATCAAAGACTGGCAAACGTTAAAAAGAAGTTGAGGAGAATCCTTTCGGATAGAGACAGCAGAACGCTACACAGGCACCATGCATTTAATCTAAGACAACTATCAAATTGCGTAAACTATGAAGATTTGAACAGCTCTGTATGTTCCGATCAATCCTATCAAAAGTTGCTCGATGACTTTGGCAATAATCGTATGAGATCTTCCGATGAATTTGAAAGAAATAATACAGAAATAGATGAGCTACAAAGGGAAGCTATAATATCACAATCTAACGGACAAATATACTTGTTAGATTATGGTTTAGCATCGAAGTTCTTAGATGCAGATGGAAAGCATAAGGATTTTGGTATGGATGCAAGAAAAGCGCACGATGGTACGCTAGAATACAGCTCTAGAGATTCCCATATTGGTGCTCATTCACGTAGATCAGACTTGGAAACTCTTGCCTATAATCTACTTGAATGGTTGACTGGTACGTTGCCTTGGAAAACCACAGAAGTTCTAGCTGAACCGGACTTAGTACATGCATTGAAGAAAAACTTTATGGCTGATGTGAAATCTTTACTAAAAACTTGTTTCAAAACCGAGTTCTATCCTAAATTCATGGAGAAATATTTGGAGTACGTAACCAGCTTGGAGTTTACAGATAAACCAGACTACGATTACTGTAGGAGTCTATTTAGAAGTGAGTTTTTGAAGAATGGTTATGTGCCTGATAAAGAAATGTTCCTAAATTTTGCTGAACCCCCAATGTCACCTATGAAACGACTTATATCAAAAAGGTTTGGAAGAAAGAACACTCCACCAGATTTCATAGTTCGTAATGGTATAAAAAAGGCATATGAAAGAGAAAATGTTTATTCATTTGAGAATGATTTGAAACTAGAGTTGTTGAAGCAAACGTTAAACTCCTCGAGTGATGGGTTGCGTAAACCTTGCACATCCAGAAACTTCTTTATATCTGACGCGGACTTAGTTTCCAGACTGAAAAAATCTCTCATGCCTCTAGATATTCTTGGCAAGAAATTATCACCGAAAAACTTGCGTTCCAAGCAAAAAGTAACAAAACGTAAAGGTATGAAGAGGCATAGAAATAGTATTGGAAAGTTTGGCAATTTTATGGGATCAGCAAGACAGTTTACATGGGCTGAAATCTTGGCCGGGAATCCAGAGGACATTATTCGTAAAGACCGCAACGCTGTCGATGAAGATGATGATAGTACCTGCAAATATCGTATCAGGAAGCTATCTAATGCATCATCAGACAGTGTTGATCATCTACAATCACCGTTAATGCAAAAGGACTACTTACAAGGGACAAATCCTACTTATGCTATGAAAGAAATCATCGCTAATTTCAAAAAGAAGGCTACTGGTAAAGTTGTGAAAGATATTGAAGAGAATAGAGATGGTTTGGAAGGTTATACGCCAGCTATGATAAAGGTATGTTCATATTGTTCATTGTACAGATCGCGCCAAACTACTAGTCCGCTCTGAACACGGCACGATTCGCGTCGCAGTAGCAAAATACAGGTACGAAGGCGGGGAAGCAGTAGAAGCAACTTCAGAGCGAACTAGAAGTTTGGCACGATCTGTACTTACGGCAATCTCAACCGATTTAATGCGTGGATTTTACAAAGCGAGATACACGCAAATGAATTTGCGCGGGTTTGCAGGATGGCAATTTAAATGTACGATATAAGACACAAATTGGTAAAAAAATTAATCCCTTGCCATCCCGTCCCGATGTTCGTAGGCCCCTAATACAGTATATTCTATTCCACTATACTAGATACAAGATATCCAGTTAAATTCATTGATGGTGTTGGAACTAGTTTATCATGCCTTACTGTGGCAACATAATGTTGTGTGCTATAATGCAATAAAATAAAGTGATCCAATCATGTGGATTATATTCAATTTATATTTTGATTCACACAATTGTTTGGGGATTTTTTGCCAAGTATAGTGCAATGTTACAATTATATACAAGACAATTGTAGTTATTATATAAATGGTTTTTTGTAAATTGATTTAATAAGTCAATTGAAATTATTTCATTAGTAAATGTAATGAATTATAGTAACAAAAAATAAAAGTAATACTAACAATTAGACTATAACACATAATTACATTTATATTATTCTTACAGATTTACAGAATAAAAGAGAAAAGAGAAGAAAAAGAAAGGCTTGATGCGCTAAAACAGAGTAACGTAAAGAAAGAGACACAAAATAGATGTACTAGGTCGATGAGGAATAAGACTGTTAAGGCACCAGTGGTAAGAGTGACAAGGACAAAAATTAACAGTGTGGATGTCGAGCCAGATGTAGAAGTTAAGAATAATGATAATAAAAATAAGGTTGCCAGTAAGAAAGAAATCGTAAAAAAGGAAGTCAAAATTGTTGAGAAACAAACTCCTAAAACTAACAAAAGTAAGTATATTTAACTAATTTTCCAGGGTTTTGTAGGGTCGGTAGCCCTATTAGCCTCCGCTGTCCTCGCATGTCCGCTGAACAGGTCACCGCATTAGGCCCCAATAGTAATATAACAACACAATATATATTTTTTTACCACTAAGGCAAACAAGCTTACGGCCCGCCTGATGGTAAGCGGTCACCGTAGCCCATGGATGCTTGCAACACCACAGTGGGAACATCACGGGCGCGTTGCCGACCCTGTAAAAAACTTTTAATGTCCCTCTTGAAGAACCCCATATCGTAGACTAAAGTAAAGACATCGGCGGGGATCTCATTCTACAGCCACAGCGTTCGCGGGAGGAAACTCCTTTGAAACCGCGCAGTACGCGACCATTTTGGCTCTAGCGTGTGAGGTTGGATTCCCCGCTGGTGACGAGCAGATCAAGCTCACTTTATTTGCTATTTCTCTATGCATAGGCATAGATATAGTTCAAATTACTAATGAGGGAAGTCCTTTCAATACTTCCCACAGATGTTGTTCAATATCTAATATTTCTCTCCCTAAGTTGTGAAAGAGATTGCTTTAGCAATAAGACCACTTGTACTTTTCTTTCCTCACACACAGTATTGTACTATTTTTTATTTTTTTTTGAAGTGAAAACTTCTTTAGCGGCGCCTAAACGTTAAACTCGCGTCAGATCCGTAGCCTGATCGAAAAAGCGTAAGATTCCCTAACCATTCCAAAATATTCAAAATTGCACAACGTTGATGTTTAAGTTTTCACTTCTGCCGGCACTCCCGGAGTGCAACCCGTCCTATTTTTGTTATATTTATTTTGGTGCAATAAAGAATGTATTCATTTCAGAATCAAGGAACACAATCACAGTCCCGAACAACCGACGTCGTTTACGCAGTAGTCGACGCAAGCCGAACTAAAGATTTCGCACTTCATCTAACTACACGACATAGCTATATTATTTTCATACATTTCGACAAAAAAATAACTCCAGGTAAAATTGTTTGTTCCGTAATGCTTCTGCTACATTAGCAAACGAGATTTGTGTAGCGTTGGCGCGTTAAAAACATCGTGTACGCATATGTGTTGTTCCTGTCTTTACCCTCAAGTTCGGGCGAGTAAGCAATACTACGCGTTGCTACCCGACACTCGCGTTAACACGAATATTCGCCGTAGCCCGCTAATGTAGCCAAGCCATAAGAATTCGAAGACGCTTTAGAAGCAACACGGATTTTATTTTTTATTCTACTAAATAAAAATAAAAACTAAACTAAAATTTTGTGATGGCAATTTTAAGGAACTCCTGTCAATATGGGTATTTTTAAAGCAAAAATGTATGAAAATATTATGTCGATGACGTAAGGATTTTTTTACGTTTTGTGCTAAATCCATAATATCTTGAAGTCTAAATAAGTGTTATAATTTCTCTAAGTGTTGTGCCGCCTCAGTCTTATCAATACTCTGTAATATGTGGGCGTCAAAAACAATTAAAATCTAGTTTGAATCTCGAGCATTATCTTGCTCATTATCATCATCATCATCATCACCAAATAGGCCGTTGCTCATTTTATGATAAAGAGTGAAGAGAGACCACATCTGCTGAAGAGGAATTAGGGGCACTGGCCCCTTGCCCTCCACCCGCCATAACTTCACTCCTCTCATCCGATTATGATCAAACAGCCGATGGCGGATATAAAAAAAAGAACCTTGGGTTAAAGGTTAGATCTTTATTATCATCAAAGACACAAATTGCCACTAATGAGATAACATAAAGTAGGGTTTACATTCATCGTCAAGTAGATACAGTGAATTTAAAAAAAAACAACAAGTAAACAAATCTTACACAAAATGCAAAAATATTTATACTTTGTGCAGCAAACAACTAATTGCTTCTTATAAGTAATAAATGAGTAATTTTTTTTTTATATGTGAGAGTATATTGTTATATAGACACGCTCCGTTTATTGCTTACTAGCTGTTACCCGCGGCCGCCCGCGTAGTCAAGGGAAAATGACAATAATTATTCCCATGGGAATCTCTTTATCCCGCGGGAAAAAAGTAGCCTTATGTCACTCTCCAGACCTTAAATTATACCCGTTAAAAATTATGAGATTATGGTACTTTTTTTCCCGTGGGAATGAGATTTTTTTCCGGGATAAAAAGTAGCCTATGTCACTCTCCAGACTTAAACAGACTTAAACTATCCCAAAAAAAAATCATATCGTTCCGTTCATTACTTTCGACGTGAAGGGACAAACAAACAAACAAACAAACACACATTCACATTTATAATATTAGTATGGATTTTAAATGAGCAAGATAACGTTTGAGACTAGACTTTAACTGTTTTTGTTATGATATTAGACGCTGTATTTGTAATATTAATTTTTTGACATTTCAATAATCAGTCCATTTTGAGCGCGTAATTAGTACAAATGTTCTATTTCAACAAGTTCGTTGGGCTATGAATGTTGTAACGTTCACATGCACATTGTTTTAGTGTTCTATTTCAACAAGTTCGTTGGGCTATGAATGTTGTAACGTTCACATGCACATTGTTTTAGTGTGCGTAACCTCGGGAGCGCTTGTAATCTGGGTTACGCCATGGACATAAAAGTAAAGTAAAGGCAGTGGTGTCCAATTGACAATTTTTATTTAACAGTTCGTTTTTGTCTTTCTTTTTAACAGATCGTTTTTGGTCAATTGTACACCACTGCTTCTGTCGCTCGCTCGCAACTGACTGAAGGGTGGTGGTGTGCATGTGCACCATCGCAATGCCGCAAAATCTCAGTACCGGACGACAGCTTGTCTTTACTTTTATGTCGATGGGTTACGCACATTAAAACAATGTGCATATGCACGTCTTATAACATTCATAGCCAAACGGACTTCGTGAAATGGAATATCTGTAGTTTTTTCTGACATTTTCGGTTGGTTTTAGAGTCACGCTGACCGTCTGCGCTGACAGCATAATGTATGAACCGTCCGCGCTGATAACTACGCGTTATTCATAAACGCTTCCTAGAAGTTGATACATTTTCGGCTGTCAGCGCCGACGGTCAGCGTGCTGTCTGCGCCGACGGTCAGCGTGCTGTCAGCGGCGACGGTCGGCTTGCTGTTAGCGCAACTCTAAAACCAGTCATCTTTAGACAAAAAATAAATAATCGAAAACTCAATAGTATAAGTACTTTATTGTCTGTGTCTTATTTTTAAGTTAATTTAAGTATTTTTCCGCGCGGATTAAAAGTCCTCCAATGAAAACGTGAGAACTGTGAATACAAACTGTGATTTTATAGGTTTTTGCAATTCTCAAACATATTATTCGTATAATTTGATGTTGTAAATTGATTGATAGCATTTTCATACAATTATAAATCTAAGAAGCTTTGTGTTTTGTACAATTTAAAGTCATATTAAATCTTCTCTTAAAATATAAAAGAGACATAAAACGTAATGTAAAATTTGTTAAAATGCCTTTGTGTAAGGTTCACAATATATCGTGTTAAAGCTCTATGAAATTCTGTCAGGAACTTGTTTGAAAAGTGGTCAACTTATCTGACAGGCTATCTGACACTTATCTGGATCTATTAATAAATGATTAGTGTAATCATCACAATTGAACGTTGTGTATCACTGGAATCATAAAGGGTGGCTTGACGGATTTATTTGTATTTAAAAGGTATAACTTTAAATCTAATTGCCCATACCCATATCCTCCATGTTTTCTTGTATTTCGTAGATCAATAAAGCGATTTTGTTATATCTGTGTTTTATTTTAGGATAGAGATAACACTACTTCCATAGTTTAGTTTTATTTGTTCGGACCAGTGGCAGCCTCGCGAGCCAATGCCTCGGCCTGTGTGGACGGGGCTCGCGCTGCCTCTGCCGAGCGCCGCTGGACGTCGAGCCAAATTTTGACAGTTTTTGGAAATGCCCAAAGGCGCCTCCATTCAAGTCCATTCTGTGGGCGCCTCAGTATGAGCAGCTCGTGTGGTGTGGACGGACGAAACGACGCTCGCAGACATGCGTGTAAAATTCGACACTTAATGGTCGATTGTAAGTTCTTTTAATAAATTGTTTCCGTATTGGTTACGGTTTTGGTATAATTGTTCAAGCGCCGTACCCGCTATTACTTAATATGTGGTTTTCCATCGTTATTAGGAGAGTAACTGATTGCTCAAACTGGCTCACCTTGGCTCGCGAGCTACGGGCGCAACTTTTCAATATAAATTACCCTGTAAACTCTGTATAGAAATTTGCCTAAGGTGTAGCCAGTTACTCCTAATAACGATGGAAAACCACGTACATATTAACCTTCCTATACTCTCTCTCTCACAGATAAGATCTCACGGACCGATAGTTCGTACCCCTATAGAATATTTTATTTACTTTATAGCCTAAAAATATTATTATTATTTTAAAGTTTAGTATATAATAAAACAAAATAGTATGAATAATACTTAATTTATTAATAATTTGGCTGACTTTCAGTCAATCAAAAATCAGTCTTGTAATTTGAGGTTTTTTCCTTAGGTAGGTACGTACTAGGAAAACAAAAATAAAATTGGTACTGCTTATCAAAAACAAAATAAACTTCTAAATAGTAAATAATTCGAGATCGCCGCCTTGTCAACGAAGGTCGTCAAGATGGCGACCTCGGATCCTCACCGTACCACGTTGCTTTTTTATAGTGTACTTTTTTGTTAAAAAGTGTTCATATAAATATTAATTTGACGACCTCCGTGGCGTAATGGTTACCACGCCAGACCGCCACCCAGAGGTCCCGGGTTCGATCCCCGGTCGGGTCATGATGAAAAACGAACTTTTTCTGATTGTCCTCGGGTCTTGGATGTTTATCTATATATCGACAGTGGAAAGGCAAAACGACTAAAGCGCCACTATTGCAACTTTACAGGAGCGAATTTTAAAGTTTTTTTTTTTAGAAAAAAATTCATATGCTATTTAATGTATCTCAATGAAACTCACACTTAATATATGTTTTTTTTTTTTCAAATTTAGAAACTAAATTTGACTGTCTAGAGCTTAGAGCAACGCGGGCGCTTCCGTTCCGGGACGGAAGCGCCCGCGTTGCTCTAAGGTCTAGAGCCTTTATTGTGCGAGATAGGTGTCGCTTTAGTCAAAATGAAATAAATTTTAAAAAACAACAGTCAGCCAAAAAACGCTTAACACCCTAAATCACATAAATTACAGAAATAAAATTTGACTAATAAGCAATAACACGTGAATTTTATAGACTTAAATTTAACGTACAAGTTTTGTATTTCTAAAAGTTTGTAGAGCGTAATTTCTAACAGGAATCAAAAATTGTAATCAGCGTAATTGAAAAATACTAATAAAGGTCAAAGTTTTAATAAACATGAAAGACTAATAGCACTACCGCCACTGCATTTTTGTTATTAATACAGATAATTGCTATTAAGCAAATAACTTGTATTTTAGTGCGTATAAAAAGTATGTAGAAGCCTTAAGAGAATGGATTTGAGAAACCAGAAAATCCTAATCTTCAACTAGCTGGGCTTAAGGCAACGACATCGTAGTAGATCATGGAAGAGATGAAAGATGAGATAAATAGTTTATTTGTGAGACTTGTGAATTGTGGACCTAGATAACGATTTTTCAAATTATAAGAGTCCTCAATTCTTTATAGGTTTTTCCTCATAGTAGTAGTAAACAAAATACAAGACAAATTTGGTTGAATTTGAAATGAAACCAAATCATAAATCGTTTATTTTTGGTGAGTATCCTATTCAGAATCATTAGCCAGTCTCTGACTTAATTATTTTTTCACATTTAGTCTTTAGTTAGGTGAATCTTTTATTAAAACAACTTTTTATCACATTTCTTTCAAAATCTCCAATTTTTTTATATTTGCTTTAAAAATAACAATTAAACTTAACTTTATCGTTAACTTCTGACATTTTGCACTATATTTTAAACAATAATTAAAGAATATCACTTTTAACCAATCAAATAACACTAGTCTTCCGCAGTCCTTTGGCATGTCGTAACAATAACTTATAAATTATCCATAGATTATCTGTATACAATCCTCTTCAAAGTGCTTTGCTTTTGTATTTTGGCTTCACAAAATTTGTTGTTTCATACTGAGGTACAATTAATTATTTAAAACACTTCTAATATTAGAACTTTATTAATAAGTGACCATAAACATTATTAAAACTAAACTAAAGATATTAATAAGAACAAATTATAATGAACCTAAAACTAAAAACCTTAAAAAATATAATAAAATAACTAAAATATATTATTAAAAGGAGTCCCTTTAGACAAGGTTCCGAAGATACTGGCAGCGTTCCCCCTTTGAATAGCTAGACTAATTCTTTGTCCGAGGTAGCTGCCCGCTCTTCGGTCTCCTGTGATATCGATTAACCTTTTTGCAATTTCCTTAAAAAGTCTTATAGCACAGGGACCCCACGGACCAAGGGTCTTAACACCGAATGGGACACAATCATATTCGGAGCCTAGACCCCTGTATTTACAAGCTTTAGCTTTTTCAGCCGCTTCACAAGCCGCACCAGCTCTGTTGTTGGTTCCATGTAGATGGGAAGGGGCCAGTGTGTCTGAACAGATTGCATCCCATACCAGCACCCGGCCCATCTTCCATGGAATCAAACTCATACCGTCCGGTCTCTTGCCATCGTCTCTTGCAATACCAGTCGACTCGAGTAGACTTGGCACGTTGACGGTGGCAAGGGGCCGGCGTATGATATCGTTAAGTGTGGCATGTCTCGAAAAGCGGCCTGCACTTTTTTGGCATGACAGTCCGTGATGTCCTAGCTTGTCGACATCACTTATGAGGAACGCAGACCGGAACCCCAAGCCGTAGACAAGTTGCGATTCGGAGCGTGTCAGGCTCAAGAAATGTTCCTGTATTTGACGAAGGGTACGCGTGAAGCGTGGTTTATGCGTCCGAAACATGGACGCTCACGCAACAAGTCATCCACAAGTTGCAGGTCACCCAAAGAGCAATGGAACGTGCTATGTTAGGTATTTCTCTTCGCGATAAAGTAAGAAATACAGATATCCGAAGAAGAACAAAACTCACCGACATAGCCAAAATCATAACCCGTAGAAAGTGGAAATGAGCAGGACACATATGCCGAACACAAGACGAGAGATGGGGTAAAGTGGTACTGGAATGGAGACCCAGATCTGGTCGTAGGAACGTGGGCAGACAACCGATGCGATGGTCCGATGACATCGCTAATGTCGCGGGGATTTATGGATGAGGAAAGCTCAAGACCGTAAAGACTGGCGTGCAATGCAAGAGCCCTACACTCAGCATTGGGTGGCAACAACAGGCTGAAGAAGAGACGCGTGAAGCCAGTAGCCGGCCTCATGCGCACCCACGGCCAAAAGCCTAGCACGCGCCGAACCTGTACGACAGCTCAAAAGATTGTCATAAGTCAATTTGCAGTTTATGTCGTCCCAACTCCTCTGTGAATTTGCAGAAACTGGAAAATTTTGACCTGGGCATGCAATTAAGAAAGGGTTTCTAGCTTCTTCCAAGCCAGCAGTCTCAAAGTTTGAAGGGGATGCCCTTAAAATTTTACTTATGAGATTTGCTGAACTATGGACAGAAGATAGGAAGGCTGGTAAAGTGACACTGGAAATTTTGCGAATCCCTAAACCACCATAACGGATTGGTAGGGATGCTTGGGTCCAAGATTACTCGTTCAGCTGCATATTAAGAATTGATTCTAAGCTAATTTTGATTAAGTCATCTACTTGTGTCAAAAGATCTGGGTGATTCCAAAAGGAGCAGCAACGAAGCACATACGTAAAGTTTTGGAACGAAAAGACAGAATTTTAAGATGCAAAGTGCATAATGTGAACTAATTTCAAGGAGACGGTCAGCAGAATTTTGAAATTTAGTAACTGAATTATTAATATATTCAGAAAAAGTTTCATAAAAAATTGGAGAACCTAAATTATTATAAATTATTATAACAATGTTATTTAATTTAGCATTTTAACGGTGAAAAAGGTGATAAAAAAATACTTAAGTTCTGGTTTGGTCCCAAGTCAAAAGAGGACTAACGCGCAAGCACCATTCACACCGCCAATTCAAAATAGAAAAAACGCTAAAGCACCCGTTGATGTTATTTTTTGTACAAGGAAAAAGACTAACCACCCCGAAAACAACGAAATGTAAAAAAATAAATAGACTAATATGAGATATTCAACAAAATGTGGTAAATGCAGTAATGCTGATTTGTATGAAAATAGAAATTTGACAAAAATATAAACGACTAACGTAGTAGTGATCTTAAAATTTTGTGCGTAAGTGACATTATTCACAAAAATGCCAAAAAAGTGTCGCTTAAGGCTCCTTTCATTCTGCAGCGTGTCGCCGGTCGCGTGCCGCGCTACCGGTCGAGTTCGCATTTCACACTTTCGCGTGTGTACTCGACTGAGCTCTGGACGTGTACAGTCACGTACGTTTATCAAGTCCCAAATAGCAGACCTTTTTTGGACTGCTCTTATTAATTGCTCCGTGTCTATTGCCGCCATAACTGTACTAAAACGGGCGCGCACACGCCCGACAGTGAAAGCTCACAATGCATCACTGGCCCGCGCGCCGACCGGCACACGCCGGACGCGCGGGCGCCGGTCAAGAATTGGGCCGGTCGGGCGTGTCGAAAAACGCAACCGGTCGCACGCGGCACTATGAAAGCCTCTATAAACCTTCATACAAATTGCGCCGGTCGCGTGAACACGCGACCGGCGACACGCTGCAGAATGAAAGGAGCCTTAGTCTTGAACTTAAACGGAATCGTTTGATATTTCAGCTGACTAAAGCGCCAAAAAAGTGCTCGGAATGCTCGGATCGACACGAAACTTTGACAGATCGAAAGAGAAAAAAAAATCCAGTTCAGTGATGTAAATAACTCATTTTTGTCCAAAGTGGCGCTTTAGTCTTTTTGCCTTTCCACTGTCGATATGTATTTCTTATAAAATATAATATCGTTGAGTTAGTATCCCATAACACAAGTTTCGAACTTACTTTGGGGCTAGCTCAATCTGTATGAATTGTCCCTATATATTTATTTATTTATTTAAATACTCGACATTGGCGAAATTGTCAATGTGTCGTTAAGACAAGACAGAAACGCCATTAATTAAAAAAAGAAAGAACAAACAACATATCAAAGAACATATTTATCTATGTTTATGTTTGTTTTGGCTTAGTTCTGACCCACACCATAACAATCCGTATATACAGCTACAGCATTTTCCTAACAAAAGTATTAGGTATACCACCTATACTCGCGTCGGTCTCACGGACCGATTGGCGCCAAATGCTATAACACGTGTACTTCGCTCGAACGCGCGGCGTGCACTTTCATATTAATCTATGGCGTGCCGTGCACTAAAATGAAGTTAGCAACAAATCCGGCAGCAGCAATGGCTAGCATGGAACTCGACTTCACAGGATTTTCATGCATAAAAATAATTACGAAAATGTGTTTCGTCGGTCTCACAGACCAACGCGGGAGTATAGGAAGTTTAAGTAATAGCTGAGGGCTTAGACAAGTGGCATTTTGATTTCTACAACGCTAGTAGAATAGTGCTCCCTGTGCTGGCTGGCGTAATACCTGTCGATTTGGAGATACAGCGTCGCGCGTCGATGTACTATAGATCAAAAGAAATGACCCCCGCGTTCCTTAAGACACGTGATCGTGACAAAATAAATAGACTATTTAATCCGTTAGATGACGTATTACAGACTCTTCTATCGGAATGGCAGGAAAGGTGGGAGACTTCCGTAAAAGGCCGTCATCTGTATCTGTTCTTTCCCTCTGTGAGAGACAGATTAAAGAAAACCTGGCTAGAGGTCGACCATCAAGTAGCTCAATTTTTAACGGGACACGGAAACTTTAAGGCCAAGTTATTTTATTTCAAGGTTGCACCTTCTCCTTTCTGTGAGTGTTCTACCGCAAATATCAGAGTAGAACAAACAGCTCATCACGTTCTGTGGGAGTGTGATCTTTGGCATGACGAACGCGTAATCATGTTGGATTCTTTACATGTCACTTCGGGCGTAGTTTATTATTCTGATCTCGTAGCAAGCAGAGAGAATTATCAGGCATTTAGAAGGTTTTGCAATACATATTATTGGAATCAAAATAGTAAACAACAGCTCATAGCATTAGGTCCCAATAGTAATGTAACAATAGACCGTGGTGCTCGGCAATCGAGCCTCACTTGATTTGCCATCTCTCTAGGGTATAATGCCTTTTGCTTCAAATTGCTGTTTCTCACGTAGTTGTTAAGGAGGGAAGTCCTTTCAATACTTCCTACTCCGACTATCTTCTTTCTGATTAAATTCGTTGTGAGTTCCAAGACAGCTGTAGTTTTCTTCCCCGGGACGTCAATAAGCTTCATTGCTTATTGTCTATCTGAGGTCGCCGTTGTTGATCCTGGCTACACAGGAGACACAGTGGTGGGAATGTGTGGTGGGCTTGTCCCGATAGTAGAATAGAATAAAAATGTATGGGAATGACATAAGCTAACGAAATGTCACGTGATCAAACGTAACGAATTTAAATTTGGTAGCCAATGTTAAAACTTTCTATTCGATGAAACGAAACGTCCACGCTGGGCGACAATCTGCGTAGAAATTGGTAGTCAAGTGTCACTTTTGACAAGCGTTATCGTTCATCGAGCGTTTCGATCGTACGACAACGAAGCGTACGCCAAGTCCTTGTAGAAAACGAAACAAAATGGCGATTGTTTAACAGCTGATTGAAGTGTTGTATGGAAATGTCACGTGATCAAACGTAACGAATTTGAATTTGGTAGCCAATGTTAAAACTTTCTATTCGATGAAACGAAACGTCCACGCTGGGTGAGTTTTCGCGGGCCGAGCTGTCAAAAACTGACGTTCGCCAACGAAACCATAGACAATATTCTGGTTTTTATCGAATAATTGAATAGAATTAGCGTTCGACAAGTTATTGTAACGTTGGCTACCAATCTAATATCGATAACGACACGACGTTAGCGTTTATAGAAATGGAAACGCTTCGGAGCGGTTGCCACTTGTCTAGGCCCTCTGGTACGGCGCTTGTATTATCCAGATTTATTATTCGCGTGGGTTTCGGCTCGCGAGCAGGAAGCCCGAGGCTGCCTCTCGTCTCGAGCCGTGCTCGGTTGGTGTGGACGAGTCTATGAAAATGCATCTTTTTCTCTGTCTCTTTCTTACTATACTTACTTGGTTACTTTTGGACCCCCCGCCAAAAATAGACATGATATATGGAAAGTAATAAAATAATATTTGGTGAAAAAGTCATAAATCCAGATTTTACAGTCACTTTTTTAAATCTTACATTTCTAGGAACGTTCGGTCTCCCTCGCGCCAGTCAATTCAACGTGTCATTGGTTGAAAAAGGTTGAAAGGATGATATCAGCCAAGAAACTTAAGAGTGACCATAATTTTAATGTGTTTGTAAGATTTTGAAAAAAATAAGTCAATAAAATAATTTATTTGTTTCATAAATTCATTGTACTGCTGTTAAAGAATCACCTAAAAAAAATGGCGGGCGGTCCAAACGTAACCCTGTATAGAAAGTTGAAATGAGATAGAGGGAAAACTGTGGCTGATTTTAGAGTCGCGCTGACTGACATAAGTCAGTCAGCGCGAATTGTAATTATCTTAGCGAGTCCTAAAAAAGAAGCGTTTTTGAATGACGCGTAGTTATCAGCGTGGACGGTTCATACATTTTGCTGTCGGCGCCGATGGTCAGCGCGACTCCTAAAACCATCAGCCTCTTCAATCACACTCGCAGAAAGAACAGAGCCGGTTTTAGAATATAGAATTCTATCCTGATCATTCCCTTACTTCATGTAACTGATAGCCAGTTTCTGAAACGTATTTCTTTTTAAAAATGAGACTTGCAATAAAAAGGCTTAGTTGTGAGTACTTGTGAGTGTTGTGAGTGTTGTGTTGTATCCAGTGTTAGCTTTCAATATATTTCATGATTATCTCATGTTGTTTTATGAATTGTGTTTTCCTGTAATTACCGTGAAAGTTAATAACAAACCAATAAAAAATAAATGGATGACAAAAGGTTTAAAAAAGAGCTGTATCATAAAAAGAGGCTTGTACTTAAAATATCACCTGCAGCCAGGAGAAAAAGCAACTAAGAGAAGGACATACAATAAATACGCTAGAATTTTGAAAAAATGTATTAACAACGCACAACGTATTTCTAATACGAAATATATACAAAACTCGCAAAATAAATGTAAGGCTACTTGGCAAACCATCAAAGACTCATCTGCTAATAATGTTTTTGATAATGAAATAAGAGAAGTAGAATTTAATAATAGTACTTATGATAACCCTGAAGTCATATGTGACCTTTTAAATAACCATTTCTTGGATCTAAAGAAACCGTCAAGCAATTCCAATGTTTTGAATGACAAGGAAAGCAAAATTTCACAGAACAACCAAACTATGTACTTAACACCGGTTGACTGTTTTGAAATAAGTAAGATTATACTAAGCCTTAGAAATACTAACTCAGCAGGATATGATAATATTGATACCAAGATTCTAAAAGGATACGTTGGTTGGTTGTGTGTACCTTTAGCTCACATCATAAATCTGTCTTTTAATCAAGGTACATATCCGACACGTCTGAAAAAATCCATAGTTAAGCCCCTATACAAAAAAGGTGATAGAAAATCCATGAGTAATTACAGACCAATTACGTTAACACCAGTACTCTCTAAAATAATAGAGAGAGCTATGTATTGCAGAATTAATTCCTTTTTGTCTAAATTTGAAATTATTAAACCTGAACAATTTGGGTTTAGAAAGGACATGTCCACTGCTCTAGCTTGTTTTCATCTTATTAAAACCATTACTGAGAAACTTAATAATAAAGTGCCTGTAACTGCTATCTTCCTAGACATGACGCGTGCTTTTGATTACGTGTCACGTGACATTCTTTTGGAAAAAGTCTACAGGTACGGATTACGTGGCACTGTACTTTCATGGCTTGAAAGTTATCTACGCCACCGCCATCAATGTGTAGAAATCACCAAGATATCAGAGGGTTACAAAAGGACGTACAGATCACAATACTGTCAAAATAATTACGGAGTACCTCAGGGAAGTATACTGGGGCCACTTTTGTTCTTGATTTATATCAATGATTTACCTGAAGTTACAGAACATAAATGCATTTTATTTGCCGACGATACTACACTTCTAATTGAAAAGAAATACGGTATAGATTATGAAACAGATATCAATGACACTCTAAGAAAAGTAATTAAGTATTTAAATGATAATAATTTATTTATGAATATGTCGAAAACCAAAGTAGTAAATTTCAAAGCTAAAACAAATGATTTAAATGATTCAGACTTAATATTAGATATGGTGACACAAAGCTTGAAAAGGTTGATTCTACTGTGTTTTTGGGTATAACTGTGGATAGGCTTTGTAACTGGAAAGCACACATAGATGTTCTTTGTCGCAAAATAGATAGGTTTGTTTATGCGTTGGGCAGAATACGAGACATAGCATCACCTCAAGCAGCTCTAATGGCGTATCACGGATACGTTGCTTCAAATTTAAGATATGGTTTGGTCTTGTGGGGCAATTCGACTGATGTTTCTAGAGTATTTTTATGTCAGAAAAAGTGTATTCGGTCTATCTCTAAATGTGACTCGAGAGAAAGCTGTAAGCCGCTGTTTAAAAAACATCATATTTTACCATTACCATGTCTTTACATTTATGAACTTTGTATTTTCGTAAAAAAACACCGACTCCTATTTGTAAGACGTGGAGACCTTGTAACATCCAGAACTAGACATCAGGTAGGTTACTCTGCATAGCAATCGCGATTTTAATTTCATTTCTGTATAATTTCAAATGCAAAATTAACAGCAAATCCTAATTCGTACCATTGAAATTTTATACTTTACTAACTATTTATTTAGCATGCAATCCGATTTCATTTAGTTTAGTATTTAGATAACGCTAGTTTAGCTGTAAAGAGTACCTAAAATTAACAATCCAATGGCGATCGTGCGGAATTATCTTCAAGAGTAAGGGGGCTGAACAGGCTAGTTGTACCGCCTCAGAGATTGACATTATATTCTGGGAACGTATACTGCATGGCCATTAAAGTGTACAATCATTTACCAGAATATTTTAATGAAATGAGACTTACATTGTTTAAAAATAAATTGTATGCTTTTCTTTTAAATAAATGTTATTATGATGTATCAGAATATATGAATGAAAAATTTTAATGTTTTAAATTTAGAGTAATATATTATTGTATCGTAAATGTGATTTCATAATTGTATTTTTTTATTTTTTTTTTCATGAATTTATTTTTGTATTTATTGAATTTATTTTATAATTGTATAATGATAATTAATGAATTATTATATTTGCACGCCCAAAATCGGGCAGAATAAGCGGACAATTTATAATGTCAAGTAATCTATAATGTACCTTATTTTACGCAAATAAACTTTATCTTATCTTATCTATCTTATCTTATCTTATCTTACTTTTACTCACTTTTACCTCCTTTTACACATCCATTCCATGATGTCTAGTGATTGCTTATAGTGGATATTTATTCAAACAAGGACGTTACGTTTGCGCCACACACACAATAAATAAGACAATAAGTCTTTATGTACCTACCTATATTTTCATTTAATTTTCGGCAGTATGTAAACGAGTGTTATACCATCTGGTACTATTGTTCAATCTTACTGTTCAATCCAACAAAGGTCCAATATGAATCTTACTGGATTCCTCATTTTTACTCTATCATTGGCGGTCCCATTCTTGATTCCGGAAACATGTGAAAATATTTCCTGGTATTTTAATTTTTTCTACAATAAGTATTAAATTTATGTACCTATGTATTTACTCTGGTTATTTTAGTATTAGTTCAGTACTAGTATGGTTCTGGTTTTTAGGGTTCCGTAGTACCTATCATTTACATTTTACGTGCCAATTTTCGTTTTGCACGGTGGTCCCCCCCCCCCCCCCCCCCTCTATCTCTGACAGTTGTGTTTAGAAATTTGAAAAAAATCATGGTAGTAGTCCACAAGGAAAACTTTAATACCTCATTTACACTCTCGCGCGAGCCACGAGGCGAGCCGCGAGACGAGCCGCGAGACGCGAATGTAAACGCGCACTCGCGGCTCGCCTCGCGCCTCGCAGCGCTCGCGTCCGGAGCGGTTTTTTGGGCACGAGTTAAAGGGGTTCGCGTGGGATGCGAGCGCGGTGTTCACACTCGCGCTCTCGCTTCATTCGAGTTTTAACCTTGTGCCGCGTTAAAAAAGACTATGTTGCCGCTAACACTTCGACGTCCTCTATTCTGGCTAGCTCGAACACAACACGAGAGTGTGAACAGACAACTCAAAAACCATCGATCACGAGGCGCGAGACGAAGCACGAGACGAGGTACGAGGCGAGAGTGTAAATGTAGTATAACGGTTATGTAGGCTCTAATCTTGACGTACAAATGTCATAGAATATGGCATTGTACTCATCTGCATACAAGAAATGCGTAGCCAATACGGAACCCTGCATTGTGCGTGGCCCGTCAGTACTTGCCCGTTTTTTTTTAATATTAGAGAGGTAGGGCACAGCGGATAATCCGCTCAAATCGGAGCAGCCCGTCTGGGGAAGGACCTCCACCTTACAGAAGATCGTAGCCAAATAGCATTGGTCTCGGCCATGTTGTGTTCCTATGGTGAGTAAGGTCTCCAGAGCTCCACTTGGGGGGGTTGGGAGGGTTGGCAACCCGTGAGTGATACCTCCGGTATTGCTTACGTCTATAGGCTACGGTGACGGCTTACCATCAGGCCGACCGTATGCTTGTTTGCCACCTGTGTGGTATAAAAAATAAAAATAAAATATTAGGTCACGGACAGAAATTAATTTGATGTTAGTGGTGGTTGCCACTATTAAAGTAACTGATTTCACTATCTTCCTTCCATCCAATCCGATCCGCTCCACAGACTATCACAGGAAATGAAAACGTCATGAGGATGTGAAAAATTAGCTGAATATTTTATTAGTTTTTCAGTGTTCTTGTCCACTACAGTGTTAGTGACAAGTAAATAATAAATTATTTTGAATCTCCTGTTGTGTAGATTAATATATTTTATTAAATAATAAATTTTACATGACTATTTTTTGTTACATGACATAACCTCGTCTCTATTATATTATTACAATAATTACAATAATTTGCAATAAAAATGGATACTAGTTCAAAAAAAGTTATCAACGTTGGCTCTAGAAAGAGCGAGGTAAGTTACTATTCATATTTTCATCTATAATAACACTGAATTTTGATAAATTGTTTTGATAATTTACAAGTCATTTATTTACTCAAATGTTTTGGGAATAATTTCTGTTACTATTGGAACAAGTGGTTTTATAATTGTATTCATACCTATTTAAAGTGTTTGGACGGTTATGTGACTTGTATTTTAACACATTATGTCTCGGTTAACGTGATTTAAATTCAATTTTAGCTTAATGTAGGATATTAAAATTTGGTGGCCATTGTTTATATGTATTTGCCCCTAAGGCGACTCTGACCTAATAGGGATTATTAACTACGGCCAGCAGACAAAAAGGTTGACGGTTATAGGACTCTTTAACTAGAATGCGTTTCCTTCGCCATTTCATAAACCTGTGGTCATTTTGCTTTGTTTTGTGGTAGTTCGTAGAGTAGCTTATTTATTTAATATTTTATACAGAATAATAATATGTTCTACATGAGGCGAGAATGTGCCTGTTAAGGTCTACTCTTTCTTTATAAATGACGTGTCTCAGTGCTCGCAAGGGCCCACAGAACAAAGTATATTTAACATTGACGTTACTGGCAATGGGATTAATTTGGACTGGTAATTCCCAACTTCCAATAAGTAAATTAAACCCTGTTTTTCTTAACTTGGCAAATGTAGTAAACAATCTTAGCACTTACATAATAATAATATAGTTAGAAATGGCCTTTAACACAACACTTTTAGTATTCTGGCGATTTGTCGATTTTACACATGGATAATTGAATAAAAAGACACACTAAGATTGTTTACTACATTTGCCAAGTTAAGAAAAACAGGGTTTAGACAATAAAAACACCATATAAATTGCAATATTGCATTTGCGAATGTCTACACTTCCCAATGGTTGACTGGTAGATAATGCAATCTAGCGTCAAGTCCACATAATGTATTGTGGTCAATGAAGTTAAATAAAATAAAAATATAAAATGAAAAGTACATAAAATGAAATGTTGCTTCAAGGTTTAAAACATTTATTTCTGAAAGTAAAATACAATAAAATTATTTATCAATGAATTATTAATTCATTTAGTCAAGTGATAGCACAGAAAACAACTTCTTATGGAAAGGGAAAACACTAAATTATTCATTAGGATAGTCGAGCGACAAATAGAACATAATTTCTTAAAATTAAAATATTGGGTCAGGTTCAGTTAACCAGCTAATTCTTAACTATAATATTTATTTATTTATTAATAACAAAATCATAACCTAGAACCTATTTTCAGTTGGCTCTCATCCAAACAAACTATGTGATAGACTGCCTCAAGAAAGTGAACCCTGATGTGGAATTCAAAATTGGTGAGTAATATTAATTCTCTCTGCAAGTCAGCCATGGAGTCAGATCAGACGCACCCACAGTATATGCTGAGCAGTGGCCAATATTTGTTGTCTTATCTACGATTATGTTAGTTATATTCGTTAAGTAAAGTTAAGTCTATTGAAAAAAAGTAATAGGTATATTTATTGCCCACCTAACTTACATTTAAGAACTTAAAGAATAGCTAACAACCATAAAATAATTAATGTACCTAGATCAGACAACAAAAAGACATCTGCTCAGCATGAACCGTGGGGTCGTCCGACTCCATGGCGCTGGTCTTCCGCAGATGCCGGTGCATTTTGCATGTATTAAACAATAAATAATCCATTTTTCCCCTCATTCCACTTGGGTCCATTATTTGATCCATCAATGGATCCTAAGGGACTTTTTTATTCCACTTGAATCAAGTGGTCAAATAAGGGCCAACGCTAAAACCCGCGCGGGCGCGCCCGCCAGCGTGTTTGTTTCGTAAAAATATATGAGCAGTGCCATTTAGTACAGGCGCGTGCGGCGCGTTTTGACGAACAAACGAACAAATATTAATCTATGAAACGAACGCCCGTGCACCCTCTGTGTAAACTTATTTTTCTCGTAAAAGTTTTGTGTTTCAAATTGGAAAATTAAACAGATAAAAAGAAATATGATTGACAATATGAAATAATATTATCTACAGAATATGGTTCACTCACAGTCACAATCTTATCTCGATTTGGTTTAGTTAGGTACAAAGTAATTTCTTAATATGTGATGCCAAACAAGCTGTATAAAAGAATATTTATCTGTCTAACATTGCATTTTATTAATCACATTGATTAAAAAGATAAGCATACAATAGTTCGCCCAAAATTAATACTTTGCAAAATTAATTCTGTCTGTTATTTACTTATTTTGATGATATTTTATGTGAAGGTTAGTTAACGGCCAGAACCTACTTGTATTTTCTATCGAAAGATAGATTGACTATCACGTCTATCGCACACACTCCCATACTCCCAGGTTTCTACCTTCGATACTAGCGGGCACGGGTTCAATTCCCGGCGCGCGACAAACATGTGATGGCATTTGTGTTTGTTCTCGAGTGTGGGTGTTTTCTATTGACAGGCCCGGTGGTCGAGTGGCGCAACAAATACTATAGAAGACTAATACGCACAGCTTCGGAAGAATTCGGGCTAGACGCGACACTAGCGCCCCTACGGCATGAGGTGAACGATTTCAAAACTTTTGTGCGTTTTGTATGCAAAATGTTTTAGCGCCCCTAGAGGCATGAGGTGAACGGAGGTTTTTTGTATGCAAAATGTTATAGCGCCCCTAGCGGCATGAGGTAAACGGAGGTTGCCAAGTCATTGTATGAGAAACGTCAAGAGCTGTGCGTATTAGTCTTCTATAGTATTTGGGCGCAATGACCACTTTTTTTTATTATTTTTTTTATACACAGATTGAGCTAGCCCTAAAGTAAGTTCGAAACTTGTGTTATGAGATACTAACTCAACGATACTATATTTTATAACAAATACATATATATAGATAAACATCCAAGACCCGAGGCCAATCAGAAAAAGTTGTCCCGCGGGTTCGAATCCTGCGCAAGGCAAAGAGTTATGCGTGCGTGAACATGTCGGTTTTTGTCTTGGTCTAGTTGTTTTCTATGTATAATAAGTATTTATTTACAAAAAAAGAATTTAAGTACATATGTATATTATCAGCAATCTAGTATCCATAGTACAAGTTTTGCTTAGTTTGGAACTAGATGGCGTTGTGTGATTTGTCCAAGAATATTTATTTATTCATTATGTTATTCCTTCACTTCACGGCTTGACTAAGCAGTCGATCATTATGAAAATTTGCATACATATCGTCAGGGGTATAGAGCCCAACATAGGCTAATGTTTACGCGGGCGAAGCCGCGGGTAACAGCTAGTAAGTATATATTTACAATTATATATCATTTGTCTAGTACCTATAATTTTTAAGAGAGGTAGGGCACAGCGGACATCCGCTCAAATCGGAGCAGCCCGTCTGGGGAAGGACCTCCACCTTACAGGGGGTTGGGAGAGTTGGCAACGCGTGAGTGATACCCCCGGTACTGCAAGCGTCTATAGGCTACGGTGATGCTTAGCATCAGGCGGATCGTACGCTTGTTTGCCAACTTTGTGGTATAAAAAAATAATAACACAAGCTGACTTACTTGACCAGTTGCGCTGTGTTAACTGTGTAGACTTTATTTATTTATCTCATACTACCATTCCAGTGACAATGACAACCCTCGGTGACAGAATACTAAATGTATCGTTACCCAAGATCGGGGAGAAGGCACTGTTCACGCAGGATCTTGAAGACGCACTGAGGAACAACTCTGTTGACTTTGTTGTACATTCCCTGAAGGATCTCCCAACGACATTACCCGATGGACTGGCTATTGGTGCTGTTTTTGAAAGGTAAAGTATAGTAAGCAAATATGAAAACCATTTGGACTGATGGACTGAGTACATACAGACTTTATCATGCTTACTCTAATATTATAAACGCGACAGTTTGTATGTGTTGCAGGGAAATGAGGATTTCGTGAAATCCCTAATGGATACCACGAAATCCCAGCAGATGTAGAATATTCTTGTTTATCACGTTTTTCACTAAAATCTAGTGAAATGATGAAAATATTAATGAATAAATAAAACAAAATCTTTAATTAACTGATGCATTTTTTTTGAGTCGATTTAAAATGTATGGATATTTGCGACTCTTTCATTCGAAAACGACTAGACAGGTTTGTTTGAAATGTAGTACACAGGTAGTTTAAAACACGGAAGGTTTCAACTGTGCGCGCCGCCAATAGTGCCGAGCCCATGTAGACGGGTCTTCGGACAACCGCCGACGGGGTCACGGAAGTATCGTAGTTCCCGTGGCTCCGCCCATCTAGGCGGATAAGGTGGTAGTGAGTGATAGTTTTAGTCGGTATACCCTAAGTGACAGTAGAGAGGGAGCCCGACATAACCCCGCCGCTTCCCCAAGCGGCGTGGCATGCAGTAATGCATTTCTCTTACTATAATAAAAAAAATGTAGTCTAAAACACGGTTTAACACATAGGATACCTAAGTCTTTATCCCGAGAAGAATGGGATTTTGCGGGTATAACCGCGGCATCATTATAATATTGTAAGGATTAGGATTGACACAATATAATTTTGTTATAGAGAAGACCCAAGAGACGCTTTAGTGTTAAAGGAAGAATACAAGGACTACAATTTATCGACATTACCGGAAGGATCGGTCATAGGTAACTCAACATTATTGTACTAAATTACTAACGAAATCCGCGCAACTTCGTTTGCGTGCAGCCCGCTTTCCCGTGATTTTTTTTTAACCTTCCTCTTGAATAATTATCTATTACCGCATCAAACTCCGTTGCGTAGTTTTATAGATCTAAGCATACATAGGGCACAGACAGCGAAAGCGACTTCATTTTATCATACTTAATATTGTAAATGAGAAAGTGAGTTTGTTTGTTTGTTATTCCTTCACGGCTTGACTAAGCAGCTGATCATTATGAAAATTTGTATACTTATTGTCAGGGGTACAGAGCCCAACATAGGCTAGGCTTTTTATCCCGTGAAAGCATGTCATTCCAATGGGAAAATACTTTTTCTACTATAGATGGCGCTGCAATTCGCAATTGCTGGCCAACAGATGGCGCCACAAGTCGCGCTATATAAGCAAGTACGAGATCTTTATCATAAAATTAACCGCGAGCGAAGCCGCGCGGAAAATCTAGTATACTATATAAAGATGTAATACGAAGTAGAACGAATATTCTTGTTTTCGCTCAACTCCGCGAAACTATAATAATTCCTCATAATTATAGGCACGTCATCACTCCGCCGCACCGCACAACTCCGCGCCACCCATCCCCATCTAAAGGTATCAGATATGCGGGGTAACTTGAACACACGCCTGCGCAAACTTGACGCGGAGGATGGAGAGTATGCTGGCTTGTTGTTGGCAGCAGCTGGTCTGCATAGGATGGGGTGGGGCCATCGGGTTTCTAAGGTAATCAATATTTCCACTTAACTTTTGACGACCTCCGTGGCGTAATGGTTACCACGCCAGACCGCCACCCAGGAGGTCCCGGGTTCGATCCCCGTAAGGGTCATGATGAAAAACGAACTTTTTCTGATTGGCCTCGGGTCTTGGATGTTTATCTATATAAGTATTTGTTATAAAATATAATATCGTTGAGCTAGTATCCCATAACACAAGTTTCGAACTTACTTTGGGGCTAGCTCAATCTGTATGAATTGTCCCTATATATTTATTTATTTATTTTATATTTATATTATAAGGTTTCAAACATCTTTGTTCAATGTATATTTGATCAAAGAAATTGGCTTCATCATAGGATATTATAAATGTGAAAGTGTGTTTGTTTGTTTGTCCTCCCTTCACATCGAAAGTAATGAACGGATTGATATGATTTTTTTTATTGGGGATAGTTTAAAGTCTGGAGAGTGACATAGGCTACTTTTTCCCACGGGATTAAGAGATTCCCATGGAAAAAATTATTGACATTTTCCCTTGACCACGCGGGCGGAGCCGCCGGTAGCAGCTAGCTATCTAAATTTATGGTTTGTGAAACTCACCATCCAGTCTTTTATTTAAATTACCGACATTCTTATCCGTTCTAATGCAATCGGCCATTTTGCTTACTTATTATAGTAATACCGGTTGCAATAATTATATAATTATCGTAAACAATTTATTTACGTAATAGTGCATTTAACGCAAAACTACTTCAACTTTGTATGTCCATTAATTAAAATATTAGAGTACATATCTTTTTTACGGGATGAAAATAAAGTAGCCCATATCTCCAGACCTTAAACTTATTCTATTTCCTTAAGAGGGCGCACACAGGCATTAGCTCAGTTTAGCGAAAACTGAACTTTTCGAAGTTCTTAATATCTATAAAAAACTTTTCTAACAGACTTATGAATTACACAAAATGTTAGACAATATTGTTGCCTAAATAGTTAGTAGAAAACATTTTGTCATGTAATGGAATATTTATGAATGCTATCGTGATAACCGAATAGTGTTTTCTCGATTTCACGTTCAGTGCCAACTTCGGATGTCAAAATATCCCCGTAATGCTGCCAATTGTAAGAAATAAATTATAAAATCTAACGGCAAATATACTTAAGCATATAGTTAGTAGAACATTTTTGTAATTTTTTGTTACATAAATAAGATATTAACATCCAAACTAAGTGAAATTACGAAGAAAGTCAAGTCGTTGTTATGTTTGTTTTCACCATTAAATCTTAGTTATTTTGTGTCAATATTATCATCATCTAAGAGATAAACGTATTCCCTAAAATCTAGGCGCCAAAATTTATGTAAAATGTTTACCATTATTTTTCTACCAATTTTTGAATATAGCCATAAAACCACTATAAAACCGCGCGCGTCTTTTGTTACGACTCAGTCGAGCCGCCGGCTCTGCGGAGAGTGGTCACGTCGCTCCGGCGCAGGACCTGACCGCACGTAACCTTTGTGCCCATACGCAGTGCAAACCGTGTAGCGCGACCGACAATCTAGATACTTTGGTAAGTAAAATATGACTTTTTGTTGATAATGACGACGAACTATTTACTTTTTTAGTGACAACAACATAATATGTTTCAGAGTATGGGGAACAAAAAAAAAGCAGTTTTTATCGAAAAAAAGAAAAAGACGAAATGTTGAAAATTTAAATAAAGCAAGGCCTAAAAGGCTGGTGGTACCTATAATTAATATAATGGTTATAAATTATAATACATGACAAGTTCTACTAAGGAGGTCGATTATTGCGAAATCGTAAAAAAAATTGCTGTTTCATATGTTTCAGTCCGTATGATGAAAGAGGACACGAAGAGGAAGAAAAACAAGAGTCCGTACTTTTTCATCTTCTTCAAAATGAAAACCATCCTGGTGATGGAATTGAATCCCAATCCCAACCAAAGAATCATTTCTCTTTATAACCCATTTGTTCATCTTTTCGTCTTTTTGAGATTGTGGGTGAACCGCTAGTCTCACAAACTTGGCTATGAGGTCTAATAAAAGCTAGTTAAATCTACTACAAAGTATTTTCAGTGACGGTTCTTCGTAGGTTACGTGGTTTTTTCCAATATTTCGCGAAGTACGTAAAACTTGAAAATTTCAATGTTTGGTAAAATTAGGTCATATATGAAAAGCCACAGCTTGGCTCCTATGGTATCAATAGAGCTGCGATTGGTCTCACATTGTAGGTAATGTATGTAATTTAATACATATAGATGTAGAAAACATTGTGAAAAATGCATAGTTTTAGTCCTGGAGCAAAAATTTCTAAAATTTCGCAATTTTTTCAGAAACTGCTACCTGCTGATGGTTTTAATTATGGCTTTTTTCTGCAATGGAGTAACTTAGAGCAATTATTTTTCCTTTTTTTGGATAGAAAACAATTGTAGATCTTACTCAAATTAAGTATTTACGAAATTAGCAAGGCCTTTTTAAATATTTTAATTGAATTTTTGTTGAAAATTTCACAAAATCAAAATTTGTTTTCTAAAATTTTTGCTTTTATTTCCGTATGGTTAAAAAATAACTATTTGTACTGTGCATTACAGACCAATATCATAACTCTCCAAATATGGCAAAAAAAATCGAATTACAAGGTTTTTTTAAATAAAATTTTAAATGAATGATTGAGGTAATTATTCAAAAATATTTTATATTTTAAAATTTCTTGAAAATGGTTCACTTTTGCATTACACTATTTGCGTCAATAATGTTGTAAATAATCTCCCCCATCACTCCATATGACATTCCGGTCTAATTTCTAATATACATTGAGTCTGTATACATTGAGTCTTTTGCCTATATTACCCATTATACCTTCATTTTGTTTATTTGAGATTGTAAGTAAACTATTAGATCTCACAGACTTCGTTTTGAGTTCAAATAAAAGCTAAATAAATGTACTACAGAATATTTAGTGACCTTTCTTCATAGGGCAAATAGTTTTGCAAATATTTTGCGAAATACGTAAGTAAAACCTAAAAATTGCAGTTTTCGAGATTAATGGGATTAATTGTAGATGAGATTATTTATATGTACCTATCTATTACGAGTACTTTATTGTTATACTTCTCCATAATCCATAGGTATTAATACACGAGTAAAGATACATTATTTGTATTTATTTCCAAACGAGACATGAAGAATGCCGAAAAAAATTTTTAATTACATAATAACAATACTTATGTTCTACATAGAAATAGGTCTGTAGCTAAAATCACATGAACTTCGAGTCTACTATTATATTAAATAGTGAAGTCTTATCATAAAAGTATCAAAATCATTTGTCTTCGCCGGCGCACGCTCATGTTCGTGGCTCAGTAGTTTCGTAAAATAACACGCTTCGATTTTGAGTTGCGTTGATTTGGGTGCGCGCTCTTAAATAAACCCCGGTCGGGTCATCATGAAAACCAAACTTATTCTGATTGGCCTTGGTCTTGAATGTTTATCTATATATATTATGTATTTATAATATAAAAATGAACCGCTAAATGTGTTGCTAAGCTCAAATCTCGAGTACAGCTAAACCGATTTCGCTAATTCTTTTTTTAGAATATTCCTTGAAGTACGGGGATGGTTCTTACGGAGAAAAAATAAAATATATTAAATTCCCACGGGAAAACGGCATACACGCACACGAAGTTGAGTTTTGTATCCCATAACACAAGTTTCGAACTTTGGTGCGAGCTCAATCTGTGTGATTTGTCCCTATATATTTATTTATTATTTTATTTATTTATAAAGATCATTGACATGAGCACGAATTTTTAAAAACCTATTCTCTGAAATTTTTTTTTTATGTTATGGTTTTCAGGTTCTACCATGCTCGGAAATGCTGTACGCAGTCGGTCAAGGTGCCTTAGCAGTGGAGTGCCGTGAAAATAATGCAGAAATTCTGGCCATGTTGGCTCCATTCAACCATACGGAGACGTATTGCAGGATACTGGCTGAGAGGAGCTTTTTACGTACTCTTGGTAAGAGATCTTTTATGTACAGTCAACAAAGGAGTTGACTGACCGATTTACTTGAAAATTTATTTATCAATAGCATTCATATTGTACTATGTAATTACAAATTTTCAAGTAAATCCCTTCACGCAATATTTAGAAATCTTTAATCATATATACAGGGGGGGTGGGGGTTCAGTCAATTCCTTTGTTGGCTGTACATTCCTCGCACATAAAGCTCAATGTGTTTTACAAAGAACAGCTTAAAGATGTCAATAACTGTGTTACCTGAATCCGTAAAGGCTACCCTTAAATAATTTCAAGAATGCTCTATATAATATTCTTGTAAAGGAGTGTGTCTATCTATAGTATTGAGGAATATAAAAAAAACAAATTTTAATCCTAACTTTAATTATCATTGTTGATTATAATTTTTTTTTTTTTTTTTTTCATAATATATAATTTTGTTTATTATTTGCATGCTATTATGTGGCAGCCGAACTGAAGCTATTTACTTTATATATAACACTAAAGGTGAACGCACACATATCCGAGCCGAACGCGTCGAACGAATCGAAGTCAAGGAGGCCTCGCACACATATCCGCACCAGAAGAATCGACCGAAAACAATAACGAAGTAGGTCTCGCGCGTTGCTTTGTCGTACGCAACTGATAAAATGCGAGCGTATCGGTCGAGTCGATCGCATAAGCCGCGCCGAATCTGATGATGTCATCCGAATTCATCTAGGATTTCTGGGGTTCTTCCAGATTCGGACGATTCGACGCGGGGAAGTGTGCGAAGTTTCATGAGATTTCATATACAGAATTCTAAAATTCGTTTCCTTCGAGTCGTTCGACGCGTTCGGCTCGGATATGTGTGCGTTCACCTTAAATGTACCTTTGTCTAAGCAAATAAAATCAATAAAAATCCGATAGACAAACAAATGAGAAACTCACTTGTTCGACTATTGAACTGGTAAGTCGAGTTGAATTAACCTTTTTTTTTTCACTTTAGGCGGTGGTTGCAGTGCCCCAGTCGGTGTATCAACAAGACTCAAACGATTCGACACAAAATTCAAACTCTCCATAACAGGCGCTGTCTGGAGTTTGGACGGCACAACCAAAATCATACACACATTGGAGCAAACATTTGATCAAATTAAAAATAATCAAAATTCAAAACACAAACTCAGCCCAACAGAGGATAATTCCAATAAGAAATTCAAAAGTGATGCGAATCCTATAGAAGAATTAAATATGAGAATAACAAATAAGGCTGGCAACATTAATTGTGAGGATACTGGTCACACTGCGAATTTATTCTGTGGTTTGACGGAGAACAAATTTATTCCATATGACGTTATACTTGCCTGTGACAACTTAGGTATAGACTTGGCAAAGGTACTTATATCTCAAGGGGCCGGTGATGTAATGAAGGTATCACAGGATACAATAAGGAACTCTATAAATAGTTGATGTATGTTATTTGTACATCATGTTGATATATTATTTTTTATTTAGTCTATGAGAACTCTTAATTGCTATATATTATGCACCGGGTACTATGGGTACACTGAAATAACAGCACAATTTAATTTTTAATGCATTTATTCGACACTTTTTGGACCGACAATCTTTTTTACCTTCAAAATTTTATGAACATGACAACTATATAATACTAGCTTTTCCCCGCGGCTTCGCTAGCGTTAATTTTATGACATAGATAGATCTCGTTTGACAACAAAACAACCCATAGCGCGACTTGTGGCGCCATCTGTTGGCCGATACAGCGCCCTCTATAGTAGAAAAAATATTTTCCCATTGGAACGACATACTTTCACGGGATAAAAAGTAGCCTATGTTGGGCTCTGTACCCCTAACAATATGTATGCAAATTTTCATAATGATCGTGCCGTGAAGGAATAACAAACAAACAAACAAACTCACTTTCTCATTTATAATTTTAGTAAGGATACATTCAACAATGGATAGTTAGTTATAGCAACAGTAACTGAACAAAACATATGAGTAGATGCTTTCACTGGAAAGCACACTCGTCCTGCAAAACTGTCCTACAACACATTTGCAAGTAATTACTGATTGATAATAAAAATAAAACAATGGATAGTTCATATCCGTATGACCGCCATTTTGAATATTAATATAAATTATTAGAAATTCATTAAAAGTTGGTAGAGCAAATATTTATGTGAACAAATGAAATGGTGTTTGATCTCGAGTCTGGGTGTTTTCTATGTATTTTAAGTTTATATTTAAAATAAAAAATAAAATCATTTATTTTGCAAGTAGATTTATAAGAAATACCCATAACACAAGCAGATTTAACCTAGCTGACTTTGGGACCAGGGGGGCAATTCACGTAACAAAAACCGATTCTATTTCGATTCAAACTCACTCGCTGTCCCGTTCAATTCCTATTTTGTATAAGTGAGACAGCAATTGAATTTGAATCGGATTAGAATCAGTTTTTATTACGTGAATAGGGGGGCGTTGCGCGTTGTTTCAATTATGTAGAACTAATTTAATTTTTGGGAGAGAATCAAAATTTTCAAGTTTCAAATACGAATTTTTAATGGCTTATAATGTTATATGGTACAGTCAAGAGCATGTCGACCTTTACATATCGGACTTTGTTTCTTCTTAAGTTCTATGTCATAAGAGCCAAAATTGTACCGCAAGTGTAAAGCTCAACATGCTCCTGACTGTACGTGCTCTAATATACCGAAATCAAAAATTGCATTATGAAATAGTTATGTATAGAATTGTCACTGGATGCATAAAAATCGACTGCATTATACCTACATTCTTATTATGGTTAAGTCTCGTTTTTTATGCCCCAGTGTGTAATAATGTTAATTTTTATATAAAGTTTCATAAATGATTTATTTTAGGTATTACGAAGTTTATATGTTACTTATTATTATTTTAAGTTGGGTAATTCGTAAAGTTCCGTTAGTACAATAATGTTAATCATATTTGTTTAATAAAATTGGTATATGAGGTTATGTTTTGATTTATTATTAAACCACACCTGCGCGGAAAGCGCCCCCTTTCGTCCTTCAAAAGTAGCGGGAAAGTACAGATTCTATTTTACCAAGAGCATTTGGCTATAGATATTGCGACGTTCACATGCACATGATTGTAGTGTGCGTAACCTCGGAAACGGTCAATAAATCGCTCACGCATACAATCTTCGTGAAATAGAATCCCATATTATAGTCTAAAGAAAAGACTACGGCGGTGATCTCATTCCACAACTTCGGCGTTGGCGGGAGAGAACTCCTTTGAAACCGCGCAATACGCGACCATTTTTGGTTCTAGAATGTGAGTTGGATTTCCCGCCGGTGACGAGCAGATTTAATCAAAAAACAAGGTGTGTTTGATTCTCAAAGGTAATGCATGGTAAGGTTCCAGTGGATTAAGTGTTGGCAGTAAAATAATAAAACATGGATTTTGTACAATACTTTTATTTCACAATAAACTCAATCAAAACTCACAAGCATCCTTAATCAGTGAACACAAAACAAACCTAAAAATAACGCTAACATATCTAAACTATTCAACTTCTGTTCTCAAACAGACTTTAGTTATGTTTTTTTAACATAAAATTACGATTTCTCGTCTTTATATGACATAACACGATATATCATACATTATAGTATGAAAATCATCCAGTCGCGTACGCATATCACATTAGAAGGTGGTTTATTGATGTACAAGAAAAGTACAACACACAGAAAAGTGTGGCACCTTAAAAAGTTTAGGGTTTTTACCGGCAGTGAATGCGTTAAGGTGGGTCCAGATATGTTCTTTTGCCCGTACCGTACCTCCGTATCGTATCAAGTAAACTCTGGACGCAAAGTCAAAAAAAAGCCCGTATCTCCGTAACGCCTTTGAACGGGGCGAGAAAACCGACTCGCGATGGATCAGAGCGTACCTGTCTCCGTATCGCGATGCCGTACCACCGCACCGTTCCGAACGGGCGTCCAAACTAGCGTTCTGGATCGCGACGCTGATACGAAAGGGAGGTACGGTCCATCCCATCTTTAAGCAACTTATAGTGACAAATGGAATTTCTAAACATCCCATCTTTATAGGGAACATCTGAGAAAACTCATGCTCTTAGGTCCCAATGATTTCAAATTGCCACCTTAGCAACAAGAGATACAATAAACTGTAACCACGTTTACATCCAGTTTTACAAACGCATTTTAATTCCACATTAAGTCTCAGCTATCACTTTTTTCTTTAGTTTGACACTCACAAATTAACTTTAAAAGTGCGTTTCAGAAACTATTAGTCTTTTTTCTACATTATAATGTAATTTATAAACTTTTGGGATATAAGAAATCGCGATATTATGCCACAAAAAATACTAAGTCTGAACGAGCATTCCCTTAGGCAAGCTTTCGTCCGTGGGTATCACAGCCAATACTAACTTGAGAAATTTGAATTTGTAAATAGCAAAAGTATATAATAAATCGTATTTACTACTTATATTATAAAATTTTAATAAATTATTGTCTTTCTACGTAAGCTGAAAAGATTTGTATTATGATTGCATGTCTTTTTAACAAGAAAAAAACCTTTGCAAAACAGGGGCTAAAAAATCTGCAGACAAGTGCCTCCCTCTGTGCGACTTTATGATAAACTTTAGTGTAAAAAAAATATATTGCACTCATACAAGTTTTTCTAAAACATGGTTGACAATATGGTCGTTTGACAAACTCTACCTTCGATTTAATCATTCCTGAATTATTTCTCGTTTACAGTTATTTCGACTACAATTAGTTATGATTACGATTTATTTCTCCGACTAGAGAAAGTGTTTAAAGACCTATTGAATACCTGAACAAACCTTTTGATTCTTCAAGTCTTAGACTAGTCTCTTTATTTATAAATGTATTTTATAATCTACATGCATTGAATGCACATGGAAGTTATAATGCCAAAGAGTAAATGTGTAATAGAAGATAGGAAGTTTAGTTTTGACTATGGTCTTATATAAATGCCATAAATTGCGGATACCTAATTAAAATCTAGATTGGAAAGAACAGAGTACTGGCAGCGGGTTGCCTGTACCCTCGAACTATTGTTCCCTGCCTGGAATTTTCACTCAGGAGAAGCTTACCCTCCCGGTTTTTTATCCCTCTTTACATGAGTCTTCTATTCTTTGGTTTGGTGTAAATAGTTTGTAGCTTGGGTAATAAACTAAACTACTTCGTGTTCGAGTGCGCCCAATACTGTCCATTATGGCAGAGTAACGACAAATACAAATCAATAATTATTTACTTTTTTTTTAAATATCCTAAACTTCCTTGTATTTTTCTTTTAAAAAGTGGCAACACTCCTTTCTTTTAAAAACTGGCAACACAGCGTTTATATAAGACTGTAGCCTTAAATGCACTATAGACTACACAGTTCTAGAAATCCCGCCTAAGGGAGTATCTGTGTGAAACAAAACTACCTATTGTGATTTATTCGACGTCCTCTTCTTGCAAAACGTTTCCGCTGGCCTTCATTGAAGCACGAAGGCGTTCGGAGACCTCGGGGAGTTTCTTCAGAAGGAGATGGAAGATCGGAGCCGGCATGGTTTGCTGCAGTACCTATTGTGAAGATATGAATAATATAAGTATATGTAGGAATAGGGTTATGCGAACTATTTAAGCGAGTACGGAGTAGTCAACCAATAAAAGAGATGACCAGGGTAAAGAACTAAGAACAAAGATTTGTATGCTAATAATGTAAACATCATCGTTACGAAACTTAGTAATTACTTAGTAGAATAACTATTGATAAATATAAAAAATCAATCACTTCACGAACTCCGTGGCGTAATGGTTACCACGCCGGACCACCACCCAGGAGATACCAGGTTCGAATCCCGGTCGGGTCATGATGAAAAACGAACTTTTTCTGATTGGCCTCGGGTCTTGGATGTTTATCTATATTATGTATTTGTTATAAAATATAGTATCGTTGAGTTAGTATCCCATAACACAAGTTTCGAACTTACTTTGGGGCTAGCTCAGTGTGATTTGTCCCTATATATTTATTTATTTAATATTTCGATTTTTTTATCATATTTACGGCTCTGCTCGCCCCTTTCATTGGCGGACTGTACCTTGCCTTTATAATAATAAAAATAAAATAAAATAAAAATTAAAAATTTCTTACAAATATTTTACAAAATTTCTACTTATTTTAATCTATCTTTATTACGTATGCAAGCGTGTATTCATTCTTGTGTGCGTCGTGTGTGCTGCGACATGCATTTGTCAACTGTCAATATACGTCAATCCGTTGTTAGCAACCTTGTGTTTGACTCGTCTTCCTTGTCCGCATATTTAACAATCATAATAGTTATTTAATAATAAAAAATTGAAAGAACCCGGGTAAAGACCTAATATTAAATAAAACACAACTCACGCTAAGCAGTTGTTGCGTCTGCCCACAGACCGTAACGGCCTGTCCAAGGTGCTCCACGCCCGCCTCAAGATCGCCAGCGGCCAACAACTCTTCACCCAGCTGAATCTGTAAATTCAAATTTTATTATCAGGGGGATGTCATAATATTAGCAAAAAAGAGGTGTCAATGAGCTGTTCAGAGATGTTCAGACGGCAGGATCACTTTACTGGACTGCATTGTAAAATTTTCAAATGTTGTGAAACTACACTTTTCCCGGGTAACATAGGCATAAAAATATTATTAGAAATCCTTATTAAAACTCTTGCGAGGCTTGGGGCGGGCCACTAGTCTTAACATAGTATAAAATGAAGTCGCTTCCAGTGGGAAGCGACAGACAATGGTCTGTCCCTTTGTATGTTTAGATCTTTAAAATTACCCAACGGATTTTGATGCGATTTTCGCTAGTATTTTAAAACGTAGTACACAAAATTTTTAATAAACCATTATTAATTTGAAACTGAGTGTAATTGAGGACAACGTCTTTTAAATGCACTTTCAGAATCATTGCCTTACATAAAAATGATTTTTTTATTTTTATAGAAATACTACTACTGGCATGCAATGTTTGATAATGATATATTGGCCAATTTCACTTGTCCTAACATAATATATGTGCATTTTTTCACATTTACACATCTATTAGTCAATAAATCGCAGATATTTGTTCGAGCATGAATTTTCTTCTAAACAACAATATTGTCTTCTTGTTTTTTAATGAATAATTCATTATAAATTGTAGATTGCTTATTTATCGCTTCAAAGTAATAATTTCAACATTATGACACTAAAAATGTATATTTAGAATTTCATAAAGACTTGAGTATTGAGCAAATTTTACTATATTAATATAGTCGTTTTTTTATACCACTAAGGTGGCAAACAAGCATACAGCATTTGAGATTTGAGCCTTGAGCAGATTATCCGCTGTGCCCTACCTCTCTTGATAATACTATAAGAGTATGGTTATATGTGTAATAAACAAACCTGTTGCAAGAAGAATCTTTGCATGGCCTCATGGTCGCTCATGTCAGGCAGGGGGCCACCCAATGTGCGAGATCGTGTAGTATTCTGTTGAGCATTTTGTCGGCCTGCAACAATGTAATTCATGCTAATATGATAAAAACCAAAATAACTGTCTATAAAAATAAATAAATATAACTCATCAAAACCGTGTGATGCAGTAGGTTTAACAACCTAGCAACCTTCTGATGCAGTCAACTTACTCCATACCTGGAGTTCATTCATTCATCATCTGGCGTAGTAGTTAGGATGTTTTCACATATATCAGTTCATACAGAAATTAAAACCGAACTGTACGATATATTGAATCTATTAAAATTCCCACGGGAATTATCTCATTGGAATTAACATTCACGCGGGCAAAATCGCGGCCTAAATATTTTTCGTACTTTGGCACGAAGCTCAATGTCATATTATGGTAAACTGTGTCCCCAAGCACGACCTCATCACTTACACTTTTGCGGCTGTAGAAAGTGAATTTTATGTGTTTATGCCACACGCTCACACGTATAATTATATGAAATCAAGTGATTTGTGTGATGAAATTATAGGTTATAATTGAATAACCAAACAGCTTGCAAAAAAACCACATTTAAGTGGGTGTTTATTAATAACACGTTAGATTTTTATCTATTTTTATAAGTGAATTAATTAAAAATCAAGGCAAACTTACGTTCTCTCAATTTCTTTTTGAAAAGTGGATCCTTGCGACGTTGTTGGTCGAAATATACACAATATCCAAGAAATAGTGTTCCAGCGATTCCAACAGCGATCCCGAGAGTTGTACGAGTTAACTCCATATTTTCAAATATATGTGTGGAAATTCATAAAAATGATTTACCTATTATAAAAAATACTGGATCGCTCTGTTACAAAATTTTGGAATCCGCCATTTAATTTAACTACATTTTTTTTCTCAGTTGGCAATATTGAGAATGTGAATTTACTAGAGATGGGAAATTGGATTGGAAATTCAGATTCAGAACTGATTGTCAAACAGCCTGGAAATGATTCTGAATAGTAAAAACGATCGTCTGAAAAACCATAAAGGTAGGTCGAGAAAACATTCCTTCTCCTTTTTCATGATAACAAACAAAATGTTGCCAATTTTAAATTTGTCACTACACATGATTGAAATTTCTAATTTATAAATACTTTCCGTGTAAAAATAGCAGAACATTATATTTATGTCGAAAGATCCTTGCAAGAGATTCGCTTGTGATATCCAAAGATGTCTCGTTGGTAAGTTTTGTCAATATAAATTAATTTGTGAACCTATTCACCGACAGCCGACATGAAATTAGTCGCCCGCCATCTTTGCTTCAACCTTTCAATCGCCCACTGATTCGCGGGCGTTTCATCGCCGTTTTTTCAATGTTTTGCTCAAATAAGTCGCTATTGTTCTTGTGTAAAGCCACGTAAAAAAAAAACCTAGTTTCGCGTTACAATTAAGTGTAAAAATGAGCTTTTTCGGGTTCGGCCAAACTGCGGATATCGAAATTATATTCGATGATGCTGACAAACGGAAGGTGGCCGAAGTGAAAACGGATGACGGCAAAAAGGAGAAGTTGTTGCTTTATTACGACGGGGAGACAGTTTCGGGGCGTGTTAACGTGACGCTGAGGAAGCCGGGTTCCAAACTGGAGCACCAAGGGATCAAGGTCGAACTTATAGGTCAGATCGAATTGTTCTACGACAGAGGTAACCATCACGAGTTTATATCTCTGGTGAAGGAGTTGGCCCGTCCCGGTGACTTGTTGCAACACACATCGTACCCATTCGAGTTTGCGAACGTAGAGAAACCATACGAAGTGTACACTGGCGCAAATGTCAGACTGCGGTACTTCTTGCGAGCGACAATAGTGCGGCGGCTAACAGACGTCGTCAAAGAGGTAGATATCGCCGTACATACATTATGCAGCTATCCAGATGTGCTAAACTCCATAAAAATGGAAGTAGGCATTGAAGATTGTCTGCACATAGAGTTTGAATACAATAAATCAAAGTACCATCTCAAAGATGTTATTGTAGGAAAAATTTACTTCCTACTCGTCCGTATTAAGATCAAACATATGGAAATTTCTATTATAAAACGCGAAACTACTGGATCTGGGCCTAACACTTTCACGGAGAACGAGACCGTGGCGAAGTATGAAATTATGGATGGAGCTCCTGTTAGGGGTGAGAGTATTCCTATTAGAGTATTTTTAGCCGGTTATGACCTAACACCAACGATGAGGGACATAAATAATAAATTTTCAGTCCGATATTATCTAAATTTGGTGTTGATGGACACAGAAGACCGTCGGTACTTCAAACAGCAGGAGGTTACTCTATGGAGGAAGAGTGATAAGTCGAGGTTACCATTACATAATCCTCATCTACCACAAACATTATCGCATCCAACCCATCCCATTACGCACAGGCAGCTAAGTGGCTCCAGTGAAGAGAACTCTGCTCGGGGTGTATCTCCTTCGATACCTGAAAGTGCAATGCAGCGATCAGTATCACCGTCAATGGACGAACAAAATGGACCCTCTGAAATGGAACAGGAACAACCTGATGTAATAACAAATAAAATGTCCAACACGCACATCGAAAATGATATTGAACAAGAGCAAGTAAATTCACATGATACTGTCGCAGAAAAACCACAGATTGCTGAGAAACCTTTGTTAGAAAAACCTCAGGTCGCTGAGAAACCACAGATCGCGGAGAAACCAGTGCTAAGCCGACCAGATAGTGTAGAAGCCGAACCAAGTCAATAGCCGAAATGTATGTGCTCGGGAACTCCCCCCGATGATATGAACTATAATATGTTTTCGTATTTGAAAACAATTATTTAGAGCAGTGTTTCTTAACCCGTGCTTTTCGGACCTCTGGTTGTCCATGGGAGTAGTGTTATCTTGGTACCAATAAATAAATTGAGATTGAATTACAGGTAACGTTAGGCTGTCACTTTTTGCTTTCGTTTAAAAAATTATTCTTACAAGCTTTTATTTAACTTGCATTTTTTTTATTCAGCGATATGGTCTTCACAGGCTAATCAATTATTTGTATAATTATTTATACAGTGGATTATTCTACTCTATAAACTACAGTTTGATACACAAGATTCCATTTGTGAAATTTAAATACAAATTTTCCTTTATTTTTTTTATTTACTGAATAGATGGCCAGATATTTTTTAAAGGGTCTTTTATGCTTGATTTAGAGGTTCGTAATTTGAGGTTAAGAAACGCTAATTTAACAAGTTAAATATTGTGAAAAATACTGAACTGTTGCAGTTTAAGTAGTACCATTTCTTATTTTTATGTTGGCATGTTAGGTTGCCGAGTCTTATGTACAGCGCATATTATCGGTAGGCCGTGCCGCAACTGTTATAACAAAAATGTTTAACTTATCCACGTTATAAGCAAGATTTTGTTACTATCAGTTTCAACTCAGAATGACAGCAGACAACTTCAGAAGTTCAAAGATGTGGCAAATTCTATACTAAAAATATGACTAAGTGTCATTTAAGAGAAAAGCAGATAACTTGAGAGACTTTAATTCCATAGTAAAAAAATCCCATTCTCACCATGACCTTGACATGAATGAGTAGAGCATACAATTTCAGGGATATCAAATTTCGTAGTGAAAAATATGTCATTCTCATTTTGACTTTGGAACTTTTCAGAATTGAAACAGTTTACGTTCGCGACCTACCAGTAATTTACGCTTATACCAACATAAAAATAAATTTGAAATGAAATGTAAGTATACATTGCTATAAGCGCTAACATAATAAATGTTGAATAGATATCTTTATTACAACAGAGATGTAATAAAAAGTTTGTTTATGGATTAAATAATGCAATTATCATAAAGAATAATACATAAGCTAAATTGGAAATATTTACTTGCTACCAAAAAGGTCATTTTAGTCCCTAAACTAATATACTTTTTTTGTTCAAGATAAATGGAGAACGGATTGTATGCATACCATCAAATAGAGATGAATGCAATTTTACTGTAATTATATTTACTAAATGTTCATCTCTATATGAAAGTATTAAAAAGCGTTTATAAACATTTTTCATTGTCCTAAACAAACTATAATCCCGAAACGTTTACTGCGCCATTAGTAAAATTAAATACTGGCAACACAACGTTACAATGTACTAATAAAATAAAATCCGGATTGCATAGGACCATATTTTTTAATTTCATTACAGTGCACTATGTACAAATAAAGTTGTTAAAACATAGGTGCATGAATATAAATTTATTGTTTTTATCCGTTGTTTATTTTAAAACAATCAAGTCATTTCAACAAGTGTTTTTATATTAGAATTCATTCAATTGTTTTATCGTAATTGTTTTCAACAATGGCTTGTATGATAGGAAAAAGTATTGACTTATCTGTTAATGTACCCTTATTTATTTTATAATTATAAATACCAGTAAAATATTGTGCTAAAGGAAGTAAAACTGAGATTGTCAAAACAAATTACAAAGAAATATTCGTCAACTAGCAACTATAGGTGTAATATCAGCCTTTACATGATATCAGTATCATATCTACTAAAATATGAGTCACCACAAATGGTTTCAAGTTCTAGTTTTACTTCCCGTAATGAAAACAATCTACACCAGAAGCTAGGTGTGCTAGATTGTGGTTAAGGCCTTGTCCAGAAGGAGCGAACCCGCGAATTTCGCCGCGTTTTATTTCCATTGCGGAGTTGCAATCATTTCAACGTGAGGTGTAACATACAAAGAGACCAATGTGGCAAGAAATGTGACACTTAACTCGCGTACATGTGTACAGGGTCTCGTGGACCTGTTAACGCAGTAAGCAAATTTCGGATGGAAATCTAGCAAATTAACGTTTCTATTATATCATTACTTTAGCCCAAATTTTTGTTTTTTGTATCTTGAGTAACAGAAATCTCTTGAAGGGACTATTATGAGCCTGAATTGTATTAGAACACGCAATAAATGTGTTGTGGCTTCGTAATATAGAACATAGTACAGAGAATTAATTAAAAACACACTGATTACTTTTTAGTATCTAACATTTAATATTATGTACGCGTACCTAATTTATATTTTATATCAACGCCCAGACTAAACATTTGGACCTATAGAAATTTTGCTTCAATGTTGCCTTTACCGTGCAAAGAATGAGATTTTTTAAATTCCTGCTTAAAATAAAACAACAGAAATGTGCGGCTTTTTCTGATGCCTTAAACAAATATGTATGATCGTTAATAGATGAGTTTTGCGATGTTTAATTTAAAAAAGTCATACATGGGCAATAGTGTAAAATAAAAACTTGAAAATGTGTAAATTTTGTATAGGATTGAGAAAAGTGTTGTATCTAATCATTTGATGGGATGTCTAAAGACAGAATTGCGTGTGGAGTCGAATTTTCAAAGTGTGATTTAGTAAACTTAGCTACATTCTAAAACCTTACTGGACAGGATAATATTAATATAGTTATGCACAGACTTAGGCCATCTACATTAGTACGTCATTTTCAAAAGGGGACGGTTTGAATTAACAGATTTTGACATAAATGCTAATTTCATATGAAACTTACACAAATGTGATGACCTGTGACAAGAACCCCTTGTGACAGATTATCATATTTTAAAATATAATAGATCATATAATAGGGATAAAAACAGTCATGAAATTTGTATGACGTAATAGATGACCCCTGTGTAAAAGAAAGGTATGGGGTAATTAGATTCACTGTATGCCATGTCTCTTGTTCTAGTTAAACATACTTATTTTTATTTTAGGGTCTTTTTCACCAAATCACTACTTATAATGTCAAACAACAGTTTTTTGACAGTTCTTGTATGTTTTAACAGTCTTTTACAGTGCTCTGACAAAGCTAACAGGAGCTTCAATAGGTGAAACAGGCCTTTAAAATTAGTATACAATACTATGTATCCATGATTTTTTTAAATAATGCGTGTCCGCATTTAGTGCCTACATCAATTTATTTCAATTGAAAATGTCCCCGATGTTTCTATCAATTGAAGCATTGTCGGTATATTAGTAACCTATAGCGGATATGTTTGTTATTAATTCGGGGCACACAACGAAAATACATTTCCGTATTTATTTGAAGTCACCAGTTGTCAATTTCAAGTCATAAGATTTTCAGCCGCAAATGCCTTGATCTATGATCCTATCATCTCCTATCTATCCTATGCCATTTTCCATCCCGGTCGGTCTTGAGCTTCGCGTATAATCATCCAAATACAATACAATATTCTTTATTGTGTTAAAATATACATCAAAACATAGTGGCAAGAAAAGTACAACAGCTGGTCTTATCGCTAAAGCAATTTCTTCTTAAGAGAAATATGAAAGTTTATAAATATTTTTAAAGTAGTGGCCTATTACAAGCTCTTTTTTATTACCGTCAAATTCAGTAAGAAAACCTATCATGAAAAGTTGGTAGGTAACGCTAAATATTGCGTGAAGGGATTTACTTGAAAATTTGTAATTACATAGTACCTAATATGATATATATATAATAAATTTTCAAAACTATCATGAATCAATCCATTATGAGAAATAATATATAGGATATGGAAAAACGAACCCAGTTGCAAATATAGGACTTTCCCAAAACAACAACTGAATTTACAAATGGTGCCTTCAAATCTTTCGGACAAAATGTCTGTAATAAAATAATATAGAATCCGTTCGCTACTTATTTTTCTCCGACGGTTCTTTTGCAGTACCATTTAGGAATGAAACGTATGGGGCGAACGGATACGTCTTGAAAACGTATACTGAAAATATTTAACTATTGAATCTTTATAGTTTAGGTTTAAAATACCTACCGTGGATTACTGAACTACGAAAAAACAAATTAACATTACACTAGTAGTCCACAGTTGGTTAGGGGCCATAAATTACGTCGCAGTGGGAATCGACAACGTATTACTAATCCTAGCTGGAATTACCTTTAGCAGTGGTCGATTTAAAAAATTCTTAAGTGTTTCAACACAAATGTGATTATTTGTGACAAGAAGATCTTGTCACAGTCCCTTCTTGTCACAAATAGGGGGTAAAGAAATCACGAAATTCATGCGACGTAATACATGCGCAACCCCTTATGACATAGCACTATGTACTCATTATTTTATTGTAAATTAGTGAAAAAAAGTCCAAAATTATGTAAAAGCATTATTCTGTCAATCAGATTGTTTTTGGTTATAGTACCTTATTGTATAAAAAGATATCTTTTTTCTAATGGAATTAAGAAAGCATGTCTATTATATCATATTGTTAATAAAATATATGTATAAATTGCTGAATGGAGACTTTCATTTTTTAACCAAAACACAGCCCACAATTTGTTATCATACTTTTCAAACATTACAAAGGTGGTGGGAGCACAGTTAAAAGACGGTTTTGTTTCAATTGCTCGTAGACCCACTCTAGTGCAGTGGGTCTATAGGGAAAATAAATTACCTGTGGAACCCACCAGTGAGGCATAGCGGTGGGACCACGGTTAGAAGGGGTTTAAAATAAATATTTCTTGGACGAAACAACGCCATCTCGTGCCAAACTACGCAAAGCTTGTACAATGGGTAATAATAACTTTTTGAGATTGCTGATGAATAAGTTTTTTATTTTTTATATGATAGAGCAATGACTAATATAGATATTCTTACCAGCTAAAGTTTTACTTTCAACGCCAATTAATGAAAATACAAAAAATAGTTATTGTACTGAAGCTCTTTATCACTAATGGCTTATCAGTACCGTGTAGGTATAATTTGTTATCGCTAAATTGAGAGTCACTTCACTCGCTGCTAGTAAATTACAATCGAAAAAATATGAATATATTTTAATTCGCGTGTAGATGTATTGTAGGTTATACCTAATTAAAAAAATATTAATAATATAAAATATGTCATACGGCAAGCAAACAAGCAAGCGGACCACATCATAGACAGTGGTTACCTACCGCCCTTTTTTCTCATACATAAGGGCAGATTATCAGAAATGGTATGGTACAGGAAGCCATGGACAGCGGCGATTGCTTACCATACCATCATTTAGACCAATAATACAGTTTTAAATTTCATGTAAGCTGCTGAATGATCTTTATTGAAGACAAATAAGGTTGCCCTCAGGCTAAGAGAGACTAATTTCTGAAACGACAACTTCCCTTACTCGACAAATAGCTAAAAGTGTGTTTACAGGTCGAATCGCGTTAATTACTATGTATATTATTTATTTCTATAGAGAACAACTTCCAAGAGGTCCGTTGCGAACGCATTTTCGAAGCGATGCGCCAGTGTTGTCTCAAATTCAAGCCATCATCTTTAGTCTGCGAGGGTTACGACCTTGAGCCGAGGAAGTTTGCGCCAGTCACAGACAGGCCTTACAAATAAAGACACGGTAAGAAAATCGAGATTTGATCGTACATATAACATAGATCGATAAGAGAGGTAAGGGCACAGCGGATAATCCCCTCAAATCGGAGTAGCCCATCTGGGGAAGGACCTCTACCTTACAGAAGATCGTAGCCAAATATGTAGCATTGGTCACGGCCATATGCTCAGTGATGAAGGTCTCCAGAGTTCCACTTTCTACAGGGTCGGCAACGCGCAAGTGATACCCCCGGTGTTGCAAGCGTCTATAGGCTGCGGTGACTGCTTACCATCAGGCGGGCCGTATGCTTGTTTGCCACTTTAGTGGCATAAAGAAAAAACATAGTTTTTGCCAATTAAGTACATACCATAAGGACAGATTAGATTTCACTTGGTATTACAACCAGCCTTTTCACCTTTAATATACCATTGACATTAATACAATAGTAATTTTAAGTACAGATAGACTTAATAAAACTTATCAGGAACGTATGACAGCTACTTAAGGTCACATTATGTTGATATTTGTATTTTATTTACAGATAATATGGAAAATCGTCGTCGGATCCAACCACTAGGCAAAAGAAGTTGGATCTATCGATACCCGAAGACATTTCAGATTACATTCACCGTTGTAGGTCTTGGTATATTTTTCTCTAAGCCAATTTACGATATATTTATTCGGGAACGAAAACCTATCGACTTAGCTGAGCCGCCCACCACTTTTATGGCAAGGCGAAACTTAGATTTAGCTACGGAGGACTAATATGGAATCTGTAGCGAAAGCTAAGAAAAGATTCGCAAATTATCCAATTGTTTTTGCAAAGTGCACCCAACAAGGAACATTGTACGCCCGCTGCGTACTATTCAAAGAGGACACGTTAAAAAAAGGCGACTGTTCAAAAGAGTTTCAAGAATTCAAAAATTGTTTACAATCTGCCGCGAAAGATTTAAAAACTAAACTTTAACATGGAGAGCGCTAAATCGTTTCTCCATTTGAGTTTCAAACGCCATCTGTTACTCGGTGGTATTCTAAGGATGGTAATGATCGGTTTAGGTCATTACCAAGATGAATATTTAAAACTAAAATACACTGACATTGACTATGAAGTATTTACTGGCGCAGCAAGGCATGTCATCAAAGGTGGCTCGCCATATCTACGTCATACGTATCGATACAGTCCAATCATAGCTTATCTAATGATCCCAAACTTAGTCATCCATAAATGTTTTGGGAAAATCCTTTTCTCCATCTTCGATATATTGATATCAATTGCTATTAAAGTATTTGTGAAGAAACAGTTGGATTATAAAAATCAAGAAAAGATCGAAAAAGTATCCATTTACTGCGCCATGTTTTGGCTTTACAATCCGTTTAGTTTGGTTATATCTACCCGTGGTAGTGCCGACTCTATCCCTTGCTTGTTCATTATATCTTCTGTCCTTTTCTTACACACTGATATCGTCAAGGGTTTGTTAAAGTATGTTATATCTGGTATTATGTTAGGTATTTCAATACATCTACGTTTGTACCCTCTAATTTTTAGCTTCCCTATGTATTTGTCGATAGGCGATTACAAAATTGATCGTAGTACCAGCATCAAAGAAGGTTTACTAACTTTATTGCCAAATAAAAAGCAAATGATTCTGGCTCTCAGTTGCATCGTCAGCCTGTTCGCGATTACATTTGGAATGTACGCTTTATACGGTTACGAATTTTTATTCGAGACGTACATATACCATTTGTTTAGAAAGGACACACGTCACAATTTTTCTGTGTTTTTCTACTACTTATATTTGACGACGGATCATCTCGCCTTCGACATAGTCAAGACGACTTCACAATTCCTTGAGGGTGTAATACTTTTTGTCATAAGTTTGGCTTTTGGTTGTGATCCCAAGACTTTGCCTCTCGCTCTGTTCTGTCAAACATTTGTGTTAGTCGCGTATAATACTGTAATAACTTCACAGTACTTTATCTGGTTTTTGTCACTCATACCATTATTGGTTCAAAATCTACATATGATCCCTAGAAAGGCTTTAATTCTATCTATAGTCTGGATTTCGGCACAAGCTGGTTGGCTGTTTTATGCCTATTTAGTAGAGTTTCAGAGCAAGGAAGCATTCATGTTTCTTTGGGTGAAAAGCGTTATATTTTTCTTCGCTAATGTTTTCGTTTTGGCGCAATTTATAAAATCTTATAAGCAAGATTATGGTTTTGGATTGATTGATGTAAAAGATAAAAATAAGTGATATGGTAACACTCAACCAGTGTTATCAACATCAGAAAAATCAAAAATGCTTAGAAATATTTCAGTGATTAGTTTTAGTTGTGTGTAGATATAGATAGTTGTAATTTAGTTATTAAAAAGTATAAAAACAACAAAATTATTGTTTATGGTTTTATTTCTAACAATTTAACTAACCAACCACTACGTCATACAAACTATCACTAACAAAATAAAATGCATTACCGAACAAATTGGTAGTTTTATAGATTTCACATTTCGTACGAAAAAATATCTTTTTTTTCATTTAGAAGAACTCTTCAGAATTTTATTTATGTCACCGGCAGTTTTCAAAATAAAATCATTATATTGTACGAGTTTCTATGTTTTTAATTGATATAATTTGCAATGAATTGTGCAATTATTTATACCCCACTAACGTTTCTCTAGTGCTGGCAGCTATTTCTGAAACCCAGCGTGCAAAGTGCATTTACTTTTATAAAATATTTTCATAATCTATATATATAAAAATGAAACCCGTTTTCCGTTGTCACGACATAACATGAAAACGGCTTGACCGATTTGGCTGTTTTTTTTTTGTAGTTTTCTAATACTCTGTACAAGGTTCTTACGGAAAAAAATTAGGGGTAGGGTAGGGATACACGCAAACGAAGTTGCGCGGGTTTCGCTAGTTTTATATAATATCTCAACTGCTTATAAGTACCTAAATAGCTACCGAGTGTTGTGATTTCCATGGTAAAATTAAACTTTTATTACGACCACAATGTGTTCGTGTATAAGTTAGTAGTGGTTTTAGATTTGCGCTGACAACATGCTGACCGTCGGCGCTGACAGGCAAAAACTGAACTTCTAATCAGACGGTTCATAATTTTGATGTCAGCTTGCGGTCACTTCAGCGCAACTGTAGAGTAGAACCAGCCTATAGCTACGAGTTACCCACGGAACGAGCGCAAGTAGTAAGTACGTAATAAAATAAATAAGATGTAAAACTGTAGTGTACTACTGTAGTATTAGTATGTATGTATTTGCATGTATGTATTGTATATAAGGCTGATTACAGCTCGTTCTAATAATTTTTATTATAACATCTGTATATTATTTACCTGTGTATCACAATAAAAGATCGATAAGGTCGTGTAGTCACGATCCTCAGCAGTGAGGAAACGATCAAGTATCACAAATAAAATGATTTGATTTGTACGCCGACGTTTGACAAGCGCATACACGTAAGAAACGCTAGTGTTGGGCCACTTTGAAGTTTAATCGAGAGAATGTATTATATTATCATCCTGAAAAGCAAATTGTAAAACAACTCCAAAACGTGTTAAAAAATAAAACTGACAAAATATTAAACAAAATTAAATGTCAGAAAACCAATCCATTGCAATGACTAACTTATTTCTTTTCGGTAAGGTTAATTTTTGTCAAATCCTCGGACTCCCCTTGTGACATGTTTGAAAGTTTCTTTCCAATACGTTCGTGCACGTCTAAGTATTTCGCGACACATCTATCCAGGCACACGGATTCGCCTTTCCCTGTAATAAGAAAAATAAATATAGGGTTAAATCACACAGATTGAGCTAGCCCCAAAGTAAGTCACTTGTGTTATGGAATATAGGGACTCAATGATACCATATTAAATTTTATAACAAATACATAATATTATAGATAAACATCCAAGACCCAGGCCAACCAGAAAAAGTTCATCATGGTCCGACCGGGATTCGGACCCGGAACCACCTGGGTTGCGGTCCGGCGTGGAAACCATTACGCCACGGAGGTCGTCAAATAAAGTACGAGAAGTACTAGTAAAAAGCGGTTGGTAAAACACCCGAATATACTTGCGGCGAGTTTAGTCACACGCAGCTATAAAACTGCCTTAATGAATAAATAATAAATAAATAAACACAAAATATCTGCTTATAGTAGAATACTAATTGCATATCAAAGAAAATAAATTAATAAATGTTCTTGGACAATTCAAACAACGCCAACTAAAAGTCCCAAACTGACTGACTGGCTGCTGGCGGGCTGTGATGTTGTTGTAAATGTTAATTAAAAGTTGTGGTATTTTATAGTAGGTACGAAATTCCTTGTGGATTTATTTGGTTTTCACTAGTATCGATACAATCATGAAGCAATTACTAAGAGAAGTTGCTATAATGCGCCGTTCGTATGAACGACCTTGTCGCTAACGGGAGGGGGTGCTGGAGGATGCTTTACCTGTCTAAACACCCTCCCGCACACCCCGACCATGCGTGACGTCAGTGCCCAATTGAACGTGCTGGATCACACGGCGTAGGGCAACTCCTCTTAAGGCCCTGATCGACGTACGAGTAAAACCGTGGTTTTATAGCTCGCCTCTCGATCACTGCAAAACCGCGATTTTTAAACCGTCACGTTTGCTATATTTTTTACTCGGCTCGTCATGTAAAAAGAGATAGCGAGATACACAAAGCTTCAGATTCGGAATAAGACATGTTACCTCTTTCATTCAGGCCCGACTGTTTGGTTGGCTCGCTGGTCGATCAGCACTAACGAGCCGCGAGTAAAACCGTCATTCTTAAAACCGCGGTATAGGCTCGTACGTCGATCAGGGCCTTTAGTAATGGCTTCTTAAATGTCATATTGCTTAATGTCCAAACAAGACAGATTTCACTAAATGTAAAAAAAAAATTGTATAGATACAATGCAAACCCACCAAGTTCTGGTTCGTGGTACTTCAGAGGTATACACTTTCGGTGACACGCGCCCACCAGACGATTGTACATATCTGACATCATCTCCAATTCCAACTCTTGCACAAGCTGCAGCTTGGCAGGGTCTAGCTGAGGCGCTGCCATCTCAATGATTCACTCGCAAACAAAATACTGTAAATTAAAAAAAAAACTGTCATTTTATTACTTTTTTCACACAGATTGAGTTAGCCCCAAAGTAAGTTTGAGACATGTGTAATGGGATACTAACTTAACAATACGATATTCTTGATAGAACAGGGATTTGATTTCGGGGCCTGTCGGGTGGCGGGCCGGCATGATAACCATTACTCCACAGAGGTCGTACGTGATGGCCACCGACTTGGCTTAACATCTGTCATCTATCAACAACAGCCGGGACCGGCAGCTTAACGTGCCAGAGCACAAAGATTTTTTATTAGGCTTTTAGCCATGTTTGACTATGTCAGCCTCATAGGAAAGTTTGCAGGACAAACTCCATGGTCCATATTGCAAGTGATGCAAAGATTTATAATTTCGTTATATCATCCGAAAGAGTTACATAATATATCGTTAATGTTCCCTCAGCGTTGTCAGCCATAATTAATAGAATAATGTAAATAAAATAATAATCAAAGGTCTCACCACACAAATCCCACTCGTCTAGCTCAGCTTCCGGTACAAGTCAGGGTATTCTCCTTCGTTGGCCCGCCTCATCCGCTCTCTCGCTCTCATATTCTCCAACCGGCGGGCATTTATACTATTTTTGGATACCACGAATAAAGACAAACTCGTAACTGTTATTGCTACCCTGAAAATATTTTAACAAAATTATTGATTCTTTTTGGTTGAAAATGTATACAATATTAATGGAACCTACATCATTTACAAGAAGCCGCGGGTAAACGGTAGTTGATTAATAAATAGGTACATCTAATGAGATAAAACCAACGAAGTAAAATGGAACATATAGTTTTAATTTCTTTTTTGTTTTAAATGTTTTTAGTTATTTATTATTTTAAGAATCCCTGCCCCTAAGACGACTCTCTGACCCTAACTTTATATATGTCCTTTGTAAAGTAATAAATTCGTTTTTAGAATTTTTTTAATAATAATTTCATTGAAAATGTGAAGAAAATGATCAATAAGTATGTCATTTACTTTGAATAAATAGAAAAGTAAATAATCAAAGGTCATTTACTTTAAATTTTAAAAAGTATGGTTATAAATTTTTATTTACAGAAAAATTAAAATAAAGCTCACCACTATCAAAATTTGTACAATTTAAACAGATATATTGTAATTATACAGATAATTACCACGATAGTGTTATTTTTCCAAATTTCCCAAGCGGCATACTATTTCCTCGTATTTGTCGTGAAAAATTTGAACGACGAGAAATCGAATCGGATAGATTTTTAGGTTATGATCATTAGTTCCGAATGTCACTCACTACGTTACGTCATACCATCAAATACTATAGACGAGTAATGGCGGAAACACACTACCGTGTCGGGGCGTGTCGTGTCGCGCCAGAAGCATATCGCGTTCATACATTTTATATGGTTAGGAGCACATTTGTAGGGCGTGTCGTGTCGTGACTCGCTCTGTCGTGACGCGGACTGCTGGCCGCCGATTGCGCCACGGCGGTGGTGGGGGTTATGACGCGACACGACACGCCCTGCAAATGTGTTTCTATACCCGCGCGTGGTTCGTGGCGCGAACAAGTGGACGCTTTTTTTTTTAATTTGTTTTTGCAGCGTTATAATGAGTTACTAGGTAATAGATTCCTGATAAATATACTTAAATACTTTTTTTTGTAAATAAATACCATTATACATTAAAGAAAACACCCAGACAAAGGCAAACACTGCGAGCTTCTGTTCAGAAATGAGAGAAATAAACGTCTGGCGTTTATTTCGTTCATTTCTGAACAGAATCGCGCCCCGACACGACACGTAAATGTGCACACCCACCGTCACGACAGAGCGCGACACGACAGGCCCCGACACGGTAGTGTGTTTCCGCCATAATACCCACAGCTTCGGAAGAATGAGGTTAAAAACTGCCTTTTGCTCACTTCAGATGTCGCTTTGTTGACTGTTCCAAACATTTGACAGCTAGCTGTCATTTTCCATACTATTTTTGTAAACATCATATTTGTTTTCTAAATAATTCCGAAATATGACTCATTGTGCAGCTATCGATTGTAAAAATGTTCCAATCTATTTATTTTCCAAAGAAATAAAACGAAGAAAACTGTGGGAAAAGGCTCTTCGAAGGAAAAATTGGAAATCCAGTAAATGGTCGAGGTTATGTGCTGCCCAATTTAGATCTGAAGATTATAATATTAAAAGTAATTAACAGACAATGAAAATTTATACCGAACATTAAAGAAAAGTGCTGTGCCCTCTATATTAAATCAAATCTGTTAACCTACTAGCACAAGAACGCTCAGATCGATTGCTAAAAAGAAGTTGCATGAAACGGTGTATTGAAACGTCTCGTGGTGATCCAATTCCAGGACCTAACCGGATCCAAACTCAAAATGAATGTGATGCTAATGAAACTTCTTTTACTGATCCTCCTGGGTCTAGCGGGGTCCAAACTCAAAATAAATGTGATGCTGATTACAGAAATTCATAGTAGGTACACTTCTGGCTTCAAAAACATGTTTTGTGTCATATATGCTGTAATTTTAGAGTGTATTATGTAATACTCATAGGTATAAGAAAATAAAACTATTTAATAGGTATTAATTTTGTTTTATTACACTGTCATAATCAAAAATCATAATTTTTATACAGATATTTGTTAAATTTAGTGGTTTAAAAATAGGTTTAACAAAAACTTTACAAAGGTAATACTCATAAGTATAAGAAAATATTTCCAAGTAATCATGGTCCATTTCAATAGCATAAGGATTGGCAGGTTTGATTACTTGGAGATAAGCCATTTTACTACTAGTAGTACAGGAGAAACTGCTAGGATTTTGACATATCCTTCATAATTGTCCATTATATTTTCCTGATAAAACGGGATTGCATCGGGGAATTATAGAATACTTTATTCGGTTTTTTAAATGTCATCAATTGTTCTGTGCACATTTTGTACAAAATTATAGTTTTAGTAGGCACTATATCTTCTATGCCATGGAGAACTGTAAAAACATGCTTACAGTGTGCTTCTACTCCTTTTTCAGTTGCACATTCGCAGTGATTCCACTATCATGCCACTATTATCCATTTTTAACAGAATGATATTTAAAGAAGCTTCTTCATTTGGGCTTTGCATTGCGCATGGAATTAAATATAACTTTCCTTAAAGGCAACTCTCACGGTTATTAAGCTTCTACTTTCATACAGTAGTGTATCTCCCGTTCAGTGTTGCTTGAAATCTGAAACAACATGTATGTCATTAAATGTCTAATTCTATCTGAAACATTAAAATAACAAGGAACAATAAGGAAATCATGAATGTATGGTTTGTTACCTGTCTGCAAACTCTTGAATGTGTAGTTTATAGAGTGGTGGAAGATTATTGCTGGAATTAATATCTCTGAACTTATCCATGGTAGAAATTTCAGGAATATCATCCTCAAGTTCGTCTTCAACTTCGATGAGGTAATTTCCATCGTACGCCTCCAGTCTACAAAAAGAAATTGAAATAAATAAAAAGAACACAGCAAAACCTACAATTCGCAATAATGCCTGTAAATTATTTACCTTTCGATTTATAAGGCTTTTTTGCTAGTGGTCTTGGCTTTCCGTTTCCGCAGTTCCTCCTTCAATCGTAATTACACTCCAGGTCGCTTACATTTCTATGATTTTTAGCAATTACTCTCACATCAAACTTAAACAATGAACCAATATGGCGGGTCTTGGAACAGTCAACAGTGACGCCACCTACGATGAGCTTTGAGTTTTTAACCTCATTCGAGCAAGACGCGACACTAGCGGCCCCTACGGCATGAGGTGAACGATTTCAAAACTTTTGTATGCAAAATGTTATAGCGCCCCTAGCGGCATGAGGTGAACTGTGCGTTTTGTATGCAAAATGTTATAGCGCCCCTAGCGGCATGAGGTGAACGGAGGTTGCCAAGTCATTGTATGAGAAACGTCAAGAGCTGTGGGTATTAGTCTTCTTTAGTATTTGATACCATCATACTCGGAAGTCGCTACTATCGCCAATCGCCTAGCCTAGTGCTGTAGCATGGAATCCATGTGATTTCTGAATGTCACACTGTCTGCCATCATGTTGTAATATCCAGATGTCATGCAAATCCAGAGTATACAAATCATATACCAGTTTTGTCTTGTCTTCATTTGGAGGAAATTCCATGCATGGACCTATAAAAAAAGGCGGACGGAATCTTGCTAATGCCTCCTCTTCACAATGGGCCATGCCATCAAATGATCGTCCATCGTCCATCATCGCCGCCATGATCGGGTCTCTCTACACAATCGTAAATTCAGAGGGCCATCATTCCTTCGATGTACCGATACCGACACAACGCTGATTCCGCACGATCATACGCGATGATGGCCGATCACAGACACTTATGCCCTCTACATAAACACTATCGTGCGTGCCTTTAGGCGCCCATCATGGCCCATTGTGAAGAGGAGCCTTAAGCCAGAAACACACTACCGTGTCGGGGCGTGTCGTGTCGCGCCAGAAGCATATCGCGTTCATACATTTTATATGGTTAGGAGCACATTTGTAGGGCGTGTCGTATCGTGACTCGCTCTGTCGTGGCGCGGACTGCTGGCCGCCGATTGCACCACGGCGGTGGTGGGGGTTACGACTCGACACGGCACGCCCTGCAAATGTGTTTCTATACCCGCCTTAGAGCATTAAACCAGACCGGAGACGACACGCGCAACAATTCCTACGCAAAAAATTCTGCCGCTTTCAGCGGGGGGTGAGGTAACACACATACATTTTCTAACACGTCGCTATAAACGCACACAACATTATTATCGCACACAATCTTAAACTACACGCACACAATCGCATCTCGGCAATTAGTTTCATATAACGGGTATGACCGCCGCTCTCGTACCTTTAGCAGAGGGGTACGCCTATGAGTGTCGCCTCCGGTCTGGTTTAATGCTCTAAGATACCCGCGCGCGGCTCGTGGCGCGAACAAGTGGACGCTTTTTTTTTTAATTTGTTTTTGCAGCGTGATAATGAGTTACTAGGTACTAGATTCCTGATAAATATACTTAAATACTTTTTTTTTGTAAATAAATACCATTATACATTATAGAAAACACCCAGACAAAGGCAAACACTGCGAGCTTCTGTTCAGAAATGAAAGAAATAAACGTTTGGCGTTTATTTCGTTCATATCTGAACAGAAGCGCGCCCCGACACGACACGTAATGGCGGAAACACACTACCGTGTCGGGGCGTGTCGTGTCGCGCTCTGTCGTGACGGTGGGTGTGCACACTTATGGCGGAAACACACTACCGTGTCGGGGCCTGTCGTGTCGCGCTCTGTCGTGACGGTGGGTGTGCACACCTTACGTGTCGTGTCGGGGCGCGATTCTGTTCAGAAATGAACGAAATAAACGCCAAACGTTTATTTCTTTCATTTCTGAACAGAAGCTCGCAGTGTTTGCTTTTGTTTGGGTGTTTTCTATAATGAATAATGGTATTTATTTACAAAAAAATGTATTTAAGTATATTTATCAGGAATCTATTACCTAGTAACTCATTATCACGCTGCAAAAACAAATTAAAAAAAAAAGCGTCCACTTGTTCGCGACACGAACCGCGCGCGGATATAGAAACACATTTGCAGGGCGTGTCGTGTTGCGTCATAACCCCCCCCCCCCACCGCCGTGGCGCAATCGGCGGCCAGCAGTCCGCGCCACGACAGAGCGAGTCACGACACGACACGCCCTACAAATGTGCTCCTAACCATATAAAATGTATGAACGCGATATGCTTCTGGCGCGACACGACACGCCCCGACACGGTAGTGTGTTTCCGCCATAAGTTTGCACACCCACCGTCACGACAGAGCGCGACACGACACGCCCCGACACTGGCGGAAACACACTATTGTGTAGGTGTGCGTGCACCTTGTGTGCACACTTTATATTGTCGTGTCGGGGCGCGCTTTCAGAAATGAAAGAAATAAACGCCAGACGATTATCTCTTTCATTTCTGAACAGAAGCTCGCAGTGTTTAAACCACGTTTAAACATACAGATGTTTTCCTCTGATTCAGATAGTGATTTTGATGAAGATCTTCAATTCCTCTTAGCTTGGATGTATGTTGGAGACTGATGCTCTATAGTTGACTGGATGTTTTCAAGATGGATTGTTGTCAAGCAGCATTTCAAGGCAATCATTTGTGTGCATGAACATGTCTGTTTGCCTTTGTCTGGGTGTTTTCTATGTATAATATGGTATTTATTTACAAAACTAAGTATTATTTATCATTAATCTAGTACCCATAGAAGTTCGGGACTAGACAGGACTAGACGCCTTGTGAGATTCGTCAAAAAAAACGCGATACGAGTCGCGCGCGGGTATAGAAAGTATAGAAACATATTTGCAGGGCGTGTCGTGCGTGTCGCATCATAACCCCCACCACCGCTCTGTCTGGCGCAATCGGCGGCCAGCAGTCCACGCCGCGCCTCCGCGCCACGCCAGATCGCGTCACGACACAACACAACCTACAAATGTGCTCTTAAGCCCTAACCATATAAAATGTATGAACGCGATATGCTTCTGGCGCGACACGACACACCCCGACACAGTAGTGTGTTTCTTTCTGGCTCTATGAAAGAATATTGAAGCACCCTACCCTAATAGCGGCATTGTAACTATGTGTGAGTGTGAAATGGCTGAACAGACCGGCACGCACACATTCACACCATAGTAAGCCGACCGGTTCGAACGCGGGGTGGCTTACTATGGGTGCTTCACTTTTTAGTTTCAGTCTTTTTTTCTAGGTCCATGATTCCATAAATTACATTTTGTCTTGGATTAAACAGGGTATTTATTGAATCGATATTTTTTAAGGATAGATCGTCTAGTACGCACTTAAATATTTCAAATTCAATCTTTGCAGCGCGTGCGTGCATGCATTGCATTTTTAATCTGTGGTGGTAGTAGTAACTGTTTTCAAAACAGAACGTGGTTGATTTGTTAAGGAAATAATTATAAAAATTTCGCAATTAAAATGCCTAAAGCGACGAAATTACATGCCAAAGGTAAAACTAGCTCAATCCAGAAACCTTGTAAAGTAGAAAAGGATAGTGGTGAAGGAGTAGATCCTGATGATTCGATGCGGCAATTTCAACTTGAGCTTTGCTGGTGTATTCAACAGTTAGAACGTACTTTAGCCGAGAAAAAAGGAAATGAAAAACAAAGTAAGTTTTTCTTCGTATATTTGCATTATCGTATACTTATCATTATCTAATTAATTATCCATGTAACATTGCAAACGAATTTCTACTTGTAGGTTATAATAATTTGAATCATCAAAATGTTTGTTTGTACTAAGTATGTGCAAAATGTTCGTTTTTCAAAATTCAATTTCCCTCTAAAAGTTTGTTGAACTTGTTTTTCTTTTTCTTAGGGCAGCTAAGGCGACTCTGACCGAGTTATGTGCGAGACTCGCAGAGTTATTTAATTTTTTATTTGAATTTGCACAACTATATGCAACAATGAGTGAAGAATCCCATAATCCCCTCTCTGACACATTATTTATAATATATGCCCTTGCTGGTCTATTGGTTGCTTATGTCACTCTACACCAATAGGTCCAATATTGTTTTGATACAAGCATTTCATTGGCCTGTAAATATTTTGTTCCATCCAAGTGCCAATGTAGTCACCACTATATGATAAGAATTTTATTTTCACAATTTAAGTAATCATTTACAGGACCTATTTAATTTGTACATAATCTCTAACAACTTCATAGTTAGAGACTCAGACCAAATTATTTGGTCTGAGGTTAGAGATAAGATATATGAATACTAGAAATATTATGTCAATGAATTTGTAATTGTTACCTTTGTTCTTTCATCAACTATTCACACTCAAAAAATATTATAACCTGTTTTGTATGTTAACAAAATAAAATAAGTAATGGATCTTTAGTTATCGATCCAATTTATTTTCCATAAAATTATGTAATTTATTTTTGTAAACACAAATCCTGGAACTTTCGTACCACGTGGTCCACTTTATCATAATGTCCACCGTAGCGTTACATCCACAACAATCTCTTCAAAAATAAAGAAAAAGACATGTCTAATAGCAATCCAATACAATAACAAAATTTTTTTTTAGTGCAAGAAGCATGGAAAGTTCTTACAGTACTAAAAAATAATAACCAGCCAGTTATAAGAAAGAGACAGCTAATGAGAACACACTTTGGAGATTACAGAGCAAAAATGGCAGCCGAAGAGAAAAGACTGGCTAAGAGTATGTATACCTCACTCTTACACCAGAAATGACACGAGAAGGAAGCAGATAGATTTAGTACTTATTATAAGATCAGTATTAGTACCTACGCCTCAAAATCTAGGATTTAATTAATTTTTTTTGCCATACAATGGCATTCAAATGTGACACAAAATGTCAGAAAATCTATAACAAGTCAAAAGAAGAAACTCAGGGAGTCAAGACCCTTAAAAATTATTGTATATATTTCAGTGGCTAGCAAAATGAAGATCTCTGAGGCGCCCGATAAACCGAAAGCGACATTTTTGAGAAAATCCGCATTTTTAACTACAGGCGACACATCATTCAAATTTAATTTCAATTTGAGTCCAGAACATATTGATAATAGCAACACAGGTCAATCAAATGATATTCCTGATGGTGGCAACACCAGTGATACCAACGTTAGTGATAAAGTAAATGTTAGTGAGGACAATTCAAAGAAATTCAAATTTGCATTCTCCAAATCTGAATTTAAGTTTAATTTTAATGTAGAAAATTCTTAGTTTAAGTAATTTTAATTAAATGGTTTTTACAATAAAAACTGTATTTTTGTTGAATCCTCTTTTTTTTTTGCTTTACAAATTATAATTAATCTCAGTTTCAGTAATAGTAAATAATGGCCTCCAGCAGTGGACTTCTTGTGGCTGAGATGAAAAATAGTAAATAAATAATAGCAGGGGGGAATTCGTTTGTTGACTGTACGCACACATCTTTGTAGTTACTGAACAGATTTTAATGCTGTTTTCACAGGAAGATAGAGATTGACTCGAAGCGAAAAAAGTTTACCACGAACGAAGCCGCGGGGAAAAGCTAGTAAATAAACTATTTATTATTCTCAATTGACTAAAGGGAGGGAACAGACAGATACCGTAGGACTTCTAAAAGTAAGGATCTTCTATTTCGTTCGATGTCTCTGGACAAAGTGATTGGTAATAGCCAATGTGAATGGATGTTGCAGTATCATTTCTTATCCGCTGGGCGCACACATGGTCAACTTTGAATCTTTCTGAATTCGGTATAGCAAAACCAACGGGTAAATCGTGACTTCTAGTCCCCAACGGCGTGGTACCCCAAGTAGCAACACCCAGTAGTGCTTTTGATCTATGATCTACGATCGCCGCGCCATCAACACCAATATACTGGTCGCACGATGAATTGTATGCGTAAAACTGCCTTGGTCTACACGAGTGGTAACAGGGCACGAAGAATCCACGTTCGGTTGTGTTCATCAAAATTTGTGGACACATGCCCAAATTAATAATTCCATGCAGCGCTACTAGTTCGTACACAGTTTTCTTCAAGCCCAATTGATGTTTACCCTGTAAAAAAATATTTAAATCGTCAATTAACCAGTATTTGCTTTGTCAATGTGTATGTGGTCTTTTAATAATAGTACAGAAGTGAACAATGAAAGTGAAAAATAAAAGCGACTATCAGTAAAACGTGCTCTATTTTTTATATGCAAATCTTGAAATTAAATAGTTTTTTATTAAGTGGTCATCATGGGAAGTGGTTGTTTTAGCAAGTGGAAGATCTAGGAGTGGTCATTCCGCTTATTCCCAGTTGCCCCCGCGAGATCTGCCACCGGTGGCAGATGGGAATGAAATTCCCAAGTGGGGGCAAGGACTTTTCATTTGCCACCGGTGGCAACTGGGAATTTAATTCCCATCTGCCACCGGTGGCGGGGGCAACTGGGAATGAACGGGTCATTCTGGGAAGTGGACGATCTGGTAGTGGTAATTCTGGGATGTGGTCGTTTTAGCAAGTGGTCGATGTGGGAGTGGTAATTCTGGGAAGTGGTCGTTTTAGCAAGTGGACGATGTGGGATGTGGACGATCTGGGAGTGGTAATTCTGGGATGTGGTCCTTTTGGGAAGTGGTCGTTTTAGGAAGTGGACATTATGGTACAAAAGGCCATTTAATTCAGGCAACAATTATTGGCCCATAATACCTCCTGGGTGGCAGTCCAGCATGGTAACCGTTACGCCACGGAGGTCGTCGATCGATAATTACCTTTTTTGGCGCATATGCTACAACTGTGAAATCATCGTCGTCGTTACTGCCTCCTACCCACTCGTCGAACCAGTGGAAGTAATCGTCCTCTCTGTGCCACTCGTCAAATACATGGATGGTCGCCCATGGGCCTTTCACATCTACTCTTTCCACTACAATTAAACCAATGTCATCGTATGCTTGCCTAGTCATATTAGTGGGAAGTACAAAGCTTAATACGGGCAGTTTTATTTGTGAATAATGTATCGTGGTGTAGTCGACTTTTAAACTAAAATATAACAATTTGATCAATAATGGTGATGATGACAGGTTTTTGGCGCCCTTGCACGAGTTTCATCTCCGGGGATGACTATCCCCGGGTCCTTGGTTTTTCCAATTGGAGGCATTTTCTTTTGGATTGTAAATAATCTACACAAATCACACAGCGCTACCTTCCCCAAGTACCTAAGTAGTTCTAAGTTGACAAAGTGCTCATTTTGCACCTCTACCTACTGTGTTTGACAAGAATACTTGCAACTTAAAAAATAGCTTTTTTACTTGTGATCGAAATATAATTGTAAAAATATTTCTCTTACTTGTATATACACCTGGCAGAAGTAATAAATATTCTTTCTTCTATACATGCAGTAGTACACATAATAGGGTAGTCGTTGGTCCGTGAATGCACCACTTTGCCAATCCAAGGGTAATCAGACTCTTCAACGTAATTTGCACCAGTTTGGTAGTTAGGTAAGCTCATAAAAACTAAAAATAATAAACACAAACCACTTACCAAGCCATTAATAGAGAATCCTGGAGACAGACGGAGGAGACCTATACCCAAACCGGGATCCACAATACATTAAACTAACACTATCTATACTAATATTATAAAGAGGTAAAGTTTGTGTATTTGTTAAATTGTAAGGGGTAATCTCGGGATCTACTGAACCGATTTTAAAAATTATTTCACCAATAGAAAGCCACATTATTGCTGAGTGTCATAGGTTATATAAAAAACCAAAAAATAAAAAGGCTTTTAACATTATGCCCAACGAAGTGGGCACGGGTCAGCTAGTTATAGATAATACGTTACGTATAAGTATAACTGTGATTAACACTCAAAACTGTAAAATATTTTTAAATATGGAAATAAAAGGCTTATCTTACCACCACCACTTACCATCAGGGGCCCGATTCTACTAAACAAATGCACCAATGGACTCTCAATGGTGTCTCAATAGAATGCCGATAGTGTATCAGGGGAACAGTTTTTGACATTTGTTATGGACTTAAACAATAACATTTTAACTTCAGACACCATTGAGAGTCCATTGGTGCATTTGTTTAGTAGAATCGGGCCACAGGTCTGCTTGGAGTATGACAAATACATTCTACACCGCGCTACCTGGTCCCAAGGTCAGCTAGGCTTTACCTTTTGTGTCAAGGGTGCCAGCAACGGATATATTTATTCCTGTAAATACTTTATAATACATAGGGAACAGTCAGACGCGAGAACAAACACAAATGCTATCTATATGAATGGTTGCCCGAGCGGGAATCGAACCTGCGCTACGTATTCTGGTGTCGAAGGTCTCTAATAACGCATCACATAAAAAAAGATAGGTACTACGAGAAGTTCCTGCGTCGCTGTGTGTAGCACCCTAAAACGAACGTGAAGCAACGTCGACCCTAGGCAGTATCTGGATGGGTTTCGTATTCTCGAGCTTCTCAGTGCTTCGGAGGGCACGTTAAGCCATTGGTGCCGGTTGTTGTCGAAGCATAACAGTCGTAAAGCCAAGTCGGTGGACTTCAGGCGGTTTGAAAATGCCAATCCGCATTGGAACAGCGTGGCAGAGTACACTCTAATCCCGTTTGATTTAATATACCTACAGCGGCAGAGGTTCTATACCGGATGAATTTGAAAATCGTCTTAACAAAATTTGAGAGTAATTAGGTCATCGAAAATGCGGAAGATGTATCGATTACCATAATTTTTTTTTGAAAAATCAACTTAAAGTAAAAGCCTGTATTCACTTTGATTTGTGCGAGTGCAGGTGATTAGTAATTCAGGGTGATTCACCTTCAGTACCAAATCTACTACATAAACCTTTTGCATCGTAGTAATTGAGGTCGCACAAATCAAAGTGAATTCAGGACTTCAGAATATTACTAAATACCTAAAAAAAAAACGTTAGACATTCGTTTTTTTTTCATTTCTTTTAAACGAATCTTGTTATAAACAAACACGACCGATTCTGAACTATAAGTTGATTTTGAAAAAAAGAAACGTTGAAATTTTTATAGTAATCTATACATCTTCGATGACCTAACGTGACCTAACTCTCAAATTTTTATTGAGATGATTTTCAAATTCATCCGAGAACATATGTGCCTACAGTGCAAGATGATTATGGCATGACAAGTACTGACACGTTTCATTGAAATTTTTCCAGTGTTCCCTGATTTTTTTAGTTCTTGCTGTAGTAGGTTTTGTCGTAGCCTTCTGTCTCAAAAACTCGCTGGAAAGGGAATTATAATCCAAATACGTGTAATCATAATATGCATTACACATCACGACCACGAGTAATATATAATACATATTTCAAATGAAATCCAATTTTATTACAGTAAGTAAATATTTCTCCTAAAGATGATAAGCTCACTTTTGTACACTATTTATTACTATGTGCAATAAAGAATATATATTTTTTATTACATTTTTAATATGCACAATTTTTATAGGAATGTAGTTTTATATCTTTACATAGTGTAAAATGAAGTTGCTTTCGCTGTCTGTCTGTATGTTTGCTTAGATCTTTAAAACTACGCAATGGATTTTGATGAGTTTGTTGTTGTGTGTTTTGTTTTCTTTAATGGTGGCTCCACACATGGCTATTTGCGATTGCATGTTTGCGTATTTGCCAAAATTTTCGACGTACGGGCCAATAGGCGATATGACCACGATACAACCGTCTACACATGGAGCCAAATACAAAAAAAAAAACAATTCGCGCGCTTGTGTCAAGCCTACCATGTGTGGCCAGTATATTTGCGTGTTTGCCTATTTGTCTCCTTTGATGTGTCTTGAAAAACCGATAGACGTTCGGTAAGCTGTATTCATCAAATAGGCAAATACGGCAATAAAGGCAAATATACTCTCCAGACATGGAAGCTATTTGTCAAATACAGCAAATACAAATAGCCATGTGAGAGTGATTCAAGATGAAGGTTTCTAAGTATAATACATACAAAATTCCCACGGGAAAGCGGGATACACGCAAACGAAGTTGCAGGTTTCGCTAGTTAGGTACTAATATTATAGAGGAAAAGTTTGTATTTTGGTTTGTAACGAATAAACACAAAAACACAACTGGTACGATTTAAAAAATTCTTTCACAGTTAGCAAGTTACATTACCTCCTCTCCTCGGATCCATAGTAAAGGCCGTGCGAAGCCGGTCCGCTTCTTTATTTGACGACCTCCGTGACGTAATGGTTACCACGCCAGACCGCCACCCAGGAGGTCCCGGGTTCGATCCCCGGTCGGGTCATGATGAAAAACGAACTTTTTCTGATTGGCCTCGGGTCTTGGATGTTTATCTATATATGTACTAGCTGCCCGGCCCGGCTTCGCCCGGGTACTGTTTCGTTTTTTTTCAATCTTTCTGAGATTTTCTTTATATTTTTTTCATTTTTATATATATAGGTAGATATGTTATAAAATATAATATCGTCGAGTTAGTATCCCATAACACAAGTTTCGAACTTACTTTGGGGCTAGCTCAATCTGTATGAATTGTCCCTATAAATTTATTTATATTTATATATAAAGGAGAAGCTAACTTACTGACTATATCAACGCAGGGTCTAAACTATATGGGTTTGAAACTTGAAATTTTGCACAGGGGTTCCTTTTATAACGTAGGGGAGCAGTCACTAAGAAAGGATTTTTCAAAATTCCCACGGGAAAGCGAGATACGGAAACGAAGTTGCGCGGGTTTCGCTAGTCTATACCTATAATAAAACAACCCACTCCATCCCTATATATTTATTTATTGATAAATAAATTTTCTAGTAATTCCATTCACGCAATATTTAGAAACTTATCTGTACGTAGGGTATAAATAACTTCGGAAAACATAAGAACGTCGGATAAAATGACCGTTTATTTACTAAATAAGATATTTCCTTATAACAATATAATATAAATATAACTAACGCCCGAACCCAATACGCGATCTCAATTCTATTTTTCCAATGTCACATTGAAAGAGTCACATTACGTATCTCTTTAACCAATCGATGCATTGTATTTTTAATCTATGGAAGTAAACTACGAATCAATATGTCAATCACGAACAATCCTTGACAGAGGCATGAGGCATGGTAATCAAAACAAGATATTCTCTACCCGTGACAGCTAGGTCACGTGATTGGCCCAAGATTACGTCATCGGCTGTGGTGCGGTTATAAAGCCGGCTTTTCACTATGGGATGTAATATATATTACATCTTGAGCTATATCTGTTCACACTGTTTTAACGGTCTCGTACAAAATGTATGACGAGCGATAAAACATTATATCTCAAGATGTAATATATAATATTATATACTGTAGTGAAAAGCCGGCTGTACTCCTTCAAAATATCGCTCGAAAAAATATTTATAGTTTGGGATGTAATATATATTTTAGCACAGTGTGAACGGTCTCGTACAAAATGTATGACGAGCGATAAAACATTATATCTCAAGATGTAATATATATTATATTATATACCGTAGTGAAAAGCCAGCAAAGTTGAATATGTCACACTGATCGTGACTTAGTCTTGGGCCATAGACACGGGAAGAGTATACCGCGCAGTATATTATTGTACGGTGGCCTCGAGGTTAGGAGCATTTTAAAACAAAACAGCTTGGACATCTTGCAAATGGAATCTTTGTCAGAGAGCCACATGTGTCAACTAGATAATAAGAGGTTAGAGTTTTTTCACTCAACCTCTTATTATCTAGTAAAAGTAATAACAGTTTTATTTTATGAATGAGCAGTCATAAACTTTAAACCTTTTGTGATGGTCTTTCGGACTATTTTATTGGTCAACAACAAAAATCGATATCTTGGATGTTGCAACCAAAAGTCATCCTTTCGATGGTCCTGGTATCCTCAAGCCGACTGTACCATGGATACAGGATTGAGATCGCATATTGTGTTCGGTCGTATATGAATGAATTTTAAACGATTTCGTATTTGTCCGGGTGGAAGCTGATCTCCTGGGAGTAGTCGACCGGCGCGCCGTCTTCGGCCTGCGTGACCTTGGCCGTGGTGATCAGCGCCAGCGAAGTCTCCGACGTCCAAGACACTTGCAGCGGGAAGAAGTCGTTGGGTATCGCCGGGGTGACGCTGCGAAATAGATGAATACAGGGTTATTAAATAAATAAATATTCTTGGACGAATCACACAACGCCATCTAGTCTCAAACTAAGCAACTAAGCTTGTACTATGGGTACTAGATTGCTGATAAATATACTTAAATACTTTTTTTTTTGTAAATAAATACTTATTATAGAAAACACCCAGACCAAGGCAAACAGACATGTTCATGCACACAAATGTTTGCCTTGCGCAGGATTCGAACCCGCGGCCCTTGGGATAAAGTGACGATTGCTAACCACTCGACCACCGCGCACCGGGCCTGTCAAGTATTGCTTTTACAAAAAGAAATATTGGATATAAAGTTTATATTTCGCTCCACAATACTCGTCACAAATGCTCCATATAGATTTCATACGTAATCATGAAGAAAAGATGACGGACGGTGTGCTAATACGGCCGCGGAACATTCCACATGTCTTCACCGTAATAGTACGTTCGCTATATGACGGCAAAAACACAAAGCTGAAAGCAGCATCAGCCATGGAAAGCAGAGCTTTGGGGCCTGTCCGCAGTGCGAGTCCCTTAAGGCTAGACTCTGAATAAGGCCCTCACGTGAACTCCAGGCTGCCGCTCTTCTGCTGGCCGCAGACCAGCGGGATGCTCCAGACCAGGCTGCGGCCTTTCTGCGCGTAGCTGCCCTCCCACTGGTGCACCACCACTTGGGTGTTGCCGGACCTGGAATACGTTGGGAGATCGTTGATTTTGGCTACAGAGGATGATCAGTGGAATGTGTAGTGTAATATCCGTTTCTTTGAAAGGACTTTGACACTATTTAATGACATTTTTTACTATGGATTTACACTTCACTCTGAAATCTGCTATTCTCATTCCTTTTTAAGCCTGAAATTATCGAAACGGCGTACGGTGGAGGTGCGGCGCAGGAAGACTTCAAAACGTTTTCATACAAAATGTATGAAAGCAACGAGCGATGTAAATTATACTGAAGCGACACAGGCATGCCGTACGCCGCTTAATCGCCTGTTCGCCTTCACCGTACGTCGTTTTTTTTATGCCAGGTGGCAAACAATTGGCGTTTCTGTATGTTTTACGCCTTAGGGCCTGAATTCACTTTTATTAGTGCGAGTGTAGGTGATTAGTATAGTAACTGAGGGTGATTCATCCTCGATTACCACAATGCAAAGATTGAGGTAGTAGAACTTTTGATACAGAGGAGGAGACCTCAATTACTAATCACCTGCACTCGCACTAATCAAAACGAATCAAAGTGAATACAGGGGGCTGATTCTCGTAACAAAAACCGATTCTATTTCGATTCAAACACACTCTCTGTCCCGTTCAATTCCTATTTAGTATGAGTGAGACAGCGATTGAATTTGAATCGAGTTTTGTTACGAGAAAAGGGAGTCTGGTCTTAAGAGTTAAAAAGGAAGGTATTCACTATGACTCACGGCAGCGGTATGGTGATGGTGACGTCGGCGAGCGACAGATGCGTTTGCTCCAACTCATACTCGATGTTCACGTCGCAGCCGCCGGACGCGCCTTCCGACGGCCAGCAGTTCACTGCGAAAGATAATTTATCCAAATTAGTATACAATACATAGATATGCCCGGTGTATGACCGGCATATTTAGCGGAACAAAAATTATTGGCTGCAATTGTTTTATGCAAATTGTAAATATTCCAAAATATCGACGTAATTTTAGTCTGGACCTACGTCTTATAATTAAATCCTTAAAATCCTTTTATTCTTAAATAAATAAAAAATAAAAATAATTTTCATCGAGTGACACGATTCGTATAACTTATAACAGCCCTTGTTTTTCTGCCGGGGGTTAAAAATTACTACAATCGCATTCCCTAACGACAAGACATTGTAGTGATTCTTGTATAGTAGATTAGCCTCAAGTTTGATAATATAATTGTAAGTAAGAGAGAGAGAGAAACAGAGAACGTTTCGTCTCGCTCACCAGACAGTGGTGCGAGTCTCCATTTGAGAAATATCCCAATGTACAATAGAATTGTCCCGCTCACCGGACAGCGGCGCCAGCCGGTCGTCCCCGGCGCCGGCCAGCCGCCACTTCAGCACGCCGACGTCGCTGTGCAGCGGGAAGGGCCGCTGCGCCTGCTTCAGCCCGATGACGCCGCTGGCGCGGAACGCCTCCTTGTCTACGTTCGGGTGGGTCTGCAATCACATTCTATTTAGTCCGGTAAAGATACAAGGCATAAAAATTTTGGAGTGGGAGCCTTTGACGTCACCCCGTGCGAAAAATTGCCACAAGGCGTGACGTCAGACGTAACTTTAATGGGCTATATCTTTGTCATTTTTGGTCTAATTTACTAATGAAAAAATGAGCTGCCCTTATTTTTTAATAATCTAAAAGAAGGACTAATTACATTTTTTATTGTACACAATTCATATTTGGACCCGGGTTAAAATAAATATGTCGCAGTGTCGCATACGGTCATGAGTATGGACATGGACGCTAAGCAAAACAAGGGTGCGCCATCTAGCGGCGTGTTGAGAAAACTTTGCTTTGGCGCGCTTGGGCGGAGCCGTGGCGGTTGGCGGGCTCGAATGGATATACTTCGTTATCGAGCGCCATAGAGAGTGGTACTCGTAGTCACGGAACTGTCGCGTTTTACCTAGTGTCTATTTGTATTTAGTTGAATTAAGATACTGTACCTAATTAAATTGTGTTGTAACAAAGATTTGAAAAAGAGACCTAGACTGAGGTTTTTCTTGCGGCATTTCTTTTCCATCAGTGGTCATTCCGAAGTGCTAGTAAATTGAATAAACATTCTTTAAGTAAAACTAAAACTGTTGTTTCTCTCATATCACGACTACCCTCGTTACGCCCTTGTGATGTTGAATTGCACATCGAATAACCGTTAGGCTATCCGACATCAGAAGTGAGATGCAAGTCGTGGTATTGAGAGTTTAACAGATCAGTCTGGTCTCACTAATGTAAAACGTGACAAACTAACGTGACAAATCAAGAAAGTACGTGTACGATGTACGACGGACAGTCTACTATCGTCGACTACGAGTGGTGGAGTTTGCGGACTACGAGTAGCGGATTCTACCGACAAAGAGTATCGTATGGTGGGTACTTAACCTCAAAATGTATGGAGATTCTAATATGGCGTAATTTCAGGTGTATGGCCGTGCTATACTCGACGATGTGTGACGGGTAGCTGAGGCTGAGACGCGACGCGCACCAGGCGGTGGCGGTACTGGCGGTGCAGCGGCGGCGGCGTGCCCCGAGTCGCAGTGCAATTGAGGCAGAGACGTGCCACGACACGAGTAAACACGGGTGTGTGTGCCCGTGGCGGACTGGTAAAGTGTACCCTCCGATATTATAAAAAAAAGGTCAGTGTTGATTACGTATGATGCTAAGTTTAAGCTTAAAGTGTTAAGTTGAAGCTGATACTGTGTATGAAGTTCAGTTCATTGGTCATTTAGCACAATTCATTGAAATTAATGATTTAGAGGTCAAGGTCATTTAAAGGTTAATGCACACAATGATTTAGAGGTCAAGGTCATTAAAAGGTTAATGCTCAAAATGATTTAGAGGTCAAGGTCATTTAAAGGTTAATGCACACAGAATAAAGTATTTTTGACTTTAACTTTGACTTTGAGATTTTTGACTTTGGAGGTCAAAATCAAATGTATCACGTGGAGAGTGGGGTTCTTAAAAGGGGTTCAAAATTTTCATCCTTTTATCGCTAGGACGCACCGTTTTCGAGATAAACGTTTTTTTTAATTATTTTCACTTAGTAACTTCAATGAACTCAAACAATGTTTTATTTTCGATTTCCGGACAATGGAGCGAGACGGGGATCAGCGGGTCAGCGGTGCGCAGACTCTGAAGTGGACCAGGTTTGCTCGTGATGGTGGTGAGCTGGCGAGGCAGACGGGACCACCGGCGCAGTCGAGGTGCCCGGGATTTCTTGAGGAGAGTATTGTTTGATAATTTTAAAGTGGAGACTACTGAGCAATGACGATGAATTTTAAGTTTTGAATTTTGAAAAGTTTTGTTTTCATGTAAAGTGAGAGACACTTAAAATTAAATTTTGAGAGATAGTTGCTCAATGGTTTCGATTGTGGAGTATAATTTAGAGTTTAGTTCAAATTGTGCTCAGAAAGTAATGTGCCATTTTAAGTTAACGTACCAATTTATAATGTTGAGTCTGATGAGGACAGTGCCGGTGAAGGCCCTTCTAACTGTGTGTGAACACTTACTGTCATGGCTACTCATTTGATTAAACCGCACGCTTCAGTCGTAGTCGTAACTGCGAATTTTCGTACAGGGCGCGATGCGCGGCTGAGGGTGTGGCAGTCTATGTCTCATGGGAGACCATGTCATTGTGATGAGCACAGATGACCATGTCATTGTGATGACCACAGATGACCATGTATATTGAGTATACCGATTCCATGTGGGAATCCTTGTCTTTATGTCTCATGGGAGACCATGTCATTGTGATGAGCACAGATGACCATGTCATTGTGATGACCACAGATGACCATGTCGTTGTGATGACCACAGAATTGTGATGACCACAGATGACCATGTCATTGTGATGACCACAGATGACCATGTATATTGAGTATACCGATTCCATGTGGGAATCCTTGTTATTTTTTTTGTGGCCTGTTAGTAATGTGTGTTGATCGTGTGACTTTGATTTTAAAATTTTGATTACCTATGTTAACTTACTATGAGGCATACTTTCTTCCTTATTTTTCTGTGTACCTACTAACCTTTTAGTCAGGTTAAGCCGAGCGAGAGTTAGCTCCATTATTTAAAATTGAGTCATTTTTATTTAAAAGAGTTTTGATGAAACGAAGGCAAATCTTAATAAGGTTTCTATTGGTGAAATAGTGACAAATAAGTTTTAAGTAATGAGAAAAATTTAGTTGATTTAATTACGAGTTACTGTATTGAAATGTAATGTAATGACCGGACGTTTTGTGTCCGATGTGTCCGATGGACTTGACATTGTATGTTCGATGGACTGAACTTATTGTGTGACTCGATGCCTATGGATAGGATTGAGTTTGTGTGTTGGACCAACACTGTTGGTATGAGAAGTGATGCAATGTAATGCATTGTAGTATGTTAATTAAGTTTCTTTGAGTAAAGTTTTCTCATTACTACAACCGATCCCTCTGTTGTTAAGGCCAAGAGAACTGAGTAGATTGTATTGGCAAAATACATGAAGTCTAAGTACCAATTTTATTGACGTGAGTAATGATTATTTTACTGTAAGTGATTTAGTTTTGTTTTTTTTAATTTTGTCAAAACTGGTTTCATGACTTCAAGCTGCATATCGAACTCCGGTCTAACCGAAGAGTGCGCGATGCGCATCTAACTATGCATCCTATCACTGGTTAAGTGAAATCACTGGTAAAGTGAAATCGCTGGTCAAGCGAAATCGCTGGTTAAGCGTAAAATTTTAGAATGGTCGCTGGTCAAGTGACTACTAAATTCAATGCTGGTCAAGTAACGACTATCACTGGTCAAGTGATAGTGTAAACAAAAAAAAAACAAAAAAAGAGTTGTATCGCTGGTCAAGTGATACAACATTATTGAGGTTCTAAAACCAGTTTGTTGTTTGTACATGATTGTTTGATGAACAAGGTCACAGGGATGATCTAGTGGTTTGTCAAAGGGATGATCAGCTGTAACCACAGGGATGGTTATGGCACCTTGCTTTTGATAAACTCCGTTATATTCGGTTGTTAATTGATTTTATTTTCATTATTGGTACTAAGCTCTTCATGGTTAGGTACTTGATTTGCTAAGCTAAGTGTGTTTACTTAGAATAGAAGTAAATTGGACTTGATATTGAAACTTTGGATTTGAGTTAGAGAGAAAGTCCTATGTGTGGTCAGGAGTGACCGAAGGTTGTGATGCTGTGTGAGTGTTGATTGTTTCAGAATCACACGCGAGGACGCGTGTCTTGCAGAATGGCCGTGTCGCAGTGTCGCATACGGTCATGAGTATGGACATGGACGCTAAGCAAAACGAGGGTGCGCCATCTAGCGGCGTGTTGAGAAAACGTTGCTTTGGCGCGCTTGGGCGGAGCCGTGGCGGTTGGCGGGCTCGAATGGATATACTTCGTTATCGAGCGCCATAGAGAGTGGTACTCGTAGTCACGGAACTGTCGCGTTTTACCTAGTGTCTATTTGTATTTAGTTGAATTAAGATACTGTACCTAATTAAATTGTGTTGTAACAAAGATTTGAAAAAGAGACCTAGACTGAGGTTTTTCTTGCGGCATTTCTTTTCCATCAGTGGTCATTCCGAAGTGCTAGTAAATTGAATAAACATTCTTTAAGTAAAACTAAAACTGTTGTTTCTCTCATATCACGACTACCCTCGTTACCCCCTTGTGATGTTGAATTGCACATCGAATAACCGTTAGGCTATCCGACAAATATATGTAGTGTGGTTGGTGAATATCGGTTGGAAGGTTCGAACAGCCAGTATTTGAAACGCATTTTTAGTTAATGACACATTAAACTATAGCTGTCACTGTCAAACTGAAGAAAAAAGGAGATAGCTTGAGTTTTAATATGGAATTTAAATTTAAATGCGTTTCAGAAGCTGACTGTAAATTCGGAGCGCTAAGTTTTTAAAAATTTAATACGAACGAAAAATGAAAATACTTTTTATTCCCTTGATTTATCATTGACTGCTTCCCCCCCCAGAAGGATGATGGTGATGATTACCTGCAGTTGTAGTGACCTCGTGTCTTTGTTGTCCACGTGTACGTGAATACGACCGAACTGCTCGTTGGATATGCGCAACGTCATCAGACCTGTGAAAGGATTTTTAAATTATTTGTAAACGCAAATCCTTACTACTTTGTTTGTTTGTTTGTTATTCCTTCACGGCTTGACTAAGCATCATCATTGTGAAAATTTGCATACATATTGTTAGGTCTACAGAGCCCAACATAGGCTACTTTTTATCCCGTGAAAGTATGTCGTTCCAATGGGAAAATAATTTTTCTACTATAGAGGCCGCTGTATCGGCCAACAGATGGCGGCACAAGTCGCGCTATGGGTTGTTTTGTTGTCAAACGAGATCTATGTCAAAAAATTAACGCGAGCGAAGCTGCGGGGAAAAGCTAGTTTAATTGATCTTTTGATATAAGTCTTTTTTTATATTCTTAATAGAACTTTGAAGAGAAATAAGCAGTGGAACATGATTGCCTAAATAAAAAAAAAATTACAAAATAATTTATTACAGTACCTAATTCTATTTCAATTTTTAATTTTGTACAGTCAAGAGCAGGTCGACCTTTACATATTGGACTTTGTACTTTATTCTTAAGTTCTAAGAGCCAAAATTGTAAGTGCTCGACGTGCACCTGACTGTACCTTTCGGTATGTAAAAGGTAAAATGTAGATATACATTTATTTAAATCTCTTTGAATTACCTGTATTTGCAATAAATAATTCGAATATTAATGGCAATATTAAAAGCTCTTGTCCTACCTGAAAGTTCAAAGCTCTGAATATCTCCATCTCGCCCTGCAACCAAGTTGAGTCGCTCCTCTAGACGCAGATGTACACTGTGCGTAGAAAATACATTTATTAAAATAACTAGATGATGACCGGTTTTACCCGTGAAATCTTTCCGTTTCGTGAAACGGACCGTTGGGAAGGAACATTGCCCTCGGCCCCGGGTAACATAGGCAAATTTTTTAATTTTTTTATTGGGTTCCTTATTAAAACCCGGGCGAAGCCATGGCGGACCACTAGTTTATTATAAACGTGAAATGACGACCTTCGTGGCGTAATGGTTACCACGCCAGACCGCCACCCAGGAGGTCTCGGGTTCGATCCCCGGTCGGGTCATGATGAAAAACGAACTTTTCTGATTGGCCTCGGGTCTTGGAAGTTTATCTATATATGTATTTGTTATAAAATATAATATCGTTGAGTTAGTATCCCATAACACAAGTTTCGAACTTACTTTGGGGCTAGCTCAATCTATGTGATTTTTCCCTAATGGACGTTTATGAATGTTTAATGTTACTATTTCATTATACTAGACAGCCCCAAACATACGTCTGGTTTTAAAAATAAATCGATATGAAATATTAATAAATCGATCACAAATAGCTTTATTTTATAGCACACAATAATATTTTCACTGGTAAACTTGTAAAATACCAAGTTTAAGGGAATGGAGTACATATGTTAGTCTGTAAGGTATTTATAATATGAGCCCGTGTAATCTTTTACCTGTTGCTTGAAATAAAGATATATTATATTATATTATTTATATGTCACTTATTACTTATTTTAGAATGTTTTTAGGAAGATTTACTAAAAACATTCGAAAACAATCCTAAAAAAATCTTTATCCATTCCAAAACATTTGAATATTGTCTAAAAGAATTTCTAATCCATATCGGATTAGAAATTCTTTTAGGGCAAATTCTGATAAAAAAGAAAATAAATAAATATTCTTGGACGAATCACACAACGCCATCTAGTCCCAAACTAAGCAACTAAGCTTGTACTATGGGTATTAGATTGCTAAATATACTTAAATACTTTTTTTTTGTAAATAAATAGGTCCTTATACATAGAAAACACCCAGACCAAAGCAAACAGACATGTTCATGCACACAAATGTTTGCCGTGCGCAGGATTCGAACCCGCGGCCCTTGGGATAAAGTGACCATATTAATATTAACAATTGGATATTAATATGAATAATTTTGGTAGATCAAAGTGGAAAAATAATTCTTCTTTCATACGAGATATTGGTTTGGACGAACGAGATTTTGGTTTTGTAAATGGAATAAGGAGTTAGCAGTATGTTACGGTTCAAAATCTAGCGGTTTTAACAATTTTACGATGACATATACAATACTCACGAGAGGTAGGGCACAGCGGATAATCCGCTCAAATCGGAGCAGCCCGTCTGGGGAAGGAACTCCACCTTACAGGAGATCGTAGACAAATAGCATTGGTCTCGGCCATGTTGTGTTCCTACGGTGAGTAAGGTCTCAAGAGCTCCATTTGGGGGGGTTGGGAGGGTTGGCAACGCATGAGTGATACTCCCGGTATTGCAAACGTCTATAGGCTACGGTGACGGCTTACTATCAGGCCGACCGTATGCTTGTTGGCCACCTATGTGGTATAAAAAAACTCACTCTTTCTGATTAGGCGCCGGCGCGCGTTCGTCCTGCGCGCCCTGCGTCTTGGGCGCAGTGGCGGCCGCAGCGTCGCCTTCGGAGCGAAGCCGCGAGACGAACGAGTCGGCGTCGGCGCCGCGCGAGCCCAGCTTCATGGCCGAACGGCCTGATGTTCGGCTGCAAACAGATGGTATTGTTGTTAATTATGATAGTGGAAGCTAGCTGGTTCGTTTAACTTAAATTTATTATTAGGGAAATATGGTGGCCAAGTACATAATAGTAGCTGCCTGGGGGTATGTTAAAATGTTTATTATTGGTTTGGGTGATCTAGTATTATACAAAAAATTGTATATACTTATTAGACTAAAAAAATTTAAAGATACATTTTTTCATAATTATAGATTTGTCATTTGTATTTGGAGAAGAGATAAATAAACAATAAAGCTTATTCATAATTAAAAAAATGTCCCCTTACCAATTTTAATAGTTCACCTTATTTCGCAAATGCAATGCAATATTATTATTGCACCCAATTACAGCACAACGAGGCATTTTTGTAATAAAAAATATTTTTCACATTCGACGTAAAATTTTGTATGATATTTGACATAACTGGAAAGTTGTTTTGAGTCAAGCGATATCAGCGCTACTAGCGGCTAAACTTGGCAGTTTTCTTTCCCATTAGACAGAGAAATATTTATAAGAAACGAGCAATTTTTCATGTATCCCTACCAAACACGTAAACAACTTACGGCAACAAGTCACAGTTCACAGCTACAATACTGCAGTTGCACTGCCGAAAGTTATGCCGAACGAAATTTCTACAAAAAAAAGAACTCACGTGTCCCTAGAGGGCGGCGTGGCCGGCAGACTTTCGGTAACGGGCTCAGAGTGAGCGGCGGACGAACTGCCGAATCCGGTGCCGAAGGACATCTGCGATCGCGGCGGCTGCCCGCGTTTCGCCGCTTCCAATCTCTCTCGCTGCAGTTCCTTTGCGCGTTCACGCATACGGTTGGCGGCTTCGCGTTCTTGAGTCTGTAATTTAAGTTTTATTTTACATTAATATTACTTTTTTATAATTCGGAAGAATTAAAGACTAACTACAGTTTATAGAATGAAATAGAATATATTTTAGAAAAAATTGCTGATGACGTCTCCACAGCACAGAGATTTTATAGGTATTACTTTTAGGGACCATCTCGACGAGCGAGAGAAACGCGACGATAATATCGTCGTGCCACTTAATTCCATACATTGTCTTAGAACATGTCTCCACACGGCGATTTTATCGCGCCGATTTTCATTCCATTCGATCGCGCCCAAATGTGCGGGCGCTGTGGACGTGCCGCGCGCGATCCAAGCGCACGCATTGGAGCGCGCGCTCTTTGATGCGCCCGATCCGTTTGTTGTCGGTTTTTTGGCCATGTTCAAAGGCGCCTCAGTAGCGTCAAATACTATAGACGAGTAATACCCACAGCTCTTGACGTTTCTCATACAATGACTTGGCAACCTCCGTTCACCTCATGCCGCTAGGGGCGCTATAACATTTTGCATACAAAAGTTTTGAAATCGTTCATCTCATGCCGCCCTCATGCCGTAGGGGCGCTAGTGTCGCGTCTTGCCCGAATTCTTCCGAAGCTGTGGGTATTAGTCTTCTATAGTATTCGGTAGCGTGGAGCGCGCGGTGTGGACGGTCGTGTATGGATTGCGCGATGCGCCAATAAGGATCAATCTAAGAGTCGCCAGTTAATATCGCTTTATAAGCAGTACAAATGTTTATGGGACCCGAACGACGTAAATTATACCAATAGGGGTGCAAGAGAGGATGCTTGGCTTAAAATTTCGCGTGATATCGCAAACACACCAGTCGAAGAGTTAAAGAAAAAAATGCGACTGATTGAATCACGGATCGCCTTAGGATCGCATGGAGCGCAGCTTAGGATCGCAAGTTTCCAAAACTGGATCGGTCTAACGCGATCCGCGATCCTAGCTCGTGGATCGCGGGATCGCCGCTCCAAGACGGATCGTCCGGTGTGGACCCGGCTATTCTGACTTAAGAGTGTGTTTCATGACGTTTTATTTTGTCAATTTTTGTATGATTTTGGCTTTTGTCATTATCTGTAAAATTTTACAGGTACGGTGGCCTCGAAGATTAGGAGGACCATTTTAGAAAAAAATCACTTGCACATCTTGTAAGCGGATTTTTTGTCAGCTCCGTTCTTTTCTTTGTTACCAAACAGGGTTTTTGTTTATTAGAGCCACATGTGTCCACTAGGATGTTGGACGTTGCAACCAAAAATCATCCTAAAGATGGTCCTGCTATCCTCGAGGCGACTGTACCTATAAAATATTACAATAGCTTTAGACTTTATATCTGCATCATAAGATTAAATTTTCACCACCAACCACTTTAGAATAGAATATAATAACATTTATTTGTCTTATCTGTAGCACACAAACGATATTACATAAAAACTTTACTTACTTATACCAACATAATTCTACAAATTTTAATTTAATTCGATTCCACTTTAATCAAAACTTTATATTATGAAGTATCAAGGGTGTTTATATAATATTTACCTGTCTAACAGCTTGATAGATCTTCTCCTCGTGTGAATCCATTTCTACGAATGATCGAACCTGAATAGTAAACGTTATTTATTATTATTAAATATACATACGGCGCGAACGAGCTAGAATTTTCTCGACGACACGCGTCGCTACAAGAATCCGCTCTTTCTGTTCTGTGAGTACTTTTTTTTGTAAATAAATAGTTTTTTTATTACACACGAGCTGTTACCCGCGACTTCGTCCTCGTGAAATATTCAAATAAGGATAACTCCTTTTTCTGACATGCGATTTAAGTGAAACAAAGCCTATATTCTGCTCCAAGCCGAACTCTATCTTCCTGTTAAAACAGCATTAAAATCCTTTCAGTAACTTAGAAGATGTGCGCGTTCAAACAGACAGACGGACAAACAAACAAATTCAAAAAACATTTTTTCGCTTTTATTACCTTTTTCTAACTGTTCCCTCTCCATTTTTGCCAAATATGTTCAATGTACAGACATATCGGGTTCTACTGTTTTATTATATGTAATAGATAGAAAACATCGAGATAAAACATATAATGTCGCAAGGACAGGTCGATTCCTGTTACGCAAAGTTAACATTTACAACAACTAAAATTAGCAAGATAAATTTAACATTAACGAAGTTAAGTTTACAAATGAGCAGCAGAGGATGGTAAATAAAAGAAAACTGTACCTGGGCCAAGTTAACACTCTCCCTGTAACCGAGTGCAACAATCTCGTCAAATGCAAACAGCAGGTTGAACGCCTGGTTGATCACCTCTGCTTCTGTGAGATGCGTGCAGTATTCTGGCACCTGGATAATAGGGTTGTTTCCAGGGTCAAAATAATTACATTATTTTTAGTCCGTATTTTAGATTATAAAAACATTGTAATGTATGGGTGTATAGCTGTGTAAATACTCTTTATTCTTATATTAAAACATTACTTATTATACTCCTTACACTACATACACTACACCTCCCCCCTTTAAAGAAAAAAAAAATCAAATGCTAACTCTATTTGTATTTATTTTTTTTACATTAAGTAACAACAACCAAACGAAATGAATACTAGAATGCGCTGAATCGCAATTCACACAAATGAATAACAACCTGATTGTATTACTATCCTATACGTGAAACTTTATACAAAACTAATTATGGGAAAGAATGTAGTGCATAATATGAAACCTTACAAATGAGTTTTACATTTCATTATGATTTATTATAACTATTTATCTTATTAACTTACAACTTTATATTATCTGTATTTTAAAATTTAGGTTTTGAAATAAAAATACAATTTTACTATAAACCATCAAAAATTAATGTAAAAATTAATTAACCATAAAAATTATACATAAAATAATGCCAGAAGTCAAAATTTTGAAAAATGTAACGAAATATCTTTTAATAACATACTTAAAAAAGATAAAAGATATTATTAAGAACAACTATAAAAAAAACTTTTATTAAAATATTACTATTTTATAATAGTATATTATTAATATAACAATGAATTTTTTATGATAACAACAAAAATTATGATACCCAAAAATAATATGTAGGTATAATATACAATTTATAAGTAAGTAGGTACTTGTAGTTGATACATATTTTTTTTTTTACATCTACCAAACATAATGTCCTTACTCTAATAATTATTTATTTACTTGAAGTTATTAAAATGTATATAAAAGTACTTATTCCTATTAACATAGTTATTTATTTACTCTACTTTATTACCCTTTTTTACTCTATTTTCTATGTACTAATTTTATATTCTATTATTACTTATTTAAGTTACTCCTACTGATCTAATGTTGTATATTTTATTATACTCTATTCCGTTGTATTTCTCACATTTATTATATGTTCCATACTTTTTATGATCTTTATTTCGTATGTTATATTTAAGACATTTTTTATACTTTACGTAATTGTTTCTTTTCTTAGTTTTCTCTTTAAATATATATTTAAGATTATATTTATTAATTCTCTTCACCATTTTATTTAATATTTTAATATAATAATTACTTTTCATTATAATATTTCCTTTCACATAATCTTTTTTCCCTTTGATATATCTTAATTTCAACTTTCTTAACATATTCATAAGATTTACTTTATTTTTATATTTTAAGTTCATACCTTTATCTTTTTTATTTGTATTTAAAATACATTTATTTTTCGTCATATCCTTGGATTTAAACTTATTTTTCTTTTTATTAATTTTAGTACGTTTACTTTTTATACTTTTTGGTTTTACTTCTAATTTTACATGATCATTAACGGTATTATTTTCTTCTAATTTCTCATTAAATAAATCATTTAGATCAAATAAATTATTATTTTGATTCTCTTCTAAATTATTATCATTGAATAAGTCAAATAAGTCATTTACATCGCATAAATTTAAAATTTCTTTATTATCTGTATTGCACTCAACAACAGGCAGCGTTTGCTGACTCTGCTGAACGTGAGCGATGCATGGGAACGACATAGGATCCGATGATGCCATGCATATTGAATTATTTGTTTCGCAATTGGCATGTGAATTATATTTATTTTTATAAGGACTCCTTTTCTGATAATTATAATTTTGATTATTTAAAATAATAGTATTTTCATCTATGGCTGTTTGGATACATTGTGATAAATTACTGAATTTATGACTCGATATTATTACATATAAACGGAAGTTATTTAACCCTTTGCAAAAACAATCAATTGCTAATTTCTCGTTATTATGAAATATTATTTTAATTTTAGACAAATCATCATCATATTGGGCATAGGTGAGATCTGTTAATAGATTCTCTACCTCTGCTCCATATTCATTAATTGTTCTGTAACCCTGTTTGATATTTAATAAAGAATTTAATAAAACGTGTGGCGATTTTTTGGGTAAAAAATGATTTTTTATATCAGAAATTAAGCTTTTTACGTCTAAATAATGTGTTTTTAGTAAAAGTTTTGCGTTTTGAGTTAATCTAGTTTTTAATACAAAATTTATTAATAATTGTTGAGAATTCTTATTTAAAGTGCTGCTATAAAACTCTATATTATTTATTAGTTCTCTAATCTCTTTCTCATTATTATTAGTTATAACCGGTAAAAGGGCAATTGCAGTTTCTAAATCAAAATTATCACCCATTTTTACTTATTTAAAAAAAAACTTATTTATCGCAAATGACAAAAAAAAATATGATAGAGATCATATTTTACACAAATTAATCTCTTTTTTTTTTAATTGACCAAAAAAAAAATTGTTGTACTAAAAGGATACTTGTTTTCGTCTTGTCCGAGTATTTTGCGTTGTTCCGCTGGGATGCCTCTCTTCGCTGCTGCTTCTCTGCTGGGCTAGCTGAGGCTTGAAAATCCTTGAAGTCCGTGCGACGAATTGAGCCGGGCTATACCCTGGACACCATCCTGGACTCGTACGCTTCGTTTTTTCTTTCTTCTTATTATTTCTTACTTCAATACTTCATATTATAATTTCTTCTAACTTCATTTATTTTCTTCATTTTTTTCCACATAACATTAAACTTCTTTCTTCAGTTTTCATAATACTTCATTATATTTCTTCACACTTATGTATATCTTCATTTTTCATTCTTGAATACTTCTTACTTGATATTCTTCTTAATTATTTTTTTCATATTCTTCATTTTTCTTTCTTCAATTTTTCTTGAAATCTTCAACTTAATGTAGTTTCTTCCTAATTATATTTTCTTATTTTTATTCTTCTTATTTAATCTTCTATATTAATATTTTTCCTAAATCTTCTAAAATGTTATTTATTCACTACTTTATATTTTAATTATTAATAAATGGCCGCGCCGGCGCATGGTTGCGCCGACTGGCAGGGTCGCCATGTAATGTTGGTGTTGTATGGGTGACGAGTGATAGGTTCGATAGCTGTGTAAATACTCTTTATTCTTATATTAAAACATTACTTATTATACTCCTTACACTACATACACTACAACATATTGGACACGTATTTTTAATTTTTTCGATTAAACAAAAAATAACAAAGATACAGGGCATAAAAATTTTGGAGTGGGAGCCTTTGACGTCACCCCGGGAACAAATGCCACACGGCGTGACGTCACACGTAACTTTAATGGGCTATATCTTTGTCATTTTTGGTCTAATTTACAAATGAAAAATTGAGTTGCCCTTATTTTTGAATAATCTAAAAGACGGACTGTTTACATTTTTTACGGCAACCTATTAAAATCAATTCCAAATCACAAAAAATACATTTCAAATGTAGTGTTAGTGCTGTTAGTGGTTTTTCTTAATCTAGTTTAGTACGGTTAGTTCCTGTGACATGGACCCCTTTAGGGTCAAAGCCTCCTCCAAATCTAGCCAATGCTTAAAATTAATTTGGGATAACAAAAATATTAAATGTCGATATTATAATAATAATAAATAAATATATAGGGACAATTCATACAGATTGAGCCCCAAAGTAAGTTAGAAACTTGTGTTATGGGATACTCAACTCAACGATCTTATATTTTATAACAAATACATACATAGATAAACATCCAAGACCCGAGGCCAATCAGAAAAAGTGCGTTTTTCATCATGACCCGACCGGGCATCGAATCCTGGGTGGCGGTCTGGCGTGGTAACCATTACGCCACTGAGGTCGTCAATAATGAAAAAGTACCAAAAAACACTCAGTAAACAAGTTGCTTATATTATAATTAAAAGCCAGTTGTACTTTTTGCCATATAATGGATGCAATCTTGACAAAATGTTACAACAAAATTACTTGACAAAGTCACTTTAAAACAAGCATGATGTATTGGTCAAAATAATATTATTAATAAGATCGCCTTTTGTTCGTTATATTATTAATTCTCACATTGTGTGTCTATATGTATAATATCGCAGAAAAGTTTTGTATTGTAAAAATATTCATGACTAGCTTTTTTGCCCGCGACTCCGTCCGCATGAAGTTAAGGACCCGTTCCCGTGGGAACCACATTGAATTTCGGGAATACCCTCCCTGATAATGTAGCTTTCTACTGGTGAAAGAATTTTTGAAATTGGTCCAGTAGTTTCGGAGCCTATTCAATGCAAACAAACAAATAATCAAATCTTTCCTCTTTATTATATTAGTATAGATAGCTAGGCTATACCAGTTTCCATACAAAAATATTCAAACATAATTTTTACATACCACCCTGCTAAACAAGCGCAGTGTCTCCAGATCCTCGAGTATATTGCTGGCTTTAGTGGTGATTAGGAGCATGTACAGTTTGTCAAGTGGCTGATAAACATATCTGTAAGAAAAGGTTGTTTTTTGGTACATGTTTCCAGTTTTACAAGTAAATAAACGAGATGCCTAATCAGAAAGGATTTTGATATATTGACATAAACTGTCTTAGTATTTTTACTATTACAACTATAATACACTATTTGGTAGGCCCAGTGGTCGAGTGGTTGAAATGGTTTGAATGCTGCGCACGGCAAACAGTTGCATAAACATGTCTGTTTGCCTTGGTCTGGGTGTTTTTTATGTATAATAAGTATTTATTTACAAAAAAAAAGTTAAGTATATTTATCAGCAATCTAGTACCCATAGTACAAGCTTAGTTGCTTAGTTTGGGACTACATGGTGTTGTGTGATTCGTCCAAGAATATTTATTTATTTATTTACAGACTATATCTATACTGGTTAAAACATAATAAGGGCCACAAACTTTAAGGGCTTTAAAATTTATTTTAGGTGCGTCCGTTTTAATCAATTTCACACTAACATTATAGACACTTACAACAGCCTGTAACAACATCACAATGTTAATTGTAAACATTGAACAAAAGTTGTGGTAGTTTGTAATACATTAATCTTAGAAGTTAACATAAAATCATTGTTGCAATTCAACTTACCTGACAGACTCTGTTTCCACAAAGGTATGTTGACGACCACCAGTCATGAGCTTGGGAAAAGCAGCTAATAAGCCCTCGATGCGAGCTTTCGTCATCTCGACAAACTGTCGAGAGACCAGGGCTGAAAATTTTGCATTTTTTTTAATATGAAAGAAACTGGCAAACATTTATTTTTATGCCGGGAATGCTTTATACACCCTCTGCCGGAGGACTGAGGGCCGGTGTGGGACTCACACCCACCAAACCATATGGTGCTTTTGCATTGCCAGAGTATGAGTACAGCTGAGGCAATAACTTTCATGACACAGAAAGTGGCAGTGGCAACCATAACCCATATATTGCATCATCAGGAGCCACTGAGGCTATGCTGGCCTGTCATTTAATAGTCCTTATGCATTATAATTTAAATTTTAATATTACGCCCAATGATTTGTTGGATAACATTTCTTTTTCTACCGTTATTAAAATTTTAAAGGAAGGGAGAGTAAAGATAGAGATGTAGGTGTTCTAGCTACGTCTTATTGAATTAAACACAGCAGTACGACACTAGTTCGCTAGCTTTGACGACATACAACCAATTTCCTTGCAATAGTTTAGCAACTACCTGAGGCACTACTACAGGACTACACAAATTTGCCTATTTATGTAGTTTATATTATGAATTGCTATATAATACATTACTGTATAGTGAAAATAGTTACCTTTCCCTGATTTTGTGCATACTGTAGCCGCTATAAGCACCTGGAAACATGATACAACATCTCTGTAATGTGTAAACATAAGCCGGATATTAAATACATTTTTAACAACAATTATGGATGTCACACTGTAATGGAGTATGTAAGTTATGTATGGGATTAATTAAATTATCAATAAAATGTATTTACCATTTTGAATTTGTTTCAAAATACACAAATTTCATGAAAAACAGAAAACTGCAAAATTGACAGCACATACGAGGTGACGTGTTTATATTTTTTTTCAGAGTGTTGCCCTTTTTATTTTACTCTCTGATTAGACATACTTCAATAATTCTTCTGTATTAAAATCAATTTATATTGGGGCAATACTAAAATTTCTACATTAAAAAAAGTCTATCAGCTCTATGGTCATTGGAAAATGTCAGAGTTGTCAAAAGTAAGCACAGCACATTTGGGTTTATTGTGTTCATTTTTCTGTGTTTTATAACGTTTTCTTGCATTTTTGTACATATAATTAGTTTCTAAATTTAGTAATTCGTCAGTGATGGTACAATGATGGAGCAGATAATTTGAGGAGTCTCGTAAATTCTATGGAATACGTTCGCCTATTAAACGAATCGGATAATAGATCGAGTAAGTAGATATTTTAATAATAACTACTGATTTAGAAGCACTTTAGGTCACATGCTCTCATATTCGTACGCTGTACTGGATTCCTTATCGCCATTATGTCCTGCTAATGGTCAACGATTTAATTTGCATACAATTCATATAAGCCTGTTTAAAATAGTACTAAGGTTTGCCTTGTCGAGATTATCCTGTCTTATACTATTCCTTATTTGAAAATGTTTTGTGCTATGTCACTTCATAGATAGTGAGTTTTTTTTTTAATTATTGTGGTTTGGTTGCATGAACATTCAGCTCATTTTTTGTGGGTAGGTAAAAAAAACAACACGAAATAAAGCATAATGTTGTCGATTTCTACATGTGGACTAATATTGGCAGTCCACAGTTGAGAAGTATGTATAGAAATGAAGACATGTACGTGCCGTAAACGTAGTGAAAGGAGGGACTCGGAGTGCCAGCCGACCACAGGCGACCACGACCCACTGATAGAAACGCCTGTAGTCTCCCAGGAGGAGCCCTACGATAATCTTAACTTAGTAAGATACATTATGTTATAGTAGTTAGCACATTTTATAATATTGGGTCCATGGCACATTTTTTATCCATGCACTAATCGATGTTGTGCACATTGATCACATTGTGCAATTTTTTTTATTGATTCAAAGATATGTATTTTGGCCAGTGTCTTTTTATTTTATTTTTATTTTTATGAAAACGGTTTTAAAAGATATAAATGATGAGATTGTTATTAAAAATTAATCACTGCTTTAGCACAATCAATCATTTTAATAAAATAAACACATAATAACATTTTGATAACAATGAGTTGCAATGAAATACTTTAAAATTTATTGCCATGTTAAATTACGTTGTCACTTCAGATACGTCCTAGGTTGTCTATTTGTCAGATAAGAATTTTACTGTCAAAAGATTTAGAATTTCTAACAAGAGATGAATAAATAATTTATACATAATTCACACAGCGCCACCTGCTTGTGATAGAGTCTTCTACAATTATAATCTATATATATCTATATATTATATAAAAGAAAGTCGTGTTTGTTACAACACTTATAACTCGAGAACGGCTGGACCGATTGCCATGGTTTTTGATTTGTTGGATTTGTTTCCGTCCCGAATAGCAGAATACATCTTAAAAACAATGAGGGTAGGGGTAGGGTAGGGTAGGGTAGGGGTAGGGTAGGGGTAGGGTAGGGATAGGGTAGGGGTAGGTTAGGGTAGGGGTAGGGTAGGGTAGGGTAGGGGTAGGGTAGGGGTAGGGTAGGGTAGTGCCTCTAAGGCAGAACAAAGTTTGCCGGGTCAGCTAGTATATATATAAAAGAAAGTTGTGTTAGTTACACCATTTATAACTCAAGAACGGCTGAAGCGATTTGGCAAAAAATTGGTGAAGAGGCAGCTTAGAACCAGGAGCAGGACATAGAATTTTTATCCCGTTAGGGTAGGGTAGGCTAGGGTAGTGCCTTTAAGGTGGAACAAAGTTCGCCAGTCAGCTAGTTATTGTTATATTATAGCTGCCGTCTGTGACATGCTTAATGCAAAGTATCCAGTAATTTGTTACACACACATACTTTAAAAAATTTAAAGGTAGAAATGTGTGAAAATATCCAGATGATATACAATAAATTATTCAATATATTGAAGTGTTTTTTATGAATAATGTGTATACGAATATACAGGAATACTTGTAGTTCTTACTTATTCGGTAAGAGAAAGACAGCCACTGTTGGAATATGTATGGTTACTTGAGTTCATATTTGTTACAAAACTTCATCTTAATTTTGGGAAATGAGGTTTTTTTTTCCAACCTCTTTTTTTGTTGCATTAAACGCTTTGATTTCCATAGTAGTACTATTATTTAAAAAAAATTATACTACAAAGATGGCAAACAAGCATATGGTCGACCTGACGGTAAGCCTTCTCCGTAGCCTATGGATGCTGGCAATACCGGAGGTATCACTCAGGCGACCCTCCCAACCCTCCCTAGTAGTGGAGCTCTGGAGACCTTACTCACCGTAGGAAAAACGCAAGCTAAGTCGCAATTTTTGGACAATCTCTAACTTTTTTTATACTGCTAAGGTGGCAAACAAGCAGACGCCCTGCCTGATGGTAAACGGTCACCGTAGCTTATGGACGCTTGCAACATCACCGGCGAGTCGCCGAACCTGTAAAAATCTTTTAATGCCCCTTTTGAAGAACCGCATATTATAGTCTAAAGGAAAGACCTTGGCGGGGATCTCATTACACAGTTTCAGCGTTCGCGCGAGGAAACTCCAACATGACAGTATTAAATTATTAATAAATCAAACTAATATAATGTAAATAAATAAATATTACATTGTAGACATGCTGTTTATGATCCGTAAACAGAAATTTTAATCTCGGAGGTGACATAGCCAGACCATTAGCGCAGAGTGATAAGCACCGATAACGCGGGATTAGAACCCCGGCATCAGTTTAATGTCTGTCGTTAAACATTTTTTTGCGAACATGTCTGAAGTTCAAATAATTTTTTTTCAGTAGGACCTCGCATTTACTTCCTGTACTAATAGTGCTAGTACATAATATCGTGTCAATGTTATTTAAAACGCCACTATTTATTTACTAGCTTTTCTTTGCGGCATCGCTCGCGTTAATTTTTTTATTGACAGCAAAACCACCCATAGCGTGACTTGTGGCGTCATATGTTGGCCGATAGCATCCCACACAGCGCCCTCTACAGTAGACAAAATATTTTCCCATTGAAATGACATACTTTTCACGGGATAAATAGCTTATGTTGGGCTCTGTACCCCTGACAATATATATACAAATCATAATGATCGACTGATTAGTCAAGCCATGAAGGAATAATAAACAAACTCACTTTCTCATTAAAATATTAGTATGATTATTATTATTTAGTTAAAGACAAGCAGCATTATGCTGATGTGTCTGTCACAAAGTTGAAAAAGTTCACTTCTCTAAGTTCCATGTTCATTAATTCATTTTTATAACTGTGCTATTTATATATTACTAGCGAAACCCGCGCAACTTCGTTTGCGTTTGTTTATTTATGCACAGCAGCGCCATCTATATCAAACTTTTGATGAAATCCTACGGGAATCGCGTACTTTTCGGAATAAAAAGTACCCTATGTGTTAATCCAAGGTATCAGCTACCTACATACCAAATGTTATAAATATTGGCCCAGCCATTTGAGCATGAAGAAGTAACAAACATACACACAACTTTCGCCTTTATAATATTTGTAGGATGTTTATTTAGTTTATGTGCTTATTTAAATAACAAGAAAAATTACTGTTAAAAGAAATCGAGACAAGCCCACTAGACATTCCCACCGCTGCTGTGTCCTGAATACTCCTGAATAGCCAGGATCAACAACGGCAACCCCAGATTGATGCTTATTGACGTTCCGTCCATTATTAAAAGAAATGGCGTAACAGTTCCGTGTTTTGACGACCTCATTGGCGTAATGGTTACCACGCCAGATTGCCACACAGAAGGTCCCGGGTTCGAATCCCGGTCGGGTCATGATGAAAAACGAACTTTTTCTGATTGGTCTGTCTTGGATGTTTATCTATATTATGTATTTGTTATAAAATATAGTGTCGTTGAGTTAGCACTCGTAACACAAGTTTCGACCTTACTTTAGGGCTAGCTCAATCTATGTGTGATTTGTCCCTATATATTTATTTTTTGTCATTAATTATTATATTTTGTAGTGGTAGAGCATTACCACTCTCTCACAGAATATCGGGGTAAAGCAGCAATGCGTTTCGTTTGCTGAGTGAGAAATGCGGAAGTCCAACTCGTTTCCCTATTTAAAAATTCAAAACTTTTATTCAGAGAATAGATTTTCACAAACACGTTCTCTTATCAGAGTATACAGTAATAAATGATTTGTATAAATTAATCTACTCTATAAACTACTACCATTTCGGAAACAAAGCAAAATGACCACTGGTAAAAAGAAATGGCGAAAGAAAACCAGTTACGGCCTTTTTTGTCATTTAAAAATATATTATTTATTTTCCTTATCTCATCTCTCCCTAATCCCTTGTAGCGAAAATCTTTATGAGAGCGTATAACACTGTTGTCTAAATGCGCCCTCTATGTATTGGTTGGTACTGAGGAAACATCCGCGATGATTCCTGGTATAAAAATACGAAATCTTTCCTTTTAAAATCTTAAACTATCTCCACACCATTAATCTTAAATCGTCCCGCGCTATATGTCTACATGAAACGTTATGAAATTCATATTAGGTATTATGTATGTATCATTATACATTTCCCGCCACAGTAAAAAGACAAGGCGCGGGTTATCGCTAATTCATAAAAGTTGATATCTTTCTTATCGCCATACTAAGGTCTGGTGTCAATATTCCTCATTAAGACACTACATAACGCAGTCTATAACTATGTGTAGATTGGCGTAAACATTTTACATTGTTTATAAGAATGAGAATAGAAATAATAAACTGCGATTGTATACAGACAGTAGCGAGTAGTGACGCTCCGCAAAGCAGATTGTTAAATCGAGTAAAAAATGTGATTCTAAAACGTGAATAAAAAAACAAAATGAATCATAGTGTCTATAAATATTTTTAAAATTGGAATGTGTTTGTGATTTTATTGTATTTTTAAAAATGAATGAAAGTGATTGAAAATATTTTTAAAATTGGAATGTGTTTGTGTATAATATGAAAAAGAAAATTAGAATAACGGAACCGCCTAAAAAGGTAATATTTATTTTGTTTCTTTTTGTGCAAATTAGTTTTTTTTTTTTTCATATTAAAATGTTTTATATTTTCTTTACCATACATACTACATACATTTATGATATGTATTTAACTGACTTAGAAATTAGGCTAAAAAAAATTATCCTGTTTTTCGTTATTTTAATTTTTTTTAAACAAAAATACAACATTGACGAAAATTAAAAACGTTATTTTTAATTAAATTAAATAGATAAAAAACATTTCAAGGAATTTCCTAATGGCTGACAATGGCTATTAATTTATTACCCAGGATTTAGATTAAAAGTCGATAATGCACCTAAAGTTGTTATAGATTATGTTTTTTCCTCTAGTATTTTGTATAATATGTAGGTACAATCTGTCCGTGATTAGAATAGGACGACTGCCAGTTTGATTTCTTGGTTCACCTGTAGGATGTCAATTCAAGTCAACTTTTTTACCCGATTGACCTATTCAAAAATTCAAAATATTTATTCAGCGAGTGGGTCCTCACAGATACTTTCTCTCGTCCATGATTACATTACAGTATTAATTTATTTATGTAATAAATCTACTCTATAAACTACCACCATTTCGGAAAGAAAATAAAAATGACCACTGTTAAAAGAAATGGCGAAAGAAAACCAGTTACGGTCTTTTTGTCATATAACAATATTTTTTTTTTAAATAAAATATTTTTAAAATAAAATACAGATCCAGATGCATACAGAATCTATGGCAAGCTCTTTTGAATTGTCACATTTTTTTCCTACCACAAGTTCAGACGGCAGATTTGTGCTAAGAATAACTGGCAAGAAACTTGTGAAAAAAAAGAAGTGAGGAAATGGCAGCGCTCACGATCCTATTTTTGTTACGGACGGGTAGTATTTGTAGTATTATGCCGATGATATTATGTAGATATGCATGTTTTAAATATTTATTAGAAGTTTAATGTTGGCATGATTTGAATTTTTCGATGGCAGGGTCACTTCTCGTAACGAAAGCGGTTTCAATCTCGTCTCACTCACGCGTCCACTCAATTTTTATTTTCTATGAGTGAGACAGCGCTTGAAGGAAGATTGACACGAGATTTAAACTATTTTTGTTACGAGAATGGTATATTGAGATATATTCGTCACTTTTTTGTGGTGTTTTTTGTAGTGGTGACGAATATACAATAACCCTTTAGTACTATCAACTTGTTGTAGAAACGCTTTCAATCTCAATTCCACTAAGTCTCAAGTTATTTCTAGTTTTACTACGTCACCACTACCAGGAATATCCCCGAAATAATTAATGAAACATGTCAACTTTCATTGAAAACGTTATCATTGTATAATCAATATGAGTCAATGACTCGAGTGTTTTGTCAAAATTATATCAACGCCATCGACTTGGTAGGTAAATAATGTTTCTTAGGGTTCCGTATAGAAAGGGTACCAACGGGACCCTATTACTAAGCCTCCGCTGCCGGTCTGTCTGTCACCAGACTGTATTCATGACCCATGATCACAGATCGTCATCAATTAATATTTTTATCCTTTAAATGTTAAGTCCGATTTATATTTTAAACAAAATAATAACATGAACAATTTGTCATCGTAATGCCGGGTACCTATAGACAGAGTGCTGTAACATTACATGAGTACAGACATTTAATGTATCATGAAAGGAGCATTCATATTTCATAATGTGGACGCAGTGTTTTGTTTGTTTTCTTCCTCCATCGATCGCGGCGAGCATGAGTTGAATGCTCCGTTCGTGCGCGTAGTGTGCTCAATTCTTGCGCGTAGTGTGCTCAATTCTTGCGCGTAGTGTGCTCAATTCTTGCGCGTAGTGTGCTCAATTCTTGCGCGTAATGTGCTCAATTCGTGCGCGCATGGCGTCCACACTATGGGAATTCTGTTACATCATGTCACATACTCGAATTACACTCAATTACAATTTATAATACTTTATTGATTCTTCACAATACTGTAAAGAGAATTATAATGTAAAATAAATAGACAACTGTTAGATGACGTTATTATAGATTCTGCAGAAATGGCAGAAAAGGTGGGGAGACTTCTGTAAAATGCCGTCATCTGTATCTGTGATTTCCCTCGGCGAGAGACAGATCAAAGTAAACTTGGCTAGAGGTCGTGCTGGCAAAAGTATTTCAATACTACTTGCAGAATATGTTATTTCTATATCTTTTCCAGTCGTGCGGGATCTGCACGATGTTCCCCTCGTGCATGTCGCTGCTGTCGCGGCGGGCGGAGCAGAGCACGCCGCGCCCCGGACAGGCGGAAGTCGTGCTGAACGTGTACGACATGTATTGGACCAATTGGTGAGTCTTTTTTGTATAAGTTAACCCTTTATTAAATAAAGAGAGATAGGGTTAAAGTTCAAAAGTAGTAAAAATATATATGCCTACTGACCTGAAGGTTTACCTACTGACCTGAAGGTAGTCCTATAGGACTCGTAAACCTTCAGTGAACTGATTAGTATGAATTTAAATGAAACGTCGACGAAACCGTGCGACGCGTGTCGCGCGACCAATGGACGTGGCCAGTTATATTGTAGTGAGTCGCGCGATAAAAGTTGCATTATTCCACTTTCTATCTTGAAATCTTTCTATCCTCCCTAGGGAGTGGTTTGGCTACTGGGTTGAGAATTTCTGATCTAAAGAAAGTAGAGGTCATAGACCATCTGACAGTAACTGACTTGGCATAACGACTGTCATCTATTTTCAATAGACGAGACCCTTTAAATTGTAAAAAAAAAACATTGTTTTTGAACCTTAAGTCTGTTCATTTTATGAAGGCAACTATTTGACCACCAGCTAAAAGTTTAAGTGGTAAAACCTTAGCATAAGTTGCGTGTTCATCTAATTTAACACGCTCAACAACGCCATCATATTTAGTACTTGTATATAATTATCACAAATAAATTTTTAAACGAGGACGAACAATAAAATATTTTAAATTAAGTCAACGAACCAAGGTCCATACTTGACCCAATTTAAATGTCAACTCACAAGTTGTTGAGTTATAAGGAAGTGTGCTTAATATGCACGCCATGTTAATTACACGCGAAAATAAACATGGACGCTTAGAATTATTTTTAGAATCTAGCCACTACTATGAACTGGTACTGCTCGTAAATGGGCTGGATTGACTGGGGCAGTACTTTTTTTTATGCCACAAAGGTGGCAAACAAGCATACGGTCGGCCTGATGAATGAAGCCGTCACCGTAGCCTATAGACGTTTGCAATACCTACCGGGAGTATCACTCATGCGTTGCCAACCCTCCCAACCCAACCAAGTGGAGCTCTGGAGACCTTACTCACCGTAGGAACACAACATGGCTGAGACCAATGCTATTTGGCTACTATCTTCTGTAAGGTGGAGGTCCTTCCCCAGACGGGCTGCTCCGATTTGAGAGGATAATCCGCTGTGCCCTTCCTCTCTTAAAAAGAAAGAGTGAGCCAGAAAGCCTAATTTCAATCCTAAAATTCGAATAAATTCCATGGAATTTTTAGTGCACTTCACTCATATTTATGGCCTTGAAAACCTTTTTCATTTGTTGACTGTTCAAAGTACGAGGTGTAAACTATTAATCTTTGTTTTTGATAAACATTGCTATAAAAGTTCCTTACACATTTTGTTTTTATATCTTTAAATTGTCTGAAAAAGAAATGACTAAGCGATAATACCAATTACTTTATCTTTTCTATACTAATATTATAAAGAGGAAAGATTTGATTGTTTGTTTGTTTGAATTGAATAGGCTCCGAAACTACTGGACCGATTTCAAAAATTCTTTCACCAGTAGAAAGCTACATATCAGGGAGTGACATAGGCTATAGCTTTTCCCGAAATTCAATGTGGTTCCCACGGGAACGGGTCCGGAACTTCACGAGGACGAGGTCGCGGGCAAAAAAGCTTAGTCATTTTTATAGTTATTGCAACAAAGAATATTGCACAAAGGACATTATTTATAAAAATCTTTTTTTTTTACCGATAAACCTATGTTTTTAATTAGTCTAGTGCCTGTTCTGTTGGGAAAAACTATATGCAAATGTATCCTTGTTTTTCTTTCAAATATCTATTTCGAAAGCAGTAACGTTCACGGGGATAGAGGTAGACAGTAGACATACTTTTTTATCGTAAGACATACAATGACGTGAAATTATCATCATTCCAACGGAAATGTGAAAAAAAACATATTTTGAAAGAAATATTTTTTTTTTATTGGGTACTTAAACAGAAAATTAAATAAATGATTAACAAAAACATAAATCTTAATAGTAATGTTAACATTTTGTACCTAAAAGGCATCCTATTAAATACTACCTTATACCTACTAACTTTGTGAAATTTAAATTATATTATTAACACTTAGTACATTAATTTTCATGTAGATGGCGCTGTATAGCGCTGCGATCGCCAAATCCTAAAAAAATTTTTTTAAATCGCGCTTTTGTTTCGTTTTCTCAGGCATTATCTAGTTATTTGTATTATGCAGGTACACAGCGAGCGCAGGCGTGGGGGTGTTCCACAGCGGGGTGCAGCTGCACGGCGCGGAGTGGGCCTACGGGGGGCACCCGTACGCCTTCACGGGCGTCTTCGAGATTGCGCCAAGGGACGAGAGGGAGCTGGGGGAGCAGTTTCGCTTCAGGTAATATAACACTATTAATATAATCTTTATTTCGTTTCTCCACAAAGTTTTCTTACTTCACTATTACATTTTGTTTATATCCAAAAACTTAAAATTATTGTATTGTAATTGTAGTAGTAATTGTACAATTCTTTATTGCACCACAATAAAGTTGGGTAAATGCCTAGTCGTGGGACATTTCATTTCTTTTGGATTTTAAAAGAACTAAGATGCGATTTGGTAATAATTATTATTAGAATACTAGCTGACCTGGCGAACTTTGTTCCGCCTTAGAGGTGGTAGGTAGGAAGGGTAGGGTAGTACCTTTCTCACCCTTTAAACCTTCCCTAGGACTTCCACGAACATTTCAAGACTAAAATCAGCCAAATCGGACTAACAAACAGCAATTCATTTTTTTTCTTTAAATAATATAATTACAAAATTTACTAAAATAATATATTATTTGGAAATATTATATTATTAATATATGTAATTACGTATAATCGCATCCTAGTACTTTTAAAATCGAAAAGAAAATTAGTTGTCCCAGCACTAGGCATGGTCCCACGATACATAAATTGACATAGTGCAGGACCCTGAGGGGCACTAACGGCACCGCACTAACTCCAAACATTAGTATGTATAGACGCTGCGTCAAACGCGTTGCCACCAAGCCTTTGAAGGCCAAGCGTAATTGGTATGAAACCTCTTGTCTACACTGTTTTAAATCTCGTTTCCAAACCAATATTTTAAACCATATGGTTCGAATCCTGCGCAAGGCAAACATTAGTGTGCATGAATATGTCTGTTTGCCTTGGTCTGGGTGTTTTCTATGTTTAATAAGTATTTATTTACAAAAAAAAGTATTTTAGTATATTTATCAGCAATCTAGTACCCATAGTACAAGCTTAGTTGCTTAGTTTGGGACTAGATGGCGTTGTGTGATTCGTTCAAGAATATTTACTTATTTATATGATACAGGCTTTACATGTGTTGTTATTTTCCGTTTACAGACAAAGTGTGCACATAGGTTACACGGACTTCAGCGAAGAGGAAGTCCGACGGTTAGTGGCGGAATTGGGCAAGCAGTTCCGCGGTGACAGGTTCGTTCCATTTATATGTCATAAAAAAAATGATTATGAACAATGTGACAGGACTGTCACTACTTTTATCCTTGAAATAACGAGTTTAATGTTGCTGTGATTGGACGAAGTCGAGGGAGTCCAGTAACATGTATACATTACATAATTTTTGTCATTTATATTTGAGTTTGGTTTACCAGAGTACGTGGGTTCGAATCCCACATTGTGGTTAAATGTTGAAAATAAAATGAAAAATTCACCACTTCGTCCAGCGAAACCGGTCGAATGCCGTTAAATCTCACATAGGCCGAGGTCATTTTTTCAATTCAAATTACATTGGAAATATTAATACTTACTATAACTATTGTTTCTATTTCAGATACCATTTAATGAATAATAACTGTAATCACTTTACGTCTGCGTTTTGTATGGTAAGATATCTTTAATATTACTTTTAAAATAGTAAGTCAACCAATGAAAGATAACAAATTTACAGAAGTAAGAACGATTTTGACGTTAACAATGTAAGCATGAAACTTAGTAATTAAATCGAGTAAATAGGCCGTAAAAATGTAATTAGTCCGTCTTTTAGATCATTAAAAAATAAGGGACACCCATTTTTTCATTTGTAAATTAGACCAAACTGACAAAGATATAGTCCATTAAAGTTACGGCCGCGGCGTGACGTCACACGTAACTTTAAACGGCGCGCCGTGCGGCATTTTTTCGCACGGGGTGACGTCAAAATTTTTATGCCTTGTATCTTTGTCATTTCTTGTTCAATCGAAAAAAGAAAAACCACGTGTCCAATATTTTTTTATAATCCAAAATACGGACTAAATATAATGCAATTATTTTGACCCTGGAAACAACCCCATTCCTTCATATTTCCGGGCTCGATTAAAAATTTGTTTAAAAGTTATATGTTTGTGATCTTGATACAAATCAATGTAATCGTTCTATGTCAAGTTCGAACACGTGACATAAAAAATTCACGATCAACGCGTATCTCGTCAACAATCAATAATATGTTTCCCACGCTAACCGTAACCTATTTCAACGTATCTATTTTTTACACATTCATTGTTTTCATAAACTTAATGCATACAGGGTCTATTATGATCATTATGTACAGTAAGCCAATGAAAGAGGTAAGCGGGGTAGAGAACTAAGAAAGATTTCGACGTTAATAAATGTATAGTTATGAAACTTTGTAATTACATAGTACAACTAGTAAAATACTGCGTATATCTCGCTTTCCCGTGGGAATTTTGAAAAATCCTTAGTACACCCCTAGACGTATAGAACCTACATTCCAAATTTGGAATCTCTAGACCCAGCGGTTAGGGCTGTGCGATGATATATTATATATTATACATAACCTACATAGTTAAGTCAGTCAGGACTTTGAATTATAAATATATATAAGATTTATTTCAGAAATTAAACATTATTATATAAATGTAGGTCCAATATTTCGTTTGTATCATATAAAATGTTTGTTGAAAATAAAATATAAATTGTCCCACAGGCGCTGTGCGAGCGAGACATCCCGTCGTGGGTGAACCGTCTCGCTTACGTGTCATCGTGCGTCCCGTTCCTGCAACGCTGTCTGCCAAAGTGAGTGCCATATATTTATCTCAACATTTCACTATTATTCCTGTTTGAGACACAGAGTCTTTTGTCAATAGGAAGGTGGAATTTCACAGCTTAGAATAATAATAGGTTTTACAAATTCCGTCGTGTGTTTTCAAGTCACTTGACGTACAGTCAAGAGCAGGTCGACCTTTACATATAGGACTTTGTACCATTCTTAAGTTCTATGTCATAAGAGCCAAAATTGTACTGCAAGTGTAAAGCTCGACGTGCACCTGACTGTACACTGATTTGACTTTTCGAGATTATCAAACAAAACCAAGTTTGCTCACTTCCAACCATCGAGTCAAATTTGATTGAGATAAATAGAATATGTTTTATTTGCAATTCACAACAGTAGGACACAGTATAGGACAGCCTTGTGTATTTCTATAAAATAAAAATGTTGAGGGAAAATAGAATAGGTACTTATCAATATGTGGAATTAATAAAAAATTCCTTATAAAATCAATTGTTTTAGGAAATAGAACCAGTGACGGCACATCACTAATTGAGCTATAATTGAACTGTGTAGTGTAGCAATGGTACAAAAACTAAATAGGCTACGGTGATGCTTACCAACAGGCGGGCCGTATGCTTGTTTGCCACCTTTATGGTATAAAAAAAAAACTACCTACTATTTCCGGGGATCACCAGAAAACCACGGCTAGAGAGAGATAGAAGATGATACGGAGGCACTCAACTCCCTTTCTAGCCACTGTGTAACAGATATTTTATTTCACGAAGAGCTATGAATGTTATAAGGCATGTACATGCACTTTATTTTAGTGTACGTGACCGATTTTACGAGCGTTTCTTAGATTACGCACATGAAAACACAGATTGTTTTAAAACAATATGTACAGATCGCGTCACGTAAAAAGAACGCTGGCGGTCAAGCTGCTTCGAAGCGATTGTTCGGTCTCTTTGGTGGCATGAGGCGCCGCATGCTTGCCCGTGCGCCATTGGTTCTACGTTTGATTCGTGCGCGAGTGTACCCATGCGCAAACACACCTTCATTTTCTTCTAGCGTTATTTTAACGTGACGACCGCTGTATGTGTACGTTACAACATTTATATCGGAACGTTCTTCGTGAAATAGATTATTTGTAATAGAGAATAGTGGTGCGATGCTATAACTTAGCAGTACATGCGACGTTGCAGGGAGTGGCTGACGCCGGCGGCGCTGCAGCACTCGCTGGCCGCGCACTCGCGCTCGAACAGCCCGCAGACGCCGCAATAGCGTGAGTGTACACCCATCTGCTATCCTTATCTACACTTATGTTATAAAGAGGAAAGTTTGTTTGTACGTTTGTTACCTCTTCACGCTAATTATGAGGATCATAGCCGGAGGGCTCAAAGAAAAACTGAAATTAATTAATTATGAAATTTAATTTAGAAAAAATAATAAAAAATGACAATTACTAATTTCTAAACTATTGACAACGTTCGATGTGTGAACCGAAGTGTGGCCGTGCGCGGTCGCCGCCCCGTCGCCGTCGCCGCGGGCGCAAGTGCTGCATCAGCATTTCGACACTGCAGGCATTTACTTAATTTCATTAAATTATGCGCGGCATATGATAAAATTATGGCGCTCAAATGGCTGGGCCAAGTTTTATGATATTTGGTATGTAGTTAGCTAATATCTTGAATTAACACATATGGTCCTTTTTAATATATGTATATATAAAAGAAAGTCGTGCTAGTTACAATATTTAGAACTCAAGATGGGGCTGAAGCGATTTGGCTGAAAATTTGTGGAGAGGTAGCTTAGAACCAGGAGAAGGACATAGGATAGGGTAGCGTAGGGTAGCGCCTCTAAGGCGGAACACTTTGGGGGGGGGGGGGGGGGGGTCAAATCACACAGTAAGTAAAAGTAAAAATCAAAGTTAGTTCAGAACTTGTGTTATGAGACACTAACTCAACGATACTATATTTTATGAATATGATAGATAAACATCCAAGACCCAGGCCAATCGGAAAAAGTTCTTTTTTCATCATGACCCGATCGGGATTCGGACCCGAGACCTCCTGGGTAGCGGTCTGGCGTGGTAACCATTATACCATGGATGTCGTCAGATCGGCTCGGCTTTATCCGGTCGGCTATATTTTTCTTCCTTATATCAGAAATTCTTTCACTTTGATTATTCATTTTATTAATGTGGGATAAAAGTGAGGCGAATGAGGAACATTTGTTGAATCCAGTGTACATTGGCATCAACGTCAAATATGATCCTTTTTAGGAAGCTAACTATAAAAATTAGATCACTTTAGAGCATTTAAACATTCTTCTTCTTATACTCCCACCAAAATGGTTCACAGTGGTTGTCGATTGCGACATCAGCGCCCTCTATTTAATTATCCACTAACATTTTTTTTTAATTTCAGACGAAGCCCTGCACTGGTGCAGTTAAGCAGACAGCAGTGTTGTGTGAACTCTAGATCTAATAAGTTAAGCAGTTTGGCGCATTGTCGATGAAGGCACACGTTACTGTATGAACTAGTTGTAACGCAAATATAAACTTTAAATAATTAAAAAATCGGTCAGGGTGTTCGTTATTATGCGTCACCTCCAAGGAGTGAATGGCAATTAGATATATTCACTTCTTACTTATAATAAAACATAATGACTGTATGTGTATTCCATTCCAATATATTTGGCAGAAGATTTCCAGTGAAATTCAACGATGATGGTAAGCAGTCAGCGTAAGCCTATGGGCCCTGCAAAAAGTAGAGCTCTGAAGACCTTACCGTAGGAACACAACATAGCCGAGACCAATGCTATTTGGCTTCGATCTTCAGCAAGGTCCTTCCCCAGACGGGCAAGAAAGATGCGGAGAGGATTATCCGCTGTGCCATACCTCTCTGAAGTTGAATAATGTTGTGTGCTTTATCGCAATGAAGTAATTTATTATCGGATTCATATTTAAAATCAGACGATTGTGTGGACCTTTTGTGCCAAGTATATTCAAAACTTCTTACTTATGATATAGTATAATGAGTGTATACAATTTTTTGTCTCTTTCGCGCTTCATTTCATTTTTTTTAATTATCAGTAAGATAACAGTGATACACTTGTTATACATTTTTATAAGAGGAATGACTATACTGGATGAAATTGAAAATAGCACCGGCAAAAATACCATAAAAATTTAAAAGTTTTTTTTTTCAAAGTCGACTTATAATAAAATTCGTAAGTAAATATTAGGCCGTGTTTATAACATGATTCGTATAAAAGAAATTAAAAAATGGAATATTGATTGGTTGAAATATTTAAAATTATGTCAACTTTTTGTAGATATTAGTTATACTGCATAGGCCAATGTCGTCTGTACACGTGCACACGTATACACATTAGTTCACTAAGCGCACACCTTTGCGTCTTTTCCCGCCTCGACACCCGCCTGGGGTAAGGTAACGCGATTCGGTGCGGGGAGGAGAGTGGCCATTCTACCTCGGGTTATTACTTATTCTATGCCAATACTTAGTAACGATTCTTATTATAAGTTAAATTGAAAAAAAAAACGTTGAATCGTTTTTATTTATTCTTGATTGCACAGAGAAAAGCTTCGCGGACTTAATGCCTAAAGGCATTCTCTACCTATTATTTTTTATGGTAAATATTCGATGACCTATTTACTTTTAATTTTTGCCGCTACGATTTTCGATTTCATCCAGTATAGGTACCAATCTGAATAACGATTCAATTGGTTGTATAAAATTATACCCGGGACACGACTGTGTTGATGCCCGGGAATAGGCAACCGTCCGATCGTTCTTATAATATAACGATAAGTCATCTACATACTCGTCGCAATGAAATGTATAAATATTTTATTCTTAATTGATATAATTACATCTAAATTTGTATATCTATCATTGCATTTGACTGTACATATGATATTATTCATCAGACACAGAAATAATAATAATAGTACAGTTAATGAAAGAGGTGACCAGGGTAGAGAACTCGGATTTTATGCCAGTAAATAGTAAAACCAACAACTTCGTTTGCGTATATCTCGCTTTCCCGTGGGAATTTTGTAAAATCCTTAGACGTAAGGTACCTACATTCCAAATTTGGAATCACTAGACCCAGCGGTTTGGGCTGTGCGTTGATATATACTTAAGACAGTCAGGACTTTCAATTTTATATAAATAGAGTTAAGGCATCACTAAGAAACTTTATAATTACATACAATACACAGTGGCGAAGGGTGAAATTTTACTCAGGGGAAGCCGGAGCAAAAAAATATATATACAGTGTTATCTTACCACAGGGATGGAGAATTCCGAATACCATATTACCATTACCATACTTAAAAGCACTGATAGGTATAATATGGAAAACCAAAACAGTGTTTTAAGTTTACAACTACCTACCTGTGAGCCACGAATACTTTTCGTACAAATTACAATGAAAATGTTTAGTAAAGCCATCTTTCCGTCTATAATCTATATTTTCATAAGGACAAACACGGGCGCGCTGTATATATGTTTTTTTATTTTCAAAACTGTATGTTTGAAAATTATTATCTAATAAAAAGTCTGTGAGACAACAACCCACGTCTAAAATTGCAGCCATTACGAATGTAAACAAAACAGACTAAACCAAAATAAACAATTAACTACTTACAACTGAAACCGATAAATTCTATAACTATAACACAATTCACACCGAGCCCTGTCCAACATTTAACCACGAAGTCACTCTAATCTATTCAAATTTAATAAATTAACAACAAACAAATAAAAAAAAACTAACAACAATACGAGCGAAAGCACAGGCGAAAGTGAATTGAAAAAATGTCATAATTTTGACAATTACAACGCGACAAAATTATAGTTGTTTTATTATTCAAGCACTAAACACATAATTAACTATATTTTTTACTTCTCAGGTTAATACCTCTGTTTATCTTTGTCGCACTAACGTAATCTGATACATGCCATCCTTGTCGTAACTCGGCGACTACCGGCTTAATATGTTCATATGATCGGCGTGAGAAAGAGACCGCGCTAGGAACAAAATGTACGCGTAAGAAAGAGACAGCCGCTCCTAAAACTGTATGCGGCTACAACTCGGGAATTACCGGCTTTCGACGCACAGGCACAGCTAAGCGACGTGTGGTGTGATATTGCTATTTATTATTGTATAGGCGTTTGGGTATCATTATTATGTATGAAGCGAAATCATGTTATTAGCAGAGTCGATGCTGTTAGATAATTCACTATTTTTAAAAGGGAAGCCGACAGGAATCGTGTTATTAGGACCCCTCGCCACTGAATTATGTATACTATTTATAAATAAAAATTCGAGTAAACCCTTCACGCAATATATAGAAAACTCGAATCATACAGCCCTGATCACCTCTTTCATTGACCGAGTACTATGTCAAAGTGGCGTACTGTGTTAGTTTGGTATGCTCATCAAACCAAAGGAGAACTTATTTATATTTAGTATAATGTTCATATGTAAACTATCATTACATAATAAAATATTACCGGAATTTGAACTCTCTGTATATATAAAATAAAAGTTATATTACATTTGTGCCATTGTTTTAGTCGAAAATCATAGATTGTATATTTCCAAAATTATAATAAGCGTGTAAACGGTTTGGCAAATGTTTGTGCCAATTTGGCAAACATTTGATTAAGTTTTTCATAGTCTTTTATGAAATGACAGATGTACATTTTGAAAGTAAAATTCCAAATAAATGTCCGGTTGATTTTCCACTAAGCGGTTGAGTTGGACACGCCATCAGGCTCGAGGAAGCCTGTTATATAGTAGCAAATGAAAAAGAACTACAAAATAAACGTTGCATAATGAGTGTGTATAATGTGTTGTAACTTTTGCACTTCATTTAATTTCCCTATTTTTATAGGGAAAAGAAGCAGGGTTAATAGTTATTGTCCCTGTAATTTTTTACAGGGACAATAACTATAAACCCTGTTTCTTTTAACTTGACCAATGTAGTAAACAATCTTAGCATGTCTTTTTAACAAAAATAGGCAATTAATTATCATTCACACCCAAATAATAATAATAATATAGTTAGAAATGGCATTTAACACAACACTCTTATTATTCTGGCGATTTATCGATTTTACACATGGATATTTGAATAAAAAGACACGCTAAGATTGTTTACTACATTGGTCAAGTTAAAAGAAACAGGGTTTAGGTACTATACATTCGTTAAACAAGATTTTATTAGTATGATGTGTTAGTGAATACATGGACAGAAAGACGGGCGTGGAAATAGACTTTTACATTAAGAGTAACACGCTGACGGCGGGAGCGGTGAAGTTATTTAAATACGATTCGCGCCGCGTTTCGTGTGATGTCGTCCATATAAATATATAGAATACAGTACCGCGCTGCTCCCGTCCGCTGTATTTCAGGCATTCATGTAAGATTTGAGTCGATAAAAATCGCCTCCTCGTAACCCGCCTAGTGGAAATAAATCCTTAGCTATTAAAGATGGACTCAGGCCAAATAGGTGTTATCTAATAAAAATCTAGATTAAAAAATCATCTCTAAATAATCATAATTAAAGAATAAACAAATTATTTTTTAATGTTTTTTCTTAGATTCGTTTGAGAATTATAATTAAATTGACAATGCGCCAACATTATGAATAGGGGTTTACATCGCGTTCTAAGGGGTCGACTGTACCTACATATACTGATTACATTAACGTCCATAATATTAAACTAGGACTTAGTTTTTCACTATTTTGTCACTTTCGTAAGTCATTTAAAACCACCATTTCCTGTTGAACCAACTGCTACGCACAACAAATTTTGGCACAACTAAAATTGTTCCTGTTGGACCAACTATGGCACAACGAGATAAGTTGTCATTTTTTAGTTTCCATTGGCACAACTAACATTCGAGTGCGACATTGTTTAAGGGGCATGTTTTGGGGTGAGTTAGGAATGGTTTTGGGGTAATTTAGGAATGCTTTTGGGGTGAGTTAGGAATGGTTTTGGAGTGAGCTAGGAATGCTTTTGGGGTGAGTCATGCATGGTTTTGGGATGAGTTAGGAATGGTTTTGGGATGAGTTTGGAATGGTTCAACTAACTTTAAAAAAATCACTGGTCAATTCGTAATACTTCATCGGTCAGTCTACAAAATTTGACGTGTCTCTACAACCACTCAACGTTTATTTGTTTTTGTAAGGTGTTTGTACACATGAAGGAGCCATTCTTAAGGTCTAAGATATTATTAACCTGGCTATGCAGGTTGGTCTGGTCTTAGAATGAAAACTAGTTCGAGTAAACTAGGAACTAGTTTTATTAACTTCCATAAAAGGATGAGGTTCTCAATTCGACTGTATTTTATGCATAAAATGTGTTTATTCACCAACTAATCATTTTGAATGGGTTGCTTAAAATACTATATAGTGAAAAATGTGAGTATAAGTGAATTTAAAGAAAATATTTATGGTACTGTCGACTCCTTGATATTTTTGAAAATACAAAATGTATATACTTAGCGTGCCTTAATATGGCAGCTTTTTGGTTACATTTGGAACATAATAAAATGAAAACAAATTATGTAACTTAACAATTAAGACCAGTCTTTTCTCGTAACAAAAACATTTAAAACCTAATTTCAAACAAAAAAAACGTGGGAGACTTGTGTAGCACTTTAGATTGAAATTAGGTTTTAACTGTTTTTGTTACTAGAATAGATCCTTAGTATCTTTACAGTCTAAAAAACCAGTAATCATCGGGCCATATTCTCTTTAATTGAAATTGTCAAAATCAAAATTAGTACGCTATCTCGCTCGCGCAAAATGTGAAATGAGCGAGATGGCTATAGATTTAAACTGAAACTTTTATTATGAGAATTGGCCCTCAAGAGTGGTTTACTAGTATTGGTTGAATTGTCTTGTTTGTCACCTAAAGGGATTTTTTTTAAAAATCTGATGTAAAAATGTAACCAATTGCCCGAACTACGATTATAGCCCCTATGACAATTAAAATAAGGTTTCCTTTTAAGAAATATCTAACGTTATGTGCCACTTTAACTTGTGTTTCTAGTTAATGTAATTTCGATCTTAATTCTACTGTAATACAGGCGATTTTTGAGTGTATGTAATTTCGCTTGTTTGTTTGTTCATTTAAAAAATGTTCAGACCTTTTATTATTTAATAGCGGCTGCACATAGGAGAGTATATATTTTTTAATGTAGCCTATGTCACCCCGGGGATAATTAAAGCCAGGCTTGTTTTTAACTATCGATAATATTAATGCTATAATGCGTCCCTAATCCTTGCACACAGTTGCATTTTTATCGTCCGATATTTCTTACGAGAGAGCGTCTTGTACTAACGTTATTATCGCAGGTGTGTGTAGGGTCGTTTGCGTCCTGACACAAAACTAGAACTCATATCGGAATATCTCAGGACGGAGAAACGCAGCATCCCTACTTCCATTGCGGCGTTATTATCGCAGCAATGTGTTACTCCATGGCCATCAATACAAAATGTACTGAAAACATATATTGCAATAACGCATGCGATATTATCGACCATTAAAAACGCGCCTGTTTGGTAGACGCTTAAATAAATATTATAAATGAGAAAGTGAGTTTGTTTGTTTGTTTGTTATTCCTTCACGGCTTGACTAAGCAGCCGATCATTATGAAAATTTGCATATATATTGTTAGGGGTCCAGAGCCCAACAAAGGCTACTTTTTATCACGTGAAAGTATGTCTTTCCAATAATGGAAAAATATTTTTTCTAGTATAGAGGGCGCTGTATCGGCCAACAGATGGCGCCACAAGTCGCGCTATGGGTTGTTTTGTTGTCAAAAGAGATCTATGTCATAAAATTAACGCGAGCGCAGCCGCGGGGAATAGCTAGTTAAAAATATTTTTCAAATCAGTTTCGGAGCCTATTCAATGTAAAAAACAATCAAATCTCCTCTTAATAATTAGTATAGATATGTTATTGAATACTGTTTACGGTTAGTTATGTGTTTGTACAGTCAGGTGCAAGTCGAGCTTTACACTTGCAGTACAATTTTGGCTCTTATGACATAGAACTTAAGAATGGTACAAAGTCCAATGTGTAAAGGTCGACCTGCTCTTGACTGTATCTACATAAAATAAATGTACACTACTTTTTATTTGTTTTACATATTATAATCTGAACGTTTTGCACTCAAAAATCACATGTGTTTATTTATTACTCATGTATAATGACAAGAATAATGTAGACGATGATTTCAATCGAGTGGTTAAAGACATCAAGTTGGTCACGGGTTCCAATCCCGCGACAGGATAAATTTGTCTTGTGTTGTTAAATATCATTCTTAAACATGGTGCGATGTCTACTTCTTCCTATAACCCTAACTTCTCAAGATTTCATAAGTATAAAAAAAGTTAACCTTAATAACTAGAAGACGGGGTCTTATATGTCAAATCATGTTATTCTCTTTCTCGTTGGAATTTCGAGAAATTTGATCCTTTGTCTACATCACAAAAAAGCCATGTAAAAAGGTTTCGGCTGGACATTCATGACATGAGTGACAGGCAGTTTTTGATACGCATTTTTAAAGTTAATGAAACATTAAATTGTAGCTGTCCTTATCTAACTAAATAAGAAAATAAGAGATAGCTTGATACTTAACTAAACTTAAGATACGTTTCAGAAACTGGCTGTCAGTGTAAATTATTTTTAATGTCCGTAAGATTAAAATTGAATTTCGTTTGCACTGGATAAAAATCTTTGTCGACTTGCAAACTCGAGATTCTAGTAAGAATCAAAGATGTTTTTACAATTAGAACATACTCAACTAGTTTCTGAAACGCATTTTTAAAGTTAACAACGCATTAAAATATAGCTGTCACTTTCAAACTAAAGAATAAAAGAGAGAAATCTTGAGACTTTTAAGGTATTAAAATGCGTCTCAGAAAATTGCATGGAATAACCTAAACATTATTTATAGTAGGAGAAATATTAATGAAATCTAAAAACGGAATTATTTATGTAATTAATATTGTTACGCACTTCAATACTACGATCTTCCTAGTATAAAAAATATTTAATGGATGAAATTTCTTTATTACAAATATTCTATTTCACGAAGAGTTTTTTTGGCAATGAATGTTGCAACATGCACATGTTTTAGAGTTCGTAACCTCGGTAGCGCTCGTAATCTCGGTTACGCACACTAAACGTCCATATGCACGCCTTATAACATTCATAGCGAAACGGGCTTCGCGAAATAGAATATCGGGCCCCTACCATGACCGCTTAAAACAAAACAAGAATTGAGTAAGAGACAGCGCAATACATGATGTAATGCGACGTCTCGTTTACACAATCGTTTAAATATATAAAAGGTGGTGGTACGGCCCCTGTACAATAAAACATTAGTCGGTTTCAAACCAAAGACATTTTAACATAGAAATCAACTTTCAATCGTGAAAATTATATGAGAATCGGAGTACTAGTAGGTAAATTTTATTTCCTTTTAACTTGCATATAACATGACAATAATAAAAAATTATTTATTGTTAACGAGAGTGATCTATCTCAAATTCTTGTATCAACCTATTTTGACTAGGAAACCATTAGAACTATATAAGGGCCACAAAAGAGATGATCCAAAGTATACCCAGGCTGGAAATTTCGTATTCTAGATTTTAGAGGATATTTATAAATACTATTCTAAACTATCACTATCTCTCTATCGGGTGGATAACACTTTTTTTTGCACATAAAGGTTTGTAGGCGTTCATATTAAAATCTTCGGGTCTACTATGAAAGTGTCCATCCGAGACAACGAAACACGTAGTGCTGTCAGAAAAGACATTACTAGTTAGAATAAGGTTCAAAACGTCAGTCCGTATTTTAGGAAGTTTCGAACTTACTTTGGGGCTAGCTCAATCTGTATGAATTGTCCCTATATATTTATTTATTTATTTATTTACGGTTGGCCCGCTTATTGTGGGTTTTTCTACTAAGGGAATCACTCACCTCCTTATAAGTGTCTTATTTATTTTGGTGGATCCTCTTGATTAAATTTCACACTAGAAACATTGCAGACGCGTACATTAACCTCATCAAACGTGTAACATAACATTACGATGATGTTATATAAAAATTGTGGTTGTTAGGTAAAAAAGTTACGAGTGGCATTTATTTTGTTTTGTGAAGTCCATTCCACTTGGCACAAGATTTCCAGTGAAATTCAACGGTTGTGTTTGAATTAGCTTGTCATACCTCATTGTGGTAACATGTTCGCAATAAAGTGATTTGTAATAGTTTCATTTTCATTTCATATCGATTTCTCGAAATTAGACGATTGTTTGTGGAATTGAATATAGTTCTAAAGGATTAGAGTAAAATTTAAATGTACAGGAATTTTGAGTTGTCAATTTCATTCTATGTTGCTTTTACTATTTCATGCGAATATTAGAAAATAGATTTTTAGTTCAAGCCTCATTCTTATCTGCTTTATCGTTGCTAAGACCTCACGATGAAATGATTGAAACTCCGCTATGGATAAGCACGCGTATTCGCCTTTTCTAGTTCTAAAGATTTTATTTAAACATACATTTTATTTACCATCAGGCGGACCGTAAGCTTGTTTGCCACCTTTGTGGTATAAAAAAATACGGTATAGGTGCCGGCACGTAACTTAGCGATGACCGTAAACCGTAGTAAGGCAAGCAAGTTAGATTGACGGTCGCCACTGCCCACACGATACCTTATTTTCGGTTTCTGCGCAGTGAAGGTCATCGCTAAAGTTACGCGCCGGTACCTATAGCTGAAAAATATTTATGTTCCTGCCTTCGGTGTATTACCAATTATTCATGCAGGCTTCTCGCCTAATGATTTTTGAAGTGAAAACTTCTTTAGCGGCGTTGTGCACTTTTTGGGATGGGTAAAATATGTTAAAATTGTTTTAGTGACATCTATCGGTAAATATTGGAACTTTTTAGTTTACAGAGTTTTATAGTAAATTAATTGAGTGGAGTTAATAATTGTTGTAATGCCACTGAGTTTGACTAGATGGCGGTTACTCATACAAATGCGAAATTATTCCCTTACCATTCCAAAATATTCAAAAATGCACAACGTGTATTTTTTGTCAGCCATGTCCCATTATTGGAGAAACTGGTGATTTTTTATACAAAAATCCATTCTAAGCCCCCCCCCCCCCCCCCCCCCCCCCCCCAGTCTCTGGGACAAACGGGAATAGTTAATGAACTAAATGCTTTGTCGTTTTTTAGTAATATCATTAAACGTATATTTCGATTGTACCGACCCCACGTAAAGTGGGATAATGGTAAGAAGAAGTATATATCATTCAAATACAGTGCTACAAACTTATCTGTGCTGGTGGCCAAAATTAGAACTAAATGAACACGCCTTGAGTCCCTTGACAATTACCTTCAATAGCTTCGATCCTAGCGCCCCCGCCTGCACAGATAAGTTGTGGCATTGTGAACGCTTAATGCAACAAACTGCCCATTTCAAGGAATTTCATAGATTTAAATATACAATGTTTAGCGCTAAGTTTGTCATAAATGAATTTGTTATTCACCAAAGTCGAAGTTGAAATTTTATAATTAGTTATTCGCTTTTAGGGTTGCATTTATTTTACAGTTTTGTGTGTGTAGATAGGTGGCTAGCATTATACATTTTTATATAAGCTAATTATCATGGAGTTTTAGTAGTTTAGTCTATGGATTTTTGCGTAGCTGGTAACATGTTTAAGGTTGCAAACTCATATTACAGTATCTACCAAGATGTGAATTGAGGGGTGGCGCCACTATCTATGTAAAAAACACTGTGGACTACTTGCAAAGTTGACAGAGGCGATTTAGAAGACAAAGGAAAAGTTAGACAAAGTGCTTTCCACTCTCATATTCGTCTAAGCTCAAGTCAACTTCGTTTAGTGTAGAGCCAGAGTAATAAAAGTATTAGATACTGGCGATTGCCAGTATAGTTCTTCGTAGTTCAGAGTTCTGCCATAGATATCTTGGTAGCACTGTACTTTGTAGTACCTACATAGATTTGGATTCTTTTATTATATTACGAATTTTATTTAGGGCCAACGCTAAAACTCGCGCACGGAACGAGCGTCCGAACCGTTCGTCAAAACCCGCCGCACGCGCCCGTACTCAATGGTGCTGCTCATACATTATTTACGTACAACACGCGGGCGGGCGCCCGTGCGAGTTTTAGCGCTGGCTCTTAGTCGAATAATTTGTACAATTTTATTGGATGTTTATCTGTAGGTTTATTGTATAAAAATCTCTATTTTTACTATTGAACTGTCGGAGATAACGAACTAATGTAGATTATGATACACTGTTACAATTTACCTGGTTTTGTTCGGCGGGCGTCCATTGTAGAGGCGATGCCGTCGAACGATCGTATTTAAGCGTTTTTTCACAATATTGTCAAAACTAATAAAAATATTGGCAATAGTATAATTTTTGAACAAATAAACTGTGTAAAGTTTGCATTTTGATGTTTTATTCCAAAGCATTATTCTACCAGTCACAATGCCGATCCATGGCCGAATTGGGGCACACCACAAAACTAGGAACTAGGAGTTTCACTCCCCAGTAGAAATGCGGTTCGCTATAAATTGTGCGAACCATGAAGCTTTCCGCGTACGTCGGTTGCGGCCAGCCCACTGTCAATTCAGCATACTTATTCTTTGGGTTGTTGCTTACTTTAGATTTACTGCGGAGTCTCACTTCTGATACTATCATAGTATGGAGGGTCCGGGAGGGATTGACATTGTAGTCAAAAGCACAGAATAGATAATAGTACTACGTACAGAAGTTCCACTCCGAAAAATCAATTAAAGAAATAGGGACTCTCGCTACGATACAATAAGGTGCAATTCAGCTCGCACAGCGCACACAACCTACAGTTATAATCACCTAGAAGTTGCCTCTCTTTCTATCGCGTATTTCTTACCTCTTCTGACGACGTTAGGGTTGTCTTCTTTTAGAGAAGAATTTAATCTGAATATTAAATTACCAGTTAGGTATGTGCCTATTTCTTTAATCTAAGAAGATAACTAAATATCTTATTTAGATATTCCCTTGGATAGCGCTAAATTGAAATCGGTTTCAATGCAAGAGCATAAGGTTCTCACTCGCCGATATAAATTGTACTAATAATAGATAAAAATAACATGTGTATCACTTAATTTAATAAATAGTAATATGTAGGTACTAAACTACTGTATTACTAAAGATAGGTAAGTATTTAAGTATAAGTAAACAATGATAGTAGCACTTCCTTAAAGATTATCGGTACGTGTTGTGTACGTACGTGTACGAGCCAAAAAACACATCGACGTTTCATCACGAGACGACCCGAACGAGCGAGCGCCCGCCGCGCTTCGCTTCGATGCGGCGGGCGCCATATTTGTAGTCTAAGAGCTAGCAGCTTAGTTAAGTTCATTTATTGTTTAGACGGGGTGATAACTAGATATTAATTAGCTAATTAAATAAAAAACACATAATCAAAGATCTGTGTATTTATTATTATAATTATATTACAATTGTTTAACTTTTAGGTATTGTTTGATAGATTTTTTCCCCGATTTAAAATTTCGATTATTAAATTTTAGGGTCGAATATATACGAAGTCTAACGAACAGTTTTAATAGATAATTTAATGGGAAACATGGACATGGCAACGGCGGCAATAGAATTTCTTGTAACAACAATTTAAATATTTCACGGCCTGGATTTTTATTTAAATAGTGCTCAAAATTATTTGTAAACACAGCCTCTAATTTTTTTATATAGTTATTAATTGTTATTTTTTATTTACTCGACACGCGCTGCGGCCGAGTCCGCGCGATGCGTCTAGCTAGCGGCACGAGCGAGAGCCGAGTGGTGGTAGCCTTGAGATTAACCGGGCGGACGGGTCCCAAGGTCAATCGTACCTAAACTGCGGAGTGGCACCCCCCTGTCAAAAGGCCTTAAAGATTTCTAGAAAATTTATTTATCAATAGCACCTTTGTGCTACGTAAGTGTTCAAATTGTGCTACGTAATTCCAAATTTACATAACGATGCTTATGCTTACATTATTCAAGAAAGAAATAATTCAAATCATAAAACTCTTGGTTCCTAGTTCTCTAAGCTGGTCACCCCATTCATTGGTTGATTGTACAATCTTGATAATCTCTTGCTTTATCCAGTATATAAACTTCAGGACAAAAAATAAAAACTTCAAAATCCTTAATGAATACATTTATTAAAATTAATCATTTATCGTGAAGTTACAAACTAAATATCCCACAGCTCTTATAACTAGAAGGTTTTGTACACACCGAAGCTATAGCTTCCCAAACACTCACTCATACACACTGCACGCTTATAGTTACCGCGGTGACCACACCATTACTAGCGATACTTAGTCAAGGCTTCTTCAGGTTAGGCGAAAAAAAATTGCATTATTAACTAATAATAAACAGCGAATTAACGGCAATATCAAGGTATGATCGCGTAAATTCCCGATTTATGATTAGGCGAGAAAATCTGGAATAACTCTAGTATAGAGATCACCAATACCTTTACCAGAGAGCTCGCCAAAGCGCGAGGTTGTAACGTAAGGATTCGAGCTTCTTGGGACAAGTTTTAAAATCAAGTAACGTTTTTATAGAACACGAATAAACGTTGGCCTGTTACCGTATTTGGCGTAGAAAAAATACGCAACTCGCCCAACCCGTTTAGCCTTTACAAATCTTAAAACAATTACTATCCCGTCACTAAGATAAAACGACAACAATATTTGTTGTTTGCGACAAAAAAGTCACCGCTGTACTTAGCCTTTACGATTTCCATAATGATTTTGAAGTAGGTAGTTAGTGTTTTTTCTTTTTGACTCGAGTGTTTACATTTATTTACAAAATGGTCCTATTTTTTTTTCTAGACATAAATATAAATAGACGTCGCAAGATCGTTCATCGGTGTCTTTCCGAATCCCGCAAATGGTGTTAAAGACCTTATTAGATTCATGGACTGATTTGATCCTGCGTACTGGTCAGGACCGCATACGTACTGCAGGCTGCAGATATTGCACTTAAAATTTTAATTTTAATACTGCGGGCGGCAAGTATGCGGACTGCACAGTATTTCAGCACGGCACAAAACAGCACGCGATGACTGCCCGCCGTAACTTTTTTACATATTGACATTGTGGAAATATAGACACCGATTTAATGCTCTTATTTCGATGATTAAGTCTGGCTTAAAGACGTACCGTACTGTGTTACAACCATTAGCCATAGCGCTGGATCAAATCCACAAGCCTAAAGTCTTGGGTCAGCCGAGTCCTTGTCTATTTACATTTTAAATCAATAATCGTCTTGTTTTTAATATATACTAATATTTATAATACATATAGTATTATTTGACACAAAACATAGAGAACACTCAAATCGTGCAAAAAAATCATTTCGAAAACGTGGAACTTCATTTAGGGCTAGGTTTTAGACACATCATTTGTCTTCCGGAAATGTGGTTTAGTCCTTATCCGCACAATTTACTTGCAATTTTACCAATTGCCAGTTTATTCTCGTTATAAAACCAGTTAAAATCTAGTCTCAGTTTTACTATTAGTAAGATAAGGTCCTAATTTATTAATGGACTTCCTTTTAACACATGACTATATAGGTTACATATGATCGTTTAAGCAAGGAAATAATGGTCTAGTATTCAGTAAAAAAATATTAGATTGTATTGTAAGTAGTTAGAATAATTTGCTTTCAACATAAATTCATCCATATTCAACCGTTTAGATATGTGAGACGCGTTGACGCGCCCTTCGCACCGCGCCCCTAAACCTTTTTTTTCTACTGACGGATGGCTACTACAACAGAGGCGCATTTTACCGAGTATTTCTAAATTTAATGCCTTTTTTTACTGAATACTAGACCATTATTTCCTTGCTTAAACGATCATATGTAATCTATATAGTCATGTGTTAAAAGGTAGTTCATTAATAAATTAGGACCTTATATTTAACCTTATTATGAGCAAGAGAACGCTTGAGATTGATACTAGATTTTAACTGGTTTTGTTATGAAAATATCTTTGAATGTTTGTACAAAGCTTATTTTTATGGATGTACTAATTTTTATATGAAAAATACATAACAATTTGATTGAATACTCGAGCATTTCGAAAACATTTAAATCAGTTTCGACGGAGTATTTCTGTCTGTTTAAAACATAGGAAATAACAAAAAAAAAAGGTAATAACACTACGTTTTTATAAATTGATAAATTTGGTCAATTACTGTTTACACATAGTGTAACTAATAACTATTAAAAATAACAAATTATTAATATAACTATGAATTAAAATGTTATTAAGTTAGTACCATACGTAAATTAAATAGCTGACGATTGCACACGATAAAAGGCAAAAGATATTTTAATCACAGCCAATTTCTGAAATGCATTTTACTTTTAAATCCACATTAACAAGCTTTCTCTTTTTTCCTCTTTAGCTTGACAGTGACCATGTGACGTGTCATCAACTTTCAAAATAGTTTAGAGAAACTGGCTGTAAGTTAGCGGCCCTGATTTTTTGCCTGGCGGTACACTAACTTATTCCTATACGAGAATTTTAACTGTCACCTATAAGAAGTTAAGAGCAAAGAAGTCCTAAAAAGAGTCCGAACCAATGGACCGTCTGGGGAAGGACCTCCACCTTACAGATCGTAGCCTAATAGCATTGGTCTCGTCCATGTTGTGTTCCTACGGTGAGTAAGGTCTCCAGAGCTCCACTTGGGGGGGTTGGGAGGGTTGGCAACGCGTGAGTGACACCCCCGGTATTGCTTACGTCTATAGGCTACGGTGATGCTTACCATCAGGCGGGCCGTATGCTAGTTTGCCACCATTGTGGTATAAAAAAGAAATCATTGCAAGGCCGCGATGGATAATGAAGCGCGTTTAAAACACGTGGCAAATTCGTCGTGATAGTTGAATAAAAAGATAGTTAAGAATTCCAGCTATTAATTTGAACGCATGGTAGTCCCTTAAATACATTCGTGTTAGTTCCTTGTATCTGTCAATCGCGGGCTGTCTTGAGGGTACGCACCCTCGATCACTTCTTCTCTGTTACAGCCGCATTCGTGCTTGCATTAGCCCCGCTGTAGTTCTGTGAACAAGATGAAGTTTTAAATATTGTGTAGACATGCAAAATTACATATTTCTGGTATTAAGCCTCAGGGCGCTAGACCGCGGACGGGCGTGTCCGTCCGTCGACGGAAACTAAATAAGTGTTATAAACTGTAGTTTATTAGAAAACCCTAAAAAGTATAAATGCAAGCGCAAATACAAAGAATTGATTTATTTATGAAGGACGGACAAGGTGGTTGGACGACATAAAAAAAGTCGCTGGAAACCACTGGATGTAGACTACTTTCAATCGGTCTTACTCGAAACGTTTGTAGTTTGAGACCAGTTTCCAGCTTTTAATTATGCCATTTTTGATTATTTATTTAATTAAATGTTTTTTACCTGGTAATACTGTGCCCACGCTTGTGCGTCCGGCGTGTTTCCTGCCTGTTGCTGGTTACCCTGTTGATACTGAAACAAAAATAAATGCTCAACACATCTATACTAATATTATAAAGAGGAAAGATTTGATTGTTTGTTTGAATTGAATAGGCTCCGAAACTACTGGACCGATTTCAAAAATTCTTTCACCAGTAGAAAGCTACATTATCAGGGAGTGACATAGGCTATAGCTTTTCCCGAAATTCAATGTGGTTCCCACGGGAACGGGTTCGGAACTTCACGCGGACGAAGTCGCAGGCAAAAAAGCTAGTAACCTATAACATCATTAAAAGTACAGCAAGACAACTGATTAGAAAGGTTGGTCATCCCGTTGCAAGATGTGTCGATGACATTTCCAAATAATCCAACAGCAAATGGATAGGATTCGAACCTACGGCCTCTCGAAATTCGAGTACTCTTCCAACTGAGCTACTATCATCCCTATTTAAAAAAAATAAATATATAGCCTATGTCACCCGGGAATAATGTAGCTTTTCAACGGAGAAAGAATTTTTCTAATCGGTCCTGTAGTTTTTGTGTTTATTCGTTACTACTTTCTGCTTTATAATATTAGTGTAGTATAATATCCATAGCTAAGAGAGGTAGGCCACCTTATAGAAGATCGTAGCCAAATAGCATTGGTCTCGGCCATGTTGTGTTCCTACGGCGAGTAAGGTCTGCAGACCTCCACGCGTGAGTGATACCCCCGGTATTGCGAGCGTTTATAGGCTATGGTGATGCTTACCATCAAGCGAGCCGTATGCTTGTTTTAATTAATTTAATCTATGCTTAGTTTGGGTCTAGGTGGCGTTGTGATTCCTCAAAGTTAAAATTTAATTATTTGATTAAATGGATATTACTGACCCCGGGCCACTGTTGTTGCTGCTGTTGTTGCCACTGCTGCCACTGGTACCACTGTTGCGCGGTGTAGTTGGCGGGCCACTGCTGCTGCTGCTGTTGCTGTTGGTTGCCGCCCTTGTTGCCGGCGCCCGACTGCTGGTTGCCGCCCTGCTGCTGGTTGCCTTGGTTCCAGTTGCCCCAATTACCCCAGTTGCCCCAGCCGGCTGGACAAGACACAAGGTGAATTAAATACAAAATATTCTTATTTAAATAGGCCTATTAACTCTTTCGAATTGTCTTTTCTTAACACCAGTTCAGACTGCAGACTTGTACTAAAAAGAACTGGTAAGAAAATCACAATGATTTTGTAAAAAGGAACTGACAAATTAATCACAATTAAAATCTCTGAATTTGAACCAAAACAAACATAAAATTCACAGGCGGTATTTTGTTAGTTGAATATAAATAAATGTGGCGTAATGGTCACCATGCCAGACCGGGGGCCGTCACCTAGGAGGTCCCGGGTTCGAAGCCCGGTCGGGTCATTATGAAAAACGAACTTTTTCTGATTGGCTTGGGTCTTGGATGTTTATCTATACATGTCATGTATTCGTTATAAAATATAGTATCGTTGAGTTTAGTATCCCATACCACAAGTTTCGAACTTACTTTGGAACTAGCTCAATCTGTGTGATTTGTCCTACAATATGTTTTTTAAGTGTATGGAAATGTTAAATAATAATTTATCATTTTTGCGAAACATTGGAACAATCAATGTATGTAACGTAACACCTTTTTCTATACATGTACAAAAGTGGTGATTATTATTACAAACCTAATAGATTTTATATTTTGTTAGAGAAGTAATCTGAACATACCTTGGTTCTGGTTCCAGTTGCCCCATCCGCCCCATCCGCTGGCCCATTGGTTCCAGCCTTGTTGATTTTGAGCATTCTGGTTTTGTGCCATTTGATTCTGTCCGTCCTGTCGAAAATAATAACTTGTGACATTGTCCAATTTATTTTAAATACATAATTGAATTTATTTGTAAATCCAATAAATTTTTGATATTGGCATTTATATGCCCGGAGATGAAACTGATACCATAACCGAAATCGTCTAAAATTATCGTGAGCAAAAAAAAAATATAATTCCGCCATATAATATTATCTTATTTTTAGCACTATTTCAAAAACGGTTGTATGGACTTATGGGGATTTATTTATATGTCACTTGTGATTGAGTTGTGACAGTATTCGGGACAAGCCCACCACACATTCCCACACCATCAATGTGTCTCCTGTGTAGCCAGTGTCAACAACGACGACCTCTAGATTGACAATAAGCGATGAAGCTGATTGACGTTCCGGGGGGGAAACTACAACTGTCTTGGAACTCACAACAAATTTAATCAGAAAGAATATAGTCGGAGTAGGAAGTATGGTTGTATAGACTTGTGGGCATTTGTATTTAACTTGTGATTGTATATTGAGTGGTGACATACCTTGGGCATGCGTGGCTGAGCGCCTCCACGGCCGCCGCCACCGCGCTGCCAGCCGCCCGCGCCGCCGCCAGCGCCTGCACGAAACAATGTATGAAGTTACAATCAACTCTTACGACAATCCACGGCAGTTTTCATCCATTTATGGGGTGATTTCTGGGATAAAAAATACCACACTTTTCAACTCTTATTTTGAAAATTATCCAATGTCCTTTCTCGTGACTCCCAACTTTCCCTATGATTAATTTCATTTAAATTTTAAAGTGAAGGCTCCTACTATCCCCGTAATGATTTTCATCTCAATCAGTTCAGCAGTTTTAACGTAAAGAGATAAAACATACAGATAAAGGTTACGTTCACGATACTACAATAGTAAGGAAAGAGGTTGCATTTTCTTTTTATAAATAAAAAAAAAAAAAAAAAAACAGTTATCCTAGTAATCCGAACGACGGTTGCTCAAATCAGTGATTTTTATTGGTTTCCAAAACTGACCAATACACAAAATAACACATTACTAGACACATATTTGAAGTGTATGACCTTCTCGATATGAACACTACATGCGTTTTTTTATTGGTCGGGTACAAAACAATTTTATTTCAAATGGAGAATGATTTTATAAGGTAAATATTTAACAAACTAAGAAAGATTGATTGTCAAAATGACGACATGCAGTTATTAAAAGCGTTTGCTACCTGGCGGGCCCCCATTCCCGGGTCTCTTGTCCTGCGGCGGGCGGCTGCTCCGGTTGTCCCGGCTGAACCGGCTCTGGTCGGCCTGGGGGGCGCGGGCGTGCGGGGGGCCCGGGGGCCGCTCCCCGCGCCCGCCCCCCGGCCCGCCGCGACCGCCGCGGAAGCTGTCCCGGTCGCCGCGACCGCCGAAGTCGTTGCCGCTGTATTTATGTTTCAAATCTTACTTACTAACGTCCGAACCCTATATGCGATCTCAATCATTTTTCCTATGTCAAATTGAAAAAGTCACATTACGCGTCTCTTTGACCAATCGATGCATTGTATTTTTAATCTATGGAAGTAATCTACGAATTTCCATCAATTAAAGAATTGAGATAGCATATTGGGTTCGGCCGTTGAAAGATATAGTTAATTTAGTAGTTTATTGTCAGGCTGGTGTTAACTATAAAAGTATTACTTTTTTTTTGTCAGATTGATTACTCTTCGTTATCAATTAAAATGCGTTAAATAAGACAGAATTCAGATGTTTATGTGAAAAGGATATCATATAAATACATACATCTGATAATAAATATTGCATAATCGGGACAAGCCATTCATAGCTGTGTCTCCAGATCAACAAGTGAGAGAAAAATATTAAAAAAGTAATCAGTGTGACTGACCGTGCGGGCGGTCCCCACCGGTCGAAGCGGCCCTGCGGCGGCCCGCCGGGCGGGCGCGCGTCGCGGCCCCAGCGGCCCCCCGCGCCGCCGCCGCCCCGCGACGCCGGGCCCCAGCGCCCGCCGCCGCCTCCCCAGCGGTCCTCTGAACAAAATTCATTACATATTATCATCATCTACTAATACAGTTGACAGTCGTGTATTTCTGCGCTATAATCACAAAGGTATATAAAATAAATAATCTAAAATGCCACCACACTTAAGTATCGACAGAACGATCAAAATTTTTGAGTTTAAGACGCCTCGTGTAAAAACAATTATCGCGAGACAATCAAATAGTTTCAAATAGTTTATTTGGCATACATAACGAGGGTTACAAATACAAAGAACACGATGACATCTGTAGGAGTATTAAACTGTGACACAGATATCAACATCAATGATATGAAATAACGAATCGCAGAAATACACAAATAAAAAAGTGATTTTCGTATAAAATTAGTTTGTATAAATTATAAAAAGTTATGATACTGACCTCTATCCCGTCCTCCGCCGTCTCGTCCGCGTCTGTCGTCGCGATGCCGCGGCCGGTCGTCGCGCTGCCGCTTGCCGGGCGGCCCGCCGTCGCGGCTGCCGGAGCGGTCGCGCTTGTCCTTGCCTACGCCGGCCGCCTTGGCCTCCTTGTGGAAGGTGTCGACGACCTTCCTGGCCTCCTCCTCGTCGAGCTCCGGGTAGATCACCTCGTCGAGCCACGGGCCCGCCTCGGGCAGCGTGAAGTTGGCTGCAACGAGACGTGCCGGTGAGCGTTGGCAGGGGCGCGGGTGGGGAGTGCAGCAAAGGCAGTAGGTCGGCGGTGGCCCGGTGGGGCGTACCTTTCATGTCCACGATGGCGCCGTCGGGCACCTCCTTGCCGTCGGCCTCCTCGCGCCGCTTGGTGCGCTCGCGGTACGTGTCGTCGTCGGAGATTACGACGACGGCCACGCGCCGGTAGCCGTCGAATTCCCGCAGCTTGCGCCTCTGCGCCGACGGGTATACGTTCGTCTGTAACCGTCGCGATATCGAAACCGCGCGAATATACCCGAACCCCGGAGTAGCGTCGTAGGTCCCGCGCAGACGCAGATGTGAAGCAAAACATTCTCGTTATAGATAGTGGTTGGCGTGCCATTAGGCAGATACACCTAGAACAAGCTCAATAGAGATCCCAAAACTCTTTATTGGCGGCCGGGGGCCGTGTGTCAAAGTAGTACACCGCTTCCGTTCTAATCTACTCACCTTGCACTACAAAATAAAACATGATTATGGCCCTACTTACGTGGAAGCAGTGTAGTCTACCAGTACTTATGCTACCTTACGTCTACACTACGTACCTTGTGAGATGCGTAGATGGAGTGCGTAACCTGTCTAAGTAAGTACTATGCAAGGGGGCGTGAACATGACGGGGCATTGTCAAAAGATCTCGATTGTTCCTGAATTAAGTTTCTGCCGTATGGAATTGTAATGTACGTGTGAATATGGAGCGGTTCTCACCTGATCGAGGATAAAATTTCTCCTTCGTCCCTTCGCGATTTCCAACAACCTTAGCACGCATTTAGCGCACTTGGAGACCATGGCGTCCCAACGGCCCTCGTAGCTGCTACGGAAGGGTTTACAGTCCACCTGGGATTGACGTAACACTTTACAGAAACAAGGGCGTAAGCGGCGCAAGGGCCTTACTTCTACGCTTAAGAGCTATGAGAAAAATCATTATTGGATACCAGCATGTGGTGACAGTAGCCGTGCCCTCTTCGGTCCACTGGTACCGTTAATATATTCGCTAAGACCGCTAAAGGTCACTTATTTTACAATGGCAATAAGTTGTTTCATATTGCACCCTGTTGAAAATACAGACGTACATTAGTTAAACATTTTTGTCGATTGTATGATCCGATTTCTCATTGTTCCAAACCTCAAGCTGTAAGGGAAAATTTATTAATATTTTGTGTGTGTTTGTTGTGTCCAATAAATACTAGTCAACTTTCATATATTGCCATATCAATTATTTTATATATATTATATTTCTAATAATTTCACACGTTCCATACACTCAAATATCTAGCATGCTACGGTTATAAATGAATTTAATAAAAATAAAAAAACAAAGCGCGCATTAACGATGGTTTAAAAAATAAACGAATATCAAAAAATAATTAAACAAAAAGCTATCTATTATACTTACTCTTATTTAATCTTTGAATAGACTATACAATATATACCAACTTAAAGGCCGTAGATTGACTTTCAGAGGGAATTCTGCCACACTTCTGACGTTATCCAGGGAAGTAAACAAGTGTTATTACTATTAGAGGTTTTATGTTGGTTTTTCTTAGATATTATGTTTAAAATAATTACCATTATGATAAATTACATGATTATATGTTGATTTTTCTTTGATACAGTGTTTATTTTGACTATAAATACTTACCATTATGCCAAATAACATGATTCTATGTTGATTTTTCTTCAATATAATGTTTATTTTGACTATGAATACTTACCATTATGATAAAATACATGATTCTATACTTACCATTATGATAAATTTCACGATTCTATGTTGATTCTTCTTCGATATAATGTTATTTTGATTGCAAATACTCATTACGACAATTTGTATTATGCTTGAAATATTCATGTTCTTTCTTTCAAAAAGCTCCCTTATTTTCCCTGCTTTTTCTTGGGCGTAATAAAACAAAATGGGTAGAAATACTTTCTTTCAAAAATTTAATTATATTATTTACTTTGTAGTTCGTTGCCTTTTTAGGATTGACCTAACCTGATTGACTTATCTGCATACTTACCAGTGTGACGTCATTATATAATTTTAAAAGCCTTCTAAAAGTACTATGTACAACCGATGCATTTGTAAAGGGATTTTGACTACTACACTACGTGGACAAATTTCTTTGTCTACACAGATTTTAAAACCACTCAAATGATCTAATCTATTTATAATATTTTTATGATTTTGAAGGATAGAAGAGCTAATGAAAAATTTGGTATATTCTTGAGAGATTACCATAAACACTTTATTTTACATTTTGACTTTGTTCCTAAAGCCGTTTTAGATCTACAATCAAATTTAATATTTAGGCTATAATTGAGAAATTTCACTCACGCAAATATTCAAAAGCCAGTTGAATATTTACTTATGAATGTAACCGTATCACGTTAATGCGCGCCCTTTATTTAATTTTAATTGATATTGCAGTATAAGAAAGTTTTTGATATTAAATGCATAATGCACTAATTCGCTTTTTACTCGTTTACATGGCAAGGTAAGTTAGCGATTTTGTAAGACATTTATTTATACAAATCCAATGAAATAAATGTAAATGTTGACGGGAAAAAGTGACCTTTCGGCTTTGTTTCTAAATAAACCATTACAGAACTAAAACTGGGTCTATTTTCGAAACAAAAACAGTTTCAATATCAAACTCTTGCGCTGTTCCGCTCAATTTTTTTTTTTGTGAGTGAGACAGCGACAGAGACATGAGATTTTAACTGCCTAGCCGCGTTTCATTATCCATCGCGGAGTTGCAATCATTTCATCGTGAGGTCTTACCTACAAATAGCTCAATGTAGCACGAACAGGCTCTAAGATTGGCCCTTACCTTGGTCTATTCTCACAAAACCACAACTAAACATGCCAAATTATAATAAACCTCGCGTAAGTGATGTGTGTAGGGTGTGGTGTGATGTCGTGTGTTGTACGTACCTTCATCTTGTCGAAGAGGGCGCCGGTGGACAAGATGTTGTATCTCTTGTCGGGGTTCGCGGCAACGTGCTGCTTGGCCCAGTACGTCTTGCCAGAGCCCGGCATACCGACCATGAGGATCACCTGATGATAAATATTTGCTTTAATACGTAGAACTAAAACTGATTTTAAAATGGAATGAGGGGGGGGGGGGGAGTGGAAGTAGTGCAAACTACTTTCTATTGTCTGGTATTGGTCATTTTGCTTTTTCTAGTTGTACAAAATTACTTACTAATTATTGTGTGTACTCTGACAAAATGCCATGATCTACTCTCTGAATAAACGTTTTTTGGTATTCATAACTCAATCAAGTTTAAGCCTAGATAACATTGATTTATCTTCATTTATTATTTCATTTATTATTACGCTACTTCTTGTAATAGCCAGGATTAACAAATGGTGACCATAAATTGACAAGTGATGAAGCTCAGCAATCTCCGTTGGGGTAAAACTACAACTTGGAACTCGCTTCTTCACACACTAGGATTGAAATGGCTTCCCTGATTAGCAACGGAAAAGGCAGAAACAGAATGTATGTGATAGAATACAGCGAAGCTCTGCAACTACATGATTAACCATTGGGTCCATCATCTCCATTGGGACTTTAAATTATCATCTATTAGCCGATGATTCTAGTAATGTAGATCTCACGAACTTCTTGTCTGTGGCAATCCATACACGGAGAACTGTCCCTTGTGGATATTATGTACTGGATTCCTTTTAGATGTTTCAAATACCTTCGAACACACCTACATGTACCTGTATATGTTCCCGAATAGCAACATCTCATGTTGGTTCCAGGTTAAGTGATGCAGAGCTGATGCATTTTTGTAGCCTCACACACCTGCACAGCGGAAGGGAGCATTGACACAGATCCAAGACTGCACACACAATCCTGTGCATTTGTTTGTGCTACAGTGCCCTGCAAATACTGCAGTTATGGTGCGAAGTAATCTACTGCATGCTAAAAATTTATTAGACCAACCAAGTATTGGCTTTCAGTGAATGTTGTTTGTGGCAGCTTATTTGAACAGATTTTGGACTCTCAGTGGCTAATGAGAGTCCCATTTACGATTTTTGTCTGTGGTGATCGCGAGTTTTTATACTACATTTCTGTCTTTCATACAAATTTGTCTTCAGCGACTGAAACACTGCTATAAGCTATGATTTTCCCTATATTGTTGTATCCTGTGTCATTGCGAATATTTCCGCTTGAAACTCTTCCCAGCCATATTCAAAGTTGCAAAATGTGCCGTATACTCCACCGGTTACAATTTCATCTTTAGGGTATTTGTATACCAATATGTCGAAACAGACCTATAGGTACCAAAGAAAAAAAATGGTACAGGCCCTTCTGGTGTTAATTATTCATTCTTCCCTATAAGGATTCCAATAGGAAATGTATCACTCACTAGTAGAATAATTTAAGTAAATGTATGTTTTTTTGTCATCAAAGGTGTCGACAGCATGTGTCTTGTTACCGTTAACTTCCGATTACTCTTTATACCTTGAAATAGAATTTAACATTAAAAATGTAGGTAAGCAAACATATGGGGAGTAAGAAACAATTTGGTGAAAAAACTTAAGATTCTATTAAATAGGGAAAAAAGTTTCACATGTTGCGAGTACTGGGTTTCAGAATTAATTTGATATTATTGAAAAATAGTGATTGTAACAAGCTTTTGAAAACTACAGTGGACAATTTATATTATTGTAGTGGGTTTCACTTTTGTTTACATTTTTGATCTTAAATTCCATTTGAAGGTCGAGCTGAACAATGTCATTAGAACGAGCAGTGCTCACCTCGCAGTCGGCGACGGAGGCGGGTCTCCGGGGCCCCGGCACCAGCTCGGCGTGGGCGATGAGCACGTACCCTGGCAGCAGACAGCCCTCCGCGCCGTCCAACTCCTCCGTGGAAGTGAACCTTCAACCAACCAGCTCAATAGATCAAGAACGTACTTTGATAGGACCTTATTACATTCCCTTATAGAACCAACTTAGTCTAAGCACCAGCTCCGGTGTTATTCACTAATTCAAATTATGTTAGCCCGTTCGTACACAAGGCGACGCAAGGCTCCGATACTCGGCGATTTTAGCATCCAACGACGCGAGTGTACGTACGAACCTCAATGGACTTGTATGGCGGTAGTCGCTTGGATACTAAAATCGCCGAGTATCGGAGACTTGCGTCGCCTTGTGTACGAACGGGCTTATAGGTATAAGTGACTTAGGTCTATGTTTATATCTTTATGTAACTATTTTTTTTATGACAGTTTGTCTGTAAAAAATAAATGAAAGAGACAAATTATAGGGTGCCGCGGATGGAATATACCTACACAATATACTTTATTTGCCACAGGCGAACACATTCAATTCAACGATTCAATTCAAGGTAACCTACTCTTACCCAAATTTCATTATGGACTGGACAGAGCTATCAAAAAATAAATCAGCGGAATAATGTACTCTACTGATAATGATGAAAATATGTAGTCTACTGATTTCAAAACAGTAGCAGTAACAAATAGTCTGGACAAAGTCAAAATTTATACATTCATAAAAAAAATTTCAAATTCAAATATTTTTATTCAAATGGGCCTAATATAAGCTCTTTCAAAACGTCTCAATTTTTTCATACCATCAGTTCGGAAGGCAGATTTGTGCTAAGAAGCTGGCAAAAAACTTAGCACTTGCTCTTTTAACATAACATGAAGAAAATGACTAAAAGATGTGCATACCGTCGGATAAACTTGATCTTCTTGTCTAAGACTGGCGTATTCATGAACTGTTCCATGGTCATCACGTCAGCATCGTCTGCTGCAAAGAAAAACGTATCTTTTAATTTACACAATGTCACAAAATAGCCTCAAGACTCGAGGTTCAATCGATTTATAACACTCCGCAAATTTCATAATTGTATTTTTTTTTTTGGGAGATTCGGAAATGTAAAAATATCTGATTGACAAAAAAGACCGGTATTCTTTCGCCATTTCTTTTACCGGTGGTCATTTTGCTTAGTTTTGTTAATTTATTTATAGACTCAATTATTTTTATGTTAAGAATGTAATACAGCTAGAAAATATGCCTATGAAGCCCTTGTGACTAATAATTTCTTCGATTCTTTGCTTAGAAGCTGCTCCAATAGACTGCTTACTCTGTTGGAACTAATTCTTTGATGAATATTAAATTTTTCAATTCGTTGTAAATTCGTTAGACCGACGACGCTTTTATAATTTTTTGTTTAGATGGTTTACTAAGTAACTTGAATATCATTTGTGCGCTAAAGTTTACAACAAATAAATGTTTTTCTATTCTATTCTAATAGATCTAATTGTATAAGTCTTATTAAATAAGTACTTAAAGATTTTCTTATATCCAGTTGAGAGAGCACTGGTACTTACAGGCTTGGCCTTCAACAGATACCAACCTCCTTATAGTCTATCGTAAGATTAAGTTAAGTTTCTGTATTTAAATTGGAGAAAATAAACACTTTTTTTACTGGACTTACCACTTGACTGACTTGCAGGCTCGTCCTTGACGTCCTGCGCGTCCTTGGCCGGCGCCCCGGGCTCCGCCTCGGGCTGCGCCGGCGCACTCTGCTCCGTCTCCATCGGCTCCTCTTTCACTTCGGTAGCCTTCTCACTCTCGCCGTTCTCCTAAAAACGGAAATATATTTTAAGAAATTTGGTATAACTATACCATTAAATGAACTAATATTTGACAGTTCTTGTGTGGTTTTTGGATATTTTCGAAACCGGTGTGATGAAAAAGACCACTTTTTAAATCTTTTGAATCAAAAATTTTTCTTTACGTTTGATTTGTGTAGTTTTTATGTAATATACAATGATATATCCGTTGTCTGGTACCCATAACACAGCTGGTTAAGCCTAGCTAACTTTGGGAACAGGTGGCGTTGTGGGCTTTATATACGATTGATAAAGTATGCGCCAAAATTTGGGCTCACGGTTTAAATTGAAAATCGATTGTCGTTATGCACTGAGTAATAAGTATAAGTTTCGAATTTCGTTTTACGTCTGCGCAAGCCAGCCGTGTTGGTGATTAGTTTAGTAACTTAAGTATTTAAATTCATTTAATTGTAAAAACAATTAAATTGCAGCATGGGCCCATCATTTATGATCTTTTAAAAGTAGTAAACACCAGTTTAAGAGAAGTAGGGCACAGCGGATAATCCGCTCAAATCGAAGCAGCCCGTCTGGGGAAGGACCTCCACCTTACAGAAGATCGTAGCCAAGTAGCATTGGTCTCGGCCATGTTGTGTTCCTACGGTGAGTAAGGTCTCCAGAGCTCCACTTGGGGGGGTTGGGAGGGTTGGCAACGCGTGAGTGATGCCCCTGGTATTGAAAGCGTCTATAGGCTGCGGTGATGCTTACCATCAGGGCCGTATGCTTGTTTGCCACCCTAGTAGTATAAAAAAAACACAAATGGAGTAATAAAGATTATGATTATTATAAGATAGACCTTACCTTTGGCTCAGCTTCTTTCTCTTTGTCATTCTCTTTCTCGCCCTTTTCTTTATTATCTTCTTCCATTTTCTCCTCTTCTTCAGGCTTCTCTTCCTCACCTCTCTCTTTCCTTTCCTGTGCTTCTTTCTCCTTCCTCTCCTTTTCTAATCTCTCTTTTTCCTGAAAGTAATGTAATATTAGACAAATATCCAAGTAACCACACGTTTGTTTTGGTTTGGATGTTACTTTTATGTATAATAACTATGTATTTTACAAAAAAATGTACAATATATCAGCGATCTAGTACTCATAGTACAGTCAAGAGCAGGTCGACCTTTACATATCGAACTTTGTACCATTCTTAAGTTCTATGTCATTAAGAGCCAAAATTGTACTGCAAGTGTAAAGCTCAATGTGCTCTTGACTGTACAAGCTTTTCTTAACCCTTTCAGAACTGGCGTGCACAATTGTAGACATAAGATATAATTTAAAAAATAAATATTAAACTCTCAAGCTTTCCGATTGAAAACGGTTGTATTCATTTGTTCACTTATAAAACTACTCAATTTAGTACTACTAACGCCATCTTTTAGCATATTCTAGCCATTTTCGACAAGTTGCCACCAGTGCTCGTGCGTGATTTGAACTGTACAGGTGAGCTCTTTATTTTATTTCAAAAAAATATAAATTCGTGCAAGAAATCATCTGGAAAAAATATAATTGGATATCTAATATTATTGGGGTCATGTGTAACGTAATATTTGTGTTTTTTTTTATCACCTTATATTGGTAATCTCGATTTTTATATTTGGGCTCAATTGTTCCCATCAGGACTCATCTGAGTTTTTTCCCATTGTTAACAGTTTTTTACGAAAATATGTTTTGTTTATATTTTTAACGTTTTGCTAATTATATTACTAAGATAAATATATAAAATTAATTATGATATTGTTTAGTTATATTTTCAGATGCAAAAACACCAATATGTTCTCACCGGAGGCGTTACAAGCATTAGATGAAGGAAATCTTTCTGACTAGTTGTTATCATCTGATGACGAAGATTATATTATGATTATATATAGATAATTACTTATTATGGAGATTCAATTCGTCCAGCACCCTTAGCTGCTAGAGTTGGCGCAGATTTCATTCACCAAAACCAAAGGGAGTTATTTCCACCTGAATCTGATAACAATGAAGGACCTAGCGAATTGTATGACGGCGTCCCTGATCAGGAACCAGAAAATTCAGTCAACTCCCGTGATATGTCGGAGATTTAACCAGAAATACCTTCCACAACTGAAGATATTTTAGAGGACCTCACACCAAAACAGAGGATTGCATGTAGACACAGAGAATTGGTAAATACTATATCATCACGTTGGGTTTTATAGGGCCAGATATATATCCTATAGATATCCTATAGATAGGGCTTTAACTATCGGATCTAGAGATATTGGTGGAAGCCAACCTGATGATATAGTATTTACCAATTCTCTGTGTCTTCATGCAATCCTTTGTTTTGGTGTGAGGTCCTGTAAAATATCTTCAGTTGTGGAAGGTATTTCTGGTTGAGTCTCCGACATATCGCGGGAGTTGACTGGATTTTCTGGTTCCTGATCTGGGACGCCGTCATACAATTTGCTAGGTCGTTCATTGTTATCAGATTCAGGTGGAAATAACTCCCTTTGGTTGGTGAATGACATCTGCGCCAACTCTAGCAGCTAAGGGTGCTGGACAAATTGAATCTCCATAATAATTATCTTCATCATCAGATGATAACAACATGTCATATCGCCAAAAGAGGTTGACCAAGTAGCAGTAGTAGCTCAACGATGCAAATTATCCCAAGAAGGCCAGGAGAGATTCGCCCTGCAGCTGAAATAACTCGTGACGGGCATTTCCCTACACATGATGATGGAACTGGAACTAGGTGTAAAATGGTGGGATGCAAGGCAAAATCTCATGTCAAATGCATAGTGCAAAGTTCATTTATAATTTTGTAATAAAAATGTTTCTAAATTAATATTATTTCATTTCATAACAACTTTGCATACCTTATTCTTATTACTATGTAGGACGGGAGTCCACATTTGTGCACATTAAGAAAAACTAGATTTTCCCGAAAAGTTTAAGGCTAAAAATTTTTTTTGCATTTTTTTAATAGTCTCCTTATTATACTTTAGACACATGGAATTTACCAAATCCATCGGATGAAAAAAAATAATTCAGGTCTGAAAGGGTTAATTTGGGACTAGATGGCGTTGCATGATTCATACAAGAATATTTAAAAAGTCCAAGAATATTACTAACAGTGCAACCAAAGTTTTTATCACATAGTTTTATCTAGACACACGCCAGCATGCCAAGTCAAGTTCAAGCTAAGAGAACTGGCGAGCAGTCATCATCATATCAACCCTTAATCATTCTACTGCAGGGATACGGGTCTCCCTTCAATTGAAGGTGATTAGAGCATACTCTGCCACACTGCTCCGATGCTGGTTTGCAGAGGCCGGTGTTTCACACCGCCCTAAGGCCACCGACTTGGTTTAACGACAGTCTTCCAACGACAACAGCCGGGACCGATGGCTTTACGTGCCTTCCGAAGCACGGAAAAGCTCGAGATAACGAAACCCATCCAAACACTGGCTAGGGTCGACGTTGCTTTAAGGTGGCGAGCACTACCGTGTGTAATATAAAATTTTAACAAGAGTAGTAATCAGAAATGTTACAAACCTCTCTCTTCTTCCGCTGTCTGTCCTCCCTCTCCTTTCTCTCTCTCTCGCGCCGCTCCCTCTCTCTCTTCGCGGACTCCTCTTTCTTCCTCTGTATCTCATCTTCTATAGCCTTCTTTTCTTCTATCGCTTGCTCTACCGGAATTTTCTCTAATGTTCGCAGTATCTTTGTCTTTGTTAGCATGTTGTATCTAAAAATAAATAAGAAATATACGTATTTTATGTTTAGTATTTTTATTTATGCCACAGAGTTGGCAAACAAGCATACGGCCCGCCTGATGGTAAGCATCACCGTAGCCTATAGACGCTTGCAATACCGGTGGTATCACTCACGCGTTGCCAACCCTCCCAATCTCCCCTGGTGTTTAGTATATTTAGGGTGTGTCTCTTATTGGTCAAATTAACTGTTTTATTATGCGTTAATCGGTAAATTGACTATTCACGACTTTGGTACAAGTCGTTTTTAGTAGTGAAAACTTGTTATTAGCTCTTAGTTATTATTTGTTAAATATATATTGTTAATTTAGCTGTAAGTTTTCCGAATAAAATAAGATAAAAAAATAAAAATAAGTCACGGTCGTTTTTACAGATTTTCGAAGTACCAGTTAGCCTATCTATCAGTATATGTAACAGTTTATCAGCGAGTGGCACAAGAACATTTTAAAATTAATAACATATTACTACTCTCTTTGTAGACAAAGAAACAAACATCGACAGCCCGATGGTGCGTTGGAAATAATCCTATCTTCGACACTAGAGCGTGTGGATTCGATTCTCGCTCGGGGCAAACATTTTTAAGGGCATTTGTTTTTGTCTCTAATCTGGGTGTAAGTATAAATTCACATATATCTGTTTTCTGGTACTCATAACACAAGCAGGTTACGCCTAACTTAAGCGCGTATTACACTACACGATATTCAGGGCCTAACAAAAGAGATGGTGCAATACTAAGAAGTGAGAAGTTGTAAGTGCTTCTCGCTTATTCGTATTGCACCATCTCTTTTGTAATGCGCGCTTTACTCTGGGACCAGTGGCACTGTGTGATTGTGTAGAGTTTGTTACCTCTCGTAACCAAAGTTGACTTTGTAGCACATGTTCTTGGTGAGCACGTGCGGGAACAGCGCCTTGTGGCCGAGCGACTCGCGCTCGAACTCGTACGCGACGCCCAGTTCGTCGCCGTTCACCGTGTACGATATCTTGCACGGGTTCGATTCCAGGTCCTGAAATAACATTATACTTTCAAATATAATACTAAAACCCTATGAAATAGAAGGAGGACGAAACTCTGTTGCCATGGCGGCCGAAAGGCACAAACGATTTATCACCCAGTTTAAAGATATAAATTTATTCAAAAATTTAAGTTACATAATTATATTAAAATTTGTTTCCTGGGCTCCACACTAGGATATATCCTGTGTTGTGGTGGCCAGTTCTAAAACGCATTTTACTTTTAACATTAAGTCTCCGGCTATCTCTTTTCTTTTTCTTTAGTTTGACAGACATTTATCTTTTTCTAATGCGTCATTAAGTTTAAAAATGCGTTTGAGACACGGCTGTGTCGGAGCCGCGGTTCCCCAGGCATCACTCCCAGCCTAAAAGGAAGATCTTCCCTTTGTGGCGGTCGAGGGTATCACCATCGCTCTCGCTTCAGGATACTAGTGGCGCCGTCATGTGTTCGCATTGTGAACTATCTTGGCGAACTGTGGTATCTATATGGCGATAGGTGTCGCCACAGGCTGTAAATTCATATTTGTACTTGTAGCTTGAGTAATGAATGTATGCCAACCAGGTACACGCCGACGACGTCCTTCTCGTTGATCTGCCTGCCGAACTCCTTGAACTCGCCGTTGTTGACGGCGCGCGCGCTCGAATCGAAGCCCCAGCTCTGTTCGCCGTCGCCTGCGCAAAGAAAATTTAAATGTTACATTTCCACTAATGCATACTAATATTATAAGATTAAGGTCTGGCTGGAGTGTGACATAGGCTACTTTTTATCCCGGAAAACATCTTATAAAAAATAAAATTCATTGTTATTTGTCAGATCCTCTGGACCACTGCTTACTGCTTACCATCAGGCAGGCCGTATGCTTGTTTGCCACATGGCTGCTTACAATCCGCGCCTTGAGATCTGACGTATCACGCACGTCACGTGATCAGACTTGCGCAGTAGACGATTTCTATACCATTTAACTAGAAATCGTCTTCTGCGCAAGTCTAATCAGCAATCAATCAGAGCCTCTAGTAGGAACATTCCGATGCCTAGGTATAGTAATCGTATTCGTGAGCAATTTGTATGTAAACTTAAACAGCGCCTCTGCCGGACAAAAAAGTAACTAAATACGGTAAAAACAAACACTTTCGTAAAGTAAGCGAATAGTAATCGTGCGTCTCATCTCTCGTGGCGCAGTTTATAGTAACTTCGCAAATTATTAGTGAATATGTTATTCCGCTTGCGATCTCGTAAACCATTGGGTGTACGAGAGTAAATACGAAATTATAATATTCCTGCACTAGGAGCTCATAAGTAAATCTGTTACATTATAAGTATTTCTATAGATGCAGGGTGTTTTAAGTCAACTTTTTTTTTTTTATATTCGTTCACTTTACAATCTTGATTTTAAACTTTCTTACCCTAAGGTTGCCTTGAAAAGAAATACACTAGTAAGTTTTAAAATGTACAGTCAAGAGCAGGTCGACCTTTACATATAGGACTTTGTACCATTCTTAAGTTTTATGTCATAAGAGGCAAAATTGTATTGCAAGTGTAAAGCTCGTCGTGCACCTGACTGTACTAATAGTTTTTCATATGTGTATTGCAAATAAAGCGTCTATCTACAATGTGGGCTTAGGTTTTCGTTACCCAGATGCAGCGACGAGTCGTCCGTGGACCAGCCCATCCGGATCCCGGCGGCGACGGGGTCCTTCTCGGCCATCTCGGTGGTGGTGACCACTGCCCCGACGCGCACCTGACAATTCAACATTTTTAATTTCTTTGTCTTGTCATTTACAACATGTATACATATCGGGACAAGCTCACAAATTCATGCAAAAAATGTATAAAATCTATTACTACCCTCAAAGAGGGCAGTAATGGATTTTCATTCATTTTTACCTCCCGGGTGTCCATCCGGAGGTCGACGATGACGTCATCAATTACAGAAAAAAGTGAATATCGCGTTGAATTCCTCTCCGTCCTTTCCTTACAGGTGTAGTATAAAGTACTATGCAACCCTCGCGATTTCCACCTCGGGAATATTGCGGAGGGCCTCGTCGGAAAACACTACTGCCTTAGTGAAAAATGTACTATTGGTCAATAATAGTAGATTTTACAACAAGTGCACAAAACGAACTATTTCTATCCGAGACTTTTAGCAGCCCGAGCCGAAGGCGAGGGCTGATAGTAACGTCGAGGATAAAAATGGTTTTGTGGACGAGTTATAAACTCTGCTTTTCACTTCGATTGCGAGGAAATAAATTAATAAACGCACGAAAAAACAAGAATTGTTTCTCGCCGCTTTTTTATATATCTTACGACATTGATATTAGGCTTGGGCTGCAGACCTATACAGCCTACTATTCAATTAATTTTGTAATAAGGCTTGGGCTGCAGACCTATACAGCCTACTATTCAATTAATTTTGTAATAAAATAATTTTCTTAAATTAATTAAATAACCTACCGTACTTTAATTTAAATTTTAATATCTTTTATGACTTAAAAAACACTTATGGCAAATAAATTAAAGTAAATATTATAAAATAACAAATTCTATCTCTGAACTTTTTATTGTGTTTGACTGTATGGCTCATTTCCTTTGCCTTAATATAAATACATTTATGAGTAGATACGTTTTTGCCCTTGTGCACAAAATTCGATTTTGTACAGCCTATATCCTGCGCAAATAAGCATTTTCTGAGCATGAGAAGTGAAAAGATTATTATTACCATGTATTTGCAACACATTTGTATGCCTATAAGGCTGATCGCTTGTTCTAATCTAATTATAATTTATTCTAACACCTGTGTATCACGAATAAATGATTTGATTACCTCGAAGCACACCCTGCCCTGCGAGACGCCGTGCGAGGCCCGGGCGCCGGCCCACGCGAACGAGAAGGCTCCGTCGCTGAGAGGGACCACGCTCGACAGCTCTGGTAGCTCCAGGTACTGGTTCAGGTCGCTGTCGTCTATGAAGCAATTTCTATTATTAACTCAAGAAACACTGGTAAACGTTATGTTACAAGTTGATGTGTCTGTAATGTTTCTAATGTGAAATGGGTTCAAAAGAATCAACCAAAAGAAAAAAATTACGTTCTTTTTTAAGAAATTAAAATATAAAAGTCGCTGTATACATAACGTGTTTTTTCCCGGACGGGACGGGAAGTTAAATATAGTTCCATACAAAATGTATGTGAATATGCATATGTCGCGGACACACGGACGGGACGGGAACGTGGCCGTTTCGAACAAAGAGTCACGTCCCCGTCCCGTCCAAGGTATTATCCCGTTGCGTATACAGAGACCTTAATTTGTTTTTTCTAATAATTGTTTATTGTGTTAATCAAATTAAATTAACTTTTAGGAGCCTTTTCCCTTTTATATTTACTGCCTAAATCTTTGAAATTTATACAAATGTAAATAAATTTTATTTTTTAATTGTAATTTTACTTGCGATCTCGCAAATCATTAAACCTACGAGAGTAAATACAAAATAATAATCTTCCTGCATTGGAAACTTATAAGTAAATATTTCACTTACAAGTATTTCAATAAATGCAGGCATATCTATAGAGGCATATTAGTATTGGCGTGATGCACATTCAGGAAAGATATAATTCAAGATTCGTTAACTAAACTGTGGAGAAAGACTTCCAGATATTGTTGTTACGAACTAGCTATCGGGCTGGAAGTAAATACTTTTTGATACTTTATTATTTTTAATGTTTTAAATGTCTTTGTCTTCTTATATTCTCCATTGTTCATTCTATCGATATTTCCTGTACTGTACGTATCTTTTTATATTATATTTCTTTATTCTACTTTGAGCTCTCTGATTTATACTTCTCTCAATCTTTATAAATTGTGATTAATAAATAAATACTTACACCAAGAAAGTGTGACCTTGTCATCATTGAGGTCAGGTTCAGAGATTTTGTTTGATGCCGCTGCATCCTTCTTCCCAGGCGTCTTTACCTGTAAACACAGTTCAATGTTTAACAAGTGATGATTTGGCCATCTCATCAATTTTATAACCGACTGCGCCATAAACACTAAGAATATTACATGGCGCAGTCGGTTATAAATAACACATAACATTGTTTTTTAGCAAGATTAAGTGTACAATATAGGTCTTAAATTAAATATGCACCTTAACTTAGACACTCTTTCAAAAAAAAATATGTTTAATGGCGCGTAATTAGAATTAAATTATCGCCTAATATAATTGATTATTTACCATAGCTTGCGCTATTAATATATTCGTTTTTTATTGTGTTAGTCACGTTATTTAGTTCTAAATTTTAATAATTCGGGATTTAAGTCTACAAATAAATCAATTATAGAAATATTTGTTTGGATTTGTGTCATATACGATACGTAAAAGGCAATATTATACCCTTTCAGTGCGCGCGCGCTGACGTCATAATTGGCGCGGGTTGTCACTCGGGAATGCGGAACGAGTCATAAAAAATGTTATTGCCCCTTTTTTTGTATATTGTATGTACTAGATATCATGATGAATGTAGCTACTAATAGTTAAATAATATATAGTAAAACTTTTTTGGTAAAATATGAAAATTGATGATTGAAATTTTTCTTTCCGACCCAAACTCATTAAAAAAAATATATATTATTATAATGTTTTGTGTTTATTTACATCCTTATCAGCTATTTCACATTATAAAATTATTAAACCACACTACTCCATATGTTTTGTTATTCCCACTGACAATAAAGTCTCCCAAGAAAGTACGATGGCTATTTAGACGATAAACTACATGTTTTAATAGAATAAATAAGCGATACTAACAGACTCCTCGGGCGGCGTGAGTACATCCCCCGTGGTCTCCACCCCGCCGTAGTAGTTACTCCAGCGAGCCCTCTTGCCTTGCTTGTATTTCAACCGTTGTAACTTTCTCGGGTTCTATATAAATAAATTCTTTATTTGTATATCAAACGAAAAATAGTGTTTACACTAATTTACAAGTAACTATTATGGCTAGTGAAAACGATTAGTACATTTACAGACCCGTCGCACATGCCCACACTCGCATTGGCACATTCCCACACTCGCATTGGCCGTCACGAGCCGCAGTATTTAAAACCTATGGCGCAGTACCAAACTCCGCATTTGCTCTCACGTGTCGGTCGACGCAGGCACGTACTACATGGAAACGTGAGAGCAATGCGAGTGTGGGCATGTGCGGCGCGCGTGAGTGATACCCCCGGTATTGCAAGCGCCATAGGCTACGGTGACCGTTTACCATCAGGCGGATGGTATGCTTGTTTTTTCCTTAGTGGTTAAGGTGCATTAAAGGTTATGTAATCAGGACATAATATATTAGTCACTAAATTAGTAAGAAGAATGTTGTTAATTAAACTTGTTCCCCGACCAACTGTAACGCACGACTTAATCTCTCAAGTCTAATGATCTTTTAAGTAATTTCCTAAGTAGTTAATTTAAGGTTTAATTTTCCTAAGATATTGACAGGGTTCGGTAAATAATAATATCAACACGCGGCGTTTATGGCGCGATACCCCACGGTCCGGTGGTTCGGTACCGGACCGATCGTCTAGCAGCGCTTTAAGAGTGCAATAAGACACAGATTACAATAATGCCGTTGTTGCAATTACACTAGTCTGCAAGTGTGTGTATACTGTATATGCTGTATGTATACTGTGTATAATACTGTATGTATACTGTGTCCTGTTGTGTATTACAAATAAAGCATATTCAATCTATCTAATCTAGTATTTTTGTGTACTCACTTGAGAGATTTCCTCGAGCTTCTTGGCCTGTTCCTCGGCCACTTGTTTCTCGAGTTCAATCCGTTCTTGTTCTTTAACTTTGAGCCTTTCATTCATTTTCTCCCATTCCTCCTCTTCTGTCAGCGGTCTGTTTTCATCTTTCTGCAATTTATAATAGAAAATTATAATGTATACTGGAGGAAAAACCCTGGCGCATATATGTCAGTATGTCGTATGCTACGTCATAACGTTGTATGCAGAAATATGCTATTACTTATTAACTGTGAGTAAAGATTACACTGAGCTAATGACCTTTTTGGATGGCTGCAGCAAACATGTACGTGTTCTTTAAAAAATATATCCAGTGTTAAATAGTATTATTGTAATAGTGAATGTGTGTACAAGGAGAAATGCCAATGACTTGTGTAAGCAGTTATAAAACTATACGTCGTTTAAAGAAGCGACGTGACATATTTGATGAGGACAACAGTCAATCAGAATGACTCTTTAAATTCAAGGACTGGCTCCGTTGGGAGTACCATCAAGACTGATCGCATGATTTTAAAAAAAGGCTGATATAAAACAAACCTCTTTCGTAGCTTCCTCTCTGTCGTCGGCCTTTTTACCGGATTCTTCCTCTTCCATTTTTTCCACGTCATTCTTCTCGCTTTTATCGGCCGACGGCTCCATTGGTTCGTCTATGAATGATAATTGAACATTGAGATCTAGATAAAACCGTTTTTACTGCAATCCCTTTGTATCCAGGGTGAAAGGATTCCGGGATAGGAAAAAGACCAACTATCACGATCTTTTATAAGATGATTTATTGCGACTTGTAGATGAGATATTAAAATCCTTGCGAAATTTCATTAAAATCAAATCGTTTATTCAGAGACTAGCCCTTCACAGGCACATTCTGTAGTTATGTACATTTTTATAATCATTTCCAATTGTATAAACTAAATAATAATACTACCGTTTCGGAAACAAAGCTAAATATAAATACCGGACAATAGAAATGACGAAAGAAAACCGGTTACGGCCTTTTCTGCCTATATACGTGTACATCTTTAAAAAAAAGCGTTTTACACTTTGGAAAAAAAATCTACATTTATTTAGCTATACCTAACATCATTGCTTCCAACATAAAAATACGCAAAAGTCAATTACAAATTTCACTTGTTAGCAAAAAAAAACACTCACATACACAGCAAAAATATCACTTTATGAATAGTTAAAATTGTTATCAATCAATACATTTTTCAAGGCGTTTCACGGCATGAAAAACAACTGCACTAATGCCACACGACACAATCGATATATCGAAACGTACTTTTACCGTGTCATTGTGAAATCACATTAAAATTAACTTCGACATTGAGATCCACTGATATGAATATGTAATAGGTTTTTGTATTATTACAAAAGCGTTGAATTTTACAAAAAGTTAATGACATATTACTGTACAAACTACTGTAAAAAATATTAGAGACACAAAACGGCTCGGTTTCACCTGTCCCGAATAACCTATTCGTCAAATAAAAGAACCAAAGTGAGTACAGTAAGTACTAAAATATATAAAATAATTGTAATTAAAGTTAAATTAAGTCCGCACCTCTTCTATATAGGCCATTCAAGTCAAGTGCTAGTAGGTTAAAAAATATTGTCGTGCAAAAGTATTTCTTGTAGAACTACTTGCAAAATAAATGATTTTTTTTTGTTTTTTCACGCATTACAGCGTACGCCAGGTTCTTTAATTGTAATTTTAGATTATTAAGACCCAACTAACATCATCAAGGATGCATTAACATATTGAGTATTAAACTAATACTGCAACACAAAAAAAGTTTTAGGGTTCCGTTGTAAAATAACAAGGAACTCTTATAGTTTCGCCATGTCCGTCTGTTTACAAATTCTAAACTAGGATTATTATTACTGAATTATAAATAGAAAACTAACCTTCATTTTCAACATCTTCTTTAACTTGAATGGGTGATTGACTCCTGAAAAGAAGCATGATTTTTTAATACGTACACGTAAAGGTCTATTCAGAGTTTTCGGTCACTTTCGAACGTGTTAACACTTTTATAAGACGACGAAATTGAAAAATAGCTTCATATTGTGAATTTACCAGACGCGTGTTACATATTCAAATTATCCAGGTTGCTCAATTAAAATGTGAGCAAGAAAGCCACATAATTTTGATATTATACTGAACGCCAATTCTCCTGGCGTGTGTAGTCATAAAATGAAGTTCGAAACTCATACTTATTACTCAGTGCATAAAGACAATTTTTTTTAAATTGTTTTATAACTGAACACTGGCAGAAGCTTTGGTGTTAAGAATATCAAGCGTCTTAAAAATCGCAACATGAAGAGTTTTCTAATTGATCGATTTGTTAGTGAAAACAAAAAGACTTATGTACTCACTTCTCATCATCCACGACGTACATATCATCACCATCGGAGACCGGTTTCGCGGGAGATGGCTTTACAAATGCCTCTGGTGGCTCCCGTGGCGGGGACACGGGTCTCGGCACGGGCTGCGGCGCCGGCACAGGCTTAGGCGCCTCCACAGGTACAGGCTCTTCCTCCTCGGCCATATCCTCCTCTATCACTTCAGGTGTCTCTTCGCGGGGTTGCTGCAAATAAAAAGTATGTCAGTCCCGATGGCGTGCCTGTGTGTCGCGCTCTAAAATGAACACGCTAGACAATAAGACGCAAGCCTAGACAATGTTTGGATGCGTTTCATGTTGTAAGGCAGAGGTCACCAGAAAAGAGTTATGCCATTTGGTGACCATAGCGAGACCACAGTGGTTTCACAGACCAGTGTTGTCTCGTCTCTCTTCGTAGCGGTAGCGGAAAACTTGCTTTTACCGTGAGGTAAATGTCTGTTTTAGAATTATAGGTAACAACTATGTTTTAATTCGTTGAAATAAATAAATCACACAGATGACACTGGAATAATAAAATTTGAAATATTGTTCTATTTCACTTTTATATTTGCAGAAGAAATAAATAAATATAATAATACCTTTTCTCAACAGTTGGAAAAATGTACACGTAAACTAGTTAAACATAAACAGAAATTGATTTTTAATGACATTATTTCACACAAATATATACATATCAAAAACATTAACCGCTATGTACTAACTAATGTTCTACATTTTAACATATTATCGGCCGCTGTTATCAGATAGGAACTCTAAGAATTGATAACGAGTTGTACCTAATTGTCAAGCAAAATCTATTATATACAAATAAATACATAATATTTGTTTGTGTATTTGTTTTAAATAACCATAGGCGGGTTCGTGAATATCCGGACTATCCAATGCGGCCTGGTATAGAATGCAATTAGCATTAAGTCCGCCTATTGTCATCATAACAAAATGTATTTTGGTAACATAATTATGTTTATTAATTTTTGTTCTTCAATTGAAGTTTCAGTTTGTAATATCAAAATTCCATGTTTTTATTTACAATATGTAGTTTGTAATATAAACAATCATTTATTAGTGTGGTTTTGGCCGACAATATTTTATGTCCTTTACTTGGGTTTATGAAAGAATGTAATATACTAAGTGTCATTAAAAAGATGTGATACAAAACAAACCCCGGCTCCGGCGCATAAATTTTGTATTCCAGATTTTAGAGGATATTTATAAATACTAGTCTAAACTATCACTATCTCTATATCGGGTGGCTAACACTTTTTTTTGCACATAAAGGTTTGTAGGATTTCATAATAAAATCTTCGGGTCTACTATGAAAGTGTCGTTCCAAGACATTACTAGTTGATAGATAGAATAAGGTTCAAAACGTCCGTATTTTCGGAATTTCCTTTAATGGTTGGGCCCGCTTATTGAGGGGTTTTTCTACTAAGGCAATTGTATCATCTCCTTTGTAAATCATTTATAAAATGGAATGCAGTAAGCTGGTGCAAATTGAAATAAATAATTTATTTAATAAAATAATATGAGGTGCTATGTATGTAACGTATACCTATTAAATAATACGTATATTAAATAATATGAGAAGCTAGGTGGCGTCGCTGTGTGCGTTTGGATGGGTTTCGTTATCTCGAGGTTCTCCGTGCTTCGGAGGGCACGTTAAGCAATCGATCCCGGCTGTTGTCGATGGATGACAGTCGTTAAGCCAAGTCGGTGGCCTTAGGGCAGTTTGAAAACACCGACCTCTGCCAATCCGCGCATTGGTGCAGCGATGCAGAGTACGCTCTAATCACCTTCGATTTAAGGGAGACCCGTATCTCAGCAATAGTGGGATGATTATGGGTTGATATGATGATGAGGTGCTATGTATAATAATAATATTTGATAACTAACTGATCTCTGGTTCGATTCCCGGCACTCTCTTATCCTGTGTGTCACAAGTAAAGTGATAAAATACCTTTATTGGTGCATCAGCGAGCCTCGATGATGAAGATCTCCTTGTTGTCCTCGCAGCTGGTACTCTGGGAGTCTGCTCTTCGTCTTCCTCCAAGGTCTACCAACATTATTTATTAACTAACAATACGAAAATAATATTCGTATTATTATTTACTATCGTTCAGTGACGGATTTTATTTTAACCTTGTCAAGAAAGGGAGAATTTGCCGAGTTTTTTATTATCCATCGCGGAGTAGCAATCGTTTCATCGTGAGGTCTAATTATATAGACTTCTATTATATATAATACGCAGCTAAGCAAGGGACCATCTCCAAGAGCGTGACCGCACCGTCGCCGGAACGCAAAATGGTGTAAACGAAGAAAAATCGCACTTGCGCCGAATAAATAAGGAATAATTGCATATACACTGCACCTTACGGCGGTTTTATGCGGCGCCCCGGTGCGTTTTTTTTTTTCGTATACACCATGTTGCGTTCCAACGCCGCGCCGGTGCGGTTTCGGCGCGTCTCCGGCGTCGTCTACAGGAAGCCTGAGAATTGCGACGACGGGTCCGAATGAAAATCGGCGTACGGACACACTTCGAAGACAATGTATAGAATTAGGTGGCACGCCGATATTATCATCGCGATTCTTCGCTTGTGGAGATGGTCCCTAACGGACAACCAAGTGTTAAAATCCGTCACTGTTTTGATATTTTTAACATTAAACATACCATGGACGGCGTACATTCCCAATACAGCAGCACAAGTCCTTCACCAAGTACCACCTAACATTAGGCGTTGTCCTAATAGAACTCTAATAAGCGTCCGTACTTAACAAATCTATGATTTAAATGGAAGGCCAATAGTCATATGTAGTAAACGAAATTGTAAAGTGGCTCTTGGGCAAATGTTTTTACAGTGTGAAAGATTTTCTATCTGAGCGAAAAACATGACGACGATGATTTATTAATTTATTCATATTATTTTATTTTTATTTTACTTTTTTGAGTATCAGAATTATTTTTATTTGAATTTATGAATTATTATTAAATTAGTGAAATGTTAGTCTATTGAATTTTTATGGCTATTAAATACTACTATAATGTGAATTTTTGCACGTCTGCGCGCAGACTGGATACGTGAACTGTAATTTCAATTTAAGACCTTGTGTAACAAATGTATTCCTGCAAATAAACTATTTGATTTGATTTGATTTGATAAAAACGATTTATTAAAATTTCAATTTCACACGCTGCCTTTCTCATTTCACATGTTGTATGAACGAGACATCTAAAGATTATGTCAATTTTAATAATTTATTTTATTGTTGCAACAGGACTAGGCCAAGCAGCAGTAGGACCCAAATAGCTAATAAAAAAAACCAAAGATTAATTAAAACCTATTTTATCACGTCATACATTAAGTAAATAAAGTGTTATAAAAATTACAAATAAATTTAGTTATTTTAACCTTGGCTTATGTTTGTCTTTGTTTATATAAATAAAGATATCTATTGTTTTAATTGAAGTAATTAAGAGTATTGGCCCCCAGATCTTGAATGTGTCATAGTAGAAATGCGAATATTATGTCGTACTCATATCATTAACATTAGGACGCCATATTCTAATCTTACTGTCTAACACCCAGTATCAGAAACGCATTTTAAGAGAGATAGGGCACAGCGGATAATCCGCTCAAATCGGAGCAGCCCGTCTGGGTAAGGAACTCCACCTTACAGAAGATCGAATTGGTCTCGGCCCTGCTGTGTTCCTACGGTTGGCAACATCAGGCGGGCCGTATGCTTGTTTGCCACGCATACGGCCCGCCTGAAGTAGTAGTATTAAAAAAAATACTATTAATTTCAAATGGTCTCAAGCTATCTCTTGTTTTCTTTCTTTAGTTTGACAGTGAGCGCTATATTTTAACCTGTCTTTCGGTCTGACACCGTCTTGTATTAAGTTTAAGAATGCGTTTCAGAAATTGGCTGTAAATAAAATGCAATATGGACAAACCTTTTTGCAACCTTACATGCAGACTATGTAAAGCAAAGCAACAATTGATAAAATGATGATGATTTTAAAACACACTGATTTCATGCAAATCGACAATCAAATTAATATTTTTAGCGAAAGCAATTACAACTTGTGATAACATTGAAATGTACCTGAATTGGTTCGCACATTTAAAAGTATTTGTGTCCTTAAAATTTGTAAATTGTGGTGTGTCTATGTCGTATGTCAAAATAAAAGAATAAATTTGGCTACTGTTAGTTTAACATGCATTTGGTTGGAATAAAAACCAGACTACCAATATAATTTTTGTTTGGTTAATTTTACAGTAACAAGGAAAAAGATAATACTTATTTATTATTAGATTTTAATTAGTTTGGTTTAATTATAGGCTCATAATAAAATAAAATAAATATATTTATATCATTTTACTATTGAAATAAAAAAAAATTTATACAATTTTATAAAAACAATTTAGTTTTTTGGAGTAACGCGTAGCATCTATATAGGCTACGGTGATGCTACTAGAGAAGAAACAGATAGTTGATTTGCCGGATATCGGATATCCGGCCCAACTAGAAGCCGGAGAGCCGGATATCCGGCCGAACGCCGATTGGTGAATTTGGTAGGAGGTAGGGCAGAGCGGATAATCCGCTCCGCATCGGAGCTGCCCGTCTGAGGAAGGACCTCCATCGTATCTTAGCCAAACCCCTGGTATTGCCAGCGTGTATAGGCTACGGTGATGCTTGCTTACCATCAGGCAGGCCGTATGCTTGTTTGCCAGCTTGGTAGCATCTTTTGGCGAGTCGACAAGAGCGAACCACATTAAATTTCGGTCGGAAGGCTAAGTTCGGGGGGCACTTTCGTGGGTGAAGTGTAGCTAACTAGTGTTTCATTGCCTATGAATTGTTCACAAACGATCTCATTTTGAGGTTATGAAAAAATGTGCTGTTGTTATTTGAGTTTGAGGTGATATTTGTTTCAATAGTTATAGTTTAACGAATTTTTTTTGGTATCCGGTAGGTATATAAAATTTTGGCCGGATACCGGATTTACCATTTAAGCATTAGAGATGAAACAGATATCAGGGGCCCGATTCTACTAACACAAATGCACCAATGGACTTTCAATGGTGTCTCAATCGTGTCTCAAAAGAATGCCAATAGTGCATCAGTGGAATAGTTTTTGACATTTGTTATGGACTTAAACAATAACATAATTTAACTTATTGTTTAAGTCCATAACAAATGTCAAAAACTATTCCAAAGATACACTATCGACATTCTTTTGAGACACGATTGAGACACCATTGAAAGTCCATTGGTGCATTTGTGTTAGTAGAATCGGGCCCCTGATATCTGTTTCATCTCTAATGCGGGCCATATGCTTGTTTGCCAACTTTGTGGTATAAAAAAAAAGCAGTCTGATTTTTATATCGACAAATTATTCATATAATATTTGCATGTTAAAAAACCTTAGCAGGTGTGCCAGCCATTCTTGATGAAGATGCTCTCCGAGTCGTTCTTGATGCAGGACCCGGACGCTTAGGAGTAGCCACTTCATCTGCATCTTCGGTTGAAGTATCCAATATCGTTGTATCGGCGATTGCTGAGTAAAAAAATTTTTAATTAGTGCCCGTTTTAAAACTAATGCTGATTTTATTTCACATGTGATTTTGACTGTTTTTTATAAGACAATAAGGCTAACCCGACTTAATAGACGTTAAATAGGACCTTAATACTAAAGTTGGCTAGTCTGTTTATAGGATGGCATTGCAATGAGTAGCCAGGTAGGTACATGGATGAAGCACTTTCTGATCGAGTGACATAGTTTTTTAAAATCAAGTAAGTAATACACCGCTAAGGCTCTCTGGCCCACATTACAATATGCTATTCAAATTCAGAAAGTCTTCATAATGTTTTTTCTGTATATACCTTCTATTCTATAGTAATAAATATTTGCACTCAACTGTTTTTGTATTGTAACCTATGTTTTTTTTGTTTATGGAATACTCCTGGAATAACCTCTATAAACATATCGTATACCAAATTTTAATGGCGTAAAATCAACGTTTTCCAAGGAAATGCTGATGAGGAATAGAAAATAAAGTGTTTATATGTTCCGGTACAATCTGTCATCAAACACTGTGACGTAATTTTAGGCATGAAATCAGCATTTTTCAGCTTAGAGCATTTCTGTACCATTCTTACAAAAAGAGAGAAAATAGAATCGTATCAAAATTATTTTTTGTTTGTACTATGTACCTAACGGAAACGCACACGTGCAGAGTTGGTATTCCGTATTTTATTCAAGGATAAAAATGACGGTATATTATTAGGACACGTACCATTAGGATAAAATCAATGTATAGATTGTATAGATTGAATTCTCACCTCTGCCTGTCTTGGATTCGAGAGCTTTCTTCAATCTCTCAACCAAAGCCGGCTTGTTGCCTTTCGTATCTAAACCAAGCGCCCCTAGTTCCGACCTCAGGTCCACTACTTTCATTTTAGCCGGATCCATTTTGTAAATACAGTCTTTGTCCACAACAAATAAAGTCCTTTGTAACTAATACCACAATTTAAAATAACAAACACGTAAATTCACACATCACTCGCAAAAATAACATCCGAGCGCAAGAAAGCGCCAAGCCAGATCAATATGGCGGCGGCGGGCGACAGGAAATACGAAAACGTATCTATCATAGAGCTGATAGAGCAGAAGAAGGTTCTTTATCCCGCCTTTTTGTGCTGCCATATATAAAAATGCCTAAAAACCGTCGTAATTCAGAAATAAATTGTCTATTTTGTCGTTTTTTTTAGGGTAATCGCGCATAATGCGCGATTTGAGTAGGAAGATTTATTTACCTAATTGAGAATGAATATTCTTCGAGATTTTTTTTTGCTTCTGTCTACTCTCTTGATGCGATGATAAAAATATAAACGGGAAGTGCTTCCGGTCTTACCATAAACTAAAGAGCATTATTATGTCGACCATTTAAAAACTTATTTGGTAAGCTGTTACCCGCAATGTAGTAAAGGCTTTTTATATTAGTACTATAAGCTTGTTTACTTTTTTGGCGGCATAAATAAATTTGCTGCTTGGATACAAAATTATGTTTGATTAATTTTTTTTACTTTTATATACCTATTCTGTTTCATTACCATTTGATATTAAAGACTCACGTTTAATAATTTATAATGGCACGAAAGGAGGAACCCAAAAGTAAGTAAAAATGAAATCTTTAGAAATATTTTGCAGTATTTTTTTTACTTGCGTCCTCAGACCAAATAAGAAGTCTTAATTGGTCTGAGCTTGCGTCTTACAATAATTTTAGTTCATCCGAGCAATGAATTGGAAAAGAAAATAATAGAAGCGTTTGAAGTGTTCGACCACTCCGGCAAGCAAGTTGTCGATGTCAGGGAAGTTGGGACTATTTTGCGCTCTTTGGGTAATTATTATTCCAACTTATTATTTTTAATATCATTATAGAACTCCGAGAAATAATAGCCAGGAAACTACTTTTGCCCTCAGAGGATTAGAGACTTGTAATTAATAAAATTAATTTATTAACTTTTAATTTAATAAACTCTCCCTATCTAATAATTGTATGTTATATGTCTTGTTAAATTACCACCTAAACCTATGATTGTGGAGAGAAAATAAACTTTTATTTATTTATTATTTTAATTTATAGAAACTTGAGTGATCTTAGTATATTGGAATGGAATTTACTTATTAATATTTTAATCCAACTAAATCAGGGTGCTGCCCAACGGAAGCTGAAATCCAGGAGGTGATCTTGGCCACCGAGAACAAGGAGGCAACTGGGAATGTACCACTAATCAACTTCCTGCCATTCATGGTGAAAGTCATGATAGAACACAGGTAAAGTCTGAAAAAAATATTTTCTATCTTCTTACTTCTTCTATCTCTCCTGGTATTGGTACCGGGTGTTAGTTTCTTCTATTTTACCCGATCATTCGTCATCGCAAATGAGAGAAAAAGCACACAAACGAACACGCAAGTTAAGCAACGTCGACTCTAGCCAGTATTTGGATGGGTTTCGTTGTCTCGAGCTTCTCCGTGCTTCACAGGGCACGTTAAGCCATTAGTCCCGGTTGTTGTCCGTATCCGGTCGAATGATAGTCGTTAAGCCAGTCGGTGGCCTTCAGGTGGCTTAACACTGAAGTAACGTGGCAGAGTACACTCTAAACCCCTTCGATTGAAGGGACACCAGTATCCCTGCAGTGGAATGATTGACTTTATCTTTTTTTTTTGTTTACGCAAAGATCTCTTTACCCAGGTTCTATCCAGCAAGCGCGGAGATGCTGTTAGCAGCATTTCGGTATTTCGACACGGAGGGCAAAGGATATCTCACTAAGGAACGTTTCACAGCACTTATGCTCGAAGAGGGAGAACCATTTACTCAGGTAAGGCCAACATATCATAATAACAGTCACCTTTTATGCGTGGTCTTAGAAACTAAGCACATTGCTGACATCAGTGCGTGGCAATGAGTGCGATATATTTGAAATTAGGTACCTATGCTTGGCGAGAGAATCAGATTTTTTGTGAAAGAGATGGATGAATGTTATTTTTAATCAATTCATGTTATTTATTATTTTTAAACTAATATCCCAATTGTTATTTTGTTTGCGGTTTGGATTTTACTGCAATGTGCAATTGTAATTGAATTAATAAATAATATCGTGAACCAGCGGCCCGCTCCGGCTTCACCCGGGTTTTAGTAGGGATCCCTATTTATTTTAAATATTTTTTTTTAAAGTTTATTATTATAATAATCCTACTAATATTATAAAGGCGAAAGTTATGTGTATGTTACTTCTTCACGCTCAAATGGCTAGGCCAATTTTTATGATATTTGGTATGTAGGTACTTTTTACACGCGATTCTCGTAGGATTTCACCAAGTCTGATATAGATGGCGCTACTGTGCATAAATAAATACACGCCAACGAAGTTGTGCGGGTTTCACTAGTAACTAAATATTTTTGTTTGTAGGAGGAATTTGACGAGATGATTCAAACAGCTCTGGATCCTGTTACTGACACTATCACATATGAATATTACATCAACCAGCTCATGGTACGTATCTTGAGGCATTTGAAATTATATTGTAATTTCTAGATTTTCGTGCTTCGGAGGGCTACACTTCGGGGTGTGTGCACAGGAATTACATAGTTAGTTCCCATTGCACCATTTCGCCATATCGGACGACATGGCGTGGACAGGGATTCCATCCGTATCTGGTCGATATTCCCACCCGCCACACCTGTCGATTCGCTTCCACTTTCATAATACAAACCGCTAAGATATGGGACTCCCTCCCCGCGTCATTGTTTCCGGATCCGTACAATATAGGGATTTTCAAGGCAAGAGTGAATAGGCATTTTTTGAGCTTGCGTGTACAGTGCAAAAATGAGATAAGTAACCATTTTTGCACTGTACCACCCTATCTCATCCCTGCTTAACTTCAGACAAGATTGTAAGCTATTATAAAAAAATAAAAAAAACATTAAGCTTTCGGTTCCGACTGTTTTTGAAGTCAAGTTAGTGACCGTTATTGATAACACTGACACCAGCTACCCGCAGTTGACACTGAAAAGGAGAACATCTAGATGATTTAAAAACACGAATTATTTTATTATATCTTTATTTTACTAAAGTAATTATAATAAGAGTAATACAAGAAGTTACTAGAATAAAACTATTTTTACCTACGCCGCTTTAAGTGTGATTTACGCTTTGTGTTCCCTATGCTAATAAAGCACTTTCTGAAACACATTTAACACCCCATCCACACGGCCCAATCTAATTGGCCAATTTGTATACCTGTCCTTTTCTTTAGATATCACCAAGAACAGGACAATAGACAAATTGGCCCAAAAATTGGATGCTTGTGGATGGGGTGTAAATTTTAATTACACGTTCTCAATCTCAAGCTTTTATGACTTTTTTAGTTTAGACCTTCACAGCTAAAATTTAATGTGCCATTAACTTTAAAAATGCGTATCAGAAACTGGCTGTATGTGTGACAGGTTCGTAAAATTTTTGGAACATTTGTACTAAACTGTCACTGACATTACCACTCTATACAAATTCGAACTAAATTAGTTTTAAGCGTATACGCACACCACGCGACAATTACTACCGGCAGAACTCAATATGCTATCACAATCCTCTATCAATGATTGTTCGTGATTGACGGAAGTGTTAATTCGTAGTTTACTTCCATAAATTAAAATTTAAATAAATAAATATTCTTGGACGAATCACACAACGCCATCTAGTACCAAACTAAGCAACTAAGCTTGTACTATGATCTAGATTGCTGATAAATATGCTTAAATACTTTTTTTTTGTAAATAAATACTTATTATACATAGAAACATCCAGACAAAGGCAAACAGACATGTTTATGCACACAAATGTTTGCCTTGCGCATGATTCGAACCCGCGGACCTTGGGATAAAGTGACCATTGCTAGCCACTCGAAAAAAATACAATGCATCGATTGGTTGAAGAGACACGTAGTGTGACTTTTCAATCTGACATAGGAAAAAGAGGATTGAGATCGCATATTAGGTTCGGGTGTAAGAAGAGAACTAAGCATCGTAATGAATAACATACAAAGCAGCGCAGGCCCCTAATCAAAATTTTATAAAATAAAGCTATCCCGACTTTTATACAAAACTTTGTCGTACAATTCGAGGAAAACTTGGAGAATCAAATTCGCAAGTTTTTCGCGATACCGTAAGCTGGTTTTAGAGTTACGCTGACTGACAGCACGCTGACCGTCGGCACTGACAGCCAAAAAAGCACGAACGCGATCAGGAAGCGTTTTTGAATAACGCGTAATTATCAGCGCGGACGGTTCGTATATTTTGCTGTCAGCGCCGACGGCCTGCGTGTGGTCAGCACAACTCTATAACCAGCCTTAATTTTTGCCACAGTTTTGTATACAAGCCTTACAGTACTCAACTTAAAACCTTAAAATTAAAAACGAAACATTATTGATCAAGTTTCCTTTTGTGACTTGAAACTATTCACAATTTTATGTGTATGTATAAAAAATAAAATGCCGCGAATTTTATATAGAAAAAACCATCAATTATTTCATTGTCTTATTATTTATAAGTACGTATAAGATTGCATAGCGATAAAGCCGCCGTTGCGTTCTTTTCATTTCATTTCCGTTTTATGCAATTTATTAGTGTTAAAAAAGAGTTTCTATTGTATTATATTTTTGAAACCGTGAACCTAACTCTAACCTCATTTTAAGTTATTTAATTCTATGTCATTTTACTACCGCGACGAGTTTTCACGCCTGCCGCGGCCAATCGAGTAGACGCGCGAGTTGGTGTAGACTTTTCCTCAACCTCTTTGACATCCTCAACAACTTTTGATACTACTTTATTCTTCGCATCTCCTGAAGCATCGGCAACTGCATTTGATTCGTCTATGTTATCATTAGCTTGATTTCCTGAATCACCATTGGCATTCTGTTTGTCAGACTTTTCCGAATCAACATTCGCTTTTTGTCCATCTTCATTAACATTCTCCACATGTTTATTATTATCATTGGCAGTTTGTTCATCTTTAATAGCAGTCTGCTCGTCATTATTAGCAGCCTCCTCGTCATTTTTACAGGTCTGCTCATCATTATTACCAGTCTGCTCGTCATTATTATCAGTTTGCTCGTCAATATTAACATTCCCATCAGCATTTTGCGAATCATTAGCCTGTGAATGATCAAGTTTTATAGTTTCAACTGAATTATCAACGTTCTCCGGAGCTGACTCGTCTATTGTCATCTCATCATATTCTCTTTTTGCCTCATCGGCTTGCTTCCCATCAGCATCATTCACATCACTTTCCTTAACTTCAGCCATCTCTTCGACACTTTCAGAAATGTTTCCTTTGCTTTCATCTCCCTCTTTTTGTTCAAATTCCTTTTCTTTCTGTTCTTTTTCCTCCTCATTCCTAATAGATGAAAGTAACTCGTTTATCTGACTGTCTAAGTCAGGATTAATAAGTGAATCGGCATCAGAATGCGACGCATTGTGTTGTTCATTCGTCTTATTTTGTTCATTCGTCTCATTTTCTTCATTATTCGAACTTCCTGATTTGCCGACTTTAATAATGATGGTATCCGTTCCTGTAACATAATTAGCTGGTTAAATTCCTTGACGGAAAAGCTTAATGTCAAACAACAGCAACGTTAATACTAGCTTTACAGTAGATACAACGATGGGTGTCGGGACAAGCCATGGACATGGTGGGAATGTGTGGTAGCCCTAGCACTCCACTATCTCCTTTAAAGCAAGGATCAAAAACGGCGACCTCAGATTGACTATTGTCAATAAGCAATGAAGATTATTGACGTCCTGGGGGAGAAACTACAGCTGTCTTAAAACTCACAACTTTAATCAGAAAGAAATTAGACGGATTAGGAAGTATTGAAAGGACTTTAATAGAATTTGCAACAGACATCGCATAGAACACAGTAATTATCCACGATTTCACAGCGTACAGTGCCACAAACTTATCTGTGCCTATGGCGGGGGCGCTAGGATAGAATCTATTGAAGGAAATCGGAGCAGCCCGTCTGGGGAAGGACCTCCACCTTACAGTAGATCGTAGCCAAATAGCATTGGTCTCGGCCATGTTGTGTGCCTACGGTGAGTAAGGTCTCCAGAGCTCCACTTGGGGGGGTTGGGAGGGTTGCCAACGCGTGAGTGATACCCCCGGTATTGCAAGCGTCTATAGGCTACGGTGATGACGACCTCCGTGGCGTAATGGTTATCACGCCAGACGCCACCCAGGAGGTCCCGGGTTCGAATCCCAGTCGGGTCATGATGAAAAATGAACTTTTTCTGATTGGCTTGGGTCTTGGATGTTTATCTATATAATATGTATTTGTTATAAAATATAGTATCGTTGGGTTAGTATCCCATAACACATGTCTCGGAACTTACTCTGGGGCTAGCTTAATTTGTGTGATTTATCCGTATATATTTATTTATTTATATTTATTCTTACCAAGGACAGCGCCACTCGCGGCTACAATGTTATCAAAGTCTTCCTTCTTCTCGAAGCCAACAAATAACAAATTGCGCATATTCTTCACTTTCTTTATACATTGAGGAGAGAATTGATCTAGGAATTCCTTCATTAATTCCTTTTTCGGCAACATCGGACGACCTATTACCTGGTGGTGGAAAATAATCATCAAAATAAATAAATAATACCTTCATTGATAAAACTCAGATCTAAAATAAACATTTGATAAAATAAAATATAAAATTAAAATATATGCCGGCGAAAGAGACCTAATTTAACAAAACGATAAATAATATTATATATCATTATAAAAATAGAAAAAAATCGTTTAGTTTTTTAGGTATAATTACTTGGCGTCGTTGCACGAGTAAAACCGAGTGGACACGCAAGTTAAGCAATGGCGACGACTGCCAATAATTGGATGAGTGTAAAAAATAAGATTGGCCGTGCTTCTCGCCGGTAATTCTATTCCCTTGTAGTAGGCAAGGCAACATATTGGTACTATTGGTAGCACCTCTGGTGTTACTTTACTAATAACCACTTTCCAACGGGTCGCTTACTTGTTTGCTTGCGGCATGACAAAAAAAAGGCTTTAATTACTACGAAATACAATTTTTAAAAAGTCATCCATATGTATTTCAATACATCACCTTAACATGGTATGGTAGAGGCGTAAAAGCTTTCCTATTATTTTTCTGTTGTTGGTTAGGTGTGTTTTTGGCGACTTTTTTTAATGGCGAGCCATGTGTTACAGCATTCGCTATAATTTTACTTGCTCCTTCCAGTATATCCTTTTTTGCTTTATCAAACATTACATCAATTTTCATCAGTTTCATGATTGTCTGAAATAAGACCCCTGTTAAGTTTAAAAACATTGGAGTAGGTCACACGGACTGCTTGAACCAGTCAGAATGGACTGCTTCACTGAGACTGCATAGTGAACTACAGTCTTCTACATACTCACATACGAACCGCTCGAGCAGTTGCACCTGCTTCGGGCGGTCGTGCAGTCAAAGCTTCAAGCTGTTGACTATGACTGCAAGAGCGGTCCGTTTATTGATTGATCAATGGCTAACAGCTCAAGTCATTTTATATTCGGCTCTAAGTATTTTTTGGTCTAAGTAATGAGTTGGGCGGAGTGGATCATGATATGAACAATCACAGTGCTCGAAATTTCACGGAGTAATACATACTGCCACTTCTAAACTTGATTGATTTTAGTATATGCTTTATTTGCAGTATTGCAAATTAAGAAAATATTTTTTTATAATCTATATACGCGTATATAAAAGACAGTCGTGCACTGCAAAAGAGATAGATCATAGCATACGCGTTTGTTAGAGCGAGATAGATAGACGAGACCATTTTTCCTATACACGCTATGGGCTTGTATCGCCCTAACTTCAGTCATGTTAAAACAAATCCCACTTATTTTTACAAAATTTATGGTTTTTAAGTGTAGTTTTGGTGTTAATTCGACGTGATTAAATATGGTTACCTGTGCAGTGCCTGGATGTAACTCAAACTAAAAGGAAAACCCACAAAATTATATATCTTGCTTGCACACATGTACATTCCACGCACACTAGTGTATTTTGTTTTTGGTCTCGCCTTAATCAAACAAAGCCGATCTATAGGTACGCTAGTATATACTAAATCTATGGGCGGAACAAAGTTCGCCGGGTCAGCTAGTCTATAAATATATTCTGTCTATCCTATCTCTAAAATAAGTTTTCCGTCTATATATTATGTCAAGTAATAGTATAGGAACGTGACAATTTAAACAACGGTTGAATGCAGACTGACGTTTTATTCTCCCACCCGCAAGACGGTGGTATTATATTAAATACTTATAGAAACAAATACATAACACTTTTCCCTCACAAAACCCAAACACCGACACAAATATCTTAATCTATACTTAATATAAAACACGTTTATTGAAACTCATAGATAATTATGTTAAACAACTTAAGTACATAGGTAGTTCATTTAAGTTTGTAGCATTAAGTACATAGTACATATTTTATAGTTAGGTATCGTACATACGTAACATACGTAAGTATAATTTTGTGTTACTAAATATCTGTGTACAATATCAACATTTCATTAACACATCAAATACATGTATTATAGCACCTTACAGTAACTTATGTAAGGTGACGGCCTTACTGCTGTTTAACTACATTACGTGCCTACATTACTTAGCGTACATCTTTGATTTTCTCACGACAACGTAAAGCAGCTTCCCTGCGCGGCAGTCGAGAACTTTCTAGCGAAACGGGAGATAGCAGCGGAGCAGCGGCCGGTGCTGCAGCCGGCGCAGGCGATGGTGAAACCGCGCTCAACTCTTTCTCCTCCTCTACGCTATCAAAGAATTCATCCGCATCCCCCTCCAAATGTACTTTTGTTTTATCTGGTGAGTCTACTAACACCTGGCTCAGTGAGTGGCGCGACCGCTGTGATAGCATTTGATCAATATGTCGTTTGTGGATTTTACCGTCGTTTGTTTTAACGGTGTACGACACCGGCCCAACTCGTTCATTTACTATGCCCTCGGTCCACTTTTTACCAGATTTCGCATAATTACGAATTAATATACGGTCATTTTGTTCAGCAACACGTAACGGTGCCTCGCGTCGTTGTTCCTCGAATAATTGCCGCGTACGCACTCTTTCAGCGGTATCGGGCCGCAACAGATCAAGCCGGCCTCGCAGCCGCCTACCTAATAAAGCAACCGCCGGTTCGCGCCCCGTCGTACTTTGTTCAGTATTTCGATACATAAACAAAAATCGACTCAATGCTTTATTGATGTTCTCTCTTTCTAATTCCGCCTTTTTCAGAACTCTTTTAATCGTACGCACTGCGTTTTCAGCCGCCCCGTTGCTGGCCGGGTGATACGGCGGCACCAAAGTATGTTTAATACCATTTATACTTAAATATTGAGCAAAGTCCGACGATGAGAATGGGGGTCCGTTATCGCTTACTATACGTTTTGGCAGTCCAAAACGAGCAAATAAACGTCTTAAAGAATCGCATACGACTGCCGCTGAAGTTGTGGTCACCCTATCGACCTCAATCCATTTTGAATGCGCATCTATTATAATAAAATAATAATTATTGTTAAATGGGCCCAGGAAGTCAACATGCAAACGTGCCCACGGCTCAGCCGGCCAGGGCCACGAGTGCAGCGGTGCAGTGGGGGGTGCGGGGCGCATCTCGCGGCATGGGATGCACTCGCGACCCACTTGTTCTAAGTCGCGATCTATGTTTTCCCACCACACGTAATTACGCGCTATTTGTTTCATCTTAACGATGCCCGGGTGACCTTCATGAATTTCTTTCAATACCGCATCACGTAAACTAAGTGGAACTACTATGCGATAGCCCCATATTATACAACCTTGGTCTATATGTAACCTATCTTTTCTAGTGGCGTATATTTTTTCAATATCATTAAAATCTTCGTTAGCCGGCCAACCATACATAATGAAACCGTACATCTTACTAAGTAGGGCGTCTCTTGCCGTTTCGTTTTTAATATCTTTGAAACTAATCGGGAAACTTTCCTGTACGTAATTAAGGTAGCTACTTTCTTCGTCTTCGCTTCTAAGTTGTTTCTTTGACAACTCTAGAGGAAGGCGGGAAAGAGCGTCAGCAAAACAGTTTCTCGCCGACGTCACAAATTCAATATTAAAGTCATATGCCGCCAATTTAACTGCGTAACGTTGAAGCCGACACGCTGCTGTCACTGGTAACCCTTTATTTTTACCAAAGATGTAACTCAAAGGGCGGTGGTCGCTTCTCAAAGTGAAACATCTACCATACAAATATTGGTGATGTTTTGATACGCCGAACACAATTGCAAGCGCTTCTTTGTCTATCTGTGAATAGTTTGCTTCGGCTGTGTTGAGCGTCCGTGACGCACAACACACCGGGCGCTCCGAACCGTCCGCATATCGCTGAGTCAACACTGCCCCCAGACCGTACGCGCTGCTATCTACCGATAAAATCAACTCAAGACTAGGATCGTAGTGCGCAAGCACGGGGGAGCTGCTTAGTACATTTTTAATTTTATTAAAAGCCGCGTTACAAACTGTAGTCCATTCCCATTTGGCATTATGTTTTAATAAGTCATACAATGGCTTTAAAATATCGCTCATGTTCATACAAAATTTCGAATAAAAATTAACTAAACCCATAAAACTTCTCAACTGAGTTACATTGCTTGGTGGCGGTGCTGCCACAATAGCCTCCACTTTTTTTGTATCCGTATGTAAACCTAACTTATCAATGGTAAAACCTAGGTAGTTAACACTATTTTTAAAAAATTGACATTTGCTAAAATTTATTCTTAGGCCATTCTCTTTGAGTCTTTGTAGCACTGCTCTTAAGTTCGCTAGATGAGTTTGCCTATCCTTTCCCGTGACACATATATCATCAGCGAAAACTGCCACCGCCGGCAGACCATTTAGAGTCTCTTCCATAATTTTTTGGAAGTTTTCAGGAATGCATTTAATACCAAACGGAACGCGTTTATACGCGAAAGTACCTAAGTGAGTGGTGATGGCAGTCATCGCCTGTGAGTCTTTATGTAATAAACATTGTTGAAAAGCATGAGATAAGTCTAACTTAGAGTACTGCTCTCCACCGCCTAAGGCTGCGAAGAGATCCTCAATGCGCGGCAGCGGGTAGTGGTAGTCTTTCAAACGTGGATTAATGGTGACCTTATAGTCTCCACACAATCGAATGGCACCATTAGCTTTAATTACCGGTACAATAGGTGTACCGTAATCGGAACGCTCGACTTTGTATATCACACCCTCCCGCTGCAGGCGCAGTAGCTCCTCCTCCACAGGCCGCCTAAGTGCCAACGGAATGGGCCGCGCTTTAATAAAAACAGGTGATTCATCCTTAAGATACAATCTGAACTCTGTCTTAAAAGTACCTAAACCCTCAGCAAAAACTTCTGGAAAATCTTTTCGCAACAGAGATGCCATCGAATCATCTTCGGTTAAGTTATGACATTCCATATTGTTATCTATAATTGCTAAGTTTAAAATCTTAATCCATTTACGACCCATTAACGGTGGTCCTCCGTTTTTAATGATAAATAAATTTAACTTTGCTTCATTTTTCCCACAGCGTACATGAACTACAATAAAACCGAGTGTCTCGATGACATCCCCAGTATATGATTTTAGCATTATTTGTTTCCTTTCTACAGGAATATGTGAAAAATTTTCATCATAATATTTTTTTGATATAACAGAAAGTTTGCTTCCGGTATCTATCTCGAATTTACATAATATATTTTCGACTTTTAACATCGTAAAGTAAGGCCCATCACCTTCACTACTCACTACTAAATTATAGAAATTACAATTCTCATCGTCCGTGTCCGAGTCGTTCATAAAATATTGACTCCGCCCACCTTTTTTTCCACTATTATTAAAATCACTTTTTCCTTTTGTGCATACCGCCTTTATGTGACCTCTCTCACCACAACTATCGCAGTTATAATACTTGAAACGACACTTGCCTTCAAAATGCCCTGATTTACCGCAACGTGGACACGCGCGCTGAGCGCGAGCGGCGCCGCCGCGCCCTCGCGATGCTCCCGCGTCGATCCTATGCAAGCCGTCGTGGAGCGCCTCCTGCGCCGGCCGCGCCGAGCCCGCCGCGGCGGCACCCGCGCCCGGAGCGCCCGCCAATGCTGCGTGCCGCTCTGCCGCTTCCAGTGCCAACGCCAGTTCCACGGCGCGTTTGTAGTCTACATTTCTCTCCGCGAAGATCCTAGATCTCATGTCTTCATTGCACAGCCCCGACACAAACTGATCACGTAAATTCTCCTCTAATTTATCTCCAAAATTGCAAGTTTTCGCCAAATGTTTTAAAGATTGAAGGTACTCTCGAATTGATTCGCCTTGTCTTTGTTTGCGCTGTCGTAATATATGCCTTTCCGCAATTTCCGATCGGTCGGGCTCTAAATGATCTTTAACAAGCTTAATGAGTTCTTCAAAAGATTTAGATTCGGGAGTACTAGGGGAGCATAGGTCGCACATCAATTCGTAACACTCCGCGCCGACCACTGTCACTAATGTAGCCACTTGCAATGTCTCGTCGATCTTATTTAATGCTACAAACTGTTTCACTCGTCGAACATACGCGTCCCAATTGTTACACGCGAAATTATACGGTTCAATATGTCCGATAGGCATTTTTAAACGTAATTTAATAATTTGCACACACACGTGGATATATATTTTTTTTATAATCCTCGTCGCCAGTGATAGGAACGTGACAATTTAAACAACGGTTGAATGCAGACTGACGTTTTATTCTCCCACCCGCAAGACGGTGGTATTATATTAAATACTTATAGAAACAAATACATAACACATTAGATGAAAAACTTACAGACTAGTATATATGTAATAAGGCGGCCTTATTGCTAAAAGTAAAGGCAACCTTAGGGTAACGAATTTCTGAATGTAGTGATTTTACTGGGCACAATACATACCGGTTGATAAGTGGGTATGGCATACTGCAGATTTTTTTTCAAATATTCTTCCAAAATATCATCATATACACCTTTCTGCTCTGTTACATTCTCCTGTTTCTTTTCAATGATGACGTCACTGGCAAAATCATCTTTGCCATCAGTACTCATTGCTTTTCCTTCTTCAGGTGTGGCTTTCTCGTTGTCCGTTTTACCAGATTCCTTCTTAAGGGCCTCTAAACGCTCTGCTTCATATAAACGTTGCATCTGTAGAAATTATTTCATTAGAGGTGAAAAAAAAAACATGTGTAGTGCACATAACTCTCTGCCAATCCGCATTAGAACTTGGCAGAGTATGCTCTATTCCCCTTCGATTGCAGGCTAGCTGGAATTTATACACTGTATTTTGTTTTATGTGCAATAAAGAATATAATATTGACATGGGACTATTTAGGAGGTACATTAGAGGTCTCGTCAGAGTTGGGCAACGCATTGGTAGCGCCCCCGGCGTTGCTGGTCATCAGGTGGCCCGTTTGCCTGTTTGTCTGCCGTACCTATAACATAAAAAAGGGGTGCACTCCGGGAGTGCCAGCAGAAGTGAAAACTTGAACATTAACGTTGTGCATTTTTGCGCCGCTTAGACGAAACAGAAGGAGAAGTATATATTTTCGCTGCACGGTAGAAAGAGAATGGGATATTACTTCCTCTCCTACGCCGGCGGTCTACTCTCCCTCCGTGTTACGAATTTTCGATCAGGTCAAGTGTCCTGACGGGAGTTTGACATTTCTTACCCATCCCAAAAAGTGCACAACGCCGCTAAAGAAGTTTTCACTTCAAAAAAACTCTTAACATAACGTTTGATATAATTAAAAATGTTTACCTTCGCAAAGAATTTATCCAAATGAGCGCGCAGGAGCGCATTCATATTTAGCTTGAAATACTCACTAGCTTCTGCAAATACAATATTAATTTAGAATGATTTATCTAAAAAGTAAAATTATATGAAATGTATTTTTATGAATTATTATTAGAATTTGACTATGACAATATACATGGATATAATTCTAACTATTAAATGGATTTCATGATGTTACAGTCGCTGGATGGCCTCGTTGTGCGTGTCAAAGCGATCACGCAAGTTAAACAACAAAGTCTATAGGTAACAGTCAAGTCAGTGACCGTTAGGTGACTTGAAAACACCAGATACCCACAGTTGACACTTGTTGCGGGAAATACAAGATGATGTACAGTCGCGTGTAATGATATGTATAAGTCGCTGAAATAGAACCTTTTATTAAACAACGCCATTCAATCAAACGTTTGAACGTCGATTAGCCAAATGGCTGAACATAATGTATAATGGTACATAAAATATCCCAAAATACATTTTATAGTACATAAAATATCCCAAAATACAAATCACAATTAGAATTTAAGTCCATTTCTCCATATTTACTGATGTTAAGCACCAAACAGTTCAAATATTCAAACATTTCTTTGAAGACTTTACAGTAGGGTAAATATGCAGTTTTGGTCCACTGAAAAAAGGTACACAAAACTGCGAACCAATGCGAATTCTTTACGCAAAATACTGCGTCGCGAATCACTGTTCCGTGCAGCGAAGCATCCTTACATGGTTCGGGTTTTTATTACTTAATTTTTGAGATGCGTCGTGCGAGGTCCTACAACTTTACGATGCGACATCGCATCGCCAATGGCGCTATCCATTCCAAAAGATAATAAGAATGAGAAGAACAAGTGTCAAATTAACTAGCAATAAATGTAACTTGTCACTTTTCATCCTCTCATTCCCATATTAAAACGGATAGAACAAACTCTGAATTCCCGTACCACAATTAATCAAACAAATATTCAAATATTTGAAGCAGTATCTAGCGCCGGCTGAAGTTTCTTTCTTTGACTGTGCTGTCATGCAAAATATAGCTGTATTTTGTAATAGTACTGCTCTATTCTGCATAGCATATTTTGTAGTTTATTGCAGTCCATATAGGAACAAAACTTATAATATAATAAGTCTTAAATTCCATGGACTCGGTTCAGAAAGTGCATGGTTTAATTATTGAAAGAGCCTAGGGCGCTACACGATAGTCGCGCGATTTGCGGAAATATAATAAATGAATTTGTTAAGTTAGCGTGCGTAACCTGATCAAAACCGCCTCGACTTACAACTCATTTGTTACATTACTGCGACAATAATATCGTGCGATAGAAAATGTGATGCGCGCTAGGCCATAGTAAACTTTAATACCTTCGATTTTTTTTTCTACGTTAGGTGCCGTTTCGGCGCCGGCGAGTACCAACTCAAGATCAGTGTGCCTTGGGTACCTTGCGCGATATATTCTTAAAATATCGTTGAAGTTGCCCACACGCTTTCCAAGCATAACATTCCTTATACGTTCCCTGATCGCCTGCTTCACCATTTTCAATCCTTGTAAAGTGAAAGAGTTAGTATACGCCTGCCTTGTACCATATACTTCTTTGATTTCTTTGAGTATCTGCCCCAAAGCCAACTCAAGTCGACCAGCCATTTGCTGAGTGGGAATTTTATCAGGGCGTAAGATAGGATCTGGAGTATCAGAGGGAAAATTCGGCTTGATAATGATATTAGCAGGCCGAGTAGGTGTCCTTCTGCTAGGGCTATGTCTATCTTTGCTGGGTCCCTTGTATGTCCCCGAACCGATTAGTTTCCCCTTGGAAACTGACAACAATGGAGGTATATACTTGGAAGATTGTGGAGTAACTTTATTTCCAGTTTTGTTGAATTTTGGAGTTGTTCTAGTAGGAGAACAGTATCTCTTTGGAGGTGGTGTTTCGTTCCAGGCCTGTTTCCCCTGTCGTCTTTTAGCTGGTTTTGGGCGATAATCAGATGTTGATGGGGATTCCTCGTAGTAAAGACTAAAATCCCGGTTAGAACCACTCTCTCTATCATACCGCCTGTCGTGGTATGATTCGGGTTCGTTATAATTCTGAAATGTAATACAAAAACTGTTCTTAGGAAATGCCCAATGATAATTAATGACAGTTGTCATTGTTTGACAATGGTCATTTGATGATGTGCAGGAATGTAGTATCAACTTTGTTGAAGTAAATACCGTGTTCGCTTGCCACACGTCTTGGCAAGCAACACAGAGCAGACCGAAACCAAACAAGCTGTTAACAAACAGCAGAACTGCTTGTTAGCAGCCCAATGGCTTCATTAAACAACGCCATTCAATGGCTGATAATCGCAGTCTGTACTTAGATAGGTTTAAATATCTTGAACGAATACGATTTTTGAGATTGTTACATGTAATTTTTTTAAGAAGTTGTAAGAAGGAACTTAGTTTTAATTGACCAATGCATAAATGGAAGATGATTTATTTTTATAAAAGTGTATATAAACCACTAAAAATAAAACTAAAATTAAAAATGACAATTTGTTTTGGAACTCTCAACTAATTAACAATATTAGATGCGAGTAGGATTGTATTAGATTAGATATTCCTACAATCAATCAATAAATAATAAATATACTTTTAATAAATATTTTGCTATTTATCAGCATGGAGACTAGAAATTAAGTTTGCATTGAATTTCATTATTATTATTACAAATAAATGATTTATCTATCTATTTAATATCTATATAACGAATATGATTGTGTATATCATACCATAGAAGATCTCTAGTCGAACAGCACCCTTATATAAAAAAAATTTACCTGTCTAAAGCTCAGTTGTTGTTGCTGCTCCATGATTTCTCTCTTTCTCTTCAGCAACTCCAACTCCAAATCTAGATCCTGTTATATAAAAATATACCTTTATTTTGGTGTCTACTTTACTTTAAAAAAATAAAATACCTGTAGGGCGACTCCCTGAGTGAAGTTTTTCACATTATAAATCCTATACTACCCATTTGTTGTATTCTTTTGTATTAATATTGAAAATAATATTATTTTATTTTGGTATTGATGTTACCGGAAATGTATCCAATTCCTAGGAAATCTGTTATTTTGATGGTCACAGGCTAGCCCTAAGCTAACCCAGCTTTTTCTGATTAACAACATGTTTCAATTATTTTATTTACAGATATTTCTGGGTTATGTAGGGTTAGCTTGTGACCATCAAAAGCCAAGCGACCGAACGGAGCGACGCCACCTTTAAACACATTTCCTAGGAATTGTATTTGTATCTGGATTTCATACATTTCTGGTAACACCAAATTGCTAGATTATGATAGCTGATCACTATCAGGTCAAGATCAGAATGAAAATAAATTCAAAATGGTTTAATCAATAAAAATTTAAAAAAGCTGATTCATCAATTCGCTTTTGAGTTTTGAATGTTTTAGCGTCTTTACTTGGCAATTTCGCCTCAGTCAACTTCAAGAGTAGTGACAGTGGTAATACCTATTACATGTGTTAATTTCTTGTAGAGATCTATCTATGAATAGTGTGACACATTATGAACCTTAAAATGACTATTTCAAAGTAAACTAAACATTTCTGCATTTCCTGCCGCTAAGGCGACTCTCTGACCCAACAGCAACCTCAGTTTTTTTTGTACCACTAAAAGTGGCAAACAAGCATACGGCCCGCCTGATGGTGAGCATCACAGTAGCCTATAGACGCTTGCAATACCGAGGATATCACTCACGCGTTGCCAACCCTCCCCAACTCCCCCAAGTGGAGCTCTGGAGACCTTACTCACCGTAGGAACACAACATGGCCGAGACCAATGCTACTTGGCTACGATCTTCTGTAAGGTGGAGGTCCTTCCCTGCTCCGATTTAATTTTGAGCGGATTATACGCTATGCCCTACAAAATCAGATTGACAAAAAGCAATGAAGCATATTGAAGTCCTGGGGGAGAAACAACAGCTGTCTTGGAACTCACAACGAATTCAAAAATAAATTAGACGGAATAGGAAGTTTAGACAACAAAATATTGATTTTTACAATAAAACCCATTTTGCTTACCCTTAGATTACTCTCCATAAGATCATTCATTGAACCCCTGCTGGAACTTTGGTTGTAATGTCTCGACATTTCAGCAGTAAAAACAAGATGAGTAAAAAATCTAATTATAATAAAACACAAACAAAATGAGTACCGCTATCGCTCCGCTCGCTGCGTTGACGATGACGATTTGCGAGTTTTGCGACAGAAAACAATGTCGGTGAACGAAAGAAAGAACCAAAGAGTATATAATCACTACGTTTTAGAAAGAACGTTTATTCATCGACAAAATCGTTATTAATCGAATCGACAATATCAACATCAGGGTTGCCAGATTGCATTTTATGATTTTCCCCAAACTGGCTTTTATTTTTCCCCAAAATGATACGTTTTCAACAGAAAACCCCCATAAGTTTTGTTACAAATAAAAGGGGTTAAAAACTGCCTTTTCCTCACTTCAGATGTCGCTTTTGTCTATTGTTCTACACATTTGACAGCTATCAGTCATTTTCCATACTATTTTTGTAAATCCGGGGGCACGGCAGTGCCCCCGCCACGACGAGCCAAGCGGAGCGCAAGGGTAATACCTACCTTTTCTCGAAACGTTTCGTCGATTTTTTGAACTTTGGTTTGAATGATGCTAAATAGTTAAAAAAATTCAAAATATAATGACACCAGTACAATCATTGAACATTCAAAATTTGAATGTCGTAGCTATTATACTTTAGATTTTATTAATGTCTAAAAACCCCCCATTTCGTCACTGATTCACTCACTGACTCACTGATCATCAAAATTCTTAAGGTACTTCCTGAAGTCCTAGAACGCCAAAATTTGGTATGTACGCTAATATTACTACAAAGACAACAAAAAATCATAAAACTTGGAACTTTCAGCCCCCAACCCTTTGACTTAGGGGATGGAAATTTGTATGAGATTTCCGCTTCCTAATGTCCTAGAAAGCTGAAATTTGGTATGTATGCTAGTATTAGTACACAAACAACAAAAATATATATGAAACATGAAAATATAAGCAACGTACAAAAAGAAATGAAATCCCACCAAAAACATTTTCATGTAAAATGTTGCCAAGACGAGACCATATGACTCACACTGTCAAAAAGTTATTAGATCTCATGTAGAGCCAAGCTTCTAACTCTACATGCCCTACCTCTACAAGGCCTAACTTCACAAACTCTACACCTTAATCAAAATATGTGGCTTGGCCATTTCGCTACATCCACATAGGCGTAAGGTGAAAAATTTATAAACCATTCATCATCATACTTTTCTGTTTTACATTAGTTCTTGTAGTATGCTGCTTTTTAAATGGCTCTGGATTGATTGTTGCACTTTAGCCAGGATGTTAGTCCAAAAAAGAGGGAAGTATGTACGTTCCATTCTATTTTAAGTTTTGGTTTCTAAAATTGCAAAAAAAATCCCTAAAATTCCCCATCATGTATTTTATTTCCCCAAAGATTCTATTTCCCCAGTTTTTCGCCGTGAGTCAAATTTTTCCCCAAAATCGCGAAAAAAACCCCCAACCTGGCAACCCTGATCGACATTGACATGCATGACATTTAGTTTTTTCTTAATTTCGCCACTCATGGTGGGCAAAGGGTGGCAAAGGACGGACGTATATAGCCATACAGCCAAGTCTTTAATGCCCGTGTGCTCGATAGCTCTTTCGTGCCCGCCTATGGGACCATCTCAACGAGCGAGAGTTCAAATGAAAATCGCCGAACCAGACAAAATAATTTTTGTGTAACTTAATTTTCATTACGTCGTCGGGCCATTGAAATTTTATTTTAACCGATTATTTTATGAAATTAAGCCTGTATTTTGCTCTCTATCTTCCTGTTTAAACAGTATTAAAATCCATTCAGTAATAACGAAGATGTGCGCGTACAGACAATTTTTATTTCGATTTTATTATTTTTAATGTTCCGTAACCATTCCATTTCTGCCATATATGTTCAATGTACAGATATACCTTACTGTTTTATTATATGTAATTATTTAGGTATTTAACAGGTATAGATACATATGTTATGAGTTATGACCAGAGAGCGTTTATTAATTTCTCCTAAACATCAGGTTGGTCCTAAAGAAGTATATGATCTCGCCGACTGGCTGGAAGCAGAAAGGAAGCGTATAGAGGCAGCTGCTCCGAAGAAACGACGTCTCATCGACAACCTCTGATCTATTGAGTCGTTTAATTATAATGACGTCATGTTAGTTTACGTAGACCTTTTTAGTAGGTAGGTACCTAAATAATTTAGTTGTAGTTAGATAACAATAGACCAATTGTAGAGTGGATTTCCCAAACAATCTAGTTAGAAAACTTGTCAGTCTAGACTTCTAGATATATTTATAACATAGCCTGACTTCTAGATATATTTATAACATAGCCTATATCGAAAAGTATTCCTATTATAGGTATATTCGTACGAATATACCTATAATAGGCAGTGGTGGATATTTCCTCCTATTCTATGGGCGTAGTAAAGTGAGGAACATGCATGGAAGTAATAAGTACGTTGTACGCTAGTACTTATTACTTCCATGGGAACATGTAACCCCCCCCCCCCCCCCCCCCCCACACACACACACACCAGAAACCTGGCTATTGGGCTGCCCAATAACCTTATTATGGGTATAGATGTTAAAAAATATATTTTTATTTTACTATTTCAGGTCGAAGAAGAAGTCGTCGAGATTGCCGAACCATCGAAATAATTTTGAAAATACTCATAAAATTGTAATCTCATGTTTGGATATTAGAAAATATAAAAACAATTAAAACACTTGCTTATTTATTATTTATACATACAACATTAACTTAAATTACCGTCTTTTGTAACATTATAACGTAAGTCACTTTTCCTAGACACAGAATAACATAATGAGTTTCATAAAGACATTTTAAAGTTGTCACATTATCATTTTCTAAATTAATAGAAAAAAAAGGAAGTATTTGCGACTTAAGGATAGCGCACATTGTTACGGGCCACACCGCAACGCATTGTCAAACAAAAATGTTTCTCCATTACAACATTGACGAAATTCCCACATATATATTAGTTTAAGATCAAAGATACAGTATATATGAAACGATTTGTAGTGAGCCATATTTTTTTGAGACAAAATAATGATGAGAAGATGATGATGATGAGAGAAAATCATTTTCTGAATGCGTTGGTCTGGACGCGGTTTGAGACCGTTGCGGTGCGGCCGGTATATCCAAATATTATGTAGATAAAATAGGAAAAAAAACGTACGGTTTTACCTTACGACGTACACGCTACATAATATTATACTCGATCCAAAATTAATTACTCTATCGGTACAAGTTGATTAAAGCCAAAAAGTGAAGTAATTGCTTCGGAGTTTTAGGCTTAATTTTTTTGGTAAATACTGTCCAACCGAATGTGCCGCCCTGAATATGTGTGTACTGTGTAGGATACCAAAGAAATAGATGATCCGATAAGAACTTAGTGTACTCAAGCACGACAAATAGCTATATATACACCTCTACATTGTCAGAAAGCGCACTACCATACATAACACCCCACGGAAATATATTTGTAACTAAAACATTGTGATTTCATGTTAACAATTTGTGATTAAGATTTTAAACACAGCTACGTTAACTTAGTTTGTGATTTTAACGTCTAATGAAAATGTAATTTGTTCATATTGGCCATTGACCTGTGTGACACATCAAATATAACTTTTTTTTTTTCAATTAATATTAATCTGAATCTAAATTTGAGCCAGTTTCAAACTGTAAAGCCCTTATTAATCAAAGATCAGCCAAGGATTAACTAAAACCTGCTTCGTCACTTTCATTCTTAACGATAATTATATAAAGTTGTGAAAGGGACAAAAAAATTTTGTTAACCCTTCATATTTATGGCATTTTGTAGTCTTATTCCTCGTCAGATCCACTGCATTCATCTAAAACTATTCCTTCTGACATCAAAGCTAGAATATCATGGTCATCCAACTCTTCAAAATCATCATAGTCCTTATAAGATCTCCGTTCAGTTTTCTTTGCTTTAGCTATCAATTTAGGCTGAGTATTCACTGGTTTTTTAACAATCTTTTGTTGTGATTTCTGTATTGGTTTTGTAGCAGTTTTAGGTGTTAGCTTTGGTGGATTCTGAACTTTAGCAGTCGGTTTGACTGGTGTTTTGCCGGCAGCCTTTACTTGCGTTTGGACTGGCTTGGCTTTTACTGTTGTGGCTTGAGTAGGCTTGGCAACTACTGGTTTAACAGGTGATTGGTTTTGTGGCTTAATATTTGTAGGTTTGGGAGTAACTTGCGGTTTCGCCTCAACTTTAACTGGAGTATTCTGTTTAGCGCCGACACTTGGTTTAACTTGGGCTTGAGTTTTATTATCGGTAGGTTTTACTTGTGCGGTTTGTGTTTTATTGACAATTGCTGCTTCTTTATTTGCAGGTTTTGCTGGAGTTTGAGCGGGTTTTTGTGGTTTGACTGCATTCGATGTATTTTGAGTCGGTTTGTTTTCAACTTGTGTCTGAACTTTTGTGACTGTAGCTGATTTCACTTCGGGTTGAGTTGGTTTAACTTGTGGTTTAGTTGATTGAACAGGGGGTTGTATTTGATTTGGCTTGGCTTGTGTACTTTGTACCTGTCCCGATTTTACTTCGGATTGGGCTGGTTTAAGTTGTGGTTTAGTTGATTGAACAGGGGTTTGTGTTTGATTTGGCTTGGCTTGTGTATTTTGCACCTGTGCTTTCGATTGTGTAGCTGATTTTACTTCGGATTGGGCTGCTTTAGTTGATTGAACAGCTGTTTGGTTTGGCTTGGCTTGTGTATTTTGCACCTGTGCTTTCGGTACTGCAGCAAATTTTACTTCGGATTGGGCTGGTTTAATTTGAGGTTTTGATTGAACAGCTGTTTGGTTTGGCTTGGCTTGCGTATTTTGCACCTGTGCTTTCAGTACTGTAGCTGATTTTACTTCGGATTGGGCTGGTTTAACTTGGGGTTTAGCTGATTGAAAAGGTGTTTGTGTTGGCTTGGCTTGTATGTTTTGCACAGCAGCTTTCGGTGGTTCTGCCTGTTGTGCTGGCTGTGTGTTTTTCTGTTCTGCGGGTTTTTCTGGTAACATATTAGCTTTTTGTGTTGTTTTTATTTCCATCGGTTCAATTTTTACTTTTGTTTCCTCAACTTTTGATACTTTTCCCTTTTGTGAATCTCCACTTTGTGTTCTTGTCTCTTTTATGCTTTCTTTATCATTGATCTTCAGTAATGGCGGGCATTGTGAAAATTTGTATGTAGGCGATACCGTAACTTTGGATAAACCTGAAATATAAACATCATAAAATTAAATTATAATAGAAATATATAGAAACATACTAATATTATTACTTCCTACTGCGTCTATTTTCTTTTTGATTAAATTCATTGCGAGTTACAAGATAGCTGTAGTTTCTCCCCCGGGACGTCAATAAGTTTTATTGCTTATTGTCAATCGGAGGTCAATGTTGATCCTGGCTATACAGAACACAGCGGTGGGAATGTGTAAACTTGTCCCGAAGGTCAACGTGGTAGCACAAGACATCAGCGGGCTTAAATTTGTTGGGAGTTCAATAGACTTACTGTGTTACAAATAAACGTAGTATAAGTTATTCAGTATTGTGTCACTGTCTTTCTTGATGAGAATTAAATGAAGTGTGAAAGTGACAAAACATTGTATAACTTATACTACGTTTATTTGTAACAGTGAGAGTATGTACATACGTTGCGTTGGTAATTAAAAAGGCTCTATTTCCTTGTATCCTTTTTATTGTAAAATATACAATTAAAAGCACGTCTTGTTAAAGCAAAATGCAACATCAAGGCAAAAAGTGTTTTTTGCTGGTGTGACCAACAGTCTTTAATTAAAAAAAACTTACCGCAACGTAAATCCACAGTATTACACAGCCTATCAAAGTCTTGTATAGTCTTCACTTGAGCGGTGAACGATTTGGTGGTCCTATCGATCCGTTTAAATAAGGTAAAGCTGAACTTCTTGAGGAAACCCCTTAAGTATGCCCTCTGGGGTATGGTACTGAAGTGTATCTGAAAAAATATATAAAAAATCTATATATATATATTTAGCACAGAGTACGAGTTTTTTTACTTACGTTCGAACACGTCGATGTAAACAAACCGACCAAATAGAGAAGAACTGCCATGTTGCGAATTCGAATGTGACTAACTCATATTAAGCACTCCAAAGCAGCAAAAAACAGCAGTTATTACTTATTGCTTCAATACTCACTTTAACGCACAATGGATTGAATACGTTCAATAAGCGCTTCGCTACGTTTAAACCCAACACCTGAAACAAATTGAAAAATATGAGGCCCACTTCATAGATGCTACACCATACCTACTCTTGAATTAGACTTTGAATATAAACCTTGTTTGCAAAAGTCAATTTGATCATTATTCACTTACATTACGAAGGTCGTCGCCGGCTTCTGTCCTAAACTTCTCAGCAGCAAACTTGTCAGCATCCGTTTTGGGATCATCGGGAAGTACTTGCCATACCTGACAGAAACAATTATATCATTAACACTGTAAATAAACACACAATTTTCTTGGTCGAATCATACAACGCCATCTAGTCTCGAAACTACGCCAAGTTTGTACTATGGGCACTAGCTCGACACAAATTTTTTACGTATCTTAATAAAACGATTTTTTTGTGGATCCCTTTGAATCTTTTTCACACTAGATACATGACAGGCACTTATAACTGTAACATAATATTATATAAATCTATATTTATAAAATTCAAAGTCCTGACTGATTTAACTATATATCAACGCACAGCCCAAACCGCTGGGTCTAGAGATTCCAAATTTGGAATGTAGGTTCCTTACGACGTCTAGGAAAGGTCACTAAGAAAGGTTTTTTTTTAATTCCCACGAGAAAGCGAGATATACGCAAACGAAGTTGCGAATATTTTACTAGTTTTAAATAAAAATTGTGGTTATTTATTATAAAATAGTAATACGAAATCAAAAAGTGGCCCTTTTTGAAAACATCCAGATCTAGATGATCCAGACCAAGACAAACTATTTTTTTTTATGGAACCTGGTCAACTCACTCGTTTATATATTTTTCACTTCTCATGCTCAGAAAGTGCTTATTTGCGCAGGATATAGGCTGCACAAAATCGAATTTTGTGCACAAGGGCAGAAAAGTAAACTCATAAATGTATCTATATTAAGGCAAAGGAAATGACCCATACAGCCAAACACAATAAAAAGTTCAGAGATAGAATTTGTTATTTTATAATATTTACTTTAATTTATTTGCCTTATGTGTTTTTTAAGTCATAAAAGATATTAGAATTTAAATTAAAGTACGGTAGGTTATTTAATTAATTTAAGAAAATTATTTTATTCCAAAATTAATTTAATAGTAGGCTGTATAGGTCTGCAGCCCAAGCCTAATTTCAATGTCGTAAGATTTAAAAAAAAAAAGCAGCGGGAAAGGGGAAACAGGTCTTGTTTTTCGTGCGTTTATTTATTTATTTCCTCGCAATCGAAGTGAAAAGCAGAGTTTATAACTCGTCCACAAAACCATTTCTATCCTCGACATTACTACCAGCCCTCGCCTTCGGCTCGGGCTGCTAAAAGTCTCTGATAGAAATGATTCGTTTTGTGCACTTGTTGTAAAATCTACTATTTCTTATTTCTTCAGAATTACTCAAGGAATTACTGCAATGATGTGATGCCTGATGGTAAGCATCACCGTAGCCTATAGAGGCTTCCAATACCGGGGGTATCACTCGCGCGTTGCCGACCGTGTTGAAAGTGGAGCTCTAACTCACCGTAGGAACACAACATGGCCGAGACCAATGCTATTTGGCTACGATCTTCTGTAAGGTGGAGGTCCTTCCCCAGACGGGCTGCCCCGATTTGAGCGGATTATCCGCTGTGCCCTACCTCTCTCAGAAAGTATATATACAGGAAATACTTTTGCACGTCTATATATATATATATATATATATAAATATATATTATCATACTGCACTTCCTTATCTTAGAAATACCTTAATCATAATATCCTCAAGTTCCATGTTGAGAACTCGCGTCATGAACGCACTGAGTTCGCAGTGGCGCGCCGGGGAAGGCGGCGATTTCGGTTCTGGCGCCGGTTGTGTGGTCTGAACATCTGCTGTAACACCAATATAATAAATATATTAAAAAAAAACAGTATTTTAATTATTTATTTACACAAAACATTTTAACCACAGAACTTACAATAATGCATTTAGTAAACCACCGAGGTTTGTAACAAATTTATTATTATTATTTTATTTGTGTACCTCTTCCTTTTTTGAAATAGGTTAAAAAAAGAAATATTTTAAGGAATATTTTCACTGTAATAATAAAGATTTTTATTAGCCCTCCCCACTCCATGTCTCTCCTCAATTGAACATTCCGTAAGGGAAAATCAATGGAAAATGTATTTAATTTAATTTTCACTTCTCATGCTCAGAAAGTGCTTATTTGCGCAGGATATAGGCTGCACAAAATCGAATTTTGTGCACAAGGGCAGAAAAGTAAACTCATAAATGTATCTATATTAAGGCAAAGGAAATGACCCATACAGCCAAACACAATAAAAAGTTCAGAGATAGAATTTGTTATTTTATAATATTTACTTTAATTTATTTGCGTTATGTGTTTTTTAAGTCATAAAAGATTTTAGAATTTAAATTAAAGTACGGTAGGTTATTTAATTAATTTAAGAAAATTATTTTATTCCAAAATTAATTTAATAGTAGGCTGTATAGGTCTGTAGCCCAAGCCTAATTTCAATGTCGTAAGATTAAAAAAAAAGCGGCGGGAAAGGGGAAACGTGCGTGGGGTGCGTTTATTTATTTATTTCCTCGCAATCGAAGTGAAAAGCAGAGTTTATAACTCGTCCACAAAACCATTTCTATCCTCGACATTACTATCAGCATTACATCATTACATCATTATGCTAAAATTCTCGTATAGAAATGATTCGTTTTGTGCACTTGTTGTAATCTACTATTTGCATCAATTTTCAAATGTTTTTAATAGTTATTTTGCTATTCTGAAAGGAGACAAATAATAAAACGTTGAAAATCGGTTCAGCTGTTGGGTTATAGTGTTCGAACAAACCCCACATTTTTATATATTACTAGAGACACCCGCGCATCTTCGTTTGCGTGTATCCCGCTTTCCCGTGGGAATTTCGGAATGTTACATCTCGAATGTCATACCTTCCTCTTGAATCGCTCTATTAAAAAAAACGCATCAATCCGTTGCGCAGTTTTAAAGATCTAAGCATACATAGGTACAGACAGACGGTAGGAGCGACTTCATTTTATATATATTTTCTTTATTGCACATAAACAAAATACAGAAAAACAGTTATAGTTAGTGTACAAAGGTGAGCTCTTTAAGAGATCTCTTCCAGCTAGGTTAGGACGGGTGTCAAACAGGTTGTACAAGGGCGGTAAACAACAATGTTTTATACTATGCAAAGAAGATAAATTATTAAAATAATAACACAGTCCCAACCATTTATTTATTATATACTAGCCATAGATTGGCAATGCAAAAGAGATAGATCATAGCATACGCGTTTGTTAGAGCGAGATAGATAGGCGAGACCATTCCTATACACGCTATCGGCCTGTATCGACCGGGGGTCAGTTTATGAAAGCAACAAATCCCGCTTATTTTTGAAAAATCTCAGGTTTTTATATGTAAATTATGGTTGTGTGCTCTACCTGGATGTAACTCGGCTAAGAAAGAAAACCCACCCACATTATAGTACGTACGATTTAATTGTTTGGCTGTCTAAATGTAATGTTTTAGTGACTTAGTTTTTGTTACATCATATCCTCTCTCCCTACGCGGGGACATCGACGACTTTTTATGGCTCACGCAATTAGGATGGTTAAGTTTTATGCACGAAAAATTATTTAATTTTATCACATTAATGCTCTGAATGCATAAGATTTTTTTTTTTAATTTTCCATATAAATGTATCGTTTTTGGTCTCGCCCTAAATGTTATATCACCAATCTATGGCTAGTATATAATAAATCTATGTCCTACAGTCTCCTGGAAGTTATTGCAGGACGGACGGACAGCCCGTTCCTGAGAAACTGGCGCCGGTGCCTCGGGAGCGTGCTCGACAAATGTAATTTTAATGTTTATTTATCTTGTGGAATTTTAATTTTATTTTGTTTCATGTTTGAAGCTTTGTAAATTAATAATTATGTATCTATTGGTTGAGTACGAAATAAATATAATAATAATAACATACCAGGTGCTCGTTTTAATGGTGGCTTAGCAGCTACTGGCTTAGCCGCAGTGTTTATCGATGAATCGATGGGCTTCCTTTTCAATACGCCCGAAGCTGGCCATTGTTCTGTAGCAAAGCACATGATTTAAATTAAAAGAATTGTAAATATCGAACATATAATAAATTTTCATTTACTACCCGTTTCAACTCTGAAAGGGAATGAGAAAAGCAGACAACTTAGAGAGGTAGGGCACAGAGGATAATCCGCTCTTTGCAGCCCGTCTGTGGGAAAGGACCTCCACCTTACAGAAGATCGTAGCGTATTTGGCGAGTAAGGTCTCCAAAAGCTGGGGGGGGGGGGGTTTGGCAACGCGTGAGTACTTACTAGTCCATACTCGACATATTTTTTTAATTTGGAATTTTGTTGAGTTGAAAAGGATAGTACTTTTACTTAAGAGTCAGCCTTTAAAACACACCCTTTTCTTCAGTCAGCTATAAACGACAAGTTTTTATTATTCCCTTGACAATGCCAACAACGATAATAAACGACATTTCCTAAAATTACAACCAGAACATCACTTACCTGAGTTTTAAAAAAAACATAATTAGAAATCCTTCTCCGTAAAGTCTGTGAGTGTAGTGCAAGCTATAAGTACACATGCAGACGTATCCAGATACTGAAATAATTACTTATACCTTTTTTATTAACTTAGCGAGCTGAACTGGCAGTGGCTGGGGCACATGGAGCGTAGAACCGATGGCCGGTGGGGCAAGAGGGTTCTGGAATGGCGACCGCGTACAGGAAAGCGCAGCGTAGAACGCCCGCCTACAAGGCGCAAGGTGGTCAGACGGCCTAAGGAAAGTCGCAGGAAGTCGCTGGATGCTGCCAACCGGTCATGCTGGAGACCGTTTCGGGTGAAGCCTATGACAAGCATGGACTTCTTGTGGCTGAGATGATGAAGATTTTATGTCTCCCAGGGTTGAGAAATTACTGTTTACTTTAATACAACTTTTAATAACCTTCTTTGCGTCGCTTCCAAAGACATATGATGCTATCGCTATACAGTCTTATGAGTAAGACAAAGAAAGAGGGATTAGTAAAGATAGCTTACTTACAATTTTAGTGTTATTTTATAAGTTTCTAGTTCTTAGTACAAATCTGCTGTCTGAACTAGTAGTAGGAAAAAATTGAAACGATTCGAAAGAGGCTTATTTGAATAAAAATATTTATATATAAAAAAAACTGGCCGCTCTATTCCATAAGGTACTTCGACTCACATGGGAATCACTCACTGTATAGTCAGAATAAGAATAGTCAAATATACTTGCGTTGTGTCGTTGACTCGTCGATCAGCCGCCTCAGTTTTACAGCCAGTTTTTGAAATTCTACATTCTAGATTAAGTCTAGTCTAGCTATTTCTTTCTCTTAGTTTGACAGTGATACATATAAATTAATTGTGTTATTTACTTTATCAATGCGTTTCAAAAACTGGCCGTTAGTCATTTTAAATTGATTAGGCTTGCTTACAATTTGAATACTTCGGGGAACGCTCACTGCACAGTCAGATTAATAGTAGAGATGCTTACGTTGTGTCGTAGACGCGCCGATCAGTCCCTCCAGTTTTAGCAATTTTAAATTGAACTTACAAAATTATGAATCTTCTGCTTGTTTCCTGAAAAATCTTATACTTACAGCGATGTTTGTGTATGAAGTGACGTCATTTGCCAGGATATGTAGTTTTCTATAACCTGAATTTTATTTGTTACTCTGTAACACTTCTAAAGGTAACGCTAAAAGTTACCAACATTTCGGTAACACCGTTGTAGGCTACCCTAAAAGTTACCAATATTTCAGTAACACTCCTGGTTTCCATAAAAGTTACTGACATTTCGGTAACACTCCTAAAGGTTACCAACATTTCGATAACAAGGTTTCCCTAAGAGTTAATAACATTTCGACAACAGTCCTAAAGGTAACCCTAAAAGTTACCAATATTTCAGTAACACTCCTGGTTTCCATAAAAGTTACTGACATTTCGGTAACACTCCTAAAGGTTACCAACATTTCGATAACAAGGTTTCCCTAAGAGTTAATAACATTTCGACAACAGTCCTAAAGGTAACCCTAAAAGTTACCAATATTTCAGTAACACTCCTGGTTTCCATAAAAGTTACTGACATTTCGGTAACACTCCTAAAGGTTACCAACATTTCGATAACAAGGTTTCCCTAAGAGTTAATAACATTTCGACAACAGTCCTAAAGGTAACCCTAAAAGTTACCAATATTTCAGTAACACTCCTGGTTTCCATAAAAGTTACTGACATTTCGGTAACACTCCTAAAGGTTACCAACATTTCGATAACAAGGTTTCCCTAAGAGTTAATAACATTTCGACAACAGTCCTAAAGGTAACCCTAAAAGTTACCAATATTTCGGTTACACTCCTAAATGTCACCCTAAAAGTTACCAACATTTCGATAACAAGGTTTTCCTAAAAGTTACTACCATTTCAGTAACACATAGTGGACATACATCGAAATATTGGTAGACTTTATTTTAGAATAATATTTAATTACACAACTTGTGTTTAGACTAAAGAAATTAACTGTTAAGGCCTAGTTTCTGAATTTCTTATCCTTAAGAAATCCAATCTCTCGAAAAAAGGTCGATCCTAGATTATCTAAATCTCGAAATATTATGATTTCTACAAAACCTCATACGAATTCCACTGCTGGGCTACAGGTCTATAGATCCGTCATGTCAATCAACCGCAGGACGAGTTTTGATGTAACGATCTGTAAAAATATTTAAAAAAATAGTAAAATATAATATTTATTACCTTGTTTTACAAAACTGGCTGAATATTCTGGACAATGTCTGGTTTCCGAAGTATTTCTTTCATGACTTTTTGGCTGACAAATGATGGCAGCATGATGATAGATGAGCGAATAAACTCCAATGGAAATAAGTGTGCTGCTGTATCACTGATGAATACTCGTGGAAGCGGGAAATCTTGTAAGTTCTGAAATTACTGAAACTAAATGTCATATAAAATTTTCTAATCTTATAATAAAGGACAAAATAATTTTAAATTGTTTATTTCCTGTTTAAGGATCCGGTATGATAGTCAATTATTTCATAAATTTATGGAATACATCTCTTCCATAATCATATTCTCAACAGGCCATTCACATAGGAAGTACTAGTAGAATAAAAAAACGTGCAAAAGTCCTGTAAATCTCCTTGCAAAATAAATTATTTCATAACTCTTTATAGTTCTAATGAAAAGTTTAATTTCAATTTCACAAATATAATCTGTAAATACATACTTTTAATTCAGAATTACTTACCAATAGCGGAATCCGGAATTACAATGGAGAAGATAACAAGGTTACAATATTACACTTTTGAGTATGTAGAATAAAAGTCTACACCTTATACATTATTCTAGTTTTTATTTCACATCGATCGGTGCAATATTAACGAAGTTATAAGCTTGGGAAGTTTACGCAGGTTTTTTAAATCTCGTCGTCCCCGCGAACAGCGCGTGACGTCATCGCATCCATACGGCGCGTCGGGGGCGCCCGGCTCATACGTCCGTAGTACATTTTCGCGGGTAAAAGTTGCTTGCCCTAGTGCGCTCTGGTGTTTTTTATTGATTTTAAATAATGCTGATTAATTATGTAGTGTATTTTCTATAATATTATTGTTTGAACTAAAATGGAAGAAGGATTTCAAATAGGCCAATCCGGCAACCTTCCCATAGTCCACGATATGATGGTGGCAGAATATTTTATAAGAAATAAAGATTTAGATGCAGCTAAAATTAGCGGAGTTAAAATGAAAAGGTAGGGTAGGGTAGGGGTACTTAGGTACCTATCATACTAATATTATAAAATGTGAAGTGTGTTTGTTTGTTTGTCCTTCTTTCACGTCGAAAGTAATAAATTTTTATGGGGATAGTTTAAGGTCTGGAGAAGTGGAGAGTGACATGGGCTACTTTTTTGCCACGGGAAAAATACCTACAGGTGGGTGACTAGGTCTAGCACTTGTGCGCGTAGGTACTATGATCACGGCTGATATCGAGATTATTTGGAAATGATTTCGATTTCATACATACTTACAATACAACAGATCGTCAACTAGCGCCTACCAGACTACCAGTGCTACCAGCGACCTAGTCTACCCCGTTCCCCGCGTTTTACATTTTTTATACCTACCTACTTTCGTAATATTAAATCAAGTGTAAACAGCTGTTATAAATAAACCTAACTCAGTGTAAAAACTTATACTTCATTCTGTGTTTTGTATTGTTTATAACCTGGACTCATTAGAATATAATATAGAATAGAATAGAAAATGAATGATCCCCACAATCACAACAATATGCTGACGTTTGTAGTTCCAATGGATGTGCTCTTCTGACGAGAAGATGGATAAACGCGACGGCATTTATCAATTTTTTTCTCATTTTAGGATTCTTAGGCACGTAAAAAACCACTTTTCGGGTGTTTTTGTGGCCGTATTTTTACACTGGGGCACAATACAATATTTAGTTGATGAACTCATGATGTTTTTATTGTTTCTTATTTAAAATTAACACAGTAGTTCCGCGCGCGACAGGCACATTCGGGTAAATGCTTGGAATCCCTGAGTCGCTCGCGCGGATTTGGTCCTAGTGACGTCATCAACGATATCGCGCTCGCTCAGCGGCTCGACCGAAAATGGTAACTTTGCACTTAAATATCTCGGTCAGTTTTGAAGATAGAAAAAAAATAAAAACACAGTTATTCTCGTAATTTTTTGTACAATTTTATGGCATATAAAACTAAAAATGCTTTTCTTCTCCATTGCAGACTCCTGAGACATAACTGACATTTCTTTTACCAGTGGTTATTTTGTATACTTTCCCACAGAAGTTGTGGAATTTTTTCCGATGGAAATTTCAAATAACGGCCACAAAAGAGACCTAGTAGAATTTATTATTTCTACTACGCTGTGTGTGTATAAATCAATTATAGGCTCTCCAATCCTTTATTTAACATTTGCCAGTCTCTTTTTTTTTGTTGAAAATCTGGCGTAGACTGATATCAACATTATTAAAGACAAGCCTTTTCTATACTAATATTAAGAAGCTTGTGAGTTTGCCTAGGGTAATCTCTGGAACTACTGAAACGATTTTCGAAAATTCTTTTACCAACAGTAAGCCAACAATAATATTAATTATTAGCCTAAACCGTCCCACTGTTTGGCAAATGCCTTCTCCGCATAAAATAATAAACAAATTAAAGCATAACATTTATTAAGAACAAACCAAATACAGTATTTTAAACGTAACCTAATCTTAACCGCTAGCTTCGCCTAAACATATTAGTTCCTTGTCCGATTCTGATTCCGAATCAATCTCCATGTTAGCCACAACATAACTATCCGATTGTTCATGTTTATATTTCTTTATCTTGTCTAACAGCTTAGCGCGTGTACATTTCACCGGCTCAAATACAGCTCTATTTGATTTGTTGTCATTGTCCAAAAAATCTAAATTAAATTTCATTTTAACTAAAGTTTCAACAGACTCAATATCTATACGGAACTCGTGTGAATCCCTAGTGTAAAACTTATCACTAGATTGTGGTTTCCACATATCAAAATTAAGCCCTTTTACACCCTTATTGCTGTATTTGAGACGTTGGAGTACAAGAGCATTACTTGTCGCCATGGGCACTCTGATTTTAAACCAGAAATATTTTGTATTCAACTCTTCATTGCCCATTATAATGACTTGTTGTCGATTAAGTTTACCGATGTCCAGAGACATCAGCCATTTCTTAGATTCATTATTTGCTGGCAATACACCAAAATAACATGGAGCAATGAAACCGAATTTGACGAAATCAGTCCTACTAGTACCACCCTCTTGGTGATATTTGAACAATAGGTATATAATCATCTCCCTTATTTTTCTTGCACCAGCTATTGATAAGGACTTAGATTTGACAGTTATCTTAACGATTTCCGGATCTTGTTTTAACGTAGGCATTGGAAAACTTTGTATAGCTGATAAAATCTTCGAGGGATCAGTTAAAGATGGTGCTTGGAGACCAGCGTCAAACGCATCTTTATCTACAGCGGCTCCCCTCAAAAAGAAGTTGACTTGCTGTAGTTCGTAACTTAAAGTTTGGACTTTCTCCAGAGCCCTAACAGCAGCTGGTGGCATATCCACATACAGCCTCGTCCCTTTGTGTGTTACAATCTTCTTAACTAACTTCCACTTACCTATATTGATTCCCTCCAATTTGTGATTTTGTAACTGCAGTTTGGTCAGCGGCTCTATAGCGCGATATTTCGAATGACCAGGCAACCATATAGCCACACGTTCATACCACAACTGTTCGTTAGTGAACACCAGCGCTTTAAAATGTGTGAATTCACTGAAATCTAAATTTAACAACCAGTCTCTTGATTCTACATCTTGTGTTACCACCTCGTAACGGAACGGCGTCTGTAATCCTTTAAAAGTGAAATCTGGTGCATGATTTGATGATGCCGTTGCTTGGAAGATTTGATTAACCAAAAATTCCTTTAACGCGTTCACTTCGACATCGAGAAAAGCTCCTGCATCGTCCTTGGAAATGTACAAATGATACCCACTTCCTTGTGGCTCCATTGGCTGGTTCAAGTTGTCTTCATACGCTGACCTAGCAGGTTGGTATATCTGTTCTTGTGGGACTGGTTCAAACGTTGGTACAAAGTTTGGATTACCAAAAGTTGGATTCATAAGAACTTGTTGCATACCGTAATACTGGTTGAGGACGCTTGCATCAGGCACATTCCAACCTGTAACTGTTATCAATTTAATAGTAACATTTAACTACTTACTTTACATAATAAAGTTTACAAATTATGTACTTACTATAATTTTCGCCCACTTGCGGACCACCTGCAAAGGATAAAAGATAGGAAGTAGTGTTACACCTAAACAAATTACTAGAATTAAAATAAATTATTAATTAGCTCACCTAATTTCAAGTTTGCATCCGGCGAATGTCGAGCCATCTTCGATGGTATTTCTGTTGCATCTGAAATTAATAAATGGATTTTAAAATTTATTTTAGACATTTTCATATTTAAAAAAGTTATTTTTATGTTATTATGAAGAAATTATTTAACATAATTGTCATTTGTATTTGTTTAGTTTAAGTTGCGTATCGGGAGCGACCGACCACGTGTTATGAAAATAAATGTATGTTTTATGAAATAAAAACAGGATTTTGTTGAGCAACCTATCAATGATCGAGTCACCGGATGGTAAGAGATCACCACTGTCCATGGAGCACAACTACACCAAGAAAATCATAGTGCCGTTTCCGGTCTTTAAAAATAAACGTTTCACAACTTGAAAGCCTTAAAGTCACAGTTATTCGGAAACATCGCTAAAGGAAATTGGTTCCAAATTTTTACTATGCCAAGACTTCGAAAATTATTTTATTTCGTAAAATGCACATTTAGATTTACACATATCCTCGCTTCCTATACGCATCCTGTGCTTATAAGAGAAGTTACTTTGAAAATAACACGAATACAAATAAATAAACATTGTTTACTATATATAATGCAACCTTACCTGGCGCCGATCGCTTCAATCCTTTAAATTGACCGGCAAATTTATCCTTTGCGTCGTAAAACATCTTATCTTCATCTCTTGCGTTATATCTACTGTTAAATTTCACCACACATTCTATAAAAGATGTATCCTTGTCTCCAAATATGTCATACACGATTTTTGATATGACATTGTTCAGTTCTTCTTCGATATAACGCTTCATTTGAAACGTTTCTATTTCCAATATGTGTTTTTGGATTATCCTTCTCGCTATTTCTTCAGTAGCTTTGTCTCTCTTAGCTTTGATGTTGGCATTCAAGTTTCTTATGGGGTTTTCCTGCCAATCTAGTTCCCTCTCTTTCTTGTATTCATCAGAATGGTGTGACTTTGGTCTATCGTCGTGGCGTGACCTTGGACGTTCATCAAATCGTGACCTTTCCCCTTCACGGTAGTCCCGCGACCCTTCAAACTCCCTCCTCGATTCTTCCTTGCCACGTTCCATAGGTTCCCTCTTGCGTTCGTTTTTGCGTACATCTTGCGTCTTTTTAGCGAATTCAACAGCCCGTTTTTGTATATCTTCCAATTCTTTATCGAATCTTTCATGTTTTCTGCGATAGGCTTCAGCTCTTGGTTCTTGGTGACGTGGTAGTTTTTCTTTATTATATTCGAGACCTTCACTTCTTGCAAGAAACTCCTCTCTGTTTATATATTTCTTTTCAGGTTCTGGCCTATGAAACTCGCGACGGTCTGGAAATTCATCTCGCTCGAATTTCGGTTCCCTTTGTCCGACGGTCCGACGCGGAGACGCTTCTCGCTGGGGTGCCGGGGCATCTCTCGATCCTAAATCTCTACGGATTCTTATATCAGGAAATTCTGGACGCCTATCACGTTGCTCTTCAATTTTTTCTCGGGCGAAAGGAGTGTCCCATACTGGTGAAGTTTTCATCTTATCATCTTTTTCTGGGAAGTTTGGCCGTCTGGGATACTGGTCTTCGCGCGGATCTTGTCCTGGCCAGGATGGCGGAGGTGGCGCTTCGTGACTTGTCGGGCTACGACGTTTCTCTAAAGCCCAGGAACGCCTCGGCGACCTTGGAGACGGCGAGTGTCTTCTATACCGATCCCTTATCGGCGACCTATCACGGCGAACTGGTGAACGAGACTCATGAGGCGACGGACGTTCAAGTTCCTCCAATCCGCGCTCGGCTCTCATCATTTGCATTCTTCTGTCCTCTTCTTTCTTTTGGTTGGGGAATTTGTCTCTCTCTTGCCACGGCGAATTCCTTTGTTCTCCTTGTAGAGCGCCTGGTATTGGGTACTGAACGTTCTCGTGCAAGTTTGGACGGTAACCACCTGAGTACATAGCTTGGTTTGGTGCCTGTAAATGGAAACTAGATTTGCAAACAACGATAAAGCAATAGGTATACATTACATAATAATGACGCCATATTATATACATACAGACATTATAGCATGTGTCTATACATGTATTATGTTCATGTATTGTATGTAGCAAAATTTTCAAGACAGCTTGAAAAGATTTCATAAGTTTGTTTGGGACTAAATAAAATATTTTTCCAAGAACAAATCCTATTTCTATAGTTTTCCACGGACCTAAACTAAACCCTTATCTTACCAAGATGTCAAAAAGTTCGTGGAAAGTAAAATTGTCAAGTTGAAACTGAATAGATCTTCAGATGTATAAAAAAACTTCCTTCATTATATTTTGTCCTAAACATTTTTTCTTAGTACAGGAACATTTCTTTACAAATAGTCAGCATTTATGTTCTCAGTCTAATTCCTATGTCGTTAATATTTAACTGTGCCGGTATTTCACCTTTCATCTTTTGTTTGAAAAAAAAAATGCATTATCGCTATTCTTTAAACACGAACACCTTCACCTATCGTGACATGAGGTCACGATAATTTATGTAAAAATGTACTGTGGTCTTTGTGCAGATGTCTCATTGGCCGCTCACGTCAGCTGTATGTATCTCGTACAAACTTTGACAGAAAAACGAACATTTGCGCTGCAGTCAGACGTTGCGAATAGTGGTCTAGTGTTCGTTTAGTTTAGATCAAATCCCCAAACGCCGACGTTTTAGCAGAAGTAACTTGTTTCATGTTTACGAAATAGTTTTATTCATTTATATTAAAAAAACTAAGAGTTTTTGTAATTCCAGAGTTTCATAACTGAACACTTTGAATGTAACTCTAGAAATATATTTCAAATACATAACAAAATCATCGTCCAAGTATCTTTGACATTCGTGCGAGTGCGTGCGCAATATACGGGTACATTTGTTTCTTCGACATTCTAGATTAAAATTAATATAAGCTGCAATCTGTTTTCTAATTGAAGGGAGGCCGGTATCTTTGCAGTGGGATTGTTATGGGTTGATATGGCCAATACGCTTATTCCGAATAACAAGAGGCTTGATTTCATCTTGCCATTTAATCAAAACCATTTATAACTCTGAGTATTAATTTTAGATATTCATGTCAATATCTTTAAGTTCTTGAATGTTTTAACTTGATGTTTGTGGCTTCAGGTCAGTAGGTCTAGCTTTTAAGTCAATGTATGTTCCAAAATGACGAAAAATTGATGCTAAACGTTGTATTTTAAAATTCACATCCAAAATTGTTTAAATTGTCTCAACTTCTAATGTTAGAATTTTAATTGGATTCAACTGATCTTCTTTAATTCTTGTTCCTTCTAAATTGCCTTCATCATCATCATCATCTCAGCTACAAGAAGTCCACTGCTGAACATAGAAAAGTCCACTGCTGCTAAATTTCCTTCTCTTCTAATATTTAGGATCACATAATCATAAAAGTTGTTGGTTTCTTTCGTCATTTCTTTTACAAGTAGTAATTATGATTTTGTTTTATAATTAATGGTGGTAACTTATAGGATAGATTTATTATTATAAGTCATTATTACTTTTACACTTGTCTAGAGAATGCGTGTGTGAAGGCCTGGTCTATGAATAATCAATTTCATTTCATATCAGTACGGGAAAGTGATTATAATCAAATAAAAGTGCTCTCTTATATTCTTCAACTACGAGATTTCTCTTTTCTTGTAATTTTGGAGTTATGACAAAGAAATCAGTACAAAGTATAATGTCTCTAAAACAGTGCTCTTGACTCCCCAAGTTTTCCTAATTTTCTTTGCATCACGAGCTGAACCATGCGGTGTATTTCCTGTTACACGTTCCAATTACAGCTTCGTAGCTTTAAGTACCCTTTAATATTCAATTCTGTAGAAACCAGAAATCATACATGCTATCCACGGAACACCATCGTCGTGGATCATAATACCACGTCCATGCTGAGATTTGTGTATATTTATTATCATACCACTTTTGTGCAGATCGTATATGTAAGCATGATAATTTAACCATTTTTTCTTTCATTCATTGCAACTGTATTTATTTTAAAGTTTAAAACAAAATGCTGGAAGATCTTCCTTCTATATTTGATCTCACCAGTTTACTTACTTACAATGAATACAGGGTCAGTCAGTGGAGTTTTATATTGTTTCATCATTATCCACTTATATGTCACTATTGGGCTGTAAGTCTTCTTCAAACCGATTTAGAGCATGATTATTCTAAGATGCTTTTGTATGGCAGGTTCCGTTAAGTGATTAAGGGAAACTTCCTGAAAGTCTTCTACGACGTCCTTCTCGTTCACTTGATGGTATAAAAATGTCCTCAGTGTACAAATGTTCGTTAGATACCGTGCGTAACGTCGAAGTCGTAAATTGAATCAACATTAGTATTGGACATTGAGCAATAGTAAATAGGTGCGTGCAGTAGATTTGCAGATTGGTTTTCGTAATACACATCCCGAGACGTAAATTTGTAACTTATATGAATCTTGTACGATTATTACAGACGGTTGATGCTTACTTGGTTGGAAATACTGGGTTACTGAGTTGGAAACCCGGTCTGTACACATGTACGAGCGTTGGCGTCGCATATCGTGCTACATCAAGCTTTTTGTACGTTAGACATCACGATGAAATGATTGCAACAAAAACACGCGGCGAATTCCTTTCTAGACAAAGCCTTTAGTACTTTACTAAAGGCTCAATAGTCGTAAAAAAAACTGTCATAATAATTAACCTTTATACTGATGTAGACGTATAATCTATATGTTCTTGAATACAGCTAATGTTTAAATGTTTGCACCAAAAACTAAACGTGTCAAATGATCGCTTCGAAATTATAGTTGTCATATTGACAACAACTGTTTTAAAATTAAACGAAACTATAACACAAATTACCGATTATTGATGGAAATCTATAGTTTGAAACACTTAAAAAAAGGATTTAAAAGACAAAACTCCCTTTTAGTCTTAATTTCCTTACTCTTCTCTGTCGACGTCCTCGCCAATATTTTAGTTAGATTAATAAATAAATAAAAACACAAATGTATATACGGTACTGACCTTGACGTCCGGTTCGTAAGCGGGTCGGACCATTTTGGCGGGTGGACGGCCGTCCGTTTTTTCCGAATGACGGCGGGTAGGCGAGTACCTATATAGATGAAAAGATAAAAATGAAATCACTTATCAAGGCCCTCACATGAAATAAAATTGTTTATATTAGAAATTAGAACTTCACAGACACTTTTTCTTGTCATTTACAACTTGTATATGTTACGCTCTGTCTGAATACCAACAGACACAAGATAACCATAATTTAACCCACCAAGGGTTAAATTATGGTTATCTTGTGATCATAACACCGAATTTTTCTTACGGTTCAATCAACGCGTTGTGAGCTTATACGCGCTTCTCCACTACTCCGGCATCCGGTTATAAGTCTAAAGTATGAATTTCTACATCGGACCGGCAATTACCAGACCGATAAAAATCGGATGCCGGAGTAGTGGAAAAACGCCCTTAAGCTATGGCCCCGACTGTTATCAATTGGTAACATTCGTTACGAGTTTTTTTGGTCACATTCGATCATCATAGGTCACAGTAAATAAACCGACCAAATAGAGAAGAATTCTCTTGTTGCGAATTTATAAGGCGCGTGTTACATATCAAAGTTATGTGTCTTACTTGCTCACATTTTGAAGTGAGTAACCCGGCTAATTTGGATATGTAACGCGTCTGGTAAATTGATAATATGAATTTTTTTCAATTCAGTCGGCTTGTAAACGTTAACACGTTCGAATGTTTTTAAAAAAACTCGTAATAAGCACTCAGTTGATATCAATTGAGAGCAACAAGACTTACCTCCGTTCGGGTGAGACGAGTCGCCTCGTTGGCGACATGCGGCGACCCGGCGACGGTCTGTGGGGCGAGTCGCGGCGACCTGGGACCATGTGCCGACCTAGAAACGGAATAATATTAAAACGACTAATAGCGGGTCTTTGTTTTATACAATACTAGCTTTTCCCCGCGGCTTCGCTCGCGTTAATTTTATGACATAGATCTCGTTTGACAACAATACAACCCATAGCGCGACTAGTGGCGCCATCTGTTGACCGATACAGCGGCCTCTATAGTAGAAAACATATTTTCCGATTGGAATGACATACTTTCACGAGATAAAAAGCCTATGTTGGGCTCTGTACCCGTGACAATATATATACTAATTTTCATAATGATCCGCTGATTAGTTAAGCCGTGAAGGAATAACAAAGTGTTTTAATTTGAGAAAACCAAACCATAACTAACAATCAACTTCATTTGTTGGCATTCACATGGACATCTACGACCAGTTTCACAAACTAATTTTTATATCACATTAAAGTCTCAAATTATATCTTATTTTGTTATTTGACAGTGTTAGTCATAATTTAGTGTTAACTTTATAACTCCTTTATTACTGCCCTAAAACCTAGAAATATTTACCTGGAGACATTCTCCTTCCGGGCGACGCCATTCTTTTATTGGGTGGTGATCTTCTATCAATTCTATCTATAGGCGACACTCGGGCCCCCGATGGTGTTATGATTCTTCCCGAGGGGGACATTCGCCTTACCGGAGGGGACATTCGCCTTACCGGAGGGGACATTCGCCTACCCGACGGGGAAATACGTCCGGGTATTCTTCCCGACGGGGAAATCCGTCTACTGGACGGGGATACTCTTCTTCCGGACGGCGAAATCCGTCCCCCGGATGGGATCATTCGTCCCGGTGACATACGTCTTGTTGGTGACATTCGATTTGGAATTATTCTTCCCGATGGCGAAATTCGTCTACCCGACGGGGATAAACGTCTAGTTGGGGAAATTCGCCCACTTGGGGGTGGCATCATCCTTGCCGACGGGGATATCCGTCTTCCTGAAATAAGATGATTAATTTAGTCTATGCATTATCGGCGACTTTATTATTTTTAAATATATGTATTATCTCATATTTTCCCGTAATCTTTGATTCTTCTTTCTCATATTAATAGAACATTTTCGAGTCATGGTTTTATGAAATGAAAATATTTATTTCAGACTGCACATTCTAAATACAAGTCCATATTATGTTAGTAAGAAACTTATACAATATTGTTAGTAAAATATAAAACAATCATTATTTTGCACATGAATGGACATGAATGGATGGTGTGTTGGTACTGCTCCTTACCCGTGACCACAAGGATGCAATATTTTTTTATATGCTGTATTCAGTTAAAAAACCCAAAAGTAAAAGTAAAGAAAACTAGTTACCACGTTTTATCCTTCAACACGAAATCTATATATATAAAAGAAAGTCGTGTTTGGTACAACACTTATAACTCAAAAACGGCTGGACCGATTGCCATGGTTTTTTTATTTGTTGGATTTGTTTCCGTCCCGAATAGCAGAATACATCTTAAAAACAATGAAAACTCGACTAGGGGTAGGGTAGGGTAGGGTAGGGGTGGGGTAGGGGTTGGATAGGGGTGGGGTAGGGGTTGGGTAGGGGTAGGGTAGGGGTTGGGTAGGGTAGGGTAGGGTAGGGGTGGGGTAGGGTAGGGTAGGGGTGGGGTAGGGTAGGGGTAGGGGTAGGGTAGGGGTAGGGTAGGGTAGTGCCTCTAAGGCGGAACAAAGTTTGCCGGGTCAGCTAGTGTTAAATAAATTGAATTGAGCAACAGTGATTTTACTATGAGATTGGTTTTTTTAGCTAGTTTGTATGCAAAACTAAAAAAACAAACCTGATGGTGATACTCTACGCCCCGGCGATATTCTTCTACCAGGTGACATTTGCCTTCCAGATGCCGATATCATTCTCCCTGATGGCGACATTCTTCTTCCCGATGGGGAAACTCGCCCACCAGGTGGTCCCATTCTCCCTGGTGGCGACATTCTCCTACCAGATGGAGAAATACGTCCGCCAGGCGGTGCCATTCTCCCCGACGGTGACATCCTCCTTCCCGACGGAGAAATACGTCCGCCAGGTGGTCCCATTCTCCCTGACGGTGATATTCTCCTCCCAGACGGGGAAATCCGACCGCTTGGTGGTCCCATTCTCCCCGAAGGAGACATTCTCCTTCCAGACGGAGAAATACGTCCGCCAGGCGGTACCATTCTCCCTGACGGCGACATACGTCTACCCGATGGGGAAATCCGCCCGCCCGATTGTACCATTCGTCCCGGTGATCGCCTTCCCGTCATATCCATTCTCGATGGAGATATTCGCCTCTCGGATGGGGAAATACGACGTTCGTTTGACATTCGCCTACCAGGTGACCTTCGCTGGGGCGAAAAGCCCCTAGGTTTCTCATAACCTTTGTAATTGTCACGCATGCGCTCTTGTTGGCCTGGTATTGGGTTTTTTAATATGCCAGGTTTCTCCTGGTACTTCCTTTCTTCATAACTCTGGGCAGGTTTCCCGAAGGGCTGGGCTTTAGGTTGTTGACTCTGTTAAAAAATATGTACATATTTATGTATAGTTTGTCAATCTATTAAAAATACGTGTAAAATTCCTTGCAAGAACTATACTATTAATTTGACACTTATTACTTATAATCATTTTACTTTAAATAAAAAAATTATTAGGTTTTTAGTTAAAACAAAATTTAAATTAAATGTTTTCTTAACATAGGATACCTATAAAGAAATCTATCTGAACGGATCTACATTTTCTTAGTTAAAAGTAAAATTAATTACCTGTTGTTGCCAAGCAGGAGTTTGGTTGTGCCCTTGCGACTGAAACTGGCCTTGGTTCATATCCCTGGAGAAAGGATTAGGCCCCTGGAAATTATCCTTCATTATTGTTACCTAGAATTAGGGAGAAATAAATATTATAGTACACGCTATGAGGAGAAGAGGAGATCGGTTCTGTACTCAACGCCAAAGCTTCTGGCTCACAGTTTATAAAACAATTTGAAAATCGATTGTCGTTATGCACTGAGTAATAAGTATGAGTTACGAACTTCGTTTTATGATTGCACAGGCCAGGAGAATTGGCGTTCAGTATAACCACACATTCTTACCGCAGTGTTTCCTAGTCTATACGTCCATATCAACCCATAATTATACCACTGTAAGGACACGGGTCTCTTTATAATCTAAAGGGATTAGAGCGTACTCTGCCACGCTGTCCAATGCGTAATTTGTCCAATAAATAATTACAAAATTGTTTACATAATATTTATTTTGATTCCATTACATAAAATTATACAGATTATGGTGAAGCATTTAAAAAAAATAGTTACACTATGTGCTACCTCTTCGGCTTCCTTCCAATTTTATTTTATATAATGATTTTCTGATTGATTCCATTTCGTTATTGAGGTTTCATACGTTAAAATCAAGTGAAAAGTCGTCGGTCATGGCTTGTTGTTCAATATCATTGTCTTTCTGTGGTATTATAACTTCGTGATATTCCATTTCTTCAATTTGAGTTTTATTTAAGTTCTCTTCAACCCCATCAAATTTATCTTTATTTTCAATGTTAACCGTGAAACAGTACTTGGTGTAATGTCCCTTTCTTGAACATTTTTCGCAAACTATCATTTTCGCTGGACATACGCTAAGTTTCTTTTCATGTGTCGTACCACATCTTGTACAAATTCTAAACTTTAATTTGCATGTTGTATGATTTGCATCTTCTAATTCACCACAACGATTGCATATTTTAACTTCAGTTTGTTCAGTATCATTTGTAACTTTCGTCTTTTTTTCATCTATCTCATTAATATCTTCTCCTTTCCTTTTATTTGTCTCTGTCTTCTCTATGTCTTTTGGTTTAACATTAACTGTCTGACAGTATTCAGTATAATGACTCCTTCTTGAGCATCTTTCACAAATATGATATCGAGCTGGACATGTTTTAAGTCCCTTTAAATGTTCTGTGCCGCATCTACCGCAGCGTAAAACCACAGACTTCTTATTTACGACAGTTTTTGTTACGACACTAGTTTGATTCACTGGTGTTGGATTACTTGGGATTGTGATAACTTTTGCATTCTTCTTTTTAGAGTCTAGAGTCGTTGCTTCAGCTTGACCGTCTGATTTATTTTCGATTTGTTCTTTTTCATTTAATTCTTCTATTTTCTTAATTTCCTCTGCTTCTAATGTAATTCTTTCTATAGTTATATCATTACCAATAGCTATAATTCTCTCGCGTAGTTTATTCGAGAAGCACTTTTCAACTATCTGATCAATAATATGTTCTTTGTAATCATAGAAATCGCACTTTCCAGCCTGTTTAACTAACCTCACTAGGAAATCAACGAAACTCTCTTTTTCTTCTTGTTTTATTAAACGGAATTTATGTCTTTGTTCAATACGATTATTTTTACGTGTTTCATTACCTGTTGTTAACGAATCTTTTCTAATATTCCATTCATAGGCAAAATTGTCTTTAATAAAATCTTCTTCTACTACATTTGAGTCAAAGTCTGTAACGTCTTCTGGTTCTTCTTTGATGTCTACCGTCTCTATGTCATTCAATCCAATTACTGACGTAAATATATCTGTCATATCTGTTGTATTTGAATTTCTTTTTTCATAATCAAAATTAAATGTAGCATCTGCTGCTTTTTTCATTTGCCTTTCATTTCTTTTATTATTATAACTATCATTTGCATCTACCTTTGTTCTTTCTCTTGCATCCCTTTCATTATTGTCATATTCAGATTTATTAAAGTCTGCTACTGCTGTTCTTGGTTGGGAAACGGTATTTCTAGGTCCCATTTGGCCAACCTGAAATAACAACACCGTTTTAGCCGTTCTCAATTTTAGTTCTTAAATTGTAGTGTTGGTGACTGCCGTCGCAAATACGGATTCTTTTGGCAATATTTTCTAGTACATTTTTTGATATTTTGCATTGTTTTTATTTAAAAAAAAGATTTAAGTCATTATATAAAAAAATATACATTAAACATTTGTCAAAACTATATATAATTTTTCTATTTTCAGCAGGTAGGTTGTGGGGTTAAATACAAATCATTATTTTTACACTTAGGAATAATTTCTGTAAAGGCTAGTCTCATGAGCATAAAAATTCAATTGTATTTGCACGCAAATCCAATAGGCAAAATGTATCATTGAACATTCTTTTATAGTACGCGCCAAAATTTGTGCTCACGGTTTAGAGAGCAATTGAAAATCGTTTGTCGTTATGCACTGAGTAATAAGTATGAGTTACGAACTTCGTTTTCCGTCTGCGCAAGCCAGCCGTGTTTTATAGTATCTAGTGAAACCCGCGCAACTTCGTTTGCGTGTATTTATTTATGCACAGCAGAGCCATTTATATCAGATTTTTGATCAAATCCTACGGGAATCGCGTACTTTTCAGGATAAAAAGTACCCTATGTGTTAATCCAAGGCCTACCTACATACCAAATATCATAAACATTGTCAGCTATTTGAGCGTGAAGAAGTAACAAACATACACATAACTATCGCCTTTATAATATTAGTAGGATGTAAAACATCTCAGTGCCTACATTTGGCAAATAAAGTATTTTACGATTTCATTGTCTATTCAGAGTATTCAGCAGTGGACTTCTCGTGAAAGAGATGACTGTGAATTTGTGATGTCCCAAAACACATTTTGCACAAGCACTCTTCTGTATTAGAGGAGCTCGATGGCGTCGCTGTGTGTCACACTCTAATATGAACATGCAAGTTAAGCGACGTCGACCGTAGCCAGCGTTTGGATGGGTTACGTTATCTCTTCTCCGTGCTTCGGAGGGCACGTTAAGCCGTCGGTGCCGGCTGTTATCGGTAGATGACAGTCATTAAGCCAAGTCGGTGGCCCTCGGTTGCTCAAAAGCACCGTCCTCTGCCAATCCGCATTGGAGCAACGTAGCAGAGTACGCTCTAATCACCTTCGATTGAAGGGAGACCCGTATCCCAGCAGTGGGATTATTATGGGTTGATATGATGATGACTCTTCTGTATTATAAAACTGAGTAGTTTTACCGTAAATATGAGTGCATGTTGCACACAAACACGCAAGAAAAGCAGAGTACGCTCTAATCACCTAAGATTGAAGGGAGTTCGTAGCCCTGCAGTAGAATGATTATGGGCTGACATGATGACCTTTTAGGCGACTACCAGCTAAAGGTTAACATTGACCATTCTCCCACGGCGCTACCCAAATGAAGCGACTCGACTGCGATGCAACTATCATTTGCCTGTGGTCGCACGAGGTGCTATCTACATACGAGTATCTTCGTTCATTTTTTCTTGAACTCTCACACGATACTATGTCGACCGCCATTTTGATACGATTCGTATGTAACTCGTATCATACGCGATGTGTCGCGTGCGGACATAGACGGATTTATATGAAAACTACTCTCGAGCGACTAGTATGACATGCGTATGCTACTTGACTTGAGTCAATTGTGAATTGCGCCATGGGCGAACGGGGTTAGGCTTCATTTAAAAAAAAAATTTTTTACTTACCGGTTTCTGTTGATCATAGCTTTGTCCCGGGTACCGCACCGGAGCCCTATTCTGCGTCTCCACGAGGTCGACCGCGCGTAGAGCGTTTGTACGCTGGTTTTCATTGCGACGCTGCAAATGTAAAAAAAATGCTTGATCAATTTAATCAAACACACACAACACGGTACAACACTCTTGAAGTTCGACGTAATATCCGACTTCTTGAAGTTGTATTCAACTTAGGGTAGAAAGAGTAATGCTGAAATTCTAGATCTTATGAAATTTAACGTCCTTTATAATTTCTACAAAGTTGTAAATAAATAAATAAATAAATATATAGGGACAATTCACACAGATTGAGCTAGCCCCAAAGTAAGTTCGAAACTTATGTTATGGGATACTAACTCAACGATATTATATTTTATAACGAATACATATACAGATAAACATCCAAGACCCGATGCCAATCAGAAAAAGTTCGTTTTTCATCATGACCCGACCGGGATTCGAACCCGGGAGTGGGACATTACGCTACGGAGGTCGTCATATTACCTGTATTCACAAATAAAGATATCAAATAAATTTCATATCTTTATTTGTGAATACAGGCAATATTAGTCGCACTCTGTATCCTAACAACACAATTACAAGACGGACCGCACGCTGCAGGCTGCAGACTGCAGCCGCAGACTGCAAGCGACATAGGTACGTGTTTCTATGTAGCTCTATGAAAGTGATTCTATGCGCGGCGACACTGCAGTCGGCGGCACTTTCATAGAAACTAGTAGTGCGGTGTGCGACTTAAGGATTGGTCCTTAGCTGAATTGAAATATAATAATAATACAATTGTAACTGAATGCACACGTCAACAAATCATCACTTGAATATTTTTTTTTGAAGTGAAAACTTTTTTAGCGGCGCTTGGCACTTTTTTTAGATGGGTAAAAAATGTTACTCGCATCAGATCCGTAGCCTGATCGAAAAAGCGTAAGATTAGCTAGCCATTTCAATATATTCAATAATGCACAACGTTGATGTTTAAGTTTTCACTTCTGCCGGCACTCCAGGAGTGCAACGCGTCCTTATTTATACCACAAAGGTGGCAAACAAGCATACACCTGATGGTAAGCGGTCTCCGTAGCATGGACGCTTGACACCGGGGGTATCACTCGCACATTGTCGACCCTACTCGCGCGTTACATATGCATCGTATACATAAATACAAAAATGTTTTAATTATCCACCACCGCTAAGCTTTATCACAGAATACTACAGAAGGTTGGCTTCAAACAACCGTGCAGAATAGGTATACGCATACAAAGAACGGCGATGTGTGCGTGAGCTCTCACCGACGAGGTCTCGTACGCTCCGACCGCGGTAAGAACTGGTTTGAACCGGCTCAGTTTCCGTATTAACGCCAGGGACGCCGGCCGCTCGCGCGCCGCGCCGCACGTTTTGTGACGTGTACAATGCCAAGTTCGTGTAGTGTTTGTATGTCCAATTCAAAAAAGGACAAGGACATTTCTTTTTTTCGTACCCTAAAAATGATGTGAAGTAAGTACCTACGATTTACGAAAATTTATTATTTTTGAATATTGTTGTAAGTACCTACTACCTTACTATCACAGCTACTACCTATTTTTAATAAGTAGTATTGTATACTTACCTAAATTACATAGAACCAAATGTTTAAACAATGTTAATAATGTTTATTACAAATGTTTGTATTATAAACCAGAAATAATAAGGAATTAAAACGAAACAATAAAATAAAATATTTTCGGGTCACTCATTTATAGACAGGCCCGGTAGTCGAGTGGCTAGCAATGGTCACTTTATCCCAAGGGCCGCGGGTTCAAATCCTGCGCAAGGCAAACATTTGTGTGCATGAACATGCCTTGATCTGGTTGATTTCTATGTATAATTTATTTACAAAAAAGTATTTAAGTATATTTAGTTTCAGCAGTTTAGTTTGGGACTAGCTGGCGTTGTGTGATTCGTCCAAGAATATGTATTTATTTATTGACATTTCATAGTGCTGACCGTTTAATTGATAGCATTATTAAGCACGAGTACTTAACAAAATTTAAAATTTTAACACAAACAAACAATCAAAATCTTTCCTCTTTATAATAGTAGTATAGATAAGTACATTGTAAATTTGATTATTAAATAAAACATTTTATTATAAACGTTGTTTTTATTTTTATATTGAATTTAATACCGTGCCAAAGGTGTCAACCCTATGAGAATAGGTATAAATTTTTCATTTAGTCGGGAGTCAACCCTCTGTATTACTCTGTGGCTTTATCGCCTTTTACATTTAAGCGCGTTGCCGGTTTCTGGTTTAGACTCGAAACATACACAAATAATTATTTGTTTTCTATGTGCGAGAATCAAGCCCACGACCTTTAATGCCGAAGGTCTCCCGACCAACTGATCCAACTGTCAAAAAGTCTGTTCTGTCTCCTCATTTAAGGTAATAAAAATAAATAGTTACTGAACGGATTTTAATGCTGTTTTCACATGAAGATAGAGCTCGGGATGGAGCAGAATATAGGCTAATAAAAATAATATAGGGTTGTTTCATTGAAATCGCATGTCAGGAAAAGGAGTTATCCTTATTTTAACATTTCAAGCGGACGAAGTCGCTGGTAACAGCAGCAGCTCGTAATATTATAAAGAGGAAAGATTTGTTTGTTTGTTTGTTTGAAATGCTAGGCTTCGAAACTACTGGACCGATTTCAAAAATTCTTTCACCAGTAGAAAGCTATATTATCAGGGAGTGACATAGGCTATAGCTTTTCCCGAAATTCAATGTGGTTCCCACGGGAACGGGTCCGGAACTTCACGGGGACGAAGTCGCGGGCAAAAAAGTTAGTAAATAATTTATTAAAAATCTTTTGTTTTGGGAGAATGATAGCGGAACTATGACGATTTTAAGTGAGCCGACAATTTAACGTTACAATATTTTATATCTTTACTTACAGCAGGATCTTGCATAGTCTTCGATGCCATCCCCGCAGTGGCTTGATAACTGGAATCCTGGTTACCCCGATTGCCCATCATCATATCCCTCTGATTCATCGTTCTTTGAGGATGCGGCTGTTGCTGTGGATAATACACTCTTTATTGCACCAATAAATTACATAAAACAAAAATAACCTTAAGGCCTTATCGCTATGCAATTTCTGTCAAATTGACTCTTTAGTTGATTGAGCCTGCGGAATCAATTCACAAATCGAATATTCCTCTTTATTTATATTTTTAAATTCGCATTTTATTTATCCTTACTAATACCCTCTCCCTCCTCAACCACTTCACGGTAAAATAACTTAACCAAATGACTTAAAGTCGGAGACCTGGGGCCCGATTCTACTAACACAAATGCACCAATGGACTATCAATGGTGTCTCAATCGTGTCTCAAAAGAATGCCGATAGTGTATCAGTGAAATAGTTTTTGACATTGGTTATGGACTAACAATAAATTAAACATTATGTTATTGTTTAAGTCCATAACAAATGTTTTGAGACACGATTGAGACACTATTGAGAGTCCATTGGTGCATTTGTGTTAGTAGAATCGGGCCCCTGATGCAGATCGCCCTAGTTTAGGCTCCAGAACCACACACTCGGAATAGTCATACTGTTATATTAAGTTATTGTAACTGTACTTTATACCGTTTCACGTGTGATGAAATAAATTCTTATATAATTTACAAGTAATGTATAATGTACTAAAAGTTGAGACCATTCTTATCTTGTGCATTCCATACCACTGTCGCGTCAGACGCATTCTCAGCAGTACCGAGTGATAGGCGCCTACGATCATTCTCACGATATTGTTACTGTAAAATTTTTTTTAAACGCCATCTAGTCTCAATCTATGCAAAGCTTGTACTAGGAATACTAGTGTTGATGATATAAACTACCATTAAAATCAACGAATAAAAAAAAACAACCATTAACTTCATAGCCGACACTAGCCTGTTAAAGCATGAAGGAAAGTTCATTGAATATTTTAGATATTTAGTAATAGTAGATCATATATTTTAGTAGTTTAAAGTTAAAATATTTTAACTCTCAAAATCGATAAAAATATCGACACGCAAAAAAATATCAACTAATATTAATTTTCAACCATTACCAATCCATTGATAAAAAAAAATTAACGATTAACTTTCACTCAATAAATAAATTCAACCATCGCGGCCATCTCTAATGCATACTAGATTTTATTTATTTATTTATTTTCATACAAGATTACAACTGTTACAAATGCTACACAAATATTTTTTTTTGTAAATAAATATTTATAACATAGAAAACATAAAGAACACGGCAAACATACATGTTAATGCACATAAATGTTTGCCCACAGCCCTTGGGATAAAGTAGATATTGCTCCAATACCAAGCCTCTCTAAGTTCGTATGGATTATTCATCTCTTCAAGTCAACAACACTGACAAAATAAATCTAATAACTTTTAAACTTTCGCGTTGCATTATTATAAATCCTTACTAATATTATAAATGAGAAAGTGAGATTGTTTGTTATTCCTTCACGGCTTGACTAAGCACCCGATCATTATAAAAATTTGCATACATATTGTTAAGGGTACAGAGCCCAACATAGGCTACCTTTTATCCGGTGAATGTATGTCGTTCCAATGGGAATATAATTTTTCTACTATAGAGGGCGCTGTATGGGCCAACCGATGGCGCCACAAGTCGCGCTATGGGTTGTTTTGTTGTCAAACGAGATCTATGTCATAAAATTAACGCGAGCGAAGCCGCGGGGAAAAGCTAGTTAATAATAAACCTACCGAGTTCGCCTGTGACCACGGCCAGTGCAACCTGGTCGAAACGTCAGGCAATATCAACAATATCAAGGTATGATCGCGTTAATTCCCAGTTTATTATAATTTATAAATTAAATCTAATTTGACCAGCATCTGGCACCGGCAGCACCTTTATCGATTGACATGAGGAGTATGGATTACCTGTTGAGGATAAACATTTTGGTTTGGTTGTTGAAAGTTGAAAGCTTGGGGTGTATTAGGCTGGTTTTGGCTCCACGGCTGAGGCTGGGAATTCCACGGTTGCTGTTGACCCATTTCTGGGCGGTTGTAATTATTCTGCTGGTTTCCGTATTCATTTCTTGGTGGAAAATTTTGACCGTAGCTTCCTTGTGTGTTAACAGCCTGAAACAATAAATACATATTCACACAGAGCCCTGGTCCCAAAGTCAGACCGTTAACCTGCTTGTGTGTATGGACATCAGTCAGTTGGTACATTATTGTAAATAGAGTGGTTACTCAAAAAGAGAACTTAAGGCATAGAATAAGTAATAACCCGAGGTAGAATGGCCACTCTCCGCCCCGCACTGAATCGAGTTACCTCACCCCAGGAGACCTCGTCGAGCCCTCAGTCGCCGAGCCGTGCGCTTAGTGGATGAATGTGAATTAATAAAATTGAAATAATATACAAGTAATATTAGTTCAATGCCTCCAAGGTACGAGAAGCCATCTTATAAAATAAATAAGTGGTGACTAAGCTCTTTAAATTAAGAAATAAAAAATAAAAAATAATAATAATACAAGAATTTAATTTTATTGTTTCATTTAGCTACCAAGCAACCGATTACATCATTATATTTCAATAGAACCGAATTAAACCGCATTAGTGAATTATGCCGCCATTTTGAATGATAAGTATGCGACAGCAGCCCTACTACAATTCGTATGCAATGCGCGTGTACAGACGACATTGGCCTATGTAGTAGAAATAGGTAATTATTTCACGCGCTTTTTATGGAGTCTCCAGGGTGTAATCAAGGGTAAATAATTGATTTCGAGTAAATTGCTTTTGAGTCAAAATGAGTTTCTTTACATATTATGTAAGGTGTACATTTTCAAAATATGCCTCGCCTCATTAAAAATTCTTATAAATAAACAAAGGCACCTAAATATACTCTAATTAAACCAATACAAATCCAGCAAGAGCTGAAAGACCACAATCAAAATTCATGAAATTTATTATTTTCTAGAATTAAATATTCGATTTAAAGAATTTAATAAAGATAATTAATAAAAGAATACTCTTATCTTAATCTCTGAATGAAAATAATAAATCTAATCCCTTCAGGCATGTTAGCAACTATATTAATGAGAAACCCGGCTTAAGATAACCCGCATTACTGACCAACTGAGTTCATGATTGCTACACATAAGCTTGACGAATTGATAGGCTTATTAAAATCAAAAATACATTATTCTGTGAGACCCTGCGGGCACTTAGACACTTCGTTTGCAATGAGCGTGTATTTATTATTATTCTGTATTAAATATTAAATAAATAAGCTACTACCACCATTTCGGAATTATCTCCACTAAAAAGTACACAATATTCTGACAAAAAATCATGTACAGTCAACAAAGGAAGTCTAACAGGACCGTAAATATGATATTGCATGAAGATATTCCGGAGAATTTATTTATCAATAGTTTTAATATTACAATACGTAATTACAAATTTTCTATTAAATCCCTTCACTAAATATTTAGAAATCTTTAATCGTATTGTCAATTCTTTCCTTTGTTGACTTTACATTGCCAGACTGTGAGTTGAGTAGGATATAAAAAAGTATAATAAATATCAAATGCAGTGGACTACTTGTGGCCGAGATGATGATGATGATGAAATATCAACTTACTGGCTTTCCAACAGGCTGTACGGACAGGACCTGTCTTGCCATCCTGTATCCGTTTAGACATTTCATCAGCTGTGCTCCTTCGCCCTCGTCCGCCACCCCGATCCTGATCTTTTTGGATGAATCACCGTCGGGGACCAAATTATCCAATATGAAATCATTTAACCTACATTCTTGCTTAATTAACATCTTAACGTCTGAATATTTAGTCTGAAAAGAAACAATTAAAACATTAGCAAATTTTATTAAACTCTAAAAAGAAAATGTCATGATACCTACAGACAATGAAAGAGTAGGTACATAGTTTTCTATGAAACGATATAAAATAAGTACCTACTCGTAAGTCAATGAAAGATTAATTATTTTTTAATATTAATAATATTATAAAACGAAATCAGGTTACTTACAGACACGGGCAAGCCGTGAATTGTTAACATCATTTTGATAGGTCATGAAACACTTATATTGTAAATAAACTAATTTTTTCACGATATTTGATAAACTACTACAGTGTAGCGCATTAAAGTCGCAAAATATTTATGAAAATTAAAACATTAATGACAAAATGAGACACACGCCGACATTTTGTTTAATATGGTTTGTTTCGATTAGTGTTGCCATAATACAATGGCAAATGCAAATGGCAAAGAATAAGCAAAGAATATAATATAATGCATTTCGTTTTATTGATTTTACCCTTGGATTTTACTCAATAGTGTTGCCGCTCGATAGTCAACTCTCGACTCTCGATAACATTATTTTATTACATTATTTTGAGAAAAAACAATAGTGTCGATAGCTGTATTGGTGAAATACTATTGTCATGGGGCCACACGCTTGCTGTTTGCCACAAACACCGAATACCATATGCCAAACACCGATCACAATCACCGAACCGAACACAAACGCGGTATCCACACGCTTGGCGAACATGTCAGTCTATCTATGCTGCCTGTTTGACAAACATGGTGGACGGACGACGAACTTGTGGTGGCAGCGATCACTTTTGGCATGACTTATTTTTATTAAAAAAAACGGAAAGTGAAATTAAACGAAAAAGAAGGAGAGCACTCGGCCGGATATCGAGGGGTCGTGGGTTCGAATCCATAAAGCGCTTATCTACTTCTGGCCACCTGTCTAAGAAGGCATTCAGATCGTCCCGCCATAGCCTCCACGGTCTTCCTTTACCTCGTCGCTCGTTCCCAACTAATCCGAACCCAAAAAGTTGATATTTTTTGCCCATCTTTCCGGTTGCTAAGGGCAGACACAGGCCACATCCACTTTGACTTAGCAGTTTTTGCACCTACGTCTTTTACTTGTGTGAAGGAGCGCAGTTCAACGTTCCTCATCGTAAGAAAAAAAGAGAAGGAGAAGGATCTGGGTCAAGCAATACTTGAAATTAAGAGGAAAGCACTCAAATATGCGGATACTCAATGCTCTGGATCCAGCGGATTTCAAAGAAAGGAGAAATTTGAATATTTATTAAAGTTAAAAAAAAAAGAATTCAATTTATTAGTGAATAATTAATTTATTAATAAATAATATATTTAATAATAGCTCCGTATAACGCACAAAAAACAACAGAGCGTGTGAACTCTGCGCTCGCGCCGCAGCGACTGAGCTCCCTGCCTCCCTGTTTCTTATTACACTACCCAATCGGCAGGGCGGCAGGGACCTAGGAAGATCGGAACCACTCGATCGCCCTGTTTAGGGACCCTGACTCCCTGTTTCTTATTACATTGTCCTGTCCCTGCCGGCAGGGCCCGAGAAATCGTGTAGTGTAATAAGCGCTTAAGCGCACACTACACGATTCTTCAGTCTTCAGAGTTCACACGTTCTGTTGTTTTTTTTTTGCGTTATAAACGGAGCTACTACTCCTCTCCCATCCTTACTAATATTATAAATGAGAAAGTGAGTTTGTTTGTTATTCCTTCACGGCTTGACTAAGCAGCCGATCATTATGAAAATTTGCATAGGTACATATTATTAGGGGTACAGAGCCCAACATTTTTATCTTTAAAATATTTTTTCTACTATAGAGGGCACTGTATCGGCCAACAGATGGCGCAACAAGTCGCGCTATGGGTTGTTTTGTTGTCAAACGAGACCTTTGTCATAAAATTAACGCGAGCGAAGCCGCGGGCAAAAGCTAGTTCTTTAGTAGTTTTTGAAATCCGCTGGTTCCAGAACATTGAGTATCCGCATATTTTAATGCTTTCATGGATGTAATAATAAGTAAGTGCCAAAGTCACCGCTAAAGCAACTTTTTGATGATTCAATAAAGTCGGCGCCATAGCGACAGACGTGCACAGTCATTCACGTTCACGTTCAAACTGATAGAAAATCAAAAAGGCCCCATTTCCAGCGTAGTGTAATAAGCAACACCCTAACTGGTAGGCAGGACACCCTGCCGGCAGGGCCCGAGAAATCGTGTAGTGTAATAAGCGCTTAGCAACGCGGGCTTCCGTTCGTTATTCTGAGTCCGTGACGGAAGCACAGAGTACTTTGTATAATACGACGGAAGCCCGCGCTGCTCCATGCCTATGAAACTCAGAATAAGGAACAAAATCAAATTATTTATTTAATTTAACGCCATCTAGTTAGGGGGTTAAGAACTCACCTACATCAACAAAGTTACTCTTAAAACCTACTTAAAACTGATGAATTTTATGGCTCAGCAGGTTAAGGGGTTCACACACAGCAGCTATAATAAAAAATATAAAAAATAGTATATAGCTATAACCTGTTTTTCTTAACTTGACCCATATGGTAAACAATCTTAGCGTGTCTTCATTCAATTATGCTACTGAGTGCTTCACAAGTGTGTGGATACATCGCAAACATGTTTGTCGAACAGCCTTTGATTTGTGCACAAAAACCGACACCGATGCCGAACATTGGCAAACACAAACAAAAACAGACAAACAGCTGTCCACAGTGTGTCTACACGTTCGTGTTTGCTGTTTGTGTTCGCTGTTCGCCGTTATTTGCCAAGCGTGTGGATACGCCATTATAGAAGAATACTATATAAATTAATATCGTATGATTTGTTATTCGATCGATTAAGTTTTCAAATATTAACACTCCTGATAAAAAATCTAAAACACTATTGGACAATTTGCAGTCTTTAGGGCCCCATATACGGTGCGATCCGTCTGTACGATCCGTCGCATCAGACCGATCGTAACGACGAATCGATAGTGTATGTTCAGATCGTTAACGATTTACTTCATCGAACACGATATCGCAGATCGCAACAAAAACCCTTGCGATTTGATGCGATCATGAATATCGTAACGATGAATCGACAGTGTATGGCTCTTTACGATCAACGATTCGATTTTTTTCAAGTAAATGATCGATCGTTGCGACCGATTGTTTCGTGTATGTGCGTCATTTTTGTTGCGATCAAACGTCACGATTTGCATCAGATCGATCGCACAGACGGATCGTACCGTATATGGGGCCCTTTTGCCTGGCTGAAACCCTCAGCTGAAACCGCAAAATAAAAAAACAAAAAAAACGTTGTCAAAAAGTGTCAAGCAAAGTGAAGTCAGAAAAAAAAACTGTTTTCGTTTCGTTTCGTTTTAGTTGTTTTGGGAGCTAGGTTTTGAGGTTGTACCAACCATATTTCCACCATTTCATTTTCCACACTGACACTTGACATTGACATTGACACTTCCATTCCATTCGCTTGATTTCATGATTTCGCATTTGCGCTATTCATGATTTCTTTTCGTATCGCATTTCGCCACAATTTTAGTCATTCGCATTAAATTATAAGTAATCTGGGTAAGTTCCTTATTTTCTTTCATTCTGAAGCTTAAATTTTAACAAAAAAATGAGACTGAATCTGCCAATGATATTTGGACTTGAACCGGTGATTTTCAATTCAAATAGTCAAAACTACCTTGTACTTAAACATAATATTTTGTATTTTCTTTTAGTTCATGGTGATTATTGACGAAACTGACCGAAGATGTTACTCGTCATACATAATTTGCCGAACCATGTAAGTTCCTTTTATTTCACTACAAAATGTATACTGGGTGGTTGGTGTGATTCGTTACCACACCAAACAAAGATCAAGAGGGCACATTAAGCCGTCGACCGACAGCTAGGCTGTTGTTGAAAGATGACAGACATTAAGCCAAGCTAATTGCCTTCAGGTGGCTTGAAAACATTGGCCTCTAATCCGTATTGGAGTAGCGTGGCACATTAGGTCAGAGAGTTGTGTAAGGATTACACTCTAATCTCCTGTGATTGAAGGGAGACCCGTATCTCTGCAGTGGGATTGGATATTACACTTAGTACTTAGATTTCATTTTACAATTCATTTGTTTACAAAATATAGGTCATCAGTCGGGTGTTTACTTTTTAAACAGTTGTTTTTTAACTAACCATTTATGTCCCACTGCTGGGCAAAGACCTATTCTCTTTTTCTTCAACTATCCCTCTTCGCTGTTTCTTCTTCCCACTTGCTATCAAATTCTGTCAGTTATTAAACAGTTTAAGTTATGACTATGTTTTATCTTATGGCATGCAAAGTTTTATAATAATAATCTGTTTACATATGTTCACAAATGAGTTCTGCAACAGTGCTGCAATTTAATTGCAATTTATATTTAATTACATTTTTATAAAAATTCAATAATTTCATTTCATTACAGATACAATATGATGATGTGAAAACCCTGGTCAAGGTGAAGTGCAACATTGATGAGATGATTCTTGACAAGTTGGTGCAGGAAGGTGCAAGTAAGTCAGTAAAAGTTGGTGTAATGACCAATGAAGAGGCCGACTGTATCATGAGTATTCTCAATGGATTATTTGTCGATGGACAGCAGATTTACATACAAGATTTGAGGAAGAAAACGGTATGTGTCTATTTAAATGAATGCACAATTTAACACATTATCATGAGGTCTAACATACAAAGAGCATGAAACGCGATGTCAACACACGTGCATGTTTACAACGTCGCATTTAAAATACACCATGTGTTATTGCTGTAAAACTTGTATTTTTTTGAGGTACATCTTTATCTACCAACTATAAATGTTTCTTTCAGTCCACACCTGTAAATCCACCAGCATTTAACTGCTACAATAATTACCAGCAGTCAAGTCCTCGTGGTAAACAGATGGATACATATAGACCGTTAATCCAGGACAATCAGATGTTAAGACCACAGTTTGTTGGATACGGTTCTATGGGTAATTACAACTCGCCGATGGGAAACCAGGTAAGAATAGAATTATGTAGTGTTTTTATTAAAATAATTATCTTTTGGGTGACAAAGACATTAGGAAAAACATGGAGTAGTTTCTTGAATGAACTTCCCAATGAGGCTGATATAGACAAATATGACTAAAAGCCTCTAAAAAAAATAGAAAAAAAGGATACTTAAAGGACATCTTTACATAGTACCGAATCCTCGCTTCTATCCAGGTTATCTCGACAAGGAAGTGATTATTTCACCGACATATCGTCGCGATTCCTTAACGGAATCGCCGCGTTTCTCTTTAGTTTTTTTTTTTACTTTTCATTCAAAAGCTATAAATCCCTTTGTTGACACACACAGCTGTCCAAATTTTGAAAAAGTGAATAGTAATTATTAAATTGCGTGTCGGAATAACAAAAGTTAATTATATTCAGTGGAGATAAGTATAAAAACACTTTACTGTAATTCTTTAACCTTAGTTTTTTTACTGTACATAAAGTCTTGACTATACTATTTTTTGCATTATTAAGTTTCATTATATAAAACTGGGTTACTTTTCATTACGAAAAGTGGAGAAACAAGCCTCTCTCAATAGTATTATCATAAAAATAGTTTGTCGAACGAACTTCCTTGGCTGACATAGTCAAAATGGCGAAAAAAATAAACGAAAGAAATTCGTATGCAGTGATACCTGGGTTTGCAGAGACAAATTCCTAACTTCACAAACTCTAAGGCGCTGCGCAAACGTGTTGCCGGTTACCGACATCAAACTCTTTTTGATCGTCATGAGTATGCGTAAAGCAATTGGACACAAAAAATGTTATGTGTGCACAGAGAGAGCATGATGATTTCATACTGGTTCCATAGAAATAATTGGTAGCTTGTATTGGATACAATAATTGCTATAATTGTCACAAAAAGCCCCTCTTTTGTGTCTTACCCCTCTTTTTTGTAAAGTCAGGAAAATTGTGGGAACATTATTACTGACTGGACGTCCGAAGATCCTGTCTTAACACAGCAGTGTGACAGCACGCTCAAAGCACGCAATCAGTCAGTTCTTTGGTCACGGACACGCCAATCCCAGGCATCCTATACTCTTTTGTGCCAAGTGTCGCACATTCTCAAAAAGTGCTGGTGTTGTCAGGTATTGGTCAAATCTAATTTGATATCTGAGTAGTCATTGACTCTAAAAGAAGAAGCAAAGTGAAGCAATGTGTCCTTACTTTCTCCACAGGCCATGAACACATATCTTTCATGATATGTGGATTTGTCCTGGTTGTCCGAAAGAGACCAAAAAACAGACCCATGTAGCGCCCATGTGCAATAACTTTCTAGACTATTGTAACATGGGCTCGGATCTTTGATAGAGACATAGACAGAGTTTTAAAATGTCGTGAGCGGCGAACGGCGCACCTATAACCCTGCTTCTTTAAAGAAAATGGGAAAGTAGTGATAGATGACTCGTCTCACTATCTCCTACGTCCTACACAATCACAAATTCAATATTCCAAAGAGTCCGGTAACTTGTAATACAGATTCTATCATTCGTTTTGTTGTCAGAATAAACTGGAGATTATCACTTTGATTAGCGACTCCTCAGTAATATTGCGCAGAAGATATTCAGACATCTAACAATGCAGGTCTTAGGCATTGCCAGCTATTTCAAGAATCTAATTATATTTTACAACCAGTGAACTAATTGTCATTCAATGATGCTATGGAACATCCACCTCCATTAGTACAATGTATACCATCTTTCGGGTCTGCCGCTGGCTAACTACCGAAAAAGTATGGTATAGATAACCCTGTAGAATCATCATAAATTCTCATCATCATTTCCTCGCTCCATTGCAGGGTTGATGATGGGATTGACATTTCGATCCTAGGATTAGGATCTTTAGTGAATTGATGGAGATGGGTAATTGATTAGCATCAGTCATCTTAGTTCCTTATACTTATGGGAATCAATCTTTAGTCCAACCCCATTACATAATTAACTGTTGAGAGTTGTGCATTGGTTTTTCGAGATTAGTTGATCAACCACTATTATTTCACGTTGAAGCGATCTACTAAAGTTAGTCTAAGTAAGGGTATTTCAGTAAAATTCACTGCAGCTTAGTGCTTAGTAACATAGCAGTGAACTGCGCCAGCTCATTGAGTTAAATCAAAAATTTCCTACGCCGAATGATTTAATCAATTGTAACATCCATCGCAGTTAGATGAGTAATCGCAACTACTCCGCGCAGTGCAATATTTCCCGGTTTAAACAGAATGGTTTATAGTATACTCCATTACGTTGCTCTGCTACAAGTTGGGGGTGGTGTTTTCAAGTCACCTGATGTAGCTGTTGTTCCTAGATATATAGGAAATGCAGCAGTGGGAACGTGGCTAGTTGCGTATCAATAGCCCCCCTGTTACTTTTTTTACCCCACACCAGAATTTGAACTGAAGACTAATTTAATAAGCTTTCCATATCTGCTGGGCTATTACCGCTCTTCATGCGCAAGACATTCTGATGTGCCACTGCATGAAGCGGTCTGCGGTGTGGGAGCTACACCGGGGGGGGGGGGGGGGGTTTCCCTATATTTATAGGAACGACGAAGCCATCCCGCTCCCGACTTGCATCAGTCGTTTGTGTTTTGCGCTTGTTTCTAAATCAGATGCAGTACCTGCATTTGTTTAGAATGGAGCGTACATTTGGATGTAATCAATGCTTCACACATTTACAGAATATGGATATGGGGGTTAGTCAACAGTCTTACGGGCCTCCTCAAATAGGTGGAAATCAATTCGGGCCTCCGCAGAATGACAATAATTTTATGAATAAAACATCATTTGGTGGATACGGAATGGGCCCATCTGGTACAGGTCAAAATTCTTCAACAAGCAGATTTGATGCGGGCCCGTCTAAAATGGGTCAAAATCAAAATTCTTCAACGAGCAGATTTGACATGGGCCCGTCTAATGCAAAAAAGCAGTCTAGATATAATACGCGTGCGTCTGGTTCTGGGACCTCTGGGCAAGGTCGTGGTTTTCAAGATGGCCAGAAACGTCGCCGTTCCCCTGACCGCGATTATAACGATCATAATCGCGGCAATGAGCATTTTAGAAATGACTATGGGAAAAGACAATGCGTGGATAAATATGATACGGAAGATGCTTTTAGACAGGACCGCGATAATTCTGGCCAGAATCGGCAAGGATCTAAATACCAACCACCCAATCGCTTTAATCGTCCCGAACCACCCAAAAAACAAGGCAATTTTACACGAGACCGTCGCTTTGATACCAATATCAATCAATCAAATCATGGTGCAAATCAGCAGAATGATTCCGCAGGTCTGTCAAGTAGGTGGGAACATCGTGTTCCTCCTAAAAACGTACAAAATCAACCTAAAATGTTCATGAAAGTGGACAAAAAAGCTCCATTAGACATGAGTCAAGCTATAAAAGCCCGCAATAATGCTATACAGATGATTACAAAAGTATTAATTAAAAGACGGTTGCATTATAAAATGGAACATACTGCTTATTATGCCAGCATGAACGCTTTGAAGAAGTTAGTCAAAGCTAGAGTACGCGTAATGTTAACAAATTTAAACCAACATAAAAATGAGCCCGTTCTTATGAAATCTGGACAAATTATTGAAATGTATAATAATACTCATACGCATCATGAAGACGATGAAATTTTCGAGGAAACCTTCAAAAAAACTGAAACAGGTAATTTACATACCGTCGAGTTAATTCTGTATCTCTATGTAATGCGACGCTATCTTACTGTATGATTTCTCGTCGTAAACAGTGCTACGTGTGTTTGTTTATACGCAGTGTTTTATTAACATAAATCTATAATGCAAGGTGTTCATGTAAATCCTACCGACTGCGCCACATTATGTACGTGCGTTTATACTCAGTGACGTTATTTTTGCCAACGTGGAAAGACTATTAACGTCATCAAGAGAAAAACAACTGGCATGAAACACTGCTTTGATATAAAGCTATGAACAGGTACAGAGTTATCTCGATCGGGTTGTACATGCTTATTTTTAGTAATTTTTACTTAGAGTGGTAGAGTCTAGCCGCTACTATGAACTGATATTGGTAAATGGGCTGGCTCAACCGGGGCAGTCTCACAGAATATCGACGTAAAATAGCGGTGATGTCGCCGCTGTGTTTTTTGCGATTAGTAAGAGAGTCCGAAGTCTAATACATCTCCTGCTTCCTACTCCCCTTTTCACTCTATCATAGGTGGGCAACGCATCCAAGATCTTGTATTAGTGGATGTCCATGGGCAGCGGTGATTGCTTATCATCAGGTGATCCGGTAGTTCGTTTGTCCTTTGTCATAAAAAAAGACATGATTATTGTCCTGGCTTAATGACTCGGGTCAGTCTCAACATGAGAGCAAACTAACACAGGCCGTGGGCGAGTTCTCGCCGACCGTCAACTACACTCACATGTTCTAAAGAAGGAAGTAACTACGGAAGTAGCTACTAATTTCTCGTCAATTGTGAGTACAAAGTAATATACACATGGTAAGTCAATGAGCTTCACTGCTTGTTGTCAATCTGTAATCACCGTTAATCCTGGGTATGTAGGATATGGTGGGAAGTGGTCTTGTTCAGAACTTGCAACTGTAATGAAAGCCACTCTCGCTTCAGCAAGCAAGTAATCTTTAACACAGTTTTGTGACTATTTGGCCATACGTTATGCTCTTTTTTAATGCATACGAAGCAAAGATGACTTGTTGTAACAATCCAAAAATACACGGTTGTGAATAATAACGAAGTCGACGGCAACCTGCAGCGTTAGTTGCCGAACTATCGAATTTGCTTCTCAATGTTACTAAGGTTCTGCATATTTAAGTTTTTGCTAAATCTACATTTCTGTGCCGATCTATGCCAAATTGTCGACTCGACTCACAATATAATTCCTCACTCTGACGACCAGCAAATGTTATTAATCGTACAGTGTATATTGTTCTTTGGATTTTTTCATGTTGTTGGTTACACGTGGTAGACATGTATTTAGTTACGCGTTCTTGACAAGCTTGCGATTGGACGCTTTGTCGTACGTATAGACAATTTTTATACGTTAAAGAACATTGGTCGATATTATATAGGCAAATAATTTGTAAAAAAAAATTGTTGTCTGAGTAAATGACTATTATAATTTATGTGCAAACTGAAATTCATAATCTGGGTATTATATGTCAAAGGTAAGTAATAACACTTAAGAATGCATTAGTTATGTCACAGTAGGTAGACCTCTCTTCTCCAAAAGATTTTTTTTTTAGATTAAAATTTTCGATTTTCTCATAACAGCGGCGTGCCATTAATCAAATTCTTCAGCAACTTATGAATCCGAGCGTAAATATTTTATTGCCCAGTTAATTTTTAATTTTTTATAACTTTTAGAATGTATTTTAAAAATCGTACTCTTTGTACATTGTCTGTCAAATGGTTTACAATCTAATGAATTCCAGTTACTCTATAGATAAACTCGGCAAGTGGTAATGTAATTTTAAAATTTCAGTAAAAACATTGAGAGCAGAAAAAAAACGCACCAAAAGGCAACAAAGAGAGAGTGCGGACCAGATACAATCCTTACTTAACATCCCAATAGGATCCATGCCACCAACGAAGAACCAGAAACAGATTAATTTACAAGCATCTAACTCTGTGACCACACGGGGTAAGCATACTTATTTATATCCTCGAGAGTACAGAAACCAGTGTTTGCGCGTAAAGAAACGCAACAGCGGGGGAGAGGGGCGGGGTCGATGACAGTCGGCCGACAGTTGTATTTTATCTCTTCGAATTTGAAATCAGCCACGCACGGTAGACGTAAAGAGCAAGCAAACTAAAAATCATCTACTGAATCAATTATCAATATGCCTTCTTGTTTTCCATCAACCAGCGCGAGCGGGTCTGTTTTCGTAGTCAACAAAAACAGTAAATATCTTGAGGCCCTGATCGACGTACGAGCCTATACCGCGGTTTTAAGAATGACGGTTTAACTCGCGGCTCGTTAGTGCTGATCGACTAGCGAGCCAACCAAACAGTCGCGCCTGAACGAAAGAGGGAGAGAGGTAACATGTCTTGTTCCGAATCTGAAGCTTTGTGTATCTCGCTATCTCTTTCTACATGACGAGCCGAGTAAAAAATATAGCAAACATGACGAGCCGCGAGCCAGTCTCGTCGGTTTTTAAAACCGCGGTTTTACTCGTACGTCGATCAGGGCCTTTAGTATCAATCTCAAACGCTATCTGGCTCACACAAAATCTATACTTCTATACTAATATTATAAACAAGTAAAGTTTGTGTGTTTGTATATTTGTTTAATTGTAAGGGGGTAATCTCGGGATCTACTGAACCGATTTTAAAAATTCTTTACCCACACACAAAGCCACATTATTGCTGAGTGTCATAGGTTGTATAAAAAACCGAAAAATAAAAAGGCTTTTACGTGGTAGTCGGTTTTGCAAAGTGAATCGGAGAAAAAAAGGTGTACCTACTAAAAAAGGATTATTAACATTATGCCCAACGTAGTGGGCACGGGTCAGCTAGTATAATATAAGCAAGATAGTTTGAGATTGATACTAGATTTTCGAATGTTTTTATTACAGGACCTTCAGGAGTGTGATAATATTTGTAGCACATTGTGTCCAAGATCTCACTTGAGCACTAAGATAGATAAATGCGTGTATTAATAAATAAATAAATATATAGGGACAAATCACACAGATTGAGTTAGCCCCAAAGTAAGTTCGAAACTTGTGTGTCTAATTCAACGATACTATATTTTATAACAGATACATATATAAATAAACACCCAAGACCCGAGGCCAATCAGATAAAGTTCGTTTTTCATCATGACCCGATCGGGATTCGAACCCGGGACCTCCTGGGTGGCGGTCCGGCGTGGTAACCATTACGCCATGGAGGTCGTCATATTTTGTAAGACTGTTACACATATAACCGTATTTACCGTACATCTACACCGCGGTTACTTTTGTAGATCAACATTTACAAGTGTGCAACATTTGATAACAAAAAACAAAAATGGCAAACGTTGAAAAATGTTACCTAATTTTACCGTGTTGCATTGTGCTCCTCCAAAAATGTTAACTGCAGTGCGGTGGTTAAGCATACAAATAGAAGTAATGTTACCTCTGATAAAAGTTTAAAATATGTTTTGTATTTTCAGCAATGAAAAATAATAACACCTCGCCAATCCCTGGCAGGTTGCCACAATATCTCAATGCAGGTATGTGAAAATTTTTCATTGGAACGAGAATGTTTACAAAGAAAAATAAAATTATTAATCTAATGATCTTTTTTTACAGATAGAAAGCAGACTATAAGTGAGTAGAAGTTTTATTAACGAATATATAATATAATGCATGGTCTTCATGTAAATCCTACCGACTGCGCCACGTTTTGATGTAATTGTATCGGAGACACGAAAATAAATAAAAAATTGTAACAATTTTCTGGTATATTCCAAAAACCAGATTATTGTAATAAAGCACACAACATTTTGTTACCACACTAAAGTATAACAAGTAAATTCAAACAATCATTGAATTTCACTGGAAATCTTGTGTATATTGGGACGGAATCTATATATATAAAAGAAAGTCTTGTTAGTTACACCATTTATAACTCAAGAACGGCTGAAGCGATTTGGCTGAAAATTGGCGGAGAGGTAGCTTAGAACCAGCAGCAGGACATGGGATACTTTTTATCCCGGTAGGGTAGGGTAGTGCCACTAAGGCGGAACAAAGTTTGCCGTGTCAGCTAGTACACAGTAAATCACGGTGTAGTGTTATCCGTACAAATAAAATGTACCCCTATATTTTTTCAGAAGTGAAACAATTGCAGAAGCTTGAATTTCTAGATGAAAACTTATATCAAGCACCAATGATTTTGGACAAGGCAATTGAGAATGAACTCGACATATTATGTGATTTGGTATGTATTTCTTGTTATAAGCTACAGATATTCTGTGAATGTTGTAAGGCATGCACATGCATACATATATACATACATACATAATATGTATATTATACATTATTAATGTGTGCGTGACTGATTTTACGAGCGTTTCCGAGGTTTCGCACACATTAAGAATATAAATTATTTCTTTCTTTCAGTAATCGCCATAGATTTAGTTTATACTAGCGTATAGATCGGCAATGGTTTGATTAAGGTGAGACCAAAAACAAAATACACTAGTGTGCGTGTAATGTATATGTGTGCAAGCAAGATATATAATTTTGTGGATTTTCCTTTTTGTTTGAGTTACATCCAGGCACTGCACAGGTAACCATATTTAATCACGTCTAATTAACACCAAAACTACACTTAAAAACCATAAATTTTGTAAAAATAAGTGGGATTTGTTTTTAACACGACTGATGTCAGGCCGATAGCGTGTATAGGAAGAATGGCCTCGCCTATCTATCTCGCTGTAACAAACGCGTATGTTATCTATTGCATTGCCAATCTAACGCTAGTATATAATAAATCTACGGTAATCGCAATGATGGTGTCTCAGTTGACTACTTTTGATGCCAGAGGGCGCGGGTTCCATCCCCGCATATGACAAACGATGCGATTTTGTGTTTGTGTTGAATCTGTTTACTATGTTTATATTTTTTAACATAAAGAATTTATTATCATGATTTGAAAAATCTGATTTTCTTTCGCCATTTCTTTTATCGTTCGATTTTACGGATTCGATTCCCGCTCGATTTTATTATCTTTGTATTTGTGATAATTAAATGAACAAGAAATAATATATATTTTTTTGTGTTCATTTTACAGTATAGAAGTGGCTGCGATGGTGTTGAAAACGACGAAGATTGGAGCGTTGCTAACGTTCTTCTGAAGAACTCATTACAGGAGTATAGGAAGGTAAATATTTAATCTACAATAATATTATAAAGAGGAGTGATTTGTATTTGTATGTGTGTGTATGTTTGTACTGTAAACTACTGGACCGATTTAAAAATTCTTTCACCGTTCCGTTGGGAAGCTAGACTATGTCTATTAGATTAGACCTATGTCTCTATGCCTTATTCAAATTGCTGTGTCTCACGTAGTTGGCTAGGGAGGGAAGACCTTTCAATATTTCCTACTCCATCTTTAATTTCCTTCTGATTAAATATGTTGCGAGTTCCAAGACAGCTATAGTTTATCCCCCGGGACGTCAATAAGCTTCATTGCTTTTTGTCAATCTGAGGTCGCCGTTGTTGATCCTGGGTTTACAGGAGATGCAACGGTGGGAATGTGTAGTGGGCTTGTCCCGGTAATCAGAAGATAGGTTTTTAAAGGCACTTTCTTTAGTCAAAGAGTACATAAACTAATAAATAAATATTCTTGAACGAATCACACAACGCCATCTAGTCCCAAACTAAGCAACTAAGCTTGTACTATAGGTGTTAGATTGCTGATAAATATACTTAAATATTTTTTTGTAAATAAATACTTATTATACATAGAAAATACCAAGACCAAGGCAAACAGACATGTTCATGCATGCATTTGCCTTGCGCCGGATTCGAACCCGCGGCCCTTGGGATAAATAAATTATTTGTGTAATTATTCTACTCTTTAAGCTACTACCATTTCGGAAACCAAAACAAACTTTGTTTATTAAGAAGTGTACGAATAAATGGTTTAATTTTAATTTAATAATTTCAGACGTTGCGCCTCCATATTGTAAAACGTGTTATGAACATAAAAACGAACCTAGTTGTCCGTGTGTTCCCACAAGGACCGCCAGTGCACCGGGACAACGTTGAAATTGCATTGAAACCATACGGAGTTACTCAGCTCAAGAAAGCTGATAGATCCAAACTAATGTTTATAGCTACGTGTGATAGTTATGAGAATTATGACAAATTGTGTGCCGTTGATGGAATCCCAACAACAGCTAAAGATGGTAAGAATATTGTAAAGCTATCCTTTCTACCCGTGCATCCACAAAGCAGTTACTTTAGCGATTCCAAGTTTAGTGTTAGTTGGTAACTTTGATAACAAAAAACAAAGAAACTGGCAAAAGTTGAAGAATGTTAGCTGATGTTACCGTGTTGCATTGTGTTGTTCCACAAAAGTTAACTGCGGTGTGGATGCATGGTTTATTTTATGCCACAAAGTTGGCAAACAAGCATACGGCCCGCCTGATAATAAGCATCACCGTAGCCTACAGTATAGACGCTTGCAATACCAGGAGTATCACTCACGCGCTGCCAACCCTCGTTCCCCTCTGTTACAAGTCTCTTGTGAAAATTTTCAGAGACAGAAATAGCAAGGTTTTAGCACCCTGCGGTCCCATTACTCTCATTACTCTCATTATCCTCAGTCCCATAACACAGGGAAACCTAAAGTGGTTGTCAGTGCAACAACAAACTTACTAAATAAAATATTTTTCTTTAGAAATTTTTTATATTTTAAATTTTTCTAAAGAAAAATCGCATTAAAGCGAGTTCCGTTATCGATGTGAGAAACGTGCTTGCATTTATTTTCATTGAATGACAAATTTATAATAATATTTTTTTGCAGGTACCAACACAAATCTATTAGCGAAACCATTCCATTTAACAATGCCATATAAGTTCCGTCGTTATGCGAAAAAACTGAAACAAAATCAATCTATGAACAACGCTAATGTTAATGATGAACTGGATATAGACGGTGAACTGCCTTTAGGTGATGATGATGATGGTGAGCATCCCAATGATGATGAAGTTCAAGAAGACGATGATGTTATACTCATTGATGAGAAAAGGGAGAAAATTGTAATCGATGATTCGTTTGTTGATGACAATAGTGATCAAGTAGAAGGAAATGACGTCATCGTTGACAAAGGTAAACCTTTGGCAGCTAAAGCTGACAACGGAAGTGACGTTGCACATGACAAAGTAGCTAAAGACAATGGAAATGATGTCATAGTCATTGAGGTTGACAAAGATTTGAATAAAAACAACGGAAATGGCGTCACGGTTATTGAGGATGACAAAGATTTGACTAAACACAACGGGACTGATGTAGCAGTCATTGAGGACAATAGTGTGGCTACAGATAAGGATAAAGTTACTAGAAGTGACGTAAAACATGACAAATATACAGATGAAGGCAACGAGGATGACGTGACCATTGTTGAAAATGACAAAAGCACTGCTGAAATAATAATCATTGAGTCTGACGATGGAAGATCTAATCTTGATGTCAATGATTCGAAAGCTAATGTTGCCAGTGTTGAAACACCCAAAAATTATGATATACCTAGCAACACTGATAATAAAAGTAATGTTGCTAGTGAGAGTACTTTACAAGTTAATGAAGCTGATTGGGCACAAGATGAAAAGATGGTTGGTGATGATGATGATGATGATATAGATGAAAATGAGATTATGGAGGACGATTTAGAAGATTGGTAGAGCCTAGCTACTATCAAAGTCATTGCAACCAAAACGTACAAAAAGTACTTATTTATAACACTACTAGCGACATCCGCGCATTTGCGTGTATCTCACTTTCCTGTTTTTATTTAATGTATTATACATATAAATTTCAAAATACATTGCGTAGTTTTAAAGATCTAAGCATAGATGGGGATAGACAGACAGACAGCGACTTCATTTTATATTATGTAAAGATGAAATGATAATGGCTGGTAAATGGGTTGGCTCAACCGGGGCAGTACCACCCTCTCACAGAATATCGACGTGAAATAGCGGTGATATGCCGCTGCGTTTCATGCGATTTGTGAGAGTCGGAAGTCTAATACCCCTCCTGCTTCCAACTCCCTTTTTCACTTTCCTTCCCCCCGTCGTCCGTCCTTTATAGGTGGGCAACGCATCCAAGATCTACTAGTCGTGGCTGTCCATGGGCAGCGGTGATTGCTTACCATCAGGAGACCTGCTAGCTCATTTGTCGTCTGTCATAAAAAATATAGTAAAAATTTTATTTTTGATTTTCAAACAATCTAATATTATAAAATGAGAAAGTGAGCTTGTTTGTTATTCCTTCACGGCTTGACTAATCAGCCGATTATTATGAACATTTGTATACATATTGTCAGGGGTACAGAGCCCAACAGGCTATTTTTATCCCGTGAAAGTATGTCATTCCAATGGAAAAATATTTTTCTACTATACATGGCGCTGCAATTCGCAATTGCCATCCAACAGATGGCGCCACAAGTCGCGCTATGAGTATTATAAAATTAACCGCGAGCGAAGCCGCGGGGAAAAGCTAGTATGGAATAAACATGCATTTTTTTAAATATTTTTAAGCGATAGTTTATAAGATACTTAAAATATTGTAGTTTAAAAAAATATATAATTATAGCTCAGTTGTTATTGACTCTATCTTCGATAAAATAGGGCGCGCGTTCTATCCCTGCTTTCCTGCACTGTTTACATATAGATGTCCTATTTTATAAGAACATTTTTGTCTTTGCATAACTCTGTAGCAATAGGTTAGTTTTATTGTATTAGTGTATTTACTGTAACTATTATGTACTTTGTAGAATAATAAAGCATTTTGTGAAATCTCATATTTGTTTTCATGTTAAACCTCGAAACAAATCGGACACTTGCGACGATGTGTAATTACCCATGGACGTAATAAACCCCTATGGTATTAGGTACCTTTTCTATCAAAAGTCCTTGAACGTCTAGTCCATCAGCAGCTTTCGTGTTTCCTTAAGTGGCTTCCCATCAGACTGCGCCATAATTGGCATATTGCATACTACTCCCTCGTATCTAAAGGAACGGTTCACTTATCACAGCGCGGTAAGCGACTGTTTGCGTAGTAACCTTGCTCTTCGCCTCATGACCCATTCACATATGGTCTGTTTTCACTTTCTTCTACACCATTTCTCTATTTGGTTATAATATATTTATTTATATATATGTATATTATTCATTATTTTAATATGTTGTATGTTTTTATAATTAATATTATTGTAATTTATCGCCGATTGGGGCCCATAGGGACGCGCCCGCAACTGTGGGTGTTTTGCGGACGCGTCTGTATGGAACTAGCCCCTAATTATTATTGTTATTTTTATCATATTATTGTTATTTTTTATCATACTAGAATATTTTTTTCCGTAAGAACCTTGTACAGAGTATTAGAAAACTACAAAAAAAAATCTGCCAAATCGGTCAAGCCGTTTTCATGATAAGTCGTGACAACGGAAAACGGGTTTCATTTTTATAAATAAAGAAGATTATGTTTTTATTATTGTTTATATTTAAGTTTTTGTAAAATTTTGCGCCACCTACCTGTTATTTTTCACTTTTATTTCTCTACCCTAGGGTCGTCTGGAAGAGATTTTAGCGATAAGACCGCCTGTTGTACTTTTAATTTATTGTTATTTTTTTGTGCAATAAAGAATATTGTATTGTATTGGACCATAGTACTGTGGATGTGACCTCAAATGGCGTTCGCCTACTTTTTTTAGTTCAACAAAATGCATATACATATGTAATGCATGCTGTCTTATCTCCCTGTTATATATTTAAGAGTATGCCGTGGCGTTTATTCCCTGTTGCCCCCGCGAGATCTGCCACCGGTGACAGATGGGAATAAAATTCCCAAGTGGGGGCAAGGACAATACACGCCACAAAGGTAGCAAACAAGCATACGGCCGCCTGATGGTAAGCAAGCATCACCGTAGCTACCGTAGCTTGCAATACCGGGGGGGTATCACTTGCTCGTTGCCAAACCAAAGTGGAGCTCTGGAAACCTTACTGTAGGAATACCTACAGCATATCCGAGAACAATGCTATTTGGCTACGATCTTCTAGAGTACCTAGATTAATTACATAAATAATTTAATACTGTAATATAGGTAATCATTAACGAGAGAAAGTGTATGTGAGGACCTAACTGTTCGCTGAATAAATAATTTGGACTTTTAATACGTATTTTGTCCTTCCGGATTTTGAAATGTCGCGCGTATGTTACTCGTGGGACCACTAGTACCTATTTGCATGGATATAAACAATGGATAGGCCCTTTCATACAAAGAATACATCCTATCATGTTATTACTCAAAGAGGTGCACGCACAACTCTTGCCTCAGTACGAAACACGCGCTTGCCGTGAACGGACGCGGAGCTAACGTAGGTAGTTTGTTTTTAGAAATTATCACGTAAATATGCCTTCGTGTTCCTTTTGGAAGTGTAAAAACACAAGCCGAAACACAAATAAGGATAAAGGTGTCACTTTTCATGCGTAAGTGTCTCATAACAATTTAATTTTGATTTTATTCTAGAACCAAAATGGTCGCGTACTACGCGGTTTCAGAGGAGTTTCCTCCCGCGAACGCTGAGGCTGTGGAATGAGATCCCCGCCGAGGTCTTTCCTTTAGACTATAATATGGGGTTCTTCAAAAAGGGCATTAAAAGATTTTTACAGGGTCGGCAACGCGCGAGTGATGCTCCCGGTGTTGCAAGCGTCCATAGGCTGCGGTGACCGCTCACCATCAGGCGGACCGTAAGCTTGTTTGCCACCTTTGTGGTATAAAAATAAAAAAAAACACTCGTCTCTCGCAGCCGAGCGGGACGCAAGATACTCACAGGGGGCGGGGCAACCGGCCGACCGCCAAAGAATATAAATCAAATAGAATTGCTAAAGTTCTGGTGACTACGAAATCTATTAATCCAGAATCTCTTTTTGTTAATCCAGAATTTAATCATTTTTTTAACCGACTTCATAAATGGAGGAGGTTCTATGTTTCATTGTATATTTTATTTTGTATGCCCGCCGATTACTCCGTCTATTGTAGACCGATTTTCAAAATTATTTTTTTATTCGAAAGTACATACTTCCATTTTGGTCCATTTTGGTCACCAAGTTTTTTATTTACATACTGTGCGAAGTGGTGCGAGCGTGGATGAATCAATAGACAAAATTTGAACCAAAAACCACAATGTCGACATAATATAAGTAGATATTAAAATACGATGGACATACGTGTATGTACATAGGTAGCATACAATTCGTGTTTTATCGATTAGTAATGTGAAAATTTATCCATCGATCCATTCATGCTCGCATATCTGAAGTAAAATAGTAAGTAGGTACCTAATCAAGTAATCAGAACTTTGTCGCATCTGATCAATGTTCTATGTATTCTATGACAAGTGATGACGTAATGTCAAAATGTAGTACTTTTGATAGTTATGTAACTGGTAGCATATTCACTAGAAAAGATGCGATTCACGGTGGATCCTTAATTTTATTAAAACAAAACATTGTGTTTAAAGAACGTAAAGACGTCCTGGGTCTCTCCATCGAACGCTGCGTCGAGTTGTCTTGTGTAGAACTTGAGCGACATATAATAATTTGTGTATATCGGCCGCCGTCATCTAATTACGACACTTTTGAACGTGTAATGGAGGAAGCTTTAAAACGCACTAGCTCCAATAGTAAATCTTTGATTGTTTGTGGTGACTTTAACATTGATTTATTGGTGCCGTCATCTATTGGCGTTCGTTTTGTAAATCTATTCAAATCATTTAACTTATGTAACTTGTTTCTAGAACCAACAAGAGTTACCGAAAACACTGCCACTTGTCTCGATAATATTTTTTGTAATATTGAAATTAGCTCAAAATTATTAATTGACTGTCTCGGCTCCGATCACTATGGTCAACAAATCGCGTTTGAGTGCAAAGAGGTTAATACTGTACACACTGTTACGAGTAGGCCGCTAACTAAAAATCGGAAAGAGTGTTTTAAACAAAATATTAAAAAGCAACTTGCCGGCTTAAATAAATCACATAAGGATCCTAACGCACAGTTTGAGAATTTGTTTAATATTGTTAATGATGAATTTAATAGTGCCTTCCCTGTTAGGACTTCGAAACGTAACAATAAGACAAAATTTTGTGACTGGGCTACACAAGGGATCTATAAGAGTAGGACGAGATTATACGAACTGTATGCAACAAAAAAATACAATAACGATCCGATATTTGTTGATTATGTGAGAAAATACTCTAAAATATTTAAACGCGTATGTATTGCAGCCAAGTCGTTATACTTAAGTCGCAAGATTAACTATGCCTCCAATAAAATCAAAACTACCTGGAATATCATTAATAAAGAAACAGGTAAGGTCAAAAATAACGACTTGTCCTTCTCACTGGAAATTTCAAACAAAATTATAAATTCTGATTCTGAAGTAGCTGAAACATTTCAAAATTTTTTCTCTGAAATTCCTTATAACACTACTAGAACACTAGACTCGTCAGCTACAATGGCAAATACCTTACTCGTAAATAATGTTCCTAAGCCAAATGCCACATTTAGCTTTAACTCAATCTCGGGTGATGTGATTATTAAAACGTTCAAAAATATTAATAAAAAAAAAACAGAAGATATTTGGGGAATATCTGTTCACGTCCTATGCGACATCATAACAATGTTGGCTCCGCAGCTTGCTAATATTTTTAATGATTGCATTGCCAAAGGAGTCTTTCCTGATTTAATGAAATTCAGCAAGTTGGTTCCTTTGCATAAAAATGGCAGTAAAAGTGATCCCAATAATTTCAGGCCTATTTCTATTTTGCCAGCTCTCAGTAAGATATTTGAGAAAGTAATTCTAGACCAACTAGTATCATTTTTCAATCACCACAAATTAATTCATAATCGCCAGTTTGGTTTCACTAAAGGACGTTCTACAACTGACGCAGCAGCTACTCTGGTCAGATCTATCTTTGATGCCTGGGAAGTGAATATGAATGCTTGGCATTTTTTGCGATTTATCCAAGGCATTCGACTGCGTCAATCACGAAATATTACTCGAGAAACTTAAATTTTATGGAGTTGATAATTTGTCACTTACTCTAGTCTCGTCCTACCTTAACGATCGAACACAGAAAGTACAGATTAATAAAGCTCTATCATCTGGCGCAACACTAAAGATGGGCGTGCCGCAAGGATCGATTTTAGGTCCATTTCTCTTTCTCGTGTACATTAACGATCTCCCTTATCTAGCCCAGGATAAGTGTGACATGGTTCTGTTTGCCGACGATACGTCACTAATTTTTAAAACTGATAGAAAACTAGATAACATGAATCTTATAAATGACACTTTATCACTTATACAAAACTGGTTCAGCACAAATAATCTAGCGTTAAACTCAAACAAAACGAAATGTGTCAAATTTACTTTACCGAATGTTAGTGTGGATTCTAATCAAATAATGCTTAACGGTATCGGTCTTGAGGTAGTGAAGTCGACTGTTTTCTTAGGTATCGAGCTAGATCATAGGCTGCAATGGCATCCACATATTAAAACCTTGTCAGGCAAGCTTAGCGCTGCTGCATATGCTGTTAGAAAAGTAAGACAACTTACTGATGTGGAAACTGCCAGATTAGTTTATTTTAGTTACTTTCACAGCTTAATGTCCTATGGCATACTACTTTGGGGTAGGGCAGCTGATATCGAGTCGATATTTGTACTACAAAAAAGAGTAGTTCGATTTATTTACAATCTAGGTTATCGCGACTCACTTAGAGACGTATTTAAGGATATCAACATTCTTACTGTAGCCTCACAATACATTTATACTACCATAATGTTTGTGAGGAAATACTTACACCAATACAAAAGGTTAGAGGAGGTCCATCAGTTTAACACTCGCAACAAAAATAAGCTAGTAGGTCTCAAATGCAGATTGTCTAAAGTGAACAAATCTTTTGTAGCTCAAGGAGTACGTTTCTATAACAAAATACCGAATGAAATTTTAAACCTGCCTTTGATCCAATTTAAGTCATTCATTAAGCGATCACTATTGCATAAAGGCTACTATACCATTAACGAATTTATCAATGATAAGAATGCGTGGACTTTAATATGTAAAACGACACAAGACACTCGACAAGAGCGTCCCCAGGCGTCAAGTGCGCTGTAAACTATTGTGCGTCCATTTTATTTTTTACATTTTTTATTGTTTTTTTTTTTAGTTCCAGACTATACATATATTGTACACGCGTCGAAGTGTTGTCCACAATGGTGATGGACATTTTACTAATACATAGATTATATATTTGGGACAAAGTCTGATAGGGTTGAGTATGTCATGCTCGCTTAAATGTCCAAACTGGTGGTGGCGTCGGGAGTCGGGTCGCTGAGTTCCCTCTAATATGGTTGAGCACAGCGATGGCTGACTCTCGCGTCAACTCGTGAACGGGTGCTGCCTGGGGGGACTGGTCTGCTCACTCTTGTCAGTACTGACTTTTTTTATTTTATTGTAGATTTAAGACTTGTTCATTCCACACCATTGTGTATAACATTCCGCGTATTCTTCTTATAAATTTTTATGTACTTATACCTACATTGTAACTAATGAGTGGAAAAAAAAGGAAAAAAAAAAAAAAAAGTACAAAATGACAAAAAAGGCCGTAACCGGTTTTCTTTCGCCATTTCTTTTTACCGGTTGCCATTTTGCTTGTGTCCGAAATGGTGGTAGTATATAACGTAGTTTATTTTTTTTATTTAAACAAGTTGTAAATGACAAGAAAAAGTGCCTGTGAAGGTCTAATTTCTGAAATAAACGATTTCATTTCATTTCATTTCATTTCAATAACGAATGGAATCAGTAACAAGTCGGCGACGCGTATGCCATATCCAACGATCTACGATCTATGCCTATTTGTTTGTGTTTTGTGTCAAACAACTTACTTGCATAGTGAGATGAATCATGCGAGTGATTCAGTTTTTTATGAGACGTATAGATATTAGTAATGTGAGCGTTATTTAGGTCAGAGAGTCGCGTTAGGATTTATACAATCTTTGTCTTAAAATTATATTAGAATAAAATTGATTTAGAAGAAGATAATAGTAGAGTGAGTACCTACCTATTAATAATTATTGTAACTTTTAACCTCACGCAATATCATAACTTTCAGTATATAAAAAGTACTCTGTGATCATAACCTAAATAATTTATTAGAAAAAATGAGCAAGGATGTACTTAAGTTATTTTTAATCAATAACTTGTGGAGTGCTTGTATTTTCTTTTGTTTTTAAAAATTTTAGACATCACAACATTCACAACTTAATTTTCATTTTTTATTTATTTTATTTTTTTAAAGTAAAATGTTGCCATTAATTTATATTTTAATGTTAAGAAAAGGCAGTGTCTAATCGGCCGCAAGTGGCGGCTAGACACGAGTCTAAAGGAACCGCTAATGTTAAAAGCTCAGAACAATTTTAAGCTATTGCTTTATTTAATGTTCCGAGGTTAAAAAGCTGCTAAAATCAAATATAAAGAAACCGCTAAACTAATTATTACAAAGCGGCGCTAATGACAACCTAGCCACTCCTATTAGTGTAGAGTTAAGCTATAGGAATTTAATAATTAAGTAATAAAATAAAATTAGGTTTAATTTTCAATGCACGTAAACTTATGTACCTACTTAGAAGTGACGAATGAGTTGTTCGCAGTCATATTAAATAATATACCATAACATCACAAAAGTTTTTATATGACAATTTTCTTACTTGTTTGTGTTCTTATCTTTTAGATAATGCCTCAAATACAAAGTTACGTATTTTTCGACTTGGAAACGACAGGATTGCCACATCAAGAAAGGAATCGCACAAAAATTACCGAACTCTCTTTCATTGCTGTATCAAGATATGACATAGAAATAACAAATTACGGTGGAATGCCACCAACACATAAATTATCATTGCTTTTTAACCCAGAAAAAGAAATTAGTCCTATGTCTGTAAAACTAACTGGTTTGTCTGGACCATATTTAAAAAATTGCCCCCCTTTTAGGGCTAAGATTAAATCAATTTTAAGTTTTATACAAGAATTACCAAAACCCGTATGTCTGATTGCACATAATGGGAATACTTTTGATTTCAAAATTTTGTTATCAGAATTTTTAAATGTTTCTGAAAAAATACCAGATGACATACTATGTGTTGATTCGCTGATTGGTTTTAAAAAGCTACTTAAAAATACTGATATAAATTATATGAATTTGAGTACAGATTCAGATAGTGAAATATTGACTGATGATGAAGAAGATTGGCCGGCACTTAATGTATCTAAAGAAGAGTGGAGTATAGTGGACCAATTAAGTGCGTCTCTTTCTGATGTATCATTTGAAGATAAAACTAACGAGAGAAAAGAGAATAAGACTGTCTGTGTTTCCACAAATACACAGAAAACTGAAAAGACAAGTTATACTTTATCGTCACTTTACAGACGTCTGTTAAATAAAGAAGAGCCGAATGCACATAGAGCTGAAGTAGACTGTTTAATGTTAATCGAATGTGTAGTCGCAATAAAACATCTATTTATGCCGTGGGCTGATGTTGCTTGTAAAAATATTAGCGATATCAAACCTTTTATACCTTATTAGGTACTTATTGCTTATTTATTTTTGTTATGTTTTATTTTATAAAGATCTTATTGTCAGAGAGATATTCTTATGCATCATGTTAAAAAAGTACGCTTTTTTAATAATTTATAAAACACATAATCAGACTACCTATATAAGGATATGAATGTTATTTTTTTTTTACTTTGACTTTTATGTACAATAATCTTAGAGAAAGGATGAATAGAGTTGTCATTTGGCGTATACCCGTAAGGGAGAGAAACAAAGTACATGGATTACGCAGTGTTACCAGAAAAGAGAATATTACCCCATGATTTACCCCATTTTATTTTTATTTTTTTATACCACACAGGTGGCAAACAAGCATACGGTCGGCCTGATGGTAAGCCGTCACCGTAGCGTAGCCTATAGACGTAAGCAATACCGGGGGTATCACTCACGCGTTGCCAACCCTTCCAACCCCCCCAAGTGGAGCTCTGGAGACCCTACTCACCGTAGGAACACAACATGGCCGAGACCAATGCTATTTGGCTACGATCTTCTGTAAGGTGGAGGTCCTTCCCCAGACGGGCTGCTCCGATTTGAGCGGATTATCCGCTGTGCCCTACCTCTCTTAACCCATGTTTTTTTTATATTTTTATATACGATAAACTAATACGACTATTGATGATTTGCGATGTATTTTTTCATATTATAATCATCAATATATTGGGATCGATTTATACTTGTATAAATAAATCGAAGTCGCTGTCCGCGCCTGTTTGTCTGTATCTCCGCTAAGTCCTATTGTCTCCTATTAGTATGGGAAGGTTGGTGTGACTACAGATCTCTCTCAGCTTGTATTAAATAGATATTATTTTTAATTTAGGTTGTCACTTTTTTACCTCAATTGTGGGTAATATTGCATGGGTAAATTCAAGTAAATTGCTGGTATCCCCAATACGCGTGGTACCCGACTAAATTCAGGAGACACAGGAAAATGGCCGCCTGGCTTCATTTTACTTACCTACTTAATTTAGGTGCATAATACTACAAAATACGATTATTTTCTTGACCATTTACGTTTTATTTCTTTATTTCTGTACATTGAAGCCGTCATTTGAGTCTTAATAAATATAATCTGTATTCATTTTTATCAATTATGGCCGAAATAAAGTCTAAATAGTGTACTTACGAATGAAAGGTTATGTTGTCGATTTTACGTTCACTGCGGCTATTGCAGCCTAAAACACGACAATGCACTATAGTCTATGGACGCAAAAACACATCAACTCAACCACAGAACAGTTTTCGCCTTGTTTTCACCCTGAAAGTTCAGATTTTGAGAAATAAAGAAAACTGCTTTCGTTTGCTGGGCACAGTTAGCGACTGTGCCCAGCAAAAAAATAGTATACGTCGATAAGGACAAAAAATGTTTCTCTAGCTCTTTTTGGCCTTGGGAATATTGTATTTACTCATCTCGCTCACTCCTACCGTGTCGCCTCTATTTATCCTTTCTCTAAGACAATAATAGTGTAAAATTCTAAAAATTATGTGACGAATTTATTATTTTATAGTTTGTATTCTAAAAATTGTTTGAGTACCTATTGATAATAATTTATTAAGAGAATATCATTATTTTGTATCGTAATCAATAAAACAATCAGCTACCTACCTAGATATCTAAAATTTAATTTTAATAAAAATCCTTGGTACCTCTATTGATATCTACCTACTTATATAAGATGTAACATTGTGTTAAGCATGTAAGTATTGGTTTGATTCCATGGAAGATGGGCCGGGTGCTGGTATGGGATGCAACCTGTTCAGACACACTGGCCCCTTCCCATCTACATGGAACCAATGAGCTGGTGCGGCTTGTGAAGCGGCTGAAAAAGCTAAGGCTTGTAAATACAGGGGTCTAGGCTCCGAATATGATTTTGTCCCATTCGGTATCGAGACCCTTGGTCCGTGGGGTCCTTGTGCTATAAGACTTTTTAAGGAAATTGCAAAAAGGTTAGTCGACATCACAGGAGACCGAAGAGCTGGCAGCTACCTCGGACAAAGAATTAGTCTAGCTATTCAAAGGGGGAACGCTGCCAGTATCTTCGGAACCTTGCCTAAAGGGACTCCTTTTAATAATATATTTTAGTTATTTTATTATATTTTTTAAGGTTTTTAGTTTTAGGTTCATTATAATTTGTTTATATTAATATGTTTAGTAATATTAATTGCTTGATCATTAAGAAAATCCCACTTATTTTTACAAAATTTATGGTAGTTTCGGTGTTAATAAGACGTGATTTATTATGGTTACCTGTGCAGTGCCTGGATGTAACTCAAACAAAAAGGAAAATCCACAAAATTAGCACTATGTTGCTTGCACACTAGTGTATTTTGTTTTTGGTCTCGCCCTAATCAAACCATTGCCGATCTATACGCTAGGATAATACTAAATCTATGGGTCCGTGTATGTTGATCAATGCTTGAGCAGTTCGTCCATTTGTCGGCTCAATCATTATTTTCTGCTACTGACTGAATCTGTCCTATCCGAAGAATTCTTATACTTGGTCCTAGGTGCCGGCACTGTTGTGTGCGGATAGGCCTTAAGTCGTAGAGACAAAGTTGCTCGTGCGTTCCCTCACTTATTTTGAGTCTACTTTATATCTCTCAAGAAAGTATTGCCATAAAATATAAAAATAACAAAGAAGAAGAAGAAAGTCAAACTCTCAAAGCGTCGTCGTCGGCCTGTCAGTCAGCTGTCAGCCGGTCAGCCAAGCCAGCCAAGCTTGCTTTGCTTTTTTGTTTTGCCCAAAAGCTTCAAAAAGTGAAATAAGAACAAAATTGCTCATTAAGTATCGATCTTCTTAATACCTAAATTAAAACAATAATGTCTATAATAGCTGTGAAAGGAATACCCCTTGCGGTAAGTAATCCAAAAATATATTTTTTAATTCTTGTATTTTGACCTAGTTTGTAGCAAAAGAATTAGTTATAAAATTCTAAAATATGCAATTAACTTTATGTCATGAATGTGAGGCACATAATCTGTGCAAGAAATTTTGGTCAGAGAGTCGCGTTAGTTTAGGGAGTACCCATAGTAGTTTCACTAAACTTTGAAGGCACATTATGGTCTAATACCAGCTTTTGTGATCAGTACTGCAGTATAGATCAGTGGTTAAATGAGCAATCTTTGAAATTATTATTATTATTATTTAATTATAGACGAGCAGCATTATGCTGATGTGTCTATGTCACAGTGTTGAAAAAGTTCACTAGATAAGATAGTCACTTCACTAAGTTCCATGTAAATTAATTTCATTTATAACTGTGCTATTATATTTATTTAGTTTATGGTGTTGCTCTTAAGCCAATTGTCCAACCGGTTTTTAAACGCATTCACTGACACAGCTGACACCACGTCATCAGGTAGCCTATTCCATGCCTGTACGATTCTATTGCTGAGAAAGTGATACCCCAAGTTTGTGTTTGTAACAGTGCGACGTAATTGTATATCGTGTCTTCGTGATGAATGCGTGTCTACGTCTTTCGTGATAAAAATCTTATGAAGGTCTGGGAGGTTGTACTTATATGTAAGAATCTTATAGGTTTCTATCAGGTCTCCGCGAAGTCGCCTCTCCTTGAGGGTGGTCAGCCTTAAGACTCTTAGTCTTTCCTCGTAGGGTTTCCGACGTAAGCTGTATGGGATCTTGGTGGCCCTTCTCTGCACACTCTCGAGCAGGTCAATATCTTTGACAAAGTATGGGTTCCAAATTTGGAATCCATACTCGAGCAATGGTCTTACATATGTTTTGTAGATCTTAACAAATACGTCTTCAGTGATGTGATAAAACGATCTCCGTATGACATACAAGAATGAGTTGGCTCTTTTAACAATACCATTGATATGCTCTGCCCATTTCAGATTTTTTGTAATAATTACACCAAGATCTTTCTGAGAGTCAACTGAGGGTATCATTGTGCCATCAATACTGTAGGATGCTAATGGATTATTAGTGCCTAGGTGCAACACAGAACATTTTGCCACATTTAGCTTCACCACCCATTGTTTGGTCCACTCCTGTAGTCTGTCCAGGTCCATTTGTAATTTCTGTGTTTGGGTCACTGGATTACCAAAGAATTTACCATCATCTGCAAAGAAGCAGGACTGAGACTCAATTAGTACGATTAGGTCAGTAACATAGATACCAAACAAGGTTGGCGAGAGAACTGATCCTTGTGGGACACCGCTAACGACATCTTTTGACTGCGACAGCGAAGAACCAACTCTCACCTGAAACGTTCTTCCTTGGAGATAGTCTTGTATCCAGTCAAGTAAACGACCACGAATGCCAAAATGCTCCAGTTTCAAAATCAGTCTACGATGAGGAACTTTATCAAATGCGCGCTCGAAATCTAGGTAGAGCACATCCATTGGATTACCACTGTCCACTTCCTTTGTCCAAGCATGTACACATGACAGCAAATTGGTTATCGTAGATCTTTTTTCCACAAATCCATGCTGCTGGACCGCAATTACATTTTCCCCGTTTAGAAATTTCTTCACCTGGTTACAGACAAGTCTCTCCATAACTTTACCCACAATACTAGTAAGGCTTATAGGTCTATAATTAGCGGGATCCGTTTTATCACCATTTTTATACACTGGGGTTACTATAGCATGTTTCCAATCAACTGGTAGGCATCCGGTTTCAAAGGAGATCCTCATCAACTCGGTAAGTATAGGAACAAGAGTCTGAGCATTTCTTCAGGATAATACCAGGTATGTCATCATGTCCAGATGCTGACGAAACGTTTATGTTTTGTAGGGCTTTAAGGACTTCTTCATATGTAATTGTTATGTCACACAAGGAGTTATCAACCCGAGCTATTTTGTTCACCTGAAGACCACTTGTCACATCTGGTTCTCGAGAATAAGCTTTCTGGAACTCCAAGGCAAATGCTTCCGATATATCATCGGGATTTGTGACTAAATCACCATGATGATTCTTTACAGCTGGTGGAATGCTCACTTTGGATGTCACACATCTACGTAGATGTGAGTAGAAAAGCTTGTCACCCTTTTCAAGAATATTGGCCTCGTAAAGTCTTCTAAGTTTTCTGCATTCAGTCACACACTTGTTATTTGCGGCTCTATAATTCATATAATCATCACTGTCCCGAGTCAACATGTATTTATTCCACAATACTTTCTTTTCTAATATCAGTTTTACAATATCATCATTAATCCAGGGTTTATTTTTTCTAGTTGTCCTTACTTTTCTCAACGGAGCATGTTTATCAGTGTTTACATCTATTAGGCCTCTGAGTTCACTCCATAATGATTCTGCTTCAGTGGTGGGTTGAATGGTTTCAAGGGCACTCTTCAGATCGGCGTTATATTTGTCGAAGTCAATATGATGGTAAAATCGTTTATGTTTTGTCATATTCAGTGGTTGATGTATGAGACATTGAATTTTAAATTCCAATACACAGTGGTCGCTCTTCCCTATAGGGGGACTATGTTGTAATCCAGTAATTAAGCACTCGTCATTAGTCATAACAAGATCAAGTAGTGAGGGTGCATTACCTGAGCGGAAGCGGGTAAGATCAATAACAAGTTGGTAAAGGTTGCTCTCCAAGAACATCGTCCTGAATAAGTCTTCTGGTCCAGAGAGTTTTTGTTCTGTAGCTAGAGGCCAGGAGATATTAGGGTAGTTGAGGTCTCCTGCTGCAATTATGGTGTTGCTCTCAGAGGCAGCAATCAAGTTGGTTAGCAAGATGGTATCCCGTGGTTTCCAGACATTAATGTCTTTATAGTCAGGTCGATAAAGACCTACAACTAAAAAGTGGTGCAAGCCATACTGCACATCTAAGTATAGAGCCTCAGTTTGGTCACTCATATATTGTTTGTTTTTCCTCGCTATGACTGGAATACCTTTCACATAGTCTCTTACATAGATAGCAACTCCACCTCCTCTCGCCTTACCTCCCTCTCCCTTTGGCCTATGTCTACGGTCCAGCCTGTGTATTGTGTAATTTGGTATATTAAATGTACTATTCCTGTCCCTACTGTTTAACCAAGTTTCAGTAACAATTATAATAGATGGTTTGTGGTTATTCACATATAACATAAACAAGTCGAATTTTGGTGTCATTGAGCATAGATTTGTGTACATAAATGTCAGATCAGAGTATGGGTTCCTGCTATTTATTAGTTTTTTTGTTTGACAATTTTCGGCATGCCTTTCACATATTTAATAGTAATGTCTGTCTCACCTTTTTCGATGCGTGATTTAAGCCGTTCTCGTAATTGTTTCAGCTCATCTCGCTGCCTTGGAGTTTTGTCATCATAAACTCTTACCTCTTTCTTTACTTTGCGCTTGTTCTTGAGCACATTGAGTGCATCTTGGCGCGATTTTAATACTAACATCAGGGGCCTAGGTTTTGTAGCGACCCTTGCGCCCAAACGCAGCACTTTCATAACTGACTCACCGTTACTGGTGATATCCGATAGGATCTCCCTTACCGCTGACTCATCGTGAGATTTACGGGTGACACTGTCGTCTGACTCCGATTCGGTGACGCCAACAAGGATCACGTTGTTGGCTCTGCGTTCTCGCTCCACCATTTCTTCTATCACACTGTTGGTACTCACGGGTGGTACATTTTCGTCTTCCGCATCTCCAGAAGCTCCCGACGGTGGGATTGCAGGTTTTAATTGCATCTTAATATTTTCTATTTCCTCAAGTACCTTATCATATGCTTTGATCACTTTGGGCACCTGGAATAGAGCCTCACGGCATGGGGGACACAAGTAAATAAGGGTCCGCTTGCCTTTCAGCCCCATCACTCTCGCCTCGCTAGTGGTCAGGTTACTACACGGGAGACAGACGCATCGTTTACAACCGTCGCACTGTATCATATTATCCTCATTATGGTCGGTATCACATTGGATGCACTTAATTTTCGACATTTTGTAAGTCTAAGTTCGACGTAAATACGTTAGAAATTTTAAACGGCCCTACACTTTTGTCACTGTCTTTTTGCACGTTTTTTATTGTTATTTACAATTATTCACTTGTAAATAATGCGTCTATTGTATTTAGGATTAGATTTTAGCACAATTATATTTTTTTACAATATTTAGAACAGGAGCAAATTTCCAACACTGTTAACTCTAACGAGGGTAGCCGCGAAAAAATTGGAACTTTATATGTTCATAGATTTAAGGACTTGCCACACTGGATGCGTTCTGCGGGCAGCGATCCGGTCAAAGCGAACGCAGCCCGCATCATGTATGAACAACATTGTCGGTCTCAATACATTTTGTATAGAATGCGTTATAGAATGCGCTAATATGCGTTCTTTGGTTGTGCTCGCACGGTCAGCCGTGCGAGCACAACCAAAGAACGCATATTAGCCCGACGGGGCCATGGCAAGAGAAGGACGCGTACGGACGGACCGGACCGGTGCGGGCAGGCGGGCTGCGGTCTACGGGCGGCGGGCAGAGGGCGGCGGGCAACAAGGCAGTTCGTTAATGTTCGTTAGTAAAAAAAAAGTCTAATGAACAAACAGAGGAGTTTATAGATGCCGTACGACGTCATCCGTATTTGTACGACTTAGAAGATCCTCATTATAAAGATAATGTTAAGAAAATGTTTGGCCTGCCCGCATCGCCCGGACCGCCGACCGCTTGCCCTGCCCGGATCGCTGACCGATTGCTCCAACCTGACCGCAGACCAATTTCCCTGACCGACAATGTTGTTCATACATGATGCGGGCTGCGTTCGCTTTGACCGGACCGCTGCCCGCAGAACGCATCCAGTGTGGCAAGTTCTTAACTGTACAAAAAAACATAGTTTTTTTTTTTTTTTTTTTTTTTTTTTTTTATACCACACAGGTGGCAAACAAGCATACAGTCGGCCTGATGGTAAGCCGTCACCGTAGCCTATAGACGTAAGCAATACCGGGGGTATCACTCACGCGTTGCCAACCCTCCCAACCCCCCCAAGTGGAGCTCTGGAGACCTTACTCACCGTAGGAACACAACATGGCCGAGACCAATGCTATTTGGCTACGATCTTCTGTAAGGTGGAGGTCCTTCCCCAGACGGGCTGCTCCGATTTGAGCGGATTATCCGCTGTGCCCTACCTCTCTTTCTAAATATAATAGTATTACGAGTACCTATATAAGTTACTAGCTGACCCGTGCCCACTTCGTTGGGCATAATGTAAAAGCCTTTTTATTTTTTGGTTTTTTATATAACCTATGACACTCAGCAATAATGTGGCTTTCTACTGGTGAAAGAATTTTTAAAATCGGTTCAGTAGATCCCGAGATTACCCCTTACAATTTAACAAAGAGAGTTGAATTTTTTGTCACTGATAGTACTCATTATTAACACTAAAATACCAAAATCTTAATCGATGGAGATTAAATAGTTTTTGAGTAAAAAATTGTTGAAATTTATGAAAATATTAGTGAAATTATGACATTTGTGTACCATTTCCGTCATTTCTGGATGAATGAATGTTTGCGTTTCGTTATTACTATTTTGTCGTAACAACTATTTCAAAAATGTAACTCGTCAGATTTTTTTTTAAATGGTTTTATGTACTTATTTAGCATTAAAAAAGTTATTTTTTTATACTACTAAGGTTACAAACTAGCATACGGCCCACCTGATGGTAAGCATCACCGTAGCTTATAGACGCTTGCAATACTGGGGGTGTCACTCACGCGTTGACTCGTGCGCTGCCGACCCTGTAGAAAGTGGAGCTCTGGAGTCCTTACTCACCGTAGGAACACAGCATGGCCGAGACCAATGCTATTTGGCTACGATCTTCTGTAAGGTGGAGGTCCTTCCCCAGACGGGCTGCTCCGATTTGAGCGGATTATCCGCTGTGCCCTACCTCTTATAGTTGAATTTACAAAATTGATGACGATAAAAAGAGATTGGTGGGTTAGGTTAGAGTTAGCTTGTGACTTTTCCAAACCTATACCAGAAATTTCTAACTCCCCCCTCCCCCTTCCCCTTTACCGTAAAATAACACTAGTAACACGACTTGTAGTAACTAGACTGGGGCACAGGCGGGTGTTCAAGTGGCTAATTGGACTCATTACACCCTATTCCCGTGTGGATACGGTTGTTACTGTGGCCCCGATGACCTCCCCCCAGAAGACCTTAAACTCCCTAACTTGTAGTAACACGTAAGGATATAGGTTTGACAAAAATTCATAAAAAAACTGTATATACATCTCCGTCGGTTTTTCCCCTCAGGGGGGGTTCCTCCCTACCCCCCCCCCCCCCGCTCTCAACCCCCCCCTTCACCGTCAAGGCATAAGAATCCTTCCACTCATTATACTACGTTTATTTGTAACACAGTTATTCCTTACAAGCACTTTCTCAAGTCATTGATAATACAATTATAAATTATTTGTGTAATTAATCGACTCTATAAGCATCTTTATGTCAAACTGAGATTTACCTGTATAAGAAAACATAATTATCGAACTAACATTTACTCATACTACGAATAAATGTTAGTAATTAAATCTCGCGAGTCGCGACAAGCTTTTATGTCATATAAATTGTGTAATGACGTTATAAGTTGATAGTTAAAGTTTTAAAAGAAAAGATTATTTTATACTTTTTAGCGCAATTAAATAAAAGCTTGTTTTTAAATATATTTTTTTTACTTTAAATTTATTTAAAAGCCATTATATATATAATCTACCCCATAAGCATATTTGTGTCAAACCAACTCTTTATATGTCAATAAATAATTACAGATTAATAAATTTTACTAATTATTTATTATTTCTCTTCCAGTGGAACTTGAAATTCTGTACGAAAAAACTGAAGATCATTGTTAAGGGTCCCTGCGATGCCTTGAATTTCCAAAGTGGAGTACAACTTAACAACAGGAACCAACCTACGAAAACACTGTATTTACGTGTATCCGAACGATTGGACCCGCAGTATGCTATTGAGCTTATAAATAGGGGACACATGACTGGAGTCAAGCTAATTGCATATATACCAGACCATGTGCCCGACGTAAGTATTCAATCTTCATCAACCCATAATTATCCCACTGCAGGGATACAGACCTCTCTTCAATCAAAGGTGATTAGAGCGTACTCTGCTGTGTCTCATGAACTGTAATAGCTAGACAGTTGAAATTATCACAAATATATTTTTGTTGCACTATTACAACAAATAAAATAATAATTTAAGGAATTGAAAATAATATTGGCAAACGAGCTTGCTGGTCGCCTGATGTTAAGTAATCACGGCCATCCATGGAGCACAGAGACACCGAGGTCCGACACCGAGTCCCTGAGCCGCTGCCGGCAAATTTTTGTGCACTGTTTTAATAATGGCAACAGATAGACGTTTGTAATTTGCTGTTCTATACATTACAGAACCTTTCGTGTGCGAATCCGAGTCGCACTTGGCCTAATTTCACTTAAATATTTCGACGACCTCCGTGACCTAATGGTTATCATGCCATCCAGGAGGTCCCGGGTTCGAATCCTGGTCGTGTCATGATGGAAAACTAACTTTTTCTGATTGGCCTGGGTCTTGCTTGTATATCTATATATGTATTTGTTATAAAATATAGTATCGTTGAGTTAGGCTAGAACTTACTTTGGGGCTAGCTCAATCTGTGTGATTTGTCCCTATATATTTATTTATATTTTCAGTTGCCACTGCCCAGCAACAAAGCTCAGAAGTTACAAACTAAACAATTTTTGAAAGCTAAACAACAATTGAAGGTGAAAACACCAACGCCTGCTGAGGTATGACAAACGGACAAATAATTTATATTTCAATTTCTTATTTCATTATGTCTTTTATTATAGTAATAATTATATAGGAGAAATAACTACCATTCCCGTTACCAATGTCATTTAGTGCCCCACACTTGAGTTCGTCCAGCGCAGGCATAAAGACACGAAAATTCGCCGTTCTTTTCAGTGCGTATACCTTTTCTGGACCATAGATTTATTATATACTAGTTAGATTGGCAGTGCAAAAGAGATAGATCATAGCATACGCGTTTGTTAAGACCGAGATAGATAGGCGAGACCATTCTTCCTATACACGCCATCGGCCTGTGTCAGCCTGACATCAGTCGTGTTAAAAACAAATCCCACTTATTTTTACAAAATGCATGGTTTTAAGTGTAGTTTTGGTGTTAATTAGACGTGATTAAATATGGTTACCTGTGCAGTGCCTGGATGTAACTCAAACAAAAAGGAAAATCCATAAAATTATATATCTTGCTTGAACACATGTACATTACACGCACACTAGTGTATTTAGTTTTTGGTCTCGCCTTAATCAAACCATTGCCGATCTATAGGTACGCTAGTATATACTAAATCTATGTTCTGGACGATTGTTTGAAGTAAACCGGTCCTATTCTGTGTTAAGACTATGAGCCACAGGGCACGGCGTATTTTAAGCGTATTATATTATCCAAGGCGGAGTTGCAATCATTACATCGTGAGGTCTAAAATACATAGAGCTCAATGTAGCACGAAACGCGCGTCCTCTGCGCGTTTAAAATGCGCCGTGTGCTGTGGCTCTTAGTAATACAAATCTAAACGGTGGCACTAGATGGCGCTGTTTAAAACATTTAATACTTTACAAAGTTTTCATAAAAATTATGTTTCAGATATTAGTAGTAACACATGCGGAACTCTTGGCTGAATTGCAGTACAAGTACACTGGATTGAACCAGCTCGACGTCTCTGACAAGATGCTCGACGAGATTGCTAAGGTACTTAACAGATTGAGCTAGCCCCAAAGTAAGTTCGAAACTTATGTTATGGGATACTAACTCAACGATACTATATTTTTTTACAAATACATATATACTCGTAGTTAAACTTCCAAGACCCCGGCCAATCAGATATGGTTCGTTTTTCGTCATGACCCGACCGGTATTTGAACCCGGGACCGTTGACACATCATATAAATTCATCAACGTAACTTTTTAAGGGCGGGCACAAAAAATATTGTTAAAATAAAAAATATATATTATTAAGTTAAAACTGCAAAATTAGTTCTTTAAATTAATATAAAAAATGGATCGATGAATGTGTTGCTAAGCTCAAATCTCGAGAACAGCTGAACCGATTTTTTTTTTCTTGACGATGTTGTGCAAGCTAGTGAAGCGCTAACGGGATACGCTTCACCAGCAACATTGGTTTTACGTGGGCGAGGTGTCAACCCGCCGCACAACCCCCGAAATGCTGGAGGACCACACCCGTCGTTGGTCAGCGAGTCCATCGGACTTAGCCGGTTAGTGTAGCTAGGCTGTACTACCGACCATTCCCCTATCCGCCACTAAACTGAACCGATTTCGCTAATTATTATTTTTAGAATATTCCATAAAGTACGAGGATGGTTCTTACGGAGAGAAAACTAAAAATTCCCACGGGAAAGCGGGATACACGCAAACGAAGTTGCGCGGGTTTCGCTAGCTATGAATAAATAATTACTGTAATAATTAACAAAAAGGTTGACATTGACGCCATTAAGCTAATACTGACAGATGTCAAATGCGATCTAGTAATTTGGCCTTTTCTAACACGCTTTTATTAGCTTCACTTGTAACTAACTATGTATGTAAGAAAATCTTGGAATCTTAATTTGACCCACTTCCCGGTCTTCGATTAGGATGAAATTTTGCACACGCTCTGAGTTCTGATGACAATACATGACTAGTTATGAAACGTCATTACAAATCCAATATGGCGGCCTCCCCAAGATGGCGGACTGGCTGTTTCAAACCCCCATGATATGGGTATCAAATGAAAGGGTTTGCTGTCAGGAATATGAAAAAAATAAATCCAATATGGCGGACAGGCTATTGTAATTTTTAATGTTATAAGCGTGTTTTTTAGTTATTTAAACTATTATTTTATTTCAATCAGATCTTTAAAAGTTAAGTACAATATTTTCAGATACTTTACGATCGACTCAAGGTATTATTAGAAGCTGATTTGAAACAACAAGGTTTTGTATTGAGTATGAATTATCGTAAGAAGTATCCGCATACTGGGGACTATGCTATGATCATTTCCACGCTACATAAAGTGCAAGATGCTATGGGTGTGCCAAGGACACCGAAAGAAGAAGTTTCAGAGCAAAATTTGACTGCTGTTTGCACGCAGCCTAATAGTAAGTTTTAAATAAATATTTATATTATTAATTAAAATATTGCAGTATTAATTTTTTTAGGTAACTAATCAGATTTAAACAAAATTTCATCACATACTAGACAGTCTAGACACAATCAAAATGTAAATTTTTATTAATTTTTGTTTCATGAGAAAACTTAATTCTTACTTCGTGGGGGGGGGGGGGGGGGTCAGATTTCTCTGCAGCTGACTTGTAAAATATTATTGGACGAATCACACAACGCACCTGGATCTGTATTTTATTTATTCTTATAAATGTACATAAACATTGTAACAAAGAGTGGAAGAAAAAATTGGCTAAATGACTAAAAAAGGCCGTAACCGGGTTTCTTTCGCCGTTTCTTATACCGGCCATTTTGCTTGTGTCCGGAATGGTGGTAGTTTATAACGTAGTTTATTTTCTTTATACATATATACAAATTGTAAATGACAAGAAAAAGTGCCTGTGAAGGTCTAATTTCTGAAATAAACGATTTTATTTCATTTCATAAAGAGGAAAGATTTGATTGTTTGTTTGTTTGAAATGAATTGGCTCCGAAACTACTGGACCGATTTCAAAAATTCTTTCACCAGTAGAAAGCTACATTAGCAAGGAGTGACATAGGCTATAGCTTTTCCCGAAATTCAATGTGGTTCTTACGGGAACGGGTCCGGAACTTCACGCGGACGAAGTCGCGGGCAAAAAGCTAGTACATAATAAAATGTAAATAAATACTTATTATACATAGAAAATATGCAGAATAAGACAAACGGACAACATGATCATGCACACAAATGTTTGCCTTTACCGGGATTCAAACCAGCGACCCTTGGGGCAAAGTGGACATTTATACACCATTATTTTGGTTGTATTTTACAGTAATCGGAAACATACCACTGGCTAAAGTGCAGCGGGCGTGTGACAAATACTCAGACAGAATATTGAAAAAGGTAACAAAATAAATTACATTTTCTAAATTGTGAATAACTACAGCGTCTATAGGCTACGGTGATGCTTACCATCAGGCGGGCCGTACACAACACCTTTGTAGCATAAAAAAATTAAAAATAACTAGCTGTGCCGCGACTCCATGAGCTTTTGTCCATAAGGTCTGCCATTATTACAAAACAAATAAATCCGCCCAAGAAATTTATCTTAATCGAAATGTCGATGGCGTCGCACTCTATAACGAACACGGAAGTTCAGCAACATCGACACTAACCCGTGTTTGGATGTGTTTCGCTATCTCGAGTTTCTTCGTGCTTTGGAGGAGGTGCGTTTAGCTGACGATCCCGGCTGTTGTCGATAAGCCGCATTTGAGCAGCGTGGCAGAGTACATGGGTGATCCTGCAGTGGGATGATTATAAATTGATATAATGTTTTTTTTATACCACAAAGTTGGCAAACAAGCATACGGCCCGCCTGATGGTAAGCATCACCGTAGCCTATAGACGCTTGCAATACCGGGGTATCACTCACGCGTTGCCAACCCTTTCAACCCCCCGAAGTGCAGCACTTGGAAACCTTGCTCACCGTAGGAACACAACATGGCCGAGACCAATGCTATTTGGCTACGATCTTCTGTAAGGTGGAGGTCCTTCCCCAAAAGGGCTGCTCCAATTCGAGCGGATTATCCGCTGTGCCCTCCCTCTCTTGTTGATTTCAAATAGATTATAATAATATTTATATTACTTTTATTTATCAGGAATTTATAATTGTTTAAGGTGACCGAGCATATAAAGAATCTGGATGATAAAATAGAAACTGGGAAGGACAACGAGGAGGAAATAGCCAGAAAGAAGGTGCGGGCAGAGTTGAAGAAGATACAACCGTACCTATCTACCGTGAGTACTTTAATCTGCACTAATATTATAAAGAGGAAAGATTTGTATTATTGTATGTGTGTGTGTGTGTGTATGTTTGTATTGAATGAACTCAAAACTACTGGACCAATTTCTACTGGACAAAAGTGTTATGTATTTGTTTCTATAAGTATTTAATATAATACCACCGTCTTGCGGGTGGGAGAATAAAACGTCAGTCTGCATTCAACCGTTGTTTAATTGTCACGTTCCTAACACTGGCGACGAGGATGGGATTATAAAAAAAATATATCCACGTGTGTGTGCAAATTATTAAATTACGTTTAAAAATGCCTATCGGACATATTGAACCGTATAATTTCGCGTGTAACAATTGGGACGCGTATGTTCGACGAGTGAAACAGTTCGTAGCATTAAATAAGATCGACGAGACATTGCAAGTGGCTACATTAGTGACAGTGGTCGGCGCGGAGTGTTACGAATTGATGTGCGACCTATGCTCCCCTAGTACTCCCGAATCTAAATCTTTTGAAGAACTCATTAAGCTTGTTAAAGATCATTTAGAGCCCGACCGATCGGAAATTGCGGAAAGGCATTTACTACGACAGCGCAAACAAAGGCGCCGCTCGCGCTCAGCGCGCGTGTCCACGTTGCGGTAAATCAGGGCATTTTGAAGGCAAGTGTCGTTTCAAGTATTATAACTGCGATAGTTGTGGTGAGAGAGGTCACATAAAGGCGGTATGCACAAAAGGAAAAAGTAATTTTAATAATAGTGGAAAAAAAGGTGGGCGGAGTCAATATTTTATGAACGACTCGGACACGGACGATGAGAATTGTAATTTCTATAATTTAGTAGTGAGTAGTGAAGGTGATGGGCCTTACTTTACGATGTTAAAAGTCGAAAATATATTATGTAAATTCGAGATAGATACCGGAAGCAAACTTTCTGTTATATCAAAAAAATATTATGATGAAAATTTTTCACATATTCCTGTAGAAAGGAAACAAATAATGCTAAAATCATATACTGGGGATGTCATCGAGACACTCGGTTTTATTGTAGTTCATGTACGCTGTGGGAAAAATGAAGCAAAGTTAAATTTATTTATCATTAAAAACGGAGGACCACCGTTAATGGGTCGTAAATGGATTAAGATTTTAAACTTAGCAATTATAGATAACAATATGGAATGTCATAACTTAACCGAAGATGATTCGATGGCATCTCTGTTGCGAAAAGATTTTCCAGAAGTTTTTGCTGAGGGTTTAGGTACTTTTAAGACAGAGTTCAGATTGTATCTTAAGGATGAATCACCTGTTTTTATTAAAGCGCGGCCCATTCCGTTGGCACTTAGGCGGCCTGTGGAGGAGGAGCTACTGCGCCTGCAGCGGGAGGGTGTGATATACAAAGTCGAGCGTTCCGATTACGGTACACCTATTGTACCGGTAATTAAAGCTAATGGTGCCATTCGATTGTGTGGAGACTATAAGGTCACCATTAATCCACGTTTGAAAGACTACCACTACCCGCTGCCGCGCATTGAGGATCTCTTCGCAGCCTTAGGCGGTGGAGAGCAGTACTCTAAGTTAGACTTATCTCATGCTTTTCAACAATGTTTATTACATAAAGACTCACAGGCGATGACTGCCATCACCACTCACATAGGTACTTTCGCGTATAAACGCGTTCCGTTTGGTATTAAATGCATTCCTGAAAACTTCCAAAAAATTATGGAAGAGACTCTAAATGGTCTGCCGGCGGTGGCAGTTTTCGCTGATGATATATGTGTCACGGGAAAGGATAGGCAAACTCATCTAGCGAACTTAAGAGCAGTGCTACAAAGACTCAAAGAGAATGGCCTAAGAATAAATTTTAGCAAGTGTCAATTTTTTAAAAATAGTGTTAACTACCTAGGTTTTACCATTGATAAGTTAGGTTTACATACGGATACAAAAAAAGTGGAGGCTATTGTGGCAGCACCGCCACCAAGCAATGTAACTCAGTTGAGAAGTTTTATGGGTTTAGTTAATTTTTATTCGAAATTTTGTATGAACATGAGCGATATTTTAAAGCCATTGTATGACTTATTAAAACATAATGCCAAATGGGAATGGACTACAGTTTGTAACGCGGCTTTTAATAAAATTAAAAATGTACTAAGCAGCTCCCCCGTGCTTGCGCACTACGATCCTAGTCTTGAGTTGATTTTATCGGTAGATAGCAGCGCGTACGGTCTGGGGGCAGTGTTGACTCAGCGATATGCGGACGGTTCGGAGCGCCCGGTGTGTTGTGCGTCACGGACGCTCAACACAGCCGAAGCAAACTATTCACAGATAGACAAAGAAGCGCTTGCAATTGTGTTCGGCGTATCAAAACATCACCAATATTTGTATGGTAGATGTTTCACTTTGAGAAGCGACCACCGCCCTTTGAGTTACATCTTTGGTAAAAATAAAGGGTTACCAGTGACAGCAGCGTGTCGGCTTCAACGTTACGCAGTTAAATTGGCGGCATATGACTTTAATATTGAATTTGTGACGTCGGCGAGAAACTGTTTTGCTGACGCTCTTTCCCGCCTTCCTCTAGAGTTGTCAAAGAAACAACTTAGAAGCGAAGACGAAGAAAGTAGCTACCTTAATTACGTACAGGAAAGTTTCCCGATTAGTTTCAAAGATATTAAAAACGAAACGGCAAGAGACGCCCTACTTAGTAAGATGTACGGTTTCATTATGTATGGTTGGCCGGCTAACGAAGATTTTAATGATATTGAAAAAATATACGCCACTAGAAAAGATAGGTTACATATAGACCAAGGTTGTATAATATGGGGCTATCGCATAGTAGTTCCACTTAGTTTACGTGATGCGGTATTGAAAGAAATTCATGAAGGTCACCCGGGCATCGTTAAGATGAAACAAATAGCGCGTAATTACGTGTGGTGGGAAAACATAGATCGCGACTTAGAACAAGTGGGTCGCGAGTGCATCCCATGCCGCGAGATGCGCCCCGCACCCCCCACTGCACCGCTGCACTCGTGGCCCTGGCCGGCTGAGCCGTGGGCACGTTTGCATGTTGACTTCCTGGGCCCATTTAACAATAATTATTATTTTATTATAATAGATGCGCATTCAAAATGGATTGAGGTCGATAGGGTGACCACAACTTCAGCGGCAGTCGTATGCGATTCTTTAAGACGTTTATTTGCTCGTTTTGGACTGCCAAAACGTATAGTAAGCGATAACGGACCCCCATTCTCATCGTCGGACTTTGCTCAATATTTAAGTATAAATGGTATTAAACATACTTTGGTGCCGCCGTATCACCCGGCCAGCAACGGGGCGGCTGAAAACGCAGTGCGTACGATTAAAAGAGTTCTGAAAAAGGCGGAATTAGAAAGAGAGAACATCAATAAAGCATTGAGTCGATTTTTGTTTATGTATCGAAATACTGAACAAAGTACGACGGGGCGCGAACCGGCGGTTGCTTTATTAGGTAGGCGGCTGCGAGGCCGGCTTGATCTGTTGCGGCCCGATACCGCTGAAAGAGTGCGTACGCGGCAATTATTCGAGGAACAACGACGCGAGGCACCGTTACGTGTTGCTGAACAAAATGACCGTATATTAATTCGTAATTATGCGAAATCTGGTAAAAAGTGGACCGAGGGCATAGTAAATAAACGAGTTGGGCCGGTGTCTTACACCGTTAAAACAAACGACGGTAAAATCCACAAACGACATATTGATCAAATGCTATCACAGCGGTCGCGCCACTCACTGAGCCAGGTGTTAGTAGACTCACCAGATAAAACAAAAGTACATTTGGAGGGGGATGCGGATGAATTCTTTGATAGCGTAGAGGAGGAGAAAGAGTTGAGCGCGGTTTCACCATCGCCTGCGCCGGCTGCAGCACCGGCCGCTGCTCCGCTGCTATCTCCCGTTTCGCTAGAAAGTTCTCGACTGCCGCGCAGGGAAGCTGCTTTACGTTGTCGTGAGAAAATCAAAGATGTACGCTAAGTAATGTAGGCACGTAATGTAGTTAAACAGCAGTAAGGCCGTCACCTTACATAAGTTACTGTAAGGTGCTATAATACATGTATTTGATGTGTTAATGAAATGTTGATATTGTACACAGATATTTAGTAACACAAAATTATACTTACGTATGTTAACGATACCTAACTATAAAATATGTACTATGTACATAATGCTACAAATTTAAATAAACTACCTATGTACTTAAGTTGTTTAACATAATTATCTATGAGTTTCAATAAACGTGTTTTATATTAAGTATAGATTAAGATATTTGTGTCGGTGTTTGGGTTTTGTGAGGGAAAAGTGTTATGTATTTGTTTCTATAAGTATTTAATATAATACCACCGTCTTGCGGGTGGGAGAATAAAACGTCAGTCTGCATTCAACCGTTGTTTAATTGTCACGTTCCTAACAAAAATTAGGATTCCTTAGTAGAGATTCTACTAAGGAATCTGTAAATTTACCAAATGAACATGAAGAAAGCAACGCAGCAATTCTTCAAATCGAGTACAACGTACCTGCTGCACTGCAATTTACACGCACAATACACATGGAAATATTTAGGAAATAATATACACACATACAAATATAATTTTTGTATAAATAATAAGATTAATAATAAATAAATTCTCTTCACTTCGGATTGCTCTTGCAATCATCACCTCACCTGGTGTACTCGCTGTGGCCAAGACACCCTTAGCCGTCAGTACGATCGGTTGCATGAGTCTGTGCAACTGGCAGTGAGAGGACACTATGGTAGTTCAGTAAGGTCGTCAGGGGAAACCCAGCGACTTTATACAGAGTCCTTTTTTTATTTTTATTTAGCCTTTGTTATCCAGAGTTAAAGTATCTTCCCAATGGTGAAAGAATTTTTGAAATTGGTCCAGTAGCTTTTGAGTTTATTCAATACAAACATACACACACACAGATACCATAGATTTAGAATTTTTTTCGCTACGGTGGACGATCGGCCTATGAATTTGGCGAAACCATCGTACGATTTTATGGCGCCAATTCTTAGAATTTTGTGATTGCAGCGCCATTTACAGTAAAAAATGTTTTTTTTTTTTTTAATTATTTCCCGTAAAAATGAGATGATTTTCTGGGATATAAAGTAGCATAATATGTCACTCTTCAGACCTTAAACTATCCCCCAAAAAAAAAAGTCGATCTGTTCATTACTTTTGACGTGAAAGAAGGACGAAAATACAAAGTGTGTTTGTTTGTCCCTCTTCGACTCACATTTATAACACAAGCCTAGTTTGTAACATGGAATTAGGTGGACCTGAATTGTGCATTTTATTATTTCAGATAATTTCACAAGTAATAAAAGACAACTGCTCCGTGCCAGAGAAGTCGCCTTACCAGCGTTTCAGAGTAAGTAATTTCTCCTTTTTCATTCGGACTAGGATTTTTATACTGCCTTAGATAGAGCATTTATTAAATGATCTAACTCGACCCGGGGAAGTACCATCCTCTCACAGAAATATCGAAATTAAATGAAATAAATTTTTTTATGCCACAAATTTGGCAAACAAGCATACAGCCCGCCTGATGGTAAGCATCAACGTAGCCTATACGCTTGCAATTCCAGGGGTATCGCTCACGCGTTGCCAACCCTCCCAAGTGGAGCTCTGGAGATCTTACTCACCGTAGGAACACAACATGGCCGAGACCAATGCTATTTGGCTACGATCTTCTGTAAGGTGGAGGTACTTCCCCAGACGGGCTGCTCCGATTTGAGAGGATTGTCCGCAAAAAATTAATAGTTTAATAAAAAATAAATGCTCTATCACTTTAAAATAAGTCTTTATATATTAAGTTTATTTTGCAACTAGCTGTTCCTCGTGGCTTCGCTCACGTTAATTTTATGATAACGATCTCGTTTGACATCAAAACAACAACTATAGCGCGACTTGTGGCGCCATCTGTTGGCCGGCAATTGCGATTTGTAGCGCCATCTATAGTAGAAAAAATATTTTCCCATTGGAATGACATACTTTCACGGGATAAAGCCTATGTTGGGCTCTGTACCCCTGACAATTTATTAATATATTTATGGAAACAAATTTTCATAATGATCGGCTGATTAGTCAAGCCGTGATGGAATAACAAACAAACAAACTCGCTTTCGCATTTATTATAAAATCACGAAAAGAACAACAATACGGACCTAATTTAATAAATATTCTACCATGGCGGGCCGTATGCTTGTTTGCCAACTCAATGGTAAAAAAAAAATACTCTTATCACTCCAAAGAATTTATTTACTATATCCTATAATAACCAATTTCATTCCAGATATATGCAGAGCCGTTCCTGCCACCAAGAGACATAATCCAGTCGTTCCTTACTAAGTATCGCACGGTGAAAATGCATAGGGGGGACCGCCTTTACAACTACCTGAAGTTTTACATACCTCTTAACCAATATCCTAGTCTGATGGCGATGGACGGGACCATTCTTGGTAAGCAACCTTAATGGGGAAGAAAAAGCAAAGCTAATAGCAGATGTCGCTGCGCTCGCTTGACTTAAAGTAAACATCTGTCACCTGTCAGTTTGTTTAGTTCTTCGCATAAATTACCACATTTACCGCGTTTATAATATTTCTTTTCTTGGTTGATCAAAGATAACTATGTATTCAACATGGTCTATTCATAGCAGAACTGTCGCCTTTATAATCAGATGCAAGAAAATGTTCTGAACATAACCTCAAATTGTTCGTAGCAGCCTTCTCTCAAAGTCTTCTCATTCGCAAATTCTTAGGAAAAGAATGGTTAACATTATTATTGCACCCAATTACAGCACGAGGCATTTTTGTAAAAAAAAATATTTTTCACATTCGACGTAAAATTTTGTATGATATTTGACGTAACTTGAACGTTGTTTTGAGTCATGCGATATCAGCGCTACTAGCGGCTAAACTTGGCAGTTTCTTCCCCATCACTAAAGTCCGTTCACAGTTATACCTCTGAGAGATGTAAAAATAGGCTTAAAACACTCAAAATAAGTAAACAGGAATAATTCTGTAGCAGAAATAATGTGTGAGCCATCGACTGACTGCTCGAGCAGTTAGCTATTGAAAACATACACGGAGCGTTCTTGCAGTCATAACCAACAAAACAACTATAGAGGTAAAATGACTGTACAGACTTTTTCGAAGTGAAAACATCTTTAGCGGCGCTTGGCACTTTTTTTAGATGGGTAAAAAATGTTAAACTCGCGTCAGATCCGTAGCCTGATCGAAAAGCGTAAGATTTCATAACCATTCCAATATATTAAAAAATTCACAACTATATGTTTAAGTTTTCTCTTCTGCCGGCACTCCCGGAGTACAACCCGTCCTTTTTTTTAAAGTGTAAAGTAACGCAACATTATTATTGTTATGACACTCCGTGATTCACATACATGTATAATTTTATTTTTGTAAAAATAAAAAAGAATGACCAAAATATCTGTGAGACAAAAAAGGCCGTGACCGGTTTTCTTTCTTTTACCTTTTCTTTGTCACCGAAATGGTGGTAGTTTATAGACTTTTATGGAGTAGTTTATATATAATGTATTTTATATAATCAGAATTAATTATTTAATGTTAAAGATGTAATACGAGAGAAAGTGCCTGGGAAGGCAAGTATCTAAATAAAATATTTGATTCTCTGATTAATTTCTTTTAGGTGGGGCAAAATTGGTGATAAGGCCTTCAGAGAAAACACTATACAAGATCCCTGAATCGCTGCTCTCCGAGATGAAGGCTTTCGAGGGCCAGTCGGTGACACCAGACCAGACTGAACCCGAGGATCAGGAGTATGAGGAGATGGATATACCCGCTGGAGAGGATTGGAGCGAGCCTTGGGAATAAATGAATACATTTACTATTGTATATTATGTAAGAAAAAATTAAATAAATAAAGTGGTAATCATCAAATTGTTTTTCTCATCTGAACCTTACGTCTTTTACCATTTGTCCTTTTTTTGGTAAACACAATATATTTTGCATTTATAAACTAGCTTTTTTGCCCGCGACTTCGTCCGCGTGAAGTTCCGTACCCGTTCCCGTGGGAACCACATTGAATTTCGGGAAAAGCTATAGCCTATGTCACTCCCTGATAATGTAGCTTTCTACTGGTGAAAGAATTTTTGAAATCGGTCCAGTAGTTTCAGAGCCTATTCAATGCAAACAATCAAATCTTTTCTCTTTATAATATTAGTACCTATAGATTTTAGATTTTTGGAACTATCATTCTGGAATGAGTGTGCTATGGCGTGATTCATAATAGTTGTAAGAGATCATATCTATGTTTTTAAATACGTAATCCATTCACCACAGATTACTTAATAGTTACTTCATTCATTGCGGCTATAGGTATACTCTTACAAGCAACGATTTTACAGTAGATGATCGAATTTGGACTGGCCGCCGCCCGGTACCGCACCATATTCCATGAGACAGGCCCGGTGGTCGAGTGGTCTAGCAATGGTCACTTTATCTCAAGAGCTGCGGGTTCGAATCCTGCGCAAGCAAACATTTGTGCGCATGAACCTGTTTGCCTTGGTCTGGGTGTTTTCTATGTATAATAAGCGCTTACGAATATGAATATAAGCATATTACTTATACTCTAACCCTCTTATTAATAAACAAAGATTAGCCAAGGTTTAACTAAAACTTGTTTTCTCACTTTCCAACTACATTTAATTATCCTTAGGAATGACAGTAACAAAACAGGTTTAAGTTAAACCTTGGCTAATCTTTGTTTATTAATAAGAGGGTAATAAGAATTTATTTACAAAAAAATAGTATTAAGTATATATCATTTGGTGCGGTCCCGGACGGCCGGCGTCCGGTGGTGTTCGGGCTTGACTCAATCATCTATTAGCGCTTTTGGTCAGATTATTGCCTTCTAGATTCACAATAAGGGTCTACTACAAGCACATGAGTAAATAAAACCACGGAACAGAGGCTTAAATTCTAAGGCGCGTTCAAAATTTATACCTATTCTGGTAGGGTTGGCAGTTTTTTTACAAGTTATTTATTAGTTTTCTTACAAATTACATAGGTATTCTAAATATATTTTTTTTAATTATTTTTATTTTTCAATAATTTGTTATTTCTTTTGATTGAGTGGTAAATCCTAAATCTAATATAGAGTTTTTAGATAATCGAGCGGGAAGCACTCGCATGGCATATCAAAAGTACAATTATGCATACGTTTAATTAAATTATTACCAATATTAATAATATTTATTTCGAGGTCGAAATATTTTCTCAAGCAATTCAACAAATGCAATAAAATTGTCTGGAGGTATTATTAATAAACCTGATTTTACACCACCTTCGTTAAAATCTTTATAATGGCTGAAAAACGAATCTTTGCCCATATTTATAGCTTGTTCTGATCTATTAATATACAATTTTATATTGTCACATTGGTGATGTTCGAGACATTTTCTGTACAAATAGCCTGATACGTAGACCAAACCATTTTTTTTAGGTAAATCAAATCTATAATCACATGTTCGTACAGTTAACTCAGGGGTATTAGTAATATGGTCAGGTTGCGAAACTTCTGATGGTGTATGAAAAACGTTACAGTCGTCTGGTTTCATAAGTAAGCTATCGAAATCTTGATCACAATTTGTATTTTGAGGTTTCTTTAAAATATTAGTTACTAGCTGACCCGTGCCCACTTCGTTGGGCATAATGTTAAAAGCCTTTTTATTTTTTGGCCTATGACACTCAGCAATAATGTGGCTTTCTATTGGTGAAAGAATTTTTAAAATCGGTTCAGTAGATCCCGAGATTACCCCTTACAATTTAACAAATACACAAACTTTACCTCTTTATAATATTAGTATAGATAAACATCTTGTTGAAGGCAATACCACATGAGTAAAAATAAACCGCGGAACAGAGGCTAAACTTCATACAATGTCCCTGCGATGAGTACACGCACACAAGCATGTGTACGTGACGAGCGCTTTGAGGACACGCAATACACGCGCCTCATGCTTGTGTGCGTGTCCTCGGCGCGCGACGTTGTATGGAAGTGCAGCCTCTGTCCGTCAGTTTATTTACTCATGTGGCAATACTAACTTGCCGACATTTAAATCGATTTGATAATTTAGTTGATCGTGGTTAAAAAACATGTCCCTCCCTTCACTACTAGTATTAAGTTTTTTGTCTGTGGTGGCCGTGACAGAACTTCATAGGTGTGCATTATGTCAAATCAAATATTTAATAAAGGAAATGTCATAATTTTCTAGTTTATCGAAGGCCCTGATGTTTGTCCTCGAAGCAACCGGTTTAGATTGGTTTGCCGCTCGTACGTGACGAGCGCTCTGAGGTCACGCACAAACGCGCCTCATGCTTGTGTGCGTGTACTCATCGCAGCGACATTGTATGAAGTGAAGTCTCTGTTCCGTGGTTTTATTTACTCATGTGCTACAAGTGAATAAAACTCAATATGATACGACTATATTTATTAGCTACGTCAAAGTATCTTCAGAACGTATGTATTCCCCAATGTCAGCTTGATGGAAAGCAATGGTTGCCAATGGATCTGCATGCCTGCACTCCGTGGTTGACCGGGCAGCTACGCCAAATCCAATGGGGATATCTGACATAGTTTGTATCACAACACCTTGATGTTTCGGTGTGTTCTCCGTAATCCGACCTAGGCCTGGAAAAGGAGATTATAATATAAATAAATATTCTTGGACGACTCATACAACGCCATCTAGTCCCAAACTAAGCAACTAAGCTTGTACTATGGGTACTAGATTGCTGATAAATATATGTAAATACTTTTTTTTTTGGAAATAAATACATATTATACATAGAAAACATACCAGACCAAGACAAACAGACATGTTCATATACACAAATGTTTGAATTGCACAGGATTCAAACCCGCGGCCTTTCAGATAAAGTGACCATTTCTAGCCACGCGACCACCAGGCCTGTCAAAATGCTTTATAGAGGAGAGATTTGTGGTTTCATCCTTACTAATATTTTAAATGAGAAAGTGAGTGTTTGTTATTCCTTCACGGCTTGATTAAGCAGCTGATCATTATGACATTTTACATACATATTGTTAGGGGTACAGAGCCCAACATAGGCTACTTTTTATCCCGTGAAAGTATGTCGTTCTAATAGAAAAATAATTTTTCTACTATAGAGGGCACTGTATCGGCTAACAGATGGCGCCACAAGTCGCGCTATGGGTTGTTTTATTGTCAAACGAGATCTGTCATAAAATTAATGCGAGCGAAGCCGCAGGGAAAAGTCAATTTCAAAAATTCTTTAACCTTTGGAAAGCTACAATATCCGCGAATGACATAGGCTTTATTTTATCTTAAAATAAATAGGGATCTAATAAAAAACGTGCCAAACTGGGGCAGGGTGCTAGTTTATAATGTACTTACCACTTTTTATAACATGATGTCCATACAAAAACTGTTGTTCTGCCGATGGTTTCACCCACAATTTAAACGGTGCATACGGAGCTATATATGTCAACGCAGTTATATGTAATCTAAATTTATTTGTCTTCGTAAATTTACCGAAGCATGTCCCGGCCGATACTAAAAATTCTGGTTTTACCGTTTGCGCTAATTGTAATAGACGTTCTGATATGTAATAGACTCTGTCTTTCTTCTCCCTAAAGCAGTATGTGCCATCTGGTCTGTCTATTAGTAGTTTTACGTTGACGCCAATACTGAAACAAAAACATAGAAAAGATTAACGAAACTTTTTTTTTTCACACAGGTTGAGTTAGCCCCAAAGTAAGTTCGAAACTTGTGTTATGGGATACTAACTCAACGATACTATATTTTATAACAAATACATAAATAGATAAACAAAAAAGCTAGTTTATAAATGTAAATACAAGACCCGAGGCCAATCAGAAAAGTTAGTTTTTATCATGACCCGACCGGGATTCGAACCCGGGACCTCCTGGGCGGCGGTCTGGCGTGGTTTACCACGGAGGTCGTCCATTTTTGACAAGTTTTATCTATTTAATGAACATTTTGGTCCGAGTCGCCTTTTTAATTAGTTTTCTATTATCTCAACAATTTTAACTGTTCATACAATAAAAAGCTTCATAATTTTGGAAGTAAAAGCATGGTGCGTTCTTAAAAGTTTCTAATGACCTGGAACTTCTTATCGTATAATAGGAAATAAAAGCCTTTTGCTGCCTCTAAGGTGGCCTTAGTGACCTAGTAAAACCGGCTTTACTACAACTAACAGTTATTTGTCTAAAAGTTCACACTTTTGTTATGAATCTTTAGATTCATAACAAAAGCGCAAACCAACATGCAATATTCACAGGTTATAAAATAATGTTTTAACTCACTATTTAGTTAGTTTTTCAAATAGTATCCTCGTTCGTTCTTCTGATAATACTTTCATTTTGATTTTTATTTATTATTCTGGTGTATTTTAATTCAATATGTATTTTAACTTTTATTTTCAACAATATCAACACGTGCGCGAACTGCGATCTGAAGTTTTTTTTTTGACATTGACATTTTAACCGTCATGTCAGTGTTGCCATATGAAAAAATATTTTGGGTGTCGTGTTACTCAGAATAGACTCCCCAGGTACAGATAAGTACAGATATTTTAATCTTTCATCACTTCATAAAATTAAAATTATTAACACATTTTTTTTAACTATTTACCAACATTACCGGTTAAATACTTCGAGTTTCGTGTGAAACCATTTTATTCTCGGTTTTTATTGTGAAGAAAATCCCTTCACTCGAGTTTAACCTTGCGGTTATCATTCATTCCATCTATCTGACTCATTCATCATTCGTGTTTATCTCGACTCGTGAATTGAAGACAGAGGTGAGTTTTCGCTAAATTGTTTTCTGTAGTAAGATTCTAATACGATATTTTATACATTTGCTGACTAAATATGGACGATTTAAATAGTTATTTAAAATGGAAACATTCTCGATTTATGTATGCTTTCTCACATCCATTATTTAATGCATTTAAAAGCTTATAAATATTGTAACATCTGGTTTTATGCGCCCTTGAAATCCTTGAGTATGTAAGTGTATTAACCGACCGGCAAATGATGTAAACATAGACTTTATTTGGTACATTCTAAATAGTTACCAAAATAAACCTAAGAGACTACATATTTTAGATATGATTAATTTTGTAGGTAGCAGGTTTAAAAACCCCCTTTGGTTTAGTGGTTAAAATGTATTTTTTAGCTTACGCTTTTACTTCGATCCCTTTATAATTGTTTAAGTTATACTACAGTAAAAAATATTAGATGACTAATCGTAGAGATGATTTCACATTGTATAAGTTATGTCCTAGTTAAGATTGACCTGATCTGACAGATAAATTGGCAGTTTTTGTATGATGCTTACATATCTGATAGATACGCTAACTGGAACTTATTATGAACCTGTGAAATCCGCCCATAAATATTTAAACTTTTAACTTATCTGAACATTTTACGTGTGTTACCTACCTACTTACATAATAAACTAAATTTTCATGACACATCCTACAATTTTTATCAAAAAAAAAAAAAACATTGCGAAACTTGAATATATTCTACAATCCATTTTTATATGTACCACTTGTGGTACCACACCTATTTAGTTATGTATAAATAATTAGGCTTTCTAATAAATTAAAATTAAAGTACACACCAAAACTTAAATAAAGCGGTCATAGATGACGCGTTTAAGCAGTGCTGACATTGTCCTGACCTAAATACGAAAGTTAATGATACCGCACCTTAAGGTAATTAGCGTGAAAATAATAAAAATATAGTTGTTAAACAACAGCGTTTACATTAGTAAAATCATTAATACTATTTAAATTACGCATTTATGAATCCTTCAAGGTGTCCCTAAAATCACTAGTGATAGACAGCGATAATTTATTAAATAAATAAATTTATAGGCACAATTCATACAGATTGAGCTAGCCCCAAAGTAAGTTCGAAACTTGTGTTATGGGATACTAACTCAACGATATTATATTTTTATAACAAATACATATTTAGATAAACATCCAAGACCCGAGGCCAATCAGAAAAAGTTCGTTTTTCATCATGACCCGACCGGGGATCGAACCCGGGACCTCCTGGGTGGCGGTCTGGCGTGGTAACCATTACGCCACGGAGGTTGTCTTAGGTACATACAAAACACTTTAGTTTATAAAAATGACACGTAGCTATCTGCATGAATTATAGATAAGTAGTGTTAAACACCGTTTTGCTAATGATTTCATTAGCATAAAGTGCCAATGTGTAGAAGCCAATGTTCGGACATTGCATTTTTATATGCATTGTATGCAAGGTATCTTTCTATATGTCACCCTTTACCTCGTGTGGTCCTAGTCGATATAAAACAAGTGCAGACAAAACATAGAGACAGGATAAGACATCTACTATTACTACTAGGGTGTTGTACCAAAAAAAGTCGTAGAAGAGGCACAGAATAACTACTAGTACTGAAGTGGGCGATTTGGGGCGATATTTATTTCTCAAAAGAACATTTACATGATAAATTAAATTTGCTACATAGGTTTAGTGTTGATTCATCAGGCAGCGTACCGACCGACCTTAAAGTTAACAATATCCCTTACTAGCGAAACCCGCGCAACTTCGTTTGCGTGTATCCCGCTTTCCCGTGGGAATTTCGGAATGTATGATACTTTAAAACCTTCCCCTTGAATCACTCTATCAATTAAAACAAACCGCATCAAAATCCGTTGCGTAGTTTTAAAGATTTAAGCATACAAAGGGACATAGGGACAGAAAAAGCGACTTTGTTTTATACTATGTAGTGATGATACATAAGTATACATTGTAAATTTGGTTTCTTTCTGGTCTATTTTCTGTACTATTTAGGAAGTCTAGTAATGTTTCAGACAGTTAATAGCCTACGTCATACGACCTTGCAATCATAAGTCATTCCACTTTCCTTGTTTTTCGCCTGACTCAACGTGGGACCATGACGTGCGTTATCTTAAAACGGCGTTTGTTTGGAATATCCGGAAATCAAAATAGCTGATTTTAAATTATGTTCATCATGAGATTCAGAAGCTGTGGTTTTCCTAATGACGTTGCTGCGTGGGCACTTAAAAATATGTTTGGGTACTGTTATTATTTATCCAGAGTGTACATTTTCTTAGTCAACAAGTATTTACTATTTGTTTTTTATATAATTCTTTTAGTGTTTCACAACTTCCGAATAGTGTATGTTAAATAAGCTGACGGACATTTTTTATCTAACAGGACCAACCGAAGCTTATCTGCACGTAGTAGTTAGTACAGTCCGTACTGTATACCTTTCTGTCTAAAAGGCCTTTACTTTAAACTTTTTAAATAGTAGACTCATGTAAAAAATACTATAGTTCATATTACTATGGGTATACGAACTATAACATTGATATTATAATATAAATATTAACACTACAGACTAGTCTAGACAGTAGAGTGGGGTGGGGCGCTCTTAGAAAAAGGGAGACGGTCTAGGAAGGTGCATTTAGATAGAAATTGTCCAGTATCTTTTAGATCTTTGACAAGGTCGCTGTATACGTAACATGTTTTTTCCCGGACGGGACGGGACGGGACAAGAAGTTAAATATAGTTCCATACAAAATGTATGTGAATATGCATATGTCGTGGATACACAGACGGGACGGGAACGTGGCCGTGTCGAACAAAAAGTCACGTCCCCGTCCCGTCCGAAGTATTATCCCGTTGCGTACCAACCACCAACATCTTTTTCGATGCCGTGAGCGTGATAATGTAACGTTAAAAACGGACTTGATTACAAACTAATGAACAATATTGAATTTCGGGAAAAGCTATAGCCTATGTCACTCCCTGATAATGTAGCTTTCTACTGGTGAAAAAATTTTTGAAATCGGTCCAGTAGTTTCGGAGCCTATTCAATTCAAACAAACAAACAATCAAATCTTTTCTCTTTATAAATATCTCTATATCTCTCTATACTAATATTAGTATAGATAGTTTAAATTGTTAAATGGCAAAAAAATACCAATGGTGATTTTGCTTTTGGTTCCTAAATGGTACTCTTGCACTAGCGAACCGCCCGGCGGCGCCCCGGCTTCGAGCGGATTTTACTAAGAAAATATAATATAGCCTGTTACCCGGGGTCCAGTAGTTTTTTTACATACATACCCTTTGACGAAAGAAAGTGGCCAATAAATCATTTTAAAAATAAATACTGGTTTTAATCGCATTTATAAGATCACAAAATTATGCACTCAATTCATTCTTATAATATTTATTTACTTTTATCAAATATTCCCGGACGTAAAATCACATTTCGCATGTGAATCATCATTATTTCATTTCGAGTTCATAGAGTATAAATAATCTCACCGAATCTTTGTTACAGATTTACAAACATTCAGTAATCAACCGCGTTACTGTACGCACGTGTGGTGTGGTGATAAAGTGAAAAAAAATGTGGTCGAATCAATATCCTAAAAACTTTCGCGCCAATGGTTGGGGTTGGCATAGAGCTGCTGGTGGTGCAGCCGCTGTCCGTGGTTTTTTGGATGGTGAACGTGGTACTGGTAGCCAGGAACCTTTAGTGGGCAGTGGGGGTGGGTTATACCCCAAATTGCCAAGTGAAGATGACTCGTCGTTCACTGGGGTTAAATTGTACCCAGCTCTGCCCGCTGAGGAGTATGAAAGCGGTGCTGTGGAAGAGGTCGTTGAAGAATCTTGTGCTGCTGTCAATGTTAATATGTCTGTAAGTATTTAAGGTTAATTCAAATATCCAGTGATATTAATTCAATATTGTGTTGTGTTTTGGATAATATAGACACTCTTTTTGTTTGATGTAGATAATTATATTTGAAGTTACCGCTGAGTAAACCTAGGTCATCGCCAATAGATGGCGTTAGTTATGGAAAATATTAACGCAAGTCTTAAATTCTTGTGTCCTAAGTAAAAGAAATATATTTTTCAGGGAACCTCGTTCTAATAAAGTTCTCGGATTTTCTAAAATTTGTTTTAGAAGGAAAACATGATTTTAATCATCGAAGTTAATTAGCTAGGTACATTATTCTTAGATGATTTTTTTGCACGAGTGTAAAGATCACAAAATAAAAATAAACTTTTGATGCTTTTGAGAAGTTCATTATCGCAGAGGAGGTCTTCGATGTCTAAAATAAGCATACCTACGTGAAGGTGCAATTTTTAAGCACAATGGAAACTAACTACGCTGCCTAAACATTGGTGTCTGAGCCAAATATTTTTTTATATTTAAATGGGAAGCCAATTTCTATCTACAAAATCCGTTAAGGATTCTCTTCTTGTAAATTGTTCGAAAAATGATGCCAACGATTACCTACGTATTATTTTAAGATTTAGAGCACTTTTTATAGATCGCTTCCCTTTTTGACAGATACTTACCGATATTTCGATGGTAATATCCATCAAATATCGGTATCTATCAAATGTGAATATTAACATTAACTAATTATTATGATTGATAAAAATATTATCAAATGCGAGCCAACTCCGAAAAGATTTTTTGTTCAGAACTTATCTCATCGTCTCTATAATAAAATTTATTTAACAAATGGCCTACCGCATGTTTTTTGACACCTTTGTAATATAAAAAAAATATTGTATTACCGTGTATTACCTAAGTCACAGAATAAACAATAGTACCTACTATCTAAGTACCTATTATTGATTTGTTTTTGTGCAATGAAGTGTTTTGTAATTGTATTTTAAAACTAAATAAATAAAGTTAAGTAGAGTCAATTGTTAGTAGATGTAGGACACTGGACATCGGACGTCCATTCTAGACTTGACCTGCAAATATTGTACGACCTTAGTGATTCAAACGCAAATAGATTTCACAATAAATTGTCTGAATAGCCGCAATTTTATTCTAGGCATAGGTTATTCGCTTGAATGAATAAATATAATAAAAAAGGAAATCTACATGATAGATAGATGAATCATTGGAAGTGCGAAAATTCACGAATGCGGCTTTGGTTATTTAAAACAATTATTGTTTTTTTTTTAATGGAGTTTGGGCTCACCCATCGATATTACTCAATTCAATAATAATTGATGTATCATTGGATAGGGCTCTTCAAAAATAGAATTTTTGAGAAATGTCTCTGTGTTCTGAGCTACATCGCAATGAAGTTTTTTATAAGTAAATATAATTTTTTACTTTATGATCAAAAATTATTGTTTTGTATCTTCACATCACATGTATATAAATAATTAAATGTAATCGTTTATTCAGAGACTAGGACTTCACAGACACGTTCTCTAGTCATATTTTTACTGTCATAGAATAATAACCCGAGGTAGAATGGCCACACTCCGCCCCAGGCGGGTGTCGAGGCGGGAAAAGTTGCAAAGGTGTACGCTTAGTGAACGAATGTGTATATTTATTTATTATCATTCATTGCACATGTATACGTGTGCGCATACGTGCGCGCGTGTACAGACAGACGACATTGGCCTATGTAGTAGAAATAGGTACCTACTTATTTCACGCGCGTTGTATGGAGGTAGTATATTTTTTTATTTATTATATTGTATATATATGGTAAATAATAATTGTTTAAAAAGCTTATCGATTTTATGTTATCCTCAAATAAATAGCCAATATACAACAATATAATAATTGAGATAAACATACAAAACATATTATAATACGATAAAATATTAACATTATTGGTTTCAGATTAGAAACATAACATGAGAAAGAAAACTCAGAATCTTTTCGTTCAAAATACACAATTTTCAATAAAAAAAACTTTATTTAAAAAAAAAACTTCGACTTAGATAAAATAAGAGTTTAATATGAATGAGACTAGATTCTAGACTGTAAAGTTATGTGCGAAATGGAGATATTAAACACTGACAACAATAATTATTAAATTCGATTTTTTTTCTCAGTCGTGCACTCTTGACAGTCGACGTTTAAGAAATTAGATTAAGATTTCTCAATTTACAGAATAATTAAACTAATGCTTTACATTATACATGACGATGATAATTACTAGCTAGAACCCAACCTTACTGACTCACTAATCTTAGTTATCAATGACGTTATCAAACGGATAGCTCACAAAGGCTTGCATACTGACGCATGTTATAGTTACGGAAATTACACTCATTATATTACGTATCTTGTTAAAAATTTAACATTGACTCTTGAGAATTAGTTCAATGACTCTGAAAAAAAATCTAAACAATTTACACATCGCCTTCTGATCCCAAAGTAAGCTACGTACCAGACAAGACAACGGATATTATTGAAGATAGATACCTACTTAAAATTAGTTAAAATAAAAATTAAATGTACAAAGAAAATTGCAAACATGTAAACTAGCCGAATTGAATTCTGAATTACCCAACTCGGAATGTACCTACATAACATACCCCTGTCGATGTACCTATACTTTTTTCTCAGTTTTATATGTTGAAAATTTCACACATTTCATTCGAAACTATTTCGTTTTGTAACACATTTCATTCGAAACTATTTCGTTTTGTAAATGCCAAGTCTAGTTCCATTCTTCACGTCTCTCCCAGTATACGTAGGGACACAAACAGTTCAAGGCAATCTAAATATAGACTGGTGGGGACGACCGCAAACCCCTAAACCAAACGTCGAAGAGTAAACGATAGTATATTGAGTTTTTAGACTGTTGTTTATTAGGCCACTACTAACTTTTACTACCTAATTGTCTAATTCGGGTACCTACCAGGCTTGATTTTTTGCAATTTTATTCCTAAATATACATAACCGCTTATCGTATACAACATACCGCGCAAGTATTTAACAAGTTTTCAGGAGAGACAAAATACTGTTTAGATTTTAGTCATCCTTGGTATTTGACAAAAAATACTTATGCGGTATTGTTATGTGAGAGACAATATAACAATACCGCGCAAGTAAAATTTTACTAGTTTTCGGGAGAGACAAATACTGATTATATTTTATTCATCCTGAAAATCTAACAAAAATGACTTACGCGGTATTGTTGTATAAGCGACGATATAATAACTAGCCAGCCCGCGCAACTTCGTCTATGTATTTTTTTGAAGCATTTTTCACTAATGCTCCACTCCTATTGGAGTGCTATATAATCTAAAAAGATTGCTTCCCCGCGCTGGCCCTCACAGCGTAGGGGAGCGTCTCCAAGGTGGCGGATAGGGGAATGGTCGGTAGTACAGCCTAGCTACACTAACCGGCTAAGTCCGATGGACTCGCTGACCAACGACGGGTGTGGTCCTCCAGCATTTCGGGGGTTGTGCGGCGGGTTGACACCTCGCCCACGTAAAACCAATGTTGCTGGTGAAGCGTATCCCGTTAGCGCTTCACTAGCTTGCACAACATTGTCATTGTTTTGAGCAATAAGGCCGCCTTGTTGCATATACAATACACTTGTCATGTTTGTAACTTTTACTGTTTACTGTATCACTTGTGTGTTGCAAATAAAGCTTATTCTATCTATCTAAATTCGTGGATAACCTAAATATATAGAACAGTCAGTTTAAGGTAAAAGACTGAATAGGCTACTGAGTCAGCGAGCTAAACCAACCAACCGTGTCTTCGCTTACCATGGCGATACGGTGATCCAACGCTGATCAGTCATACTCTCAGAACACAGAACTGTGGTCATACTTAACTGGTGTTACTCAAAGACGGCGACAGATGGCGGTATACCACTTTACATCATGTGGCCCGCTTGTTTGTTTGCTTGCCGTATAAAATACATAATATTTTTTATACCACTAATATGGCAAACAAGCTTACGGTCCACCTGATGGTGAGCGGTCACCGTAGCCTATGGACGCTTGCAAATCTTGCAATACCGGTAGTATCACTCGCGCGTTGCCGACCCTGGTTCACGTACATAGAAAGTGTAACTCTGGAAACCTTATTTTAGGAAACGAGCATTAAAAACCTATTTTGAAAGACTTACATGGTAATCATTATATCGATGTTGTGGCAAACCGAACTCTTTTTATAAACCTTTTTGTAAATAGTTATTGTTTCCTTTTTCTTTATGGTGTTTTTATATTCTTTCTGTCACTCACCTTCACTTCACTTTTTCACGTTCGCCCACCAAATCATATTTTCTCAATATAAGTTTTCTTTATCCCTTCTTCCTCTTTTTCTAACCTCTCCATCATTAATAGATGTCTTTGATGTCCTCCTCGGAGGGAACATTCGTCAAAATGTCCCTTTGACAGCTTCATCGCGTTCTGAGAATGTTAGAAATGGAATTAGGATAATTTGGCGTGCAGTAGCCCTGTTGTAATCCGTGGTGTTAAATTTGCCTGTGATAACGCTTTTTGTTTTATTTTTGACTAGCGAAACCCGCGCAACTTCGTTTGCGTGTATCCCGCTTTCCCGTGGGAATTTTGGAATGTATTATACATAAAAACCTTCCTCTTGAATCACTCTATCTATTTAAAAAAACCGCATCAAAATCCGTTGCGTAATTTTAAAGATTTAAGCATACAAAGGGACATAGGGACAGAGAAAGCGACTTTGTTTTATACTATGTAGTGATGATATAAGAATCTATTCGTGTTACAGGGGAAATTAAAAAAATATAATATTATTCACCATTTTATAGTGTACACATTTCTGGGATAAAAATCCTATAATATGTATACAGGCAGTAATTAATAACATGCCTAAACGTACATATAATTCATTTTGCAGGCAAATACGGTAAATATATTAGATAATAAATAAGTTTGGTTTGGATAATGTTAGCATGCAAAAGTACCTACTTAAGTTTATGTTTACATCACTACACACATATTTCCGACTTATGTCTATGGGAAAGAAAGAAAGAAATAATTAGGTAAGTACCTACGTTTTTGTAGCACTTTCAAGAAATACAAATTATGTAATTGAAAGTAGTTCAATGATAACAACGTAATTTTAATCTTCTGATCAACCACCAAAAATCGACCTTCGCCAAAAAAGGCAAACAGTGATCCGTAAATATAACTCGTTTGCGCTGTCAGACGAACCACTTATGGATATTGAGTAAAGAAAGGTGACTAACACAGGTCAGCTGAGTTCATGTTTGAGTTTTGTTTAGGTACTTATAGGTATTATACATATTATAATCATGTCATCACTAAATTCTTTCTAACTGTGCGTGCATTTCTGGCCACACGTGATTTAAGTAAGTACATACTTTTTCTAAATTTAAGAGTTACGCTCTTGTCTGTAGTAGCCACCCTTTTCCTCGTATCTTGTGCCAACTCTTTCGTTTACTACCTAAGGTAAGGTATTTTCGGTATTGGCTAAATTTTGTTGTCTACCAAGTTCTTAATTGTCGACCTTGAGTATTTTTAAGATGTCAATGAAGATAATAATATATGCAAAGGTACGTAATGCTAAAAACAGATTTAGCAATAAATGCATTAGCATGCCATTATGTTGTGTTTTCAATGATTTAAATTTTAATGATTTTCCGTGTTTTAAGTGAAAAAGGTAAATGATATTGATTGCGTATTGAAAGTAAATATAAATTGTCGAAGCAACTCTGTGGCTGATATGAGGGTGAAAAGCAGCTCAGAGCAAACTCGCGAAAAGTTTTCTGCTTGCTCTGTCTCGCGACTACGTCGGGCCTTAGGGAAATGTCTCGGCAAATGCAAAATATCTAACCTGCCAACATCAATCTGAATGCGCTTATTCAAAACATAAATTGTACATCTATCTCTACCCGTAACTAGAGCATCCGGGATATAAATAGTTTCTGATCCTATTAAACTGTTACGTACACACGTACGATTTCATTGTCAAGTGCATTACCATACCAACCATATCATACAGGGTGAAAAAAACGACTGACACAGCAGCCTTCTCTAAGAGAAGGCTATTTTTTTAAATTTTATGTCAAACATTAGACAAACATGCAAGCGGGCCACGAAAACGGTCACCGCTGCCCATGGACATCACTGACATCAGTCACACCAGGGGCGCTACCAATGCGTTGTCCACCAAGGAGGTTGGAGGAAAGGAATGAAGAGAAGGGAAAGAAGGAGGGGAAAGAGGGGATAGGGAAAGAGTTGGGCTTTTGGATCTCTCACTCATCGAACGAAACGCATTGCTGCTTCACGTCGATATTCCGTGAGAGGGTGATACTTCCCCGGTCGAGCTAGCCCATTTCATAATAAATTGCTCTACAATTCCAAAATATGCTAGACTAGCTTTTACGCGCGGCTTCGCTCGCGGTTAATTTTATGACATAGATCTCGTTTGACAACAAAACCCACGGCGCGACTTGTGGCGCCATCTGTTGGCCGATACAGCGCACTCTATAGTAGAAAAAATATTTTCCCATTGGAATGACATACTTTCACGGGATAAAAAGTAGCATAAGTTGGACTCTGTACCCCTGACAATATATATACAAGTTTTCATAATGATCGGATGATTAACTAGAATATAATATCATTATGTAAGTTCGCAAATTCTTAATTAGCTAGTCCAGTAGTGGGATGAAATGAAATTACTACAGGAATATTTATTTAAGGAAAGAAAGAAACATTGGTTATTTGCTGTGGTTATTTAGTACCTACACAGAAAATGAAATAAAGAATGAAGGACATTTATTTGTTATACGAGAATTATTATTGTTCGTTATTCGCTATACCTATAGTGTATGGGATGTCTTACTTAAAAGTTTATTTATATTGAGTTTTATTAGTTATATGTCGAAACAATAACTATCTTCTTTGGTTCTACTAGATTACCCATAATTTTATTGTATCCGGTATTATGATTTATCTCTTCAAGGATTTTGCACCCGACAGTACGTCAGTGTTGCATTGCAATAGAAATTCTGTATTTCTATTGCAACACTGACGTACTGTCGGGAATTGTTCAGGAAAATATATTTTCCTAAGAGATTTTTATCTCCCATACATAATTTAGTAAGTTTACGGCTATTTTATTTTATCAATGAAGGAAAACAGATGGAATTAGTCATAGCTGCGCGTTTTTAAGACGCAGAGTAATAAAATCAATGTTGAATGACGTCATTATCTGCTCTGGCAATGATAATAATATAATGCTGCTAAATCTGGTAGTCGAGTGAGCCGGTGTTCTGTTTATAACGTATTGTATCTTTTTAATTTATATGGTTAGATTGCTGTCAAATTTCGTAGGAATCTGTGAAGGTACGGTCGCTCGTGTATAAAATTAAAGTTTTTTATTGAAATTCATCACGATTTTAAAAATTAAGTGTGTTAATTATCTTATTGGTTATACTATAGTGCTGTGTTAATAGGAATTGAGTGATAAATATAGTTTTAGTTACGAGAATACGTTGTTTTTTCGTAAAGTGTTATACGATGTTGAGTTTTTAGTGATTTCGCAAGTCTAAATTTGATGATCTCATCTGCTATAATAGATCAGGATCTTGGAGGAATGTTTTTATTATAATTACCTAGTATTTAGTAGTTGTACACATGAATTATTACTATAAAATTGTAACATACTATGTAATTAACAGCTGACCTATTTATTTCTGTATGATTCCGAAACTTTCTATTTTTGAAACTATTTTGAATTAATGCATACCGATGTAAAGTCATTCATATAGCTATATGGCTGGTATTTTATTCAAAACCGGCACTATGTTGCTATATTTATCTCGGACATGTTGAAGTCAATTTAAATACTGGTTAGTTTAATTAGGTATTAATTTATTCTTATAATATCTGTATCCATATTAATATTATAAAATTTGAAATGTATCTTTGGATGTTACACGAAACGACTGAATGGATTTGTATGAAATTTGGTACAGACAGATATTATTATAAAAGTTTTTTTAAATAATTTATATCAACAACAGCTTATTAGAAATTGTGAAACATACCTAGTCAATTTTGATAGCCTGGTGGTGCATTTGTACCAGGTACCTTCTGCACCAGAAGGTGTGGGTTCGATTCCTGCTCGGGCAACAATTTATGTAATGGCATTTGTGTTTTTCTGGGTGTTTTCTATACAAATATTAAAAGTATATCCATATCTATCTGTTTGGTACCCAACATAAGCAAGTGAAGCTTAATACGTGTATTAGTGAATTGTGTAGAAAAAAAAAATCTATAAGTGTTATGCATTCCGCATTGGAGCAGTGTGGCAGAGTTAACTCTAATCACCTTCAATTGAAGGGAGACATGTATCCCGCAGTGGGATGACTATGGGATGATATGATAGGTATTATGTGGGATCTTGCAGATGTGGGATTGTGACACTATAGGTACTACTCAAACTCCTTGTTTTCTAAAAAAAAAAATATTTTCAAGCTTTCTAAATTGGCTCCATCTCTCGCCTTTGTCAAAAAGTATACAGAAACAAAAAAAATATATATATGAAAATTTTATATTATGTACAATAAATTATATTATGTACAATCATCATACTAATATTATAAATGAGAAAGTGAGTTTGTTTGTTTGTTATTCCTTCACGGCTTGACTAAGCAGCCAATCATTATGAAAATTTGTATACATATTGTCAGAGGTACAGAGCCCACCATAGGCTACTTTTTATCCCGTGAAAGTATGTCATTCCAATGGGAAAATACTTTTTCTACTATAGAGGGCGCTGTATAGGGTGGGCTATCGGCCAATAGATGGCGCCACAAGTCGCGCTATGAGTTGTTTTATTGTCAAACGAGATCTATGTGTCATAAAATTAACGCGAGCGAAGCCGCTGGGAAAAGCTAGTAAATTATAAATACTCAAAGTTTTCTGCAATAAAGGCAATTTTATATTATATGGACAACATAAAGCCCTTGACTAGTGTTTCACTCAACAAAAATTTTAATGCAAGGCGTATATAATTAGCACACATCTGATATTATGACATCATAATATTATACCATGGATAATGTAGAACAGTATCTAAACTTCACAAAGTTTGAAGATTTTGACCTATCTATGCCTATCTGGCAGCATAAATGTGTAATAATTTTAATAGCTGAATACTTTTGAGTGAAAATGATGTCATTATTATAGTGTCAGTCAAGGAACTAAAGTGAGAACACATTTATGCCGCTAACTGTATATATCTGATCTTGTTTTTATGTTGGTTCACCTTTTTTTTTCTTTTAACGGGGGGAAATCCTCATGGACTGCGTGCCGGAGTCTTACCGACTAAAACCACCCCGGTGTCTCCTCGCACGTGCGCGCGGGGCCGCGGGAATCCAGATTCTTCCGCAGCCCCACATTTGTGCTGGCCAGTTCTGTCCGGGCCTCGTTTCCTGCACGGGGTAATGGGGTGTTCAACTGCCCCGTGCATCGCCTCAGAGGCGCGCGCCTGCGACTCGGGTCCATCAAATAGGGGGTGGGGACTTCCCCAAGTCCATCGCCCCTGGACCCATTCATGGGGGCCGGAAAAGGGCGTTGTCCGCCCTTCTCCTGCGCCCGGTGCGCCTTCTGCGGCCGGGGAAGGGAGTCAAGATCTCTCTCTCCCGATCCGCAGTTTCCTTCTGCGACATCACGTCCTCACAGAAGGACACCACCGCGATAGTTGGTTCACCTAACTTAACCATTCTTATTTTGAAAATATTTTATTCCAAAATCTTGATCAAAAAGTGACATGTAACCAAGTTAAAGACAAAGTGCAAAAAGTGCAACTTTGCGGTTACAAAATTAGTAGAAAAGTATGAACAGGATAGGCTAGACTCTATACCAATAAAGGCAGAAATCTTCAATGTTTTACATATTCTTTGGTATGTTTAGCACACTTGTATGAAGTTGTAATACTAGTAAATTGTTTGCTATGTGTCATAGTTTAATACAATGGTATTGCCTCGACAATGGCCTCCATGACTAGTTTGATCACATCACTCACTGTGTGATGTGTGATTCTGATTTTTGTAATAAAAAACTTGTTTTTATTCGGCTATTGTATCAAAGTCAAAATTTAGATTCAAATAGGTAGGCATTTTAATCAAAATCAAAATCAAATATTCTTTATTGTAGACACACGGGTTATAAGGATCTTAATTAGTGTATGTGTATCACTGTGGCCTGTCTTTAACAGACATACAACAATTTAAATTATTATATTATTACATTAAATTATATTACAATCACATAAATAAATCAAAAAATAAACAAAAAACATATCAATTAAATGTCAAAAATTTCGATTGAGTCAAATTATCATTTAAATATTCTTTTATGTTATAATAGCATTTATCAGTCAAAAACAGTTTTAATTTATTCTTAAAAACTTTAAAATATAAAATCGTCTCAATTTTTTCCTACCACCAGCAAGTAACTGTTAAGTAATCTGTGCCACCAGTTGAGACGGCAGATTTGTACTAGTGTGTAAACCTTTGTTGATTAAAAAAAAAACATTTTTTTCAACTTCTAGTTTAACGGGTATAAATAAGTACGTTTCATTTTAGGTAACTAAATAGAAATAAAAAAATATACGTATTTCTTTTTAATTTTCATAAATTGTTGAAAAATCTAAAAAAATATAGTTTTTAGTTTTTAGCTTATTCTAAGATTTTTTCATATTTTTTGAAAAATAAAGAAAACTCTATTATAAAAGCTTTTATTTAATTTCTGATGGGCTTACTAAAACTTTTATGGAACCCGTGAAAACAACCCTTAAAGTTTTAGTAATTTGAAAAGTATTTTTAAGTTGTTGAAAAAAGTTAGGCATTGAAACAATTTTGTTGATATTAAATTTTTATCGATAGGTAGGTAGGTACCTATAAATGTTAGCACAGCACAGCACTATTAGTGTAAGCCGTTTATTAATGTGTACATAATCCGTTAAATGTTTTTAAACAGTGAAATCGAAAATGTCCTAACATAAACTAAAAACATAAGTGTAGTGTAGTGAGTGAGCGCCATGTCGGGCCAAAATGGCGGCGCGAATTTTGGCGCGCTTTTGCAAGGCGCAGGAAGGCAGTTGTTAAATCAGGGCGGGCAAGCGTTGATGCAATATGGCGCCCAGGCCATTGGGAACATCATCAATGAGGTGTTCCAGAAGAAGGAGGTGGAACAGAAGAGGTTCCTGCCCAGCATTAAGAACTATAAAGTGGTATGTTTTTGTTCAATTGTTTTTTATGAATCTTCACAGTCACATTCAAATTCTTTATTTTGGAGCATATTAGGTTACATCATAAGAGATGGGTGTTGCATTTTAAAAGTTACACTATGTCTTACCACTAGGGTTTACATATAGTTTAATTTTCATATTCTGGAAGTTAATAAAATAAATCTTCTTCTATTCGTGTCAATGATTCAAATCGAATTCTCACACACTACTGGCAAGATGTTCAGCCAGTCACATAAATGGTTAACGGGTGCACGGACGGAGCCTCGCCGCGGCGCACCCTGGACAGCTCAGCTAGCACACAGTGTCTAGCTGACAAATCCTCCCATCACTGACTAAAGCGCGTATTACACTACACGATATTCAGAGTCTAACAAAAGAGATGGTGCAATAAAAGAAGTGAAAAGTTGTAAGTGCTTATCGCTTATTCGTATTGCACCATCTCTTTTGTTAGACTGTGAATATCGTGTAGTGTAATACGACTAATACGCGCTTTAAAATAAGTTAATCAGCATGATACAGATCCTTAAACAAAAAGACCCCCTTGAATCTTAGGCACAGACAGCAGAAGTTTCACATGTAATTCTCAATTGTATTTAAACGAAAATTAATAAAAATGTACATTTAGATTACGTCTACTATTCAATGAAATTTCGTTGGAGTCTAATTAGAGTTATCTTAGAACACTTAATTCTTACTTAAAAATGACAAACGCAACAAAATTTTCTCGCTGCGCTCTGCCAATAGCGTATCTCGGTTAAAGTTAGACAACACAGGCATTGCTATTGGCGAAGAAGCTTTGTCGCGTGCGAGAAACTATCTCGAGTGTAAGCATGTTAGACTGGGTCGTAAGGTCCCCAATATTGCAAAGAAATCAAAATTTCGGCCCCCCGCACGGTAGGCAGACGACTTACGGAAAGTCGCAGGAACCCGCTGTCAGGAGGCTACTAGGAAACGTAAATCCGAAGTATCGGAAGAATTTAAACATACCTTGTATTTCATGGTTATTTTAGTAATTCGTTTAGTTCTATCCACGAAATACCTTGTACTTTATGTTTTTTTTAGTATTTCGTTGAATTATAACCATGAAAATACCTTGTATTTCTTGGTTTAAAAGTTTAAATTCTTCCGATACTTCGCGACTTACGTTTCGTCGCCCTCCTGCCCTGCACCGCTGCCAACCTTCATACTGGAAGCTTTTGGTTGAGGTCTATGTCCAGCAGTGGACTTATTGTGGCTGAGACGATGAAACTAAAAATTCCCAAAACAAAAGACAATGCTTGATTTCGTCATCGCGATAATTATATTGAACGAACTAAAAAAACGTAATATTAGCTTATTGCCTCACTTATGTTGACCACCTACTATAATGTGGGTGGAAGTAAAGCTGATTGCATACAAACAACTTAAATTGTCTCGAAAAACTAATACTTTGCTTTGTGTTTCGTCCGGGTATATGTACGTATTTGCTGGAATTAACGAATTCGTTAAACCCCACTTTGCTGTTTCTTCTTTCCAGTTGCCATTCCGTCAATTCGTCTGTCCATCTCTTTCTTGGTCTTCCTCTTGGCCTTTGTCCAGATGATGGAATCTATTTATTAGTGGCGTGTGCCTCGTTGGGTCCGAGTGCATTCGGCAAATCAGATTTTTAAATTAAAAAAATACTTACGTTCACCTGTCTTATGCTTATTATGATTAAATATTGACGCCCGCGCAGTTCAATGCCTGTGCGGCATGTATGTAATGTAAATTTATCTTTGTACTCAAGGAAGTTTGTGTTATTAATCTTTTGTTGAAGTCTTTTCTCTTTAGATATCTTTATTTTATTCATCCACATCATCATATCAATCCATAATCATCCCACTGCAGGGATACGGGTCTCCATTCAATCGAAGGTAATTAGAGCGTATTCTGTCACGCTGCTCCAATTCGGATTGGCGGAGACCGGTGTTTTCAAGCCGCCTGCACCGGAGCCTATAGACGCTTGTAATACTGGGGGTATCACTCACGCGTTGCCAACCCCCCCAAGTGGAGCTCTGGAGACCTTACTCACGGTAGGCACATAGGAACACAACATGGCCGAGACCAATGCTATTTGGCTACGATCTTCTATAAGGTGGAGGTCTTTCCCCAGACGGGCTCCTCCGATTTGAGCGTATTATCCGTTGTGCCCTACCTCGATATATCGAAGCCCATTTAGACACTGGATGGATAGGGTCGACATTGCTTAATTTGCATGATTGTTAAGTGTTAATCCACATATTTAGTTATTATTTCAAAGGAAAACCTATTTCGTTTACGCGTGTCCAATTGTAAAATACATAAGCACACGAGTATTTATTGTTCATAGTACTATTTTTATATAATTCTGATGTTTCCTTGTAATTGGAATGCAATGTGCATACAATTGTTACATAGGTAAATAGGTATAAATAATTGAAGTTAACTGTTGTTGTAAAACGTTTAATAACATCATATGCTTTTATATACTACCTATGTTGCCTTTTTACTGAAATTCCTGACTGAATCGTTAGCAGCTAGATATAATTGGGGCAACCATGGTGGAAGTGTTCTTCCGAAACAACGAAACACGTAGTCATGTCAAAAAAGACATTACTAGTTAGAGTAAGGTTCAAAACTGGTTAGAATTCAACGAAACGGCAGTCCGTATTTTCGGAAGTTCGTTTCATGGTAGGCAGATGCCTTGGGTCCATACCATGTCCACTTAAAACAACGGCTGAGTAAGAGAGACAGCGCAATACACGATGTAAGGCGACGTCTCGTTTGCACAATCGTGTAAGGATAGTTATAAAAGGTGGTGGAACGGCTCCTGGTGGATGAGACTTATCTACCTAGCTACTCGTGGATGCTGTTGGTCGGCGGCATCCACGATTTGAAATACTATTCATTCACAATAAGTTGATAACTCTGCCCTTCTTGTACCGTCTATTTCATTCCTCTAGTGATTATTGTTAGTCAGTAGTCACTTGACTAGGCACTTAGGTGAGCTCACCAGGGCTAACAGGAATACAATTTTTTTTTATACCACTAATGTGGCAAACAAGCATACGGCCCGTCTGATGGTAAGCAGTCACCGTAGCCTATGGACATTTGTAACATTTCCAACAATTTCTTCAAAATTGAAATGATTCAAACAAAATGTAAAATGATTCTTGGACACACCTATCACATATCCCAAATGACCTCTACTTACACAAATTGACAACAATTGTTCCGCTCTGTAAACTCAAGGTTAAAGGAATTAACTGAGAGATGCATCTAGTAAATAGAGTCATCCACTGATTAAGAGGATTAATAAAAGCCAACGTCTGCAAAATACAGTCCCGCTTTGCTCATTTTCTCGTGGGTATTTCTCCCTTTCGAAAATAAGAATGGCCAGTTGCCTAACAACTATAAAAATACAATCTAAAATTGTCTAGTCGCCGTTATCTAAAAATAGTAGAATCTCATCTGTAACGATGGGATACTAAACCTGCTTGATTGTAAAACTATCAGGTGGATGGCGTGCACTCCTTCCCCTTGGATTAGATCCATTGCTGGATCCTAAGCGACTTTCCACTTGAATCCAAAATTCTTTTCTATAACTCAATCAGGATTTTCAAGAGTTTTTCTGATAGTTTTCAAATCACGCATAAGGAATGAGATTTTTTACCACCATTACAATACTAACTTTCTCTGTAGCTCAGTGGTAAGAGCACTCAGTCGGATATCGAGAGGACGTGGGTTCGAATCCCACAGAGCAGGTGAGATTTTTCTTTCAAAAATATTTTCAAAATAATAAATGATAAAGCAAGACAATAAATACAAAATGAAAAAAATACGCTGTGTCTAATGATTTCTTTCCGTCAGCAGAGATGTATCGTGTTATCAATGAATAGTTGAATAGCTGCCAAATGCTACGGTACGGCGTTGTAAAGAAAAAACGTCTTAGCAACATAAGTTGAGGTTAATTGGGTGTACATTTTGTCAACTAATGATTGATGTTCTTGTATGTCACATTCATATCTTGTAATTTTTGCTCTCGTTTATGATTCGCTTCTACTTGTGTTGTACCACTAAAATGTGGAACGCGCTGCCTGCTCACGTGTTTTCCCTTCTTATGATGCCGGGTTTTTTAAACTGAGCGTGAAAAAGTTTTTTAGGCTGACAAGGTGAGCCAGATTGGTGACTGCGCTCCCAGTCTGCGGTACCGATGGGTCTGACTTGTGGACTCCATTACTGCTCAACTTTAGGTGGGGTGGAGTACCTACTCAATTTCATAGGCTAAACAAATAAAAAATACTTGAAAATAAAAACTGAATTGTAATTTGAGTAGATTTTTAAAATAAATGTGAAATTCTAGGTAAATATCAAAAAACCCTAAATATCTCTAGATCCACGGACTTGGCCCATACATTGGGGCTGGGGGTGGTTAATTTTGTTGTTTTTTAGCCGCACGTTCCAGATATACGTCGAATTACATGTAGCCTTATAAATTAGCCTTATGTAGATCGCCTAAAACAAGGTGATAAACGTAATTACACATTTTTGTACGGAATTGTATCAAATTCAATATTGTTTTTCGCAACTAAGCGTGTTAACCTTTTTTAAACTAGGGTACCTTTTCGGAAGCACTGCAAACTGAAAACTAGGAGACTAGTGAGTTACTATATCAATCAATATAACAAGAAATCTATCGATATTAGTAACGATACGATAGATAACACAGCACTAGTTTAGTGCATGATGGTAGACTATAGTACGCGCCGAAATTTCGGCTCGCAGTTTATAAAACAATTGAAAATCGATTGTCGTTATGCACTGAGTAATAAGTATGAGCTTCGAACTTCGTTTTATGACTGCACACGCCAGGAGAATGGTGTTCAGTAGGGAGTCGATGATCTATTAATAAATAAAAAAAATTCGCAATCCGTAATTAAAGTTGTAAAATTAGGCGCCGTCTGTGTAAACATTAAACGTGAAATGATCTGTAACCGTGTCTGAAATAAAGACGAACTGCCGAAACCAATTGCCAACATGCTTGTAATCATCCAATCTTTGGGATTTTGTTTTGCATACTAATATCACAGATGATGACATACAGTTGATCAGTTTTTATTTTAACATGAGTCTCGATGTGGTCTCGAAAATTCAAATCGGAGTTAAATTTGGGAAAGACATCTACTCCACCTTACAGAAGTTGGTTGCCAAATAGCATTGGTCTCGGCCATGTTGTGTTCCATGGTGATTAAGGTCTCCAGAGCTCCCTTTTTACAAGGTTGGCACAATGTAACAACGCGTAAGAATAAAATAACAGCGTTTTACCCTGAAATAAAACGCTTATTAAATACTTACCTTATTTGAAGCTTATGTGTATATTATATACACAATGAGATAGGCCCTATCTGTTTTCCGCACATCTTTCCTCTCTTTCTACCCTGTAGCCCTCTCTCGCTCGCACACTATCCCCTCTACTCCACCAGGGCGGCCATACGGTTGGCGGCCGCGTTCCCATCATTGTGTCGAATTAAACCAGGCAGATTTAAAAACTAAGCTTCAAATAAGGTAAGTATTTAATAAGCGTTTTATTTCAGGATAAAACGCTGTTATTAAACACTTGACCGTTATTTGAAGCTTATGTGTATATTATATACGCAATGAGACCTGTTTGTTATCGCCTGGTGGAGGAGGACGCCAATGTGAAGTTATGCACATGAACAAGCCGAAGGCGTAAACGGTAACTATGAAGGTTACAATGTTCATTTTATATTTAGGAAAATATAAATTAAATTGCAAGTGTGCGAGACTAAATAAATTTGTTTAATCAAATAATACTCTGATGTACATAGAAATTACAATCATAGTATCTGGAAATGTACACAAAAACATATACGAAATAATATGCAAGCAACATAATAAAATAGTAAACTTCTTCACAATTTTGATTAATTTGTGCCGAAACAGTCTGACATCCCAGAGCTAACAGGAGCCTGGACGACCTCACGCCTATAGAAGCAACGGAATGTGTCATCAGACCTCTAGTTACCTCGTGACAAAATTTGTCAACGGACACGTTATCGGGCCAGTTTCTGGAGGCGACCGCTGAGCGAACGCTACCGGGAGTTGCGACAATACTAGCCTCTGTTATGCGCTCACAATACGCGCTACTGGCTTGTGGTCCCTCCTTAAAATAACAAATAAAAATGGAATTATGTTTTTCATTTAACAATTTAGATTAGATTAGATTAGAATACGCTTTATTTGCAATACACAAACAAGAGATACAGAAAACAGTAACAGTTACAAACAGTGTATATGCAACAAGGCGGCCTTATTGCTGAATTTAACACATTGCTTTACCCAAAACAATTATTGAATTGTCATTTCTTAGCAATTTCCAGGCCGATTGCCTAAAATCCAAACGGTCAGTTTTAGAACCAAGTCTGAATCATAGAATCAAATGATTAGTATTGTCAATATAATGCTTTTCATTGACTGCCAGAAAGGTCAGGTCATGGATACGTCTACCCGAAAACAAAGCAGCAACATAACAGTGTGTCTGGTAGCAAGACAGTTATTTTCGTTAATTTCATATGAAGACAAAAATTAAGAGAATTGACATCTCAAATAGTTTTCTTATGAGTTGCAGGTTTTTTATATCATGCTTAACCAGTACGTGAGCACTTAGGACTCCCAAAAATTCGGTATTACAGAGCGTAGACACCACTGATTTGTGCAATAGTATAAATACTGTGTGATTCCTAAAATAATAATGACTCAAAAATCGAATCCTAGCCGTCTCTTCCATGCGGCTTTGTATGTACTACGCGTAGATGGACGCTAGAACGATGAAAGTAGGTCCAGTTGCGAACTGTTCCAGATTAGCTTAGATTATAAGACCACTCTCATCAAGTTCAAGAGAACTATTGATTTCGTGCTGCCTTTCTTGCGAATGAAATATAAGGCTGTTCTGTTGTCGCACTGCAATAGAACCGTGGAACGACTCAAGGACTGACCCTGGTCTTGTAATACATTGAGTAAGGCCAAAAGTTCCTTTTGGTTGCAGTGTACCAGTGTTTCTTATTAGTTCTATGGTCTCATGAACGAACGGTCGACTATTTGCTCTCCCCAAGCAAGGTCTGTCACGTCAGTCACTAGGAAATACGAAGTGAATCGGAAAGACAATGGTGTTTCTGCAACTACCATGTTAGTTCCTTCAGTCAATGAACCGGAAACATGAACTGTTTGACATCTGGTATTGTGGCGACTGCGTTCAGGAAAGAGAGGAGTACTCGAAAGTGAAGCCTGCTCTTGTCACTAAAAAACTTAGATATTGCAACTTCTCTACCGTGATTTGGACTTGTAATATCTGTGTACTTTGATGCACAACTCACACTTCGAAAATAGTCCAAATTAAAATTCAAAATTCAAAACTTTTATTCAGAGAATAGGTTTTCACAAACACGTTCTCTTGTCAGAGTATACAGTAATAAATGATTTGCATAAATTAATCAACTCTCCCGAGGTCCCGGTTTCAGGAGGTCCCGGGTTCGATCCCCGGTCGGGTCATGATGAAAAACGAACTTTTTCTGATTGGCCTCGGGTCTTGGATGTTTATCTATATATGTATTTGTTATAAAATATAATATCGTTGAGTTAGTACCCCATAACACAAGTTTCGAACTTACTTTGGGGCTAGCTCAATCTGTATGAATTGTCCCTATATATTTATTTATTTAATTTATAACTCTATAACTACTACCATTTCGGAAACAAAAGCAAAATGACCACTGGTAAAAAGAAATGGCGAAAGAAAACCAGTTACGGCCTTTTTTGTCGTTTAAAAATATATCGTACTTTTCTTTTTCAACATAAAATTTAAAACTAGGTACATACATACAACATTACGTACGCGGAATGTCAATAAAAAGTGCCATTAATTTGTCCCAACATAAAAATAAATCTTAAATATAAAATGCTAAATCGGTGTTAAAGATAGGAGCAGACCGCCGGCAAGGCAGTAAGTCCAAATAGACAAATATTTGAATCTCTTGATTCCTCATTGACTGTGCTACCTAATTAGATAGAAGCAAACACCTTGGGGGCCGTTCTCAGACCGAATGGGAGGCACTTCATTTCCACTAACCTTCCTTTGTAAATTAGACGCAGGAACCGTCTAATCTCTGAGATGGAGCTACGGAAAGAACCGTCTAGTCTGTGAGATGGAGCTAGTGAAAATAGGTCTGTGACAGGACTATTTTCCACATCCAATCATTTGTTTGAAAGTACTCCGGAACTCGAGAGACATTTATTAATCTGACACTGTCGGTGATTACATATCTGTTCAAGGCCGCTAGGTTGAACATGGGTCGGTGCGACTCGTCGCCCTTTGACACAAGGAACAGTGTGTACACAAACTTGGCGAGGCTTTGACAACATCTAATACCTACACACCGGTGTTGCATCTGGGTGATAATGGACGACATTGCATCCGTCGATTGCATTGAAACGAGTCTCGTTTAACAGTAGTAGGTACTACAAGTGGCGGTCGATGTGAAAAGGAGATACGATACCCTTTTATTATCTTTAATACATAACTTGGGGCACCCAGTTGGGGCACCCACCCAACGAGCCAGACGTGACGCTCTGAATGTTGCGGGCTGATAGTCAAACTATACATCTTTTGTTACGGTAGTAATCAGAACCATGACATGGCCCTGCGAGGGTTTAGCATTACAGCAAGCAACCCTGCTCGGGTTGATTGTAGGCATGGGAAATATGCGTAAGCGCACAACATCCATGAGTAGTACCCTGCATGCAGAGGTAAGTTACGTAAAGCCTGCCCCTGCGAGGGGTGGCGTGCGGCCTTGCTTTGACCCGTTAGCGCAACGGAAGCAAAGATGGCCGGCTTAATGTATCACTTGTTTGTGTGTTGCAAACAAAGCTTATTCTATCTATCAATCAATGACCCTGCGAGGGTCGAGCGTTACAGCAACCCTGCGAGGGTTGATAATAGGCATGGGAAATATGCGTAGGCACACAACATCCATGAGTAGTACCCTGCGGAGGTACGATATGTAAAGCCTGCCCCTGCAAGGGGTGGCGTGCGGACTTGCTTTGGCTCGTGATCAGACCAATGACTAATATTTGTGACTTTTAGTGTTTATTGTATCACTTGTTTCTGTGTTGCAAATAAAGCTTATTCTATCTATCTATCAATGACCCTGCGAGGGTCGAGCGTTACAGCAACCCTGCGAGGGTTGATAATAGGCATGGGAAATATGCGTAGGTGCACAACATCCATGAGTAGTACCCTGCAGAGGTACGTTATGTAAAGCCTGCCCCTTCGAGAGGTGGCGTGCGGCCTTGCTTTGACCCGTTTGCGCAACGGAAGCAGAGATGGCCGGGTTTGGTAAAGGCAAGAAAGCTTTTCGAACACCCTTCTCCTGTGCTGCGGCTAGTGACTTCGCATTAAACACGTGCTGACATGACGGGGAATCTTACGTAGCGCGACCTTGAAATGGGGGAACGCTCACGTGGTTCGTAACATCGTAACAACAACTTCTCGTTTTGATAACCTCCGCACGACGATTCAAGTTAATTGCAATGATCAGAGCAAACTTTAAAAATTTCGTCTTTCAAAAACAGCTCGTTAACTTTCTCGCCTATTAGTATGTCAAATTCGAATCGCGCGCCCACTGTAATAAACTTCTGACAGAAGTTTGTAAGGCTCCGCGTTGCTTATGTACGCAGAATGATAAGGCACCAAATGACTTGTGAGCGTGAGCAAAAGGGAGTTACGAATCGTATCTTAATTTCGTCATTTATCTTTAAATCGACAAAACCGGGGGTAGCATTATAAAAATAGAACCACGCACCAATCACTACTATCTAAATGTTGCAAATCCTTTAACGTCTGAAGAAACCCCTGAGGAGTCTTAAGTATACTTGGTTTTTCAATTTCGTCTCAATTTTAAACATAAAACCTGATTGAGCAACCGGTGGCGGTACTTCGACAGAATTTACAATAGATCTGCGTATAGCTCGACACTAACGTTCCCGTCACCTATATTCTCATTAATGTGTACCACGGAACAAGATACAGAATAAAATTATTATTGCAAATTGAATAAAATGAATGATTGATTTCGAAGGTCAATTTACAGGACTCGCGACGTCGATACCGGCGTTTGCTCTCCCCCCCCTTTTTTGTTACGGTGACGCGGTCTAGATTTTCTGAGGACTCGAGTCCAATTGATTCACGCGATCGTTGATCGTAGTCGTGATTATCGTCGCTTTTAGCGGGAACACTAGCATTAGCACATGGTGTTTTCGAGCATGGAATTAAAACACTATCGTCACTTTCCATCTTAATACGTGCTGAAAAGAAACCTAGGGTAGAAAATCACACAAATTATTCATAAAACATGTAATTAAGCAAAACTGAAAAAATATGTAGGTAGGTACTACTAAAAGCCTACGTACGTAAAAGTACCGAACGGTAACACCGTTAATCTAATAATTGAAACAGGAAAGATAATAAAAAGAAATATTAAATAAATTGCAAAAAGAAATGCAAAAAAAAAAAAGTTAAAAATTATTAATAAAAAGAAATTTAAATAAATTGCATAAAGAAATGCAAAAAAAAAAGAAAAATAATTATTTCACCGAATCCTGGGCACGACCGTGCGCAGCGGAAAACAGGACGCCAATGATGGGAACGCGGCCGCCAACCGTATGGCCGCCCTGGTGGAGTAGAGGGGTTAGTGTGCGAGCGAGAGAGGGCTACAGGGTAGAAAGAGAGAAAAGATGTGCGGAAAACAGATAGGGCCTATCTCATTGTGTATATAATATACACATAAGCTTCAAATAACGGTCAAGTGTTTAATACTGACACTTATTTACGACAAGTCGACTTTTAGAACTAAGTAATACATAAATCTGCCAAATTTAGCAACAACAAAAATAACTCACGGCTACAATCAAATAGTTATTTGGCGAAAATGTGAATGCTTTTCCAAACGTAATTTTCTTAGAAAGCAGATTTTATGCTTTACCCATTAATTAACTTTTCTCCGAACAATAAAATTAATCACTTACAAGAAAATGTGTTTGTAAAAGCGTTTCAATGTCATTGATACTTTAGCTTTTATCGAAACATGTAATCTCTGTTGGAAGCTATATTGTTCAATCTACGCTTAATAAAATTATATTAGCTTTTTTATTATTTTTCAATTTCTTATCATGCGTTGCTTGGTTTCTAATATTTTTCGTTCGAACATTGTCTTAAGATGGTACGTTTCGGTCCGCGCAGGAAATTCAAATTTTTTACAAATTGCATCTCAATCACTGATAGAATTTTCGTGGAAATTGATTTGGCGACAACAAATACAATATATCTACTGGATAACTATCAAATAAATTATAAATATTGGCTCTTCTTATTATGAATGTCCACGATGCATCTTTTTCCCTATAAACGTGAATTATGCACAAGGAGAAGAGCCAATATTTATAACTTATATGATGATTATTCAGTAGATATATTGTATTTGTTGTCGCCAAACCAATTTTCACGAAAATTCTATCAACGATTGGGATGCAATTTGTAAAAACCCTAAAAAAAAATTAATTTCCCGCGCGGACCGAAACGTACCACCTTAAATAAGGCCCCTTACAGTCAACTACTGAAATGCATTTTAATTTAAGTGTGATAGTAGTGGCGGCTAGTGATTAACTTTTGAAATGGTTTTGAGGCTACAGAGAGAATTAGTTTTCTTTTTAATTCAACGCGGTTTCCATAATATTAAAGTTTACAAAACAATGTTCAAGCGAGGTAATCGGAGAGAGCAGAAAGTGTTGTTGTAAAATAGAGGCGACGTGTCTGAATTAGTCTAAAAACACCCTTCGTCTGGCTAGGAGACTAGACAGGGTCATGGTACAATAATATTTTATAGGCTACATTAGCGGGCTACGGCGAATATTTGTGTTAACGCAAAAGTGTGGCTGGATAGATGGTTGCAACGTGGTTGCAACGTGTTTGCAATACTTGAGGGTACAGACAAGAACATCGCGTATGCGCACGTACATACAAGATGTTTTTAAAGCGCCAATTTGACACGAATCTACGCCCGCTAATGTAGCCGCAGCATAACAACTCTAAAATTATGAGTTTGGGGCTTTTGTGATCGTAGCGTCTGGGTTTTTCAGTTGGTTACTGCACTTTTTACACGTAAATAGATTACGAATAATGATAGAGTTTAAAGTATATGCAATGCTTACCTTGGAGGTTTGGTTACTTTACCGTTTTTTTTGCCTATTGATAAACTGTATCGCCTTATCATATCAGCATTTCTCAAAGGTTCCGCCATACGCTATATTTTGTGAAAATATATCCTCTGGATTACCAGAATGAATTTAACAATAAATATTTTTTACTAAAATAACCTACTTTGGTTGCACAATCTGAACATGTTCGGAAGTATCTTACTACCACTAATTATAGCAGGATTATTTTTACCCTATTTTAAAATTTCGACATTCATTAAATAAGCTTTTTTTGTTTACTTTATTTTTAAAAAACTTCGCAATATCTCCCCTGTCAATGGTTATGGTAATTCCGAAATGCAAACTTTAAAAAGGCTTACTCAATTTAATATAGTACCCACTAATGCTTTCGACACTGTAATTACGCTTCAGTTAGCTAATTGCATTACCTTAAAAGCCATTTGAAGTGTTCTATATAGGTAATTATTTTTTTATGTCACCTCTTCGGTGCTAAAATGTGATAAACTAGTTAACAATACGATAGCCACGCCTGTAAATGACGTGGTGGTGCCACAAGGGTGCCTCTTGGGACCACTAAATTATCTGTTACTTATGTAATTACGTTCTATTAATTGATTGTCTAACGAACAATAACTTGCGATGCGATACTGCCCACTATATGATATATTCAAATATAAATGAAATAAAGATAAATCTAGGTGGACAAACACAATATCTGGCTGTATAACTAACAGCCAGTTTCTAAAATGTGTGTAGATACTGACTATAAGATAGTGTAACTAGTATCAACTGTGGGTTTTCATGCCACCGTTACAGACTTTGTATAATGACTGTCACTTATGTTAAGATTGATTGAGTTCATTGAGAAGTTCGATATAAAATAAATAAATATAAAGGGACAATTCATACAGATTGAGCTAGCCCCAAAGTAAGTTCGAAACTTGTGTTATGAGTTATGGGATACTAACTCAACGATATTATATTTTATAAAATACATATATAGATAAACATCCAAGGCCGGAGGCCAATCAGAAAATATATTGAAACCCATCCTAATACTATTTGAGTCATCATCGCTTAACTTCCGTTACAACAACATTGAAACCAATAGAACTTTCAAACAATTTAGTCGTCTATTAAAGTGTTTTATTGCAAGTGTACAAAAGGTCTTAGAAATAAGATATGGTAGTGCTTAGTGCTTACTTACTTAGTCGACATTTTCAGGCACAGCGATATAATATAGTAGTAACATCTTTTTAGATGACTGTCGGCCTAACCCACTAACAATAACTATACAGTGGTAGTGCTTAGTGCTTACTTACTTAGTCGACATTTTCAGGCACAGCGATATAATATAGTACATCTTTTTAGATGACTGTCGGCCTAACCCACTAACAATAACTATACAGAACTATTTCATTTATTTATTTAATTATTAGGACATCAACAATACAACAGAACTAAGTCTTAACTTGTGAGAAAAAAAAATCTATGAAATTCCCACTAGTTCATCTATGAAACTAACAAGTAATAACAAACATAGTATATCTTTGACTGTACGACAAGGATAAACTATTCAGTTAATACGTTATCCCCAATAGTGTACACACATACGTAATTGTGTACAAAAACATATGTATATGTAGGTATATTTAATAGGGGATTGTTATCAGTCGGTTCAGTCAATAATTTTAGTTTACACGGCGTGGTCAATTTCAGTGTCAAATTTATTAAATTGTGTTACTTTGGTGATGGAAATTATTAAAAAGTAAAAATTAAATCAATAATAAATTGTTCAACAATTTTTAACGTCTCAAACCCTTCGGTCGGAAGTGCGACCATTCGGTAGCAAAAAAATTGATGTGCCAAAAACAATCCTAATAAAAAGTAAAAATTAAATAAACAACAAATTGTTCAGTAATAGTAAACAATTATTCAACAACAAATCACTTCTAACAACAGGAAATTCACGTGGAAAGTGCTAGTAGGATAAATAATCAATATGCAAAAGTGTTTCTTGCAAATCTACATGCAAAATAAAATGATTTTTGTATAAACTAAAAAGTGCTATTCTCTGGTTCTTAATAGGCACAAAAAATCATCTTTTTATTGATTTGTTTTTTTTAATCTATCGGCAATTTAAAAGTGATCATCGAGAAGAAGAAATTCTGAAAGATATCAAAATAATGTCTACTAAGTCTTTATTTAAATAAATAAAAATAACACCAAGTTAAATTCGTGATATTAATATTTAATTACAATGATTAATAGTTATCGTAATACAAGAAGAAGATTGACAAAGGAAAGCTTGTCTTATAGACACGGACTGGAAATTAAGAGCATATGATAAGTTAGATTAGAACACATCTGTCCTTTTATTGAGAAGACAACATAATCACGAGCGTTTTTCTGTTCAAATCAAAATGTCTTGAATACATTTCGCAACTTAAAATTATTTGGAATATACCATCCTTTTAAATTAACATTTGCTAAATATTATCAGAGTCAAAAATACAACTCTAAAAGCGGAGAGATAGATTCTCTGGCTCTGATTGTTTGTGTTTAGGATCTTAATGGATTAGGGACTCGATTAAAAACAAAACTTATAGATAAAATATGTTCAAACCGTATTGAAACAAAACTAAGTGGTAATATTAGCGTAAAAATCGATTAAGCCAAGGGCGAGTGATTACTGTGCCATGCTTTACATTATGATAAAAGCTTTTACGACATGTATTTCGTTAAAAATTCTGTTATCAATATTTATCAATAAAATCCGGTGTTGGAGGATTTTTACTAGCGAAACTCGCGCAACTTCATTTGCTTGTATGTCGTTTTCCCGTTGGAATTTCAGAATGTAATATACATTATAATTTTATTTTACCTTCCTCTTGAATAACTCTATTTAAAAAATACACATCAAAATCCACTGCGTAGCTTTAAAGATCTAAGCATACATACAGACAGACAGATAAATTTTATATTATGTAAAGATTTTTTGATAATGTGTTCATAGTGATCATTTTGTTTTAATCCTCTACGATTGAAGGGAAATTCGTATCCTGCAGTGAATTATGCGTTGTTATGATATGATGATGATCAACTCTATATTTTTAAAATCATTAATCTGTTGTATATGATCGAAGTCATAAAAGATCAGTTCAACTATATATGAAATTTTATTTAATTAAACTTATAATAAAAAATTAATTACTGAAAGTAACCATTTTTACTAGACGACCTCCGTGGCGTAATGGTTACCACGCCAGACCGCCACCCAGTAGGTCCCGGGTTCGATCCCCGGTCGGGTCATGATGAAAAACGAACTTTTTCTGATTGGCCTCGGGTCTTGGATGTTTATCTATATATGTATTTGTTATAAAATATAATATCGTTGAGTTAGTATCCCATAACACAAGTTTCAAACTTACTTTGGGGCTAGCTCAATCTGTGTGAATTGTCCCTATATATTTATATTTATATTTATTTTTATTATTATGAAATAACTTCAAAAACGTATTTAAAAATAAAATAAAATATTATTATAATTTATCTACATAACAATATCAGTTTTTAGGTTGAAACTGAAATTGTTAAGTTTTTTCATTTAAATTTATATTATATTTAAATATATTTATTTTTAAATATAATAAATTATATTTTAAAATATATAATAAATTCATAAATCATCATAAACACGTAATTATTATAAATTATTAATTTATTATAAAATATACAAAGTAAAAATATTTTTTATTCCAGATTGTTAATACATCATTATCAATACAGATATTATTATGTTACAATAAAATTAATTATGTTAGTAATAATGTATATTTATTTATATAATAATGTAGACAATATGGATGGACAGTAGGTAAGTAAAATATACACATAAAAATAAACGGTATGTTCGTCTATCTGTATTTGAAATAGTAAGGTCCAGGCGGACTCGCTGGCGCAGCTATTGCCTCAATTAATTTAATAATGTTAGTTCATTAATCCAAGTTAATTATTATTTTCCCTCAATGTTTCCTGATTCTAAATATAAATTAGTTTAAAACGTGTATTCATTAATTACGTACATATTTCTAACTAATGTAATTCATATTATAATTGTGGTTTCAATTTTATTAAATAACTATAATTTAATAGAAAAGAAAAAAACCCCGGAAATTTTAAGAAAAAATAAACAAAGAAAAGAACCGTACTTTAACTAGTACAAAGCCTTGAACGTTATGGTTAACACGATATGCATAAATCAGTTATAAGAAAACACCTTAATAAAACAAGTGTTTCAGTAATAAACAAAATGGCAATTTGTTAAATCGTAAAAGAAATAGTTAGTGAAAGTGTTTAAAATAAAATGACGGAAGTCAATGAAGAATTCCATAAGCTCAAAAAGGAAGATGTAGGACATCTCAACACATTTTATACTGCATCGAAATTAACAACTGTACTAGATGCGTTTAAAAACAAGATTGTAACACCATCACCAAAACTAGCGTTTAAAAATAAAGGAAAAGTCAACCCAGCACCATATACAGACTCCCTAACAAATATACTAGACGAATTCGACACAGAGAAACGTCTGACTGAAATTAATAATGTGTTATGGGCTAACAAAGTTACAAGTAAAGAAAAATACAAGTCTTATACATCAACGAATACAGAATCTTTTGTTATAAAAAAAGGGGACAATGTCATTACGAATAAGGTACTGGTTTTTGAGAAAGAGGTCAAAGCGCCTAAAGTGACGTTAATAGAGAATGTACAGAGGGCACCTAATGTGACTTTGGTACAAAATGTCCCTAAAGCTTCACCAGGGAAGGTGGTTTCAAATGTATACCAACATAATGAATATAAGTTAAAGATGCCCCCTAATTATAGGGGGAGTAAAATGTTTATGCGGACTGGAGAGCAAGTCTTTTGGGTTTGTTTTTTTTTGTCATGTTGTATACGTAAAAAAATATAATAAACGTTAAAATTTTGGGATGTGTAATCCAATTAAGCAAGACAAAGCCGATGTTGTTAGGCGAAAAAAATATATAATTATCAAAATACAATTTTTAAGTTACCACAGTTTTAACCCATAACCTAAAAACTATAAAAGTCGCATCTGGAGTCTACTACAGTAGTAGACGTTTTTAGGATTTTATTTATTAAGTTTTCTATAATTGCTATATCCTGTTCATCTCTTTCATTGGTTGACTGCATCAGCATTTTGAAGTGGCCATTGATTTACCATTATTTTTAATCCCCCTTTTCTTTTCACAGTTGGGAGAAAGCAGACCCTCGTCGTTTGGACCGGCGACATACCAAGATTTCAAAGACATTAGATCCCGTTGTCTGTCAGATGGACGGCTCTTTGAAGACCCTGAATTTCCGGCAATTGATAGAAGCCTTTATTACAAGGAAAGCCTGGATAGACCTATCACTTGGCTGAGACCTGGGGTTAGTGGCAATTTATTTTTATTATAATTTTATTTATTTACTGCGTTATATGTGACACATACATTATATTATTAGGCATAAAACATACAGAAACGGCGCGTCGAAGGCGACCTAAGGCAGGCGTCCACATATCCGCATCGTCGTATCGGACGCATCGCAATCGCCTTATAAACGCCTGCGCCGCGTCGCTTCATATAATTTACATCGCTCGTTGCTTTCATACATTTTGTATGAAATCGTTTTGAAGCGAAATCGTGGCTGCGCCGCGCCTTCATCGTACTCCTTTTCTGTATAATTTAAGCGTTATACATAATACATAGCACTAATCCACAAGCATCAAAGGCATAGCCAATTGAGGGGAAGTTGAGAGGCAACTTCGTCCGCGCAATCTTACCATCAATAAAGGGAACTTCTGTATAAACAACTTTCTAGGAGCCCCCAAATTCAATACTTTCTACTTCGTCTATTTTCTTTCTGATTAAATTCGATGTGAGTTCCAAGATAGTTGTAGTTCCTCCCCCGGGACGTCAATAAGCTTCATTGCTTATTGTCAATCTGAGGTCGCCGTTGTTGATCCTGGGTTTACAGGAGACACAGCGGTAGGAATGTGTGGTGGGCTTGTCCCGATTGGAGCCGATATCGAAGGCGACTATAGACCTTAGAGCACGTAGCCCTTTTTTGGAGACACTAGGAACGTTCGATTTATCTGCACAGTATGAAATCGCTACGATATATCGTTACATATGGTAGCGACATAAGTTATTAAGGTCCCCATACAATACACGTATCGATTTGTTGTTTCAATTGATCGCCAAGTAAATAAAGTACGATCCATCCATCCATATAAAATAAAATCTTTATACATGAAAATTACGACTAGAGTAACAACAGTTAACAATATAAAAAGAATTGAGGTAAAAAGTTTTTACATTCTGTCTGCTTGAACTAGAAAAATCCTGTGTTTCAGGCAAATTGGTTGCGAACTTGCGATATTGCCACACATGTAGAATCCGTCATTCGATTTTAAATTCGAACGATGGATCGTTTCGATAATTGCCTTTAATTGTTTCAGGAAATATGCGACGACCCGCAATTATTCGTGGAGGGCTACAGTCGCTTCGACGTCCAGCAGGGCGAGCTGGGAGACTGCTGGCTGCTGGCCGCTGTGGCCAACCTCACTCTGCACAGGAAGTAAGTAATTATGGTTATATTTCGCCATTTTAATTATTGAGAAATGCGTTTATTGTTTACGACACCCCCAAAACGTTACCCCTGAGATATCGTTTTATTTTATTCAAATTAGCGGACTTGCGAACTATCGGACTTGCGAACTATCGGACTTGCGAACTAGCGGACTTGCGAACTAGCGGACTTGCGAACTAGCGGACTTTGAAAGTAGCGGCTTCGCATGGGATTAACTAAGGATCCTTATTTTTTTATATTTTTTTTTATTGCCTATGACATACACACGGACCGAGGAGTCTTAGTAATAGGGTCTTGTTTCTACCCTGTGGATACGGAACCCTAAAAGATGGATTGGTGACCTGTCATGGCTGCCAACAGAATGAGGCCTCAACACTGTACCAAATCGTGTAGTTCAAAAACGGGTGGGAATATGGAAAAATGAAAATCATCAAAGTGATAGAGAATTTTATAAGTTTTCATTTCTTCATAGACCATTTTCCGCTTTATTGTACCGTTTTTGAGATATTAGCGAAAAACCTAAATGGGGACTTTTGTCACCCCCCCCTCACCTTCTGGACTGGACGTCAGGACTTTTAGTATGTTTTCTCCCTAAGCACCCTGATTAAGTTTCTGAAGAAATCGCTTATGTCCCCGCTCACGCACTCTGTACCCACTTTTGAGGCATTCGTTGACTGAACTATAAGATGAAAAAATAAATACAATATTTCAATTTCAGATTGTTCTTCCAAGTGGTGCCAGATGACCAGAGTTTCGACGAGGAATACGCCGGCGTCTTCCATTTCAGGTATATAATTATCTATTTATATTTGTTTATTTCTCATTGCTGACCCCCTATTCACGTAATAAAAATCGATTCTATTTCGATTCAAATGCAATCGCTGTCTCACTCATACAAAATAGGAATTGAACGGGACAGCGAGTGTGTTTGAATCGAAATAGAATCGGTTTTTGTTACGTGAAGTGCCCCCCTGGGCAAAAGTCTTTACCTCAGGGCAGTAGCCAGAATCCTGCAATGGGGCGAACGAAAAGCCACGACATGGGCTACTTTTTATCCCGTGAAATTATCAAATTGCAACGGGAAATCTAAAAATGCATATTATGTAGATGGCAGTGCAATCGATAAAACCAACAAATTCACTCAACTATGTCAACACATATGTCGATGACAGATGGCGCTGTCAATTGTACTACGTCAGATTACAAAAGTCACATCACGCGTCTTTAAAACCAATCAATGCATTGTATTTATGACGCATCGAAGTAAATTACCAATCAATACAATCGTCGATCATGAACAGTCATCGATAGAGGGTTCTGATCGCATATTGGGTCCGGCCTTACTCGATCACACAATATCTATATCAAACTTTACCGCGAGCAAAAACTAGTAGAAATTATTTAAATCTTTTTAATTCTTTCAGGTTCTGGCAGTACGGACGTTGGGTGGACGTGGTGATCGATGACCGGCTGCCGACGTACAGAGGGAAGCTGGTGTACCTTCACTCATCAGAACGGAACGAGTTTTGGAGTGCTTTGCTCGAGAAGGCTTATGCCAAGTGAGTACATTATCCACCACTGAAGATAAAGAGCACTCGGTCGGATTACGAGAAGATGTCGGTTCGAATCTCACCTGGGACGGGGAGGTGAAATATTCTTTCAAAGATATTTTCAAAATAATAATGGTTGGTTGAACCGTAACAGTTTAAAAAAATAATACAATACAATATTCTCTAATGCACCAAAAAATAAAATGTTTAATGACAAACCGTTGACTAGCAACCAGTGACAGACAGGTGATATATAGGTCCATACAGACATGTCCACAAAACATCACAATAATCATATGTTGGTAAAGTTAAATTTATTGTTCTTAGGTTACACGGTTCATATGAAGCCCTGAAAGGTGGGTCGACATGCGAGGCCATGGAGGATTTCACCGGAGGTGTGACAGAGATGTACGACATGACAGAACTGCCGCCGAACTTCTACACCATATTGCTGAAGGCGTATGAGAGGAACTCGCTTATGGGATGCAGTATTGAGGTAACCTTCTAAGCCTTAATGACAAAAAAGGCCGTAACTGGAATGAGCTCCCAGCCTCTTGTGTTTTCTTCGGACTATGACATGGGACTATTTAAGAGGTATTTAATGAAATTGAATAAAATATAGTATTTATTTGGCAGCCCGACCCGCACGTAACAGAGGCGGAGACGCCCGTGGGCCTGATCCGGGGGCACGCGTACTCGGTGACCCGCGTGAAGTACGTGGACATCGAGACGCCGGGGCGCCAGGGCAAGATCCCGCTGCTGCGCCTCAGGAACCCCTGGGGCAACGAGGCCGAGTGGAACGGGCCCTGGAGCGACAAGTCAGTATCCATATCCATGCTTCCATATCCATAATTCCATATCCATGCTTCCATATCCATAATTCCATATCCATACTTCCATTATCTATACTTCCATATCCATGCTTCCATATCCATAATTCCATATCCATGCTTCCATATCCATAATTCCATATCCATGCTTCCATATCCATAATTCCATATCCATACTTCCATTTTCTATACTTCCATATCCATACTTCTATATCCATAATTCGTTATCCATACTTAATATTATAAATGCGAAAGTGTGTTTGTTTGTTGCCCTTCTTTCTCGTCTAAAGTAACGAACCGATGGACGTGATTTGATAAATAAACAAATATTCTTAGACGAATCACACAACGCCATCTAGCCCCAAACTCAGCAACTAAGCTTGTACTGTGGCTCTAGTACTGGGATGCGATTTTGTGATTATATTTTCAAAATTCCACTAATATTATAAAGGCGAAAATTTGTGAATATGTTTTTTACTTCTTCACGTTCAAATAGCTGGGTCAATTTTTATGATTATTTGGTATGTAAGTAGCTGATACCTTGGACAGTACGCGATTCCCGTGGGATTCAGTCAAAAGTCTGATAATCTTAATGGCGCTGTATAAAGTAGATGACGTTGCTGTGTAAGCGAAGTTGCGCGGGTTTCGCTAGTTTATTCCATATCCATACTTCCATACTAATATTATAAATGTGAAAGTGTGTTTGTTTGTTTGTCCTCCCTTAACGTCGAAAGTAATGAACGGATTGATATGATTTTTTTATTGGGAATAGTTTTAAGTCTGGAGAGTGACATAGTCTACTTTTTTCCTACGGGAAAAAGATTCCCATGGAAAAAATTATTGACGACAAATACTCTCGGCATAAACTTTAGTAATTTATTATTATCTTAATTTCAGATCACCAGAATGGCGATACATACCTGAATCGGAGAAGGAAGACCTCGGCTTGACGTTTGATGACGACGGCGAATTTTGGATGTCATTCAAAGATTTCGTCCAACATTTCTCTCGGTAAGAAGTTTATATCATAAATATTATCATAACTGGCTTTTCCCCGCGGCTTCGCTCGCGTTAATTTTATAACATAGATCTCGTTTGACAACAAAACCACCCATAGCGCGACTTGTGGCGCCATCTGTTGGCCGATACAGCGCCCTCTATAGTAGAAAAATTATTTTCCCATTGGAACGACATTCTTTCACTTGATAAAAAGTAGCCTATGTTGGGCCTTATTATCATAATAGTATCGTTGAGTTTAGTATCCCATAACACAAGTCTCGAACTTACTTTGGGGTTAGCTCAATCTGTGTGACCCTATATATTAAAAATAAAATTAAATCATTGGTGAAATATGGTACAGTCAGGTGCACGTCGAGCTTTACACTTGCAGTACAATTTTGGCTCTTATGACATAGAACTTAAGAATGGTACAAAGTCCAATATGTAAAGGTCAACCTGCTCTTTACTGTACAGTCAGCTGTGAGAGTCCTGACCTCCTAAAAGATTTAAGAATTAAGTTATCTCATGTAATTCTCAATGTATTTAAATGAAAATATTGTTTATAATTTTATAATTTTATTTATTTGCATCATATATATTATTGAGTGAAAATAAAAGGCTTCAACGAGAGCAATATAAATGGACTGTATTTTGGTACAATGAAAAATCAATAACCAAAAATAGAAGAATGACAAATAAAGACAAAAAGGAAAAACTATCAAAATACAAATATAGAATATAAAATGAAAACTAACAAAAAAGGTCCACTCAGTTGTGGACAATATAGTTACATTTTTTTTTTACATAATGACAGATATAAACCACGGAAGTTTGTCTGGCTGTCTTACAATCTGCTATTATAGATAATGAAGTATTTATCATCCTACATTAAATTTTTACTTGACTAAAACTACGACTATTTCTGATCTCGTAGCGAGCAGAGAGAATTATCAGGCATTTATGTTTTGCAATATATATATTGGAATCAAAATAGTCAACAGCCTCACTTGATTTGCCATCTCTCTAGGATAAAATGCCTTTTGCTTCAAATTGCTGTTTCTCACGTAGTTGTTAAGGAAGGAAGTCCTTTCAATACTTCCTACTCCGACTATCTTCTTTCTGATTAAATTCGTTGTGAGTTCCAAGACAGCTGTAGTTTCTCCCCCGGGACGTCAATAAGCTTCATTGCTTATTGTCGATTTGAGGTCGCCGTTTGATCCTGGCTACACAGGAGACACATCGCGCATCGGTGGGAATGTGTGGTGGGCTTGTCCCGATTGACTAAAACTAAAATAACGAAATTAATCTAATAATAATGCACATTTTATTTACGTCTGGGGTTTGATGAAATTTTGTTGAAATCTGATTATACACTGATATTATTACCTAAAAAAACTTGTAAAGACTCAGTTTTTAAAAATATATAATTATCATATTTCAGAGTGGAGATTTGTAACTTGAATCCAGATTCTCTAGACCCTGAAGAATGTCCCGAAGGGTGCACCAAGAAATGGGAGATGTCTGTATTCGAGGGAGAATGGGTTAGAGGTATGTATGCTAACATTAAGTATATTTTACGAAATTCAAATTGAAAATATTCTTGCACGGAAGAGCCTGATGTCAGCCAGTAAAGTGACCACCAGTTAAGCTAATGAGCTGTGGGTAACTTTTTATCCCCAAGGGGATACCGTACTTATTATCCAAAGATATTAAGTACGGTATATCTATAGCTTAAATTATCCTTGAAAAAAAAGCATACAAATCCATTGATTCTTACCAATATGTTACAGGAGTGACTGCAGGCGGCTGTAGGAATTTCTTGGACAGTTTCTGGCGAAACCCGCAGTACACTGTGACCTTGAAGGACGTGGATGAAGGAGATGACGAGAATAAGTGTACTGTAAGCATCACACTAATACTTTTATTTTATTTTTATATATTCATAACTAGCGAAATTAGTTTCGTTTCGTTCTGCATTTAATATGCACAGCAGCGACATCTACTTTTTATAGCGCCATCGACTATAAGACTTTAATTTTTTTAAGGACAATGACTATTGACCAAATCCTGCGGGAATCATAGGGTACATTTTATTCCGAAGTGTATGCACTTTTCGGAATAAAAAGTACCCTATGTGTTAATCCAAGGTATTGGCTGCCTACATACCAAATATCATAAAAATTGGTCCAACCATTTGACGGTGATGAAGTAACAAACGTACACACAAAGTTTCGCCTTTATGATATCAGTAGGATTTATTAATATTTTTTTTATCTTACAGATAATAGTGGCGCTCATGCAAAAGAACCGTAGATCCCAACGTCATCAGGGCTTAGAGTGCCTTACCATAGGTTTTGCGGTATACCGGTTGCCCGACTATGGCCACGTACCCAAGCCTCTAGATCTGAACTTCTTCAAGTATAACGCATCGGTTGGAAGATCACAAGCCTTCATTAATTTGAGAGAAGTAAGCGCTAGGTGAGTAAATATTTGTATTTTTTTTTATGCCACAAAGTTGCCAAACAAGCACACGGCCGCCTGGTGCTGGTAAGCATCACCGTAGCCTATAGACTCTTGCAATACCGGGGTATCACTCACGCGTTGCCAACCCTCCCAACCCCCCAAGTGGAGCTCTGGAGACCTTACTCACCGTAGGAACACAACATGGCCGAGGCCAATGCTATTTGGCTACGATACGATGTAAGGTGGAGGTCCTTCCCCAGACGGGCTGCTCCAATTTGAGTGGATTGTCCGCTGTGCCCTACCTTTCTAAAATAAAATTGTTGTATATTTTAAACTATAACGCGCACATAAACTTACTTTACGACCTCTGTGGCGTAAAGGTTAGGAGGAGGTCCCGGGTTCGAATACCAGTCGGGTCATTATGAAAATCGAACTTTTTCTGACTCGCCTGGGTCTTGGATGTTTAGCTATTCAATATGTATTTTTTATACTTGATCAAACGAAATGTGCGGATATTAGACGAAATATTTTTGTCGCTATGTTACTAATTTAAAATATCCAGGCACTTTTAAGTTTTTAAAAACTGTAAAGATAGTGTTTTCTCTTTAAATAAACGGTGTATTTACTGGAAAGTGATCTTATTTGAGAGCTACTAAGATTAGCGAGCTAAAAAAGTAATTTTGACTTTCAGATTCAAGTTGGAGCCTGGCAGCTACGTCATCGTTCCCTCGACCTTCGACCCTGATGAAGAGGGAGAGTTCTTGGTCCGAGCGTTCTCTGAAAAGTGCAACAATATGGCGTAAGTATTATAAATTAGTTACATTATAAACTTTGAAATGGAATTTGAGATCAAAAATGTAAACTACAAGAAAATTATTTGTCCACGGTAGTTCGTTTCGCACGGCTAGCGAAATTCAAATTTTCTTATGTTTTCAAGAAATTGCAGCTCAATCTTTGATTGCACATTCATAAGAATAAGATTCCCGGCTTCTTCTTTCCCTGTCAATGACTACACACAGCTCAAATTTGTCCAATACCTGGCAACGGTAATACCCTTATCGGTTGCCATGAGAAGATCCTCCCAAGTACACTCAGCTGGGCACATTGGGCAAGCTATTAAATGTGCTGATTCCCGGCTATAAAACACAATATGTCTACTGAATAATCATGTAAATTATAAATAGAAGCGGTTCTCTTTGTATTTGTGAAAAATACGTAAAGAACCACCTGAAAATAGCAGGTTAGAATTATTATCACCTGTTCAATAAGTGTAAAATAAAATTAAATAAGCCGAATGAAGATCTTTGGCATAATACAGGTCTCTTTGACGTAGGCACATATCATGTTAGTTGTAAGGTTAAAGTAATGTAAACCCTGTTAAAATTTGTGTTTTGCGTCAAATAAACCATTTTTTTTCTTTCTTTCATAAAATACCAATTTTCATTGTTTTTAATTATGTGACGACAATGGTTATACAACATTTTATACTTCTGGAAATTAGCAGAAATTCGTAACGTTTGGATTATTTTCAATAATAAAATAAACGCAGAAATATAAATGTTTTTTTTTCCTCAGAGAGAATGACGAAGACATTGGCATGGGCGAAGTCGATGACAGGGTGAGCAAAATGTTTTTTTGCCACACATAAAGTGTGCGTCAGATACAGCTTTACTTATTTGAACTCGTTTTTGATTGCTATGTGTGCAGGACTGTTCAAACTTTTTTACCATTTATAAAGTGGGATCCCAGACAGAAGCTCACTTATTTGAGTTAGATGCTATGTGTGACACGGGAATGTTCAAACAAAATAAAAGTGTTCGACGACCTCCGTGGCGTAATGTTACCACGCTAGACCGCCACCCAGGAGCTCCCGGGTTCGAATCCCGGTCGGGTCATGATGAAAAACGAACTTTTCTGATTGGCCTCGGGTCTTGGATGTTTATCTGTATATGTATTTGTTATAAAATATAGTATCGTTGAGTTTAGTATCCCATAACACAAGTTTCGAACTTACTTTGGGACTGGCTCAATTTGTGTGATTTGTCCCTATATATTTATTTATTATTTATTTTCTTTACGTCAAAAAATTCGTCAAATGTTTAAACAAAGTGTGTTTAGAACTTGGCCTTAATTTGTGAGTGTTTATATGTTGATATTTATAACAAAAGTATTGGTATCCTATATCTGACCCATCATACAGATTCAAATCTTGCTTAACTAAGAATTAAGTGTTTTCATTTTATTATTTATTAGGTGAAAGACGTCCTCCCCCCCAATCCTGAACCTGCTGACCCTGTGCGGGATTTCTTCAATCGTCTGGCTGGATCCGACGGACAAGTCGATTGGCATGAACTAAAAGAGATCCTAGATTACGCCATGAGGGAAGGTACGTAATCTACTGTTTCCAGCGTGATTACGCTTTTAGAAAAGTTAGTTTATTTAAATATTTTTAGGAGTGTCATTAGGATTTTAACGCCCGTTTTCACTAACAATTCCTAAAATTTATTCGATACGATTTTTAATTTATTAATTGTACTATCTTTTCCATGCGGCTTTGGTCGCGGTTAATTTTATGATAATGATCTCGTATAGCGCGACTTGTGACGCCATCTGTTGACCGGCAATTGCGATTTGCAGCACCATCTATAATAGAAAGAGTATTTTCCCATTGGAATGACAAACTTTCACGGGATAAAAAGTAGCCTATGTACCTCTGACAATATGTATACAAATTTTCATAATGATCGGCTGCTTAAGCCTTGAAGGAATAACAATCAAACAAACTCACTTTCTCATTTATAATATTAGTAAGGATGATTTGAATTTTAATTATGGCCGACCAAAAACAAGGATTTGGACATAGAGAAAACTGTTAGGAGACTTTAAAAATTTAGAAATTGTTGGTGAAAGCGGGCATAATATTCTTTTAGGAGAATGTAAAGGGGTGATTATTGGATTAGGCAATTTTGTATGCAATATATATTTTTATATTTATTTAATTATATATTTTGCTATTTAAGACCTTATTGTGTTTAAGCTTTAACTATTATTATTTTTGCTTCTCACCGCTACACTGAAAAACATAGGTGTCGTGAATAAACAAGAAACTGAAAATAATAATATTTTACTAACTTGATCTCTCCTTACATATCCATAAAAGGATAGAGATATGATTTCTCAGCGCGTGGAAAAAGGACAACAATAATCCGTGGGTGTCAACAAATTGGAATTTATTATTTAATATTAATATTCTGTCGTTACCAATTAACCTTTATAGTGAAACCGGTCTTCTTTGCCTATGCATAAGATACCCCATCTTTGCCCAAAAGTAAAAAAATAACAAAAAATATTGATTTCTTAAAACTTAAAAATAGTGCTACAAAGGTCTTTATGAACGTGGCCGAAATTGGAACTACAACTCCCGTTCATATTGTATGTCACTTTTTGACAGTTCGCCTTTGACAAAATGTAAAATATGCCACAGTAACGCCCTCCAACAAACGTCACTCACGTTCGTAAACATCCTTGTAAATCTGTAATTCAGTTGTAATCAATCAATTTTAGTTTTAATTTATTTTTGGGTAAAGATATCCAAAAAGGGCAAAGGTGGGATATGAGTACCTATGCCTTCAATCTAAGAAGTTTAGAACACACCACACTGCTCAAATACGTAAACCCTGTTTTACTTAACTTGGCAAATGTAGTAAACAATCTTAGCGTGTCTTTTTATTCAATTATCCATATGTAAAATCGACAAATCGCCAGAATACTAAGAGTGTTGTGTTAAATGCCATTTTTAACTATATTATTATTATTTGGGTGTGTATGATAATTTTAATTGCCTATTTTCGTTAAAAATAAGTGCTAAGATTGTTTACTACATTTGCCAAGTTAAGAAAAACAGGGTTTAGTAGTGTTTTCAAGACACTTGATGATCACTCACTTGAAAACATGCTGATGTTCATGTCGCTGCTTGATGACTTGATGATCACTCACTTGACAATATCAGCATGTTGTCAAGTGAGTGATCATCAAGTCATCAAGCAGCCGGCCCATTCACGTAACTAAAATTGTTGAAATTAAATTTCAATCTCAAGCGCCATATCGCTCACACGGAATGACGTGAAGGAGATCATAGATTTATTATATACTAGCGTTAGATTGGCAATGCAAAAGAGATAGATCATAGCATACACGTTGGTTAGAGCGAGATAGATAGGCCAGACCATTTTTCTATACACGCTATCGGACTGTATCGGCCTGACGTCAGTCGTGTTAAAAACAAATCCCACATATTTTTCCAAAATTTATAGTTTTAAGTGTAGTTTTGGTGTTAATTCGACGTGATTAAACGACCTGTGCAGTGCCTGGATGTAACTCAAACTAAAAGGAAAATCCACAAAATTATATATCTTGCTTGCACACATGTACATTCCACGCACACTAGTGTATTTTGTTTTTGGTCTCGCCAAAGCCGATCTATAGGTACGCTAGTATATACTAAATCTATGAAGGAGATAGTGAGTGACTTTGAAACGTTATATAGACTGTTTTGTTACTAGAATGCCCACAGATCAGTAATAGATGTTGATGTTTAATTTATTTTTATTCGTTATAATATCGTTTTAGATTTTAATATACTTATTTGTGCAATATATTGTTTTAAACGAGTTAAATAATATTTTTAATGCCCATTTTTGAGCTTTCAATGTTCGTAATGCTTTTGTGCCGTTTTAAAGCAGCCTTTGTGATTTTGTTCGCTCAACGTCCGAAGATAATTATATAAGTAAGTATAATATACAATGTGTTCATTTGTACAGTTGCAATATTTTTGGAGGCGAATCTACTGCTGATACTGAATACGAATATGTGAAAAATACATTATCATAAACTTACATTTAGAAATATTTCTGACGAGAATCAAAATACGACCTTGTGGCATTTTATGTTATGAAATCACCCCGTGTAAAAGCGCGCGGACATCAGCGCGAATTATGCGTCGTCCACACAATCGAACTTGTCTGGTGGCGGACCAATCTGTTCGACAGCGCACCGCGTCCGTTGTCTAAGAGCAAGATTACACGCTCATTCTGGCATCATTCTAATCCATCAGTCTCGTTTGATGTGACTGATGCCAGAATTTAATGTATTTAATTTTTATCAGCCTGGACCATCAGTCTGTAAGTCTGTGGGTTAAACGATCATTCTCCCATCATTCTGACCAGACTGATGAACCAGAATGATGCCAGAATCAGCGTGTAATCTTGCTCTAACGGTGCGGCGCGTCGTCCACACGATCGAACTTGGTACGCTACCGAACGTTTCGATGCAATGTTGGTGCGATGGTCCGCCAGCGCACCAATGCGATCGTCTACACACACCAATAGGCACATTGTCTATGGGTATATTCTGCGCACTGATAGAGGTTATTATGAAAACCTCTCAAGTCAATGTAAGTTAAAAAAAATAACTGGTATCTGTTTACCGACATTTAAAATAAAGCCAACGTCATTTATGCCTCTTACGATTTTCCATACAAATATTGCTACTGTATAAATCTACATTATTGTATATTACGAACAATTATATTTTTATAGAATACTCACTCACTGATTGGAATAAAGAGCGCTAATTTAAAAGTGGATCCAGACAGTTCACGTGTAAAGTTGCCAGAAAACAAAGTTGTATAATGCCTTATTATATTGCCTTGAATATGTGCCTTTACATAATATTAGTACTTTTCATTCCGTATTTATTATAATTATTATTATAAATAGTATTTTTTTAGAAAAATATAATTTGCAATTATTTTTTAAATTCAATAACGCTATATAAAATTTACGTCATTTAGAACTTAATTTTAATGATATTAGATTTTTTTGGCATTAGAACACAAAGCATTTAATACAATGTATAAATTACTAATTTCTTATAATATTTAGCATGAACACAAGATATATATATCTATACTAAAATAATAAATAAATAATATATTCCACCACAAATAGCGGTAGTCTTACCCCCTAGTCATCATAATCATATCAACCCATAATCATACCTCTGCTATACGGGTCTCCCTTCAATCGAAGGTGATTAGAGCGTACTCTGCCACGCTGCTTCAATGCGGATTTGCAGAGGACGGTGTTTTCAAGCCCCCTAGTAACTTGACTTAAAAAAACACTTCTTCTGATACCAACCCTAACTTGATAAACTGAGGCCTTTGTCTTGAGACCTTTTCATTTAAAAAACAAACCAGGTTTCACAAAATAGTCCCAGAATTCCTGCAAAGATACTAAAGCGGGTTGCAGACCAAGGGCTAAGCTAACTCATTGCCAACTTAGTTTAGCTTAGTCTGCATGGCTGATATGATTTTTCATACTTAGGTGCAGACCACAACGCGTAATGTATGTAAAACTAACTGGATACTACCTTAGCTCTTGATCTGAAACTCGCATAAAGAAAATCTGCGACAAAAATCTCAATATTTCCTTAAGGAACTACTGAAAAGGAATTATTGTAATAAAGCTCTCAACAAATCTTTCTTCATTAACTCGGAAACTATATTCTCAATATACTAGCAGTGCTCGCGACTTCGTTCGCGTGGTTCTCGAAAACACTTTCGCGTTATGAATAATTTTCACCGTTTTTGCAATATTATTCACTGATGCTTCGCTCCTATTGGTCGCAGCGTTGTGGACTATCCAACACAAAAATAATTTTTCAATTCGAACCTGTAGTTCCTGAGATTAGCGCGTTCAAACAAACTCTTCAGCTTTATAATATTAGTATAGATTCTATTAACTATACCTATTCTAAAACAGTCAGTTGAGGTATCGTACTAATTTTACACTCAATATTCATTCATGAAACATAATTTGGTATATGCTTAACTAGACCAGGGGCTAAGGTACTTATTAACCTTATAGCTATATAATATCGACACAGAATTGGCCATGAGACGCGGTGGCGCTTACGACGGAGGAGGGGGTGGGGGAGGGACGACGACAGCAGCACCCCAACAAGAGCAGAGCTGCTTGGAGCAATTACTATGTGCATTATGCTCGCCCATATGCAAGGAGATCGGGATAGACCTACAGCAGGCCACGCAGCAGGGCTCCGAACAGGTCCATTTGGCCCAACCACAGCCAAGTCAAGGTTTGGATCACAGTTTTATTGCTATAATGCAATGTTTTTGCAATAATTGTGCTGCTGCAACTGTCAAACGTCAAAAGATTTTTTTTGTCTTAGTTAATGACGTTCCTGGCGTGTCTTTGACGACACATGGACAATTTCGCCAATGTCGAGTATTTTAAAGGTACCGCAACAAAAAAGTACACCTTTAAAAAGGCAATGTAGTACGGTGGGGATCCGAGGTCGCCATCTTGACGACCTTCGTTGACAAGGTGGCGATCTCGAATCGTCAAAAGGTTTCAAAGAATAAAAAAATATATTGGAAAATAGGCTTTCACTAGCACTCATACATAAGTCTTGTCATAAAAATCGTTTTGGCTTAGTTGCTTTTTTGTTCTGTAATTTTTTTCTCAAAATGGTGGACATTAGACTAATTGTCAAAAATCAATTTACAATAATAAAAACATTTTGAACAAAAACAAAACATGGGTAGTAACAGGATCTATAGAATTGTTTTTTAAAATCTAAGACAAAAGAAATTTGACGTTTGAATTTGCATGATTATCGCAAAAATAGTCGGCTATAAGAGAAAGAAAATAAACCTGTCAGCTCGTGTGATATGCTGCCAGTCGCAGGTTTGATTCTGGCGTAGGAATTATTTGTGTGCATGACTGAACGTGTGATATCTGTTCTTTAATTTGATTTCTCAGAAAAGATTTTATAAGAAGTGTCTGAAGGCAAATTAAATACTTTATTTAAAGAATAGCCTCTGAAAAGACAAGATTAAACCATTTAAATATACTGCATTCGTGAATTATCTGCACTTCCCAAAGGTAGACTGGTAGATAATTCTTTTAGAGAGTCCTTTTGTACCCAAATATTGTAGTCAATAAATTTAAATAAATAAATAAAACATGTTTCCTAAGTTTAGTGTATGATTGTAATTATTTTTATCGAATTTTCTAGATTTTACAGGTATCCTGAGAGCTGGGTGCATGTACTCCAATCACATCCCAAAATTTTATAGAAATGGAGGGTAGTTTTTGTAAATGTCTGTTTTTGGAATAATTTTTATTTTTTAATCCTTTGTTTTTCAGGACTCAAGCATGCGTCATAGATTTTAAAATGTATATAACAACTTCAGTAAAACAAAGACATAATTTTAGTTTAATGTCTTTCAGTTGCACAAAACCCTTAATAATACACTAAGGCCAGTTTTCTTAGTAGAAGAATAGTCCTAGCGTAAGTATTCCCTAATTCACACAAAATTTGTTCGAGTTAGAGAATACCTTTGCTATGATTGGTTGGCGAAGCAAGCTGTCACTGTTTAAATAACGACAATAGAAAGAGATAGCGTGAGACTTAATTGTTATATTACGTTAAAAAGGCGTTTGTGTAACTCACTGTTAGTCAATTTAAGAGCCGTTCTTAGAACTCACACAGCGTGAGTGTAGCGTACATGTTCGATGAACGTATACGCAGCGCAGACGCCGCGCTGCGTATACGTCCATGGAACATCTACGCCATGTATTAAGGGCTCTTCACTGTTATCTTTTTACAAAACATTGTGTCCTTGTTTTACAGAAGATGTGATATGTAAAATATTACATAACTAATAATATAACGCTTCTAAACACAAAAATAAAAATATTATCAATGATTTTTGGTAATATTTTTATTTAAACTGCTTTTTTGTTGCATGTTTAATTATTATGGCATTATACAAAAATGGGCATTTTAAATTATTGTCGATATTGTTGTCATCATCTTTACCTCCATTTCCATAAATATAGTTTGTAAGGTACACTTTGACTGAAACACGACACGCGTCAGGCTGTTTTTTAAACGCGCAACATCGCACGCGGCTGTTTTTAAAACGTGCAGCGTGTGAATCTTACATTTACAGTTTGTCAAAAAAGTTTAGAATATAAATAAGGGCATTTAATGAACTAGCAACACTGGTGTTATTTATCATCCAGTGTGGCCAGGTGTCATAATTGTCCTCATAAAAATTGATGTTCAAAAACTTTTTTGATGAATTTTAATAACTGACGCGTCTGTCAAAGTGTTAATATGGAGCTTAAAAGCTTCTATGACATTGCTAAATAAACTAAATTGAACAATATTTTTTTAATGACTGTATAGTGAAGTGTCTAGTCAGCGACATACATTATTGCCATTTTTAGTACTTGATCACTTTTGTAATCATTAAATTTCTGAAGACTTTTGAACGAATTTGTTATAGTGACAAAGTACAATCCGCGCCACGAAAGATGAGTCGTATCACGTGATTCCTGCGCAGTATACGATTTCTATACCAATGTACTGGAAATCATCTATTGCGCAAATCAGCAATCAATCTCGTGGTGCGGATTGTACTAAGGTGACAACATGTTTATGCCGATAAATAAAATAAATTTTAGTAAAACTAAATCTTATTTTGTATAAAAATAATAATATTAATAATGATTTTACAGAATTACAAGGAAATGGCTTCTCTGAAGATGTGTGCAAAAATATGATAGCAATGTTGGACAAAGACCGTTCAGGTGGTCTCGGCTTCGAAGAGTTCAAAACGCTATGGATTGATCTTAGAAAGTGGAGGGTAAGTTAAATAAAGAAGACAGAAATAAAGAAAGAAAAATGTTTATTCGGTGACAAAATTGTACAGTCAGGTGCCCGTCGAGCTTTATACTTGCAGTACAATATTGGCTCTTAAGACATAGAACTTATAGAATGGTACAAAGTCCAATATGTAAAGGTCGACCTGCTCTTGACTGTACAAACATTATACAAAAAAAACCAGTAAAATTTTAAAGTAGGTGAGTATAATATGACACCGAAAATACGGCTTATCTTTAAATACTTTTATGTTTTAATGGCATTTAAATCAGGGTAACTGTTGAGTTTCTTGCGGCATTCTTCTCGACAACTTTCTAGCCAATAGGTCCGAGTTATGATAATATACAGTTGTTTATTAGAATTGATACATAAGTTTTTGTAGATCTTACACTACACGTCAAAAGTGTTAAAAGGTTTTTCTTTGACAATTCACACAGATTGAGCTAACCCCAAAGTAAGTTCGTAACTTGTGTTATGGGATACTAAACTCGACTATACTATATTTTATAACAAGTACATATATAAATAAACATACAAGATCAAAGCCAATCGGAATAAGTTCGTTTTTCATCATGACCCGACCGGGATTCGAACCCGGGACCTCCTGGGTGGCGGTCTGGCGTAACCATTACGCCACAGAGGCCGTCGAAATTGACGTGCAAAACGTATTTTATTTTTAAATATAATTAGTTTTTTTTTCTCTCTGCAGGAAGTTTTCCGTTTATACGACACAGAAGGTCGCGGCGCCATCCCTGCCCATCACCTCCGCGACGCGCTCCACTCCGCCGGTTATACTGTCAACGCCCATATACTTAACACGCTCGCTCACAGGTAACAAATAAATAAATAGATAAATCAATCAATCAATCAAAAGCCATTTATTATTCCCACACAATAGGTTAAAAATAAGCATGAACATGAATAATTGGCATGGCATAATAAAGCTTTAACTATATTGTGAGGGATCGGAACCTGTACTTACTAGGATACCCTGTGTTACAGTATTCCGGCCCTTACACTCGGCTCCTGGAAAAACAAGAAATAACAATGTAGGGACAAATCACCTGTGTGTCAATACAAATTGAGCTAGCCCCAAAGTAAGTTCGAAACTTGTGTTATGGGATACTAACTCAACGATACTATATTTTATAACAAATACATATATAGATAAACATCCAAGACCCGAGGCCAATCAGAAAGAGTTCGTTTTTCATTATGACCCGACCGGGATTCGAACCCGGGACGTCCTGGGTGGCGGTGGAGGTCGTCAAATATAATTCTAATCTGTTCAACTTGTGTTTTGTGTTTCCTCATTTTGGTAACTGGGGAATTATTTTCTCCGCGCTCCTTCCCACTTCTTTTTCATGTATAAAAATCAAATTAGAATCATTTAAAGTTAATTATCCGTTAAATTGTGGCTGTCATTGTCAAACTACACTTGAGGTTTAATGTAGAATTAAAAATGATCGAGGTTGATACTAAGAATGCCTTCGAGTAAGTATAACAACAAAAACTGCATGAAAATTAGTTTTTTCGTTTCAAATCTATGATGCGATAGACAGACACACATATTAAGATTTTGGTCCCAGTAATAAGTATATTTTAATAGGGTTGTTTCCAGGGTCTCAAAAATTACATTATATTTAGTCCGTATTTTAGATTATAAAAAAATATTGGACACGTATTTTTTATTTTTTCGATTAAACAAAAAATAACAAAGATACAAGGCACAATAATTTAGGAGTGGGGGTCTTTGACGTCATCCCGTGCGAAAAAAATGCCACACGGCGTGACGTCACACGTAACTTTAATGGGCTATATCTTTGTCATTTTTGGTCTAATTTACAAATGAAAAAATGATGTCTCTTATTTTTGAATAATCTAAAAGACGGACTAATTTTTTTTTACGGCAACAAGCCTATTTGATTTGTTTTTAGATATGGCAGCTCAAGCGGTTACATTCAGTTTGATGACTTCATTATGTGCTCTGTGCGACTTAAGACCATGATAGGTGAGTGTTCTGTGTAATAAAATATTATATTTATAGTTTCTTAGATCTTCTATTATCGTGTATTTCTAGAGACCTCGGAGTAGATAGGTAGTAGTTCATTCTTAAAATAGCTAGAACAATACCTAAGGTCGATTGAAACCGTAGATTTTTTATAAGTAGGTGTAGGTAGTAGGTAGGTGCATGGTTTGAAAATTAACTCGCATATTAGATAGACTTATGTAATAGTATATTGTAATTGTTTAACAGAAAGTAGGTAGTATTTTTTATTATATTTTTTATGATGGAGATATTCGATGGTAAGCAATCGTTCATTACATTGTTGACTCAACTCCACCACTCCAGGCATCCGTTGACGGACATAGGTATCAGGAATAGGGAAGTAATTTGTTACCAAACTACTTACTAGTTTCGCTAATATAGTCTAATAGTTAAATTATAGTACAAATTTAGAATACAGAAATCGTCAACTTACTATATTAAAAGTTGCCGAGAATTTATATTAGGCATACATTGCGTCGAATAATTCGCATGCATACATGATTCGCTATGAATTCGTCCTTTGTGGACGAGTGAATGACGATATATTCAGTACCACAATGCGCTACGTACAAATCTTACCAAACACTCCTAGCTTTTTCTGTATTCTAAAAGAATTATACTAATATAATGCATGATCGTATTAATAAACAAAATACCGAACAGAGAACAACGAACCGTTGGAAAATCTCGAGCGAGAACTGCAATGGAACCAGTGAAGCGACCCCCGAGCGACGGGCGACGTCACAACTCAAGTATATTTAATGTAAAACGGTTATACACTAACACAATACACGAGTTATATATATAACATGTCAGTAGTTCTGACATTGATGTCAGTCACACGATTTTTTGACATTTTTTTCTCAGTTTTTTATTTTTATGTCAACATTCTGACATTGATGTCAGTCACATTTTGTGTCAGTAATTTGTGACACTGATTATATTTATAATTTTGTTTTTTATGTCAGTAAAATATATCAGTCACTCGATTTTGAGTCAGTAATTTTGAAGCTGACTCTATTTTTATATACTTTCGAATATAATTTTTGTGCCACTAAATATGTGACTGTCAGTGTCAGAATGTCAGTAATTTTTGTAGTCAATTCGTTGTCAATACTCGTTTTTTTTATGTTTCTGACATCTATGTCATGTCGTATTATACATACTTACGTCGGTAAATTTGACACTGACAATTTATTGTCAGTTTTTGTTCACAAAAAACTCGTGTGTTGGGTTAAATAAATCATTTGCTACAGTATTTAATTAAATTAAATTTGTTTTATTTGAATTTAACTTTATTATTATACACAAAATTATATTTTGAAACTGTTAGCAGATGATAAGCACTTATAAAAACTTGTATAATAATGTTATTGGGTATTTTTTTCTAGATTATTTTAGTAAACATGAATTTAATAATATTTTATTTCAGTCTATTTAGTACTTTGTACGACACTGAAATTTGTGTCAGTAAATCTGCAAAAAATCCCAAAAACAAAGCACTAACTTACTAAACTAATATTCGCGCGAATCAATTCTATATGTTAACACTTTTTTTTTATCTTCCAGATATCTTCCAGGCGAGATCGTCTGGTGGCGGTTACGCAACGTTCTCCCTAGACGATTGGCTAAATCGCACAGTTTACTAAATGCCTAAATGCCTTATACTTAGGGATACATAATATACTTAAAAGATATATGTCAATACAATATGTAACAGTTATACAAAGGTTATACAGTATGAATTAATTTGTCTCTTAATTTACTTATCCAGCGGCCTATAGATAGTTAGACAGCTTTACTTACATCTCCCATCGTACACATTTTTACAGGAAAAATACGCAAACATACAAAATTGGGTTTACATTACATATTTATTAATAGCATGTGTACGCTGCAGTAATTGCAAATTATATCCGTTTTAAGGATTTCGTACGTTTCGTACCTCAAAGAGAAAATACGGAACCCTTATAGAATGACCTTTAATCAATCATCAATCATTTTTAACAGAACCTTTTATTTCATGATCACTTCTATTCGTCTGCCTGTCTGTCTTATCTTTTATGACTACTGACAATAATCAAAATAATAACGTATGTATTCCGTTAGATGTGCTAGAATCCTTATATTAATAAAATCTGACTGATTACATGTATAAAATGCAATGAAAATGGGTTATAGTAAATTAAGAGATTAATTTTTAAAAATCCATGTTAAAATGTAAAAGGTCTGCGTCCACGTGTCGACTTGATTGAGACTCGTTTGCTTCGCAACTGAGAAACTACTTCGGATAATATGATTTGCCGTTTCACTATAGACACTTAGCACAAACTTTACAGTGAAATTTAATGTGTCTTTTATATTTGTATATATTTACCACATATTATGTGCCTCTCTATTTATTTATTACATATACAGACAGTTTAGTTCATTATAAATCGTGGCATCGATCGCGACACTCGAATCGTGGCAACCCGACGCGTGGACAAAGGGCCTTAACTGCCTATATTCAAAGTATGTTTACATTTGTAAGTCTCAAGTCCAAAATATTGTAAGTCTCAACTTATTATGTCGTAAATATTTAAATACGGGTAATATTTACTTAATCTTTCGAATATAAATGTCGTTATTGTGTTCATAATTTTTGTCAAAAATTTTGCCTATTTTAAACTAAGCCTGTGCTGCATTGTTTTGAACCTAGTAAGAGTTCTGACGACCTCCGTGGCGTAATGGTTACCACGCCAGACCGCCACCCAAGAGGTCCTGGGTTCGAATCCCGGTCGGGTCCTGATGAAAAACGAACTTTTTCTGATTGGCCTCGGGTCTTGGATGTTTATCTATATATGTATTTGTTATAAAATATAGTATCGTTGAGTTAGTATACCATAACATATGTTTCGAACTTACTTTGGGGCTAGCTCAATCTGTGTGATTTTTCCCTATATATATATGTTTATTTATATTTATGCGTTGCCGAATACACATTTTAAAATCAACTGCAAACTTCAGTAGATACTGCGTCAAACGCATGTCCTACCAAGGGCATTTGAAGGTATAAAAACTCTTGTCTACATAGATTTGAACCTCGTTTTGAAAACGTTTTGTACCGTGCAGTGCAGGCTTTTATGTAAAAAGTGTAACATAGTCACAAATTAGCTTATATTTTTGATATTTATGTCAATATATCAGTATAACAGTATTTTTCTCCACCGAGTCTCATTCCAAGTTAAATATTGGCAATAATAGCCATCAATGGTTTAATAGTCCTTAACGTCTGTGTTTTTAAACTCCAACGCCAAGTTCTTATAGAAAATATAGTTTCTGAAGACGATTTAAATATATAGCCATCATGTGTTCGCATTGTGAACTTTTCTTCACTCTGCGATTCGTCTGTATGGCGATAGGTGTCGCCACAATGAAAATGGTGATTTTCAAACCATTTTTATTACGTTTCAGACGGTTTCGGACGATTTCTTTTTTCTAACCTTTATTAACTTGTTTGTCTTTCTCTGCCATAAAAAATCTTAGTATCCTGCAGATAACTATCTGTTAGTTAAGGATTATAAAAATATGCTGCCATCTATCTAAATAGTATCAATGCAATTTTATTAAATTATTGTAGAATAATAATTTAATCTTGAAATATTTTTATTTGTTTAAAATACATCAATTTTATCAATACTCCATAGTGTACTTTTTTTTTAAATATTACCAAGAAAAAACTACGAAAATGAATTCGGAAAAACAAAATTACCACTGGGGAAGGAAATGGCGTAAGAATCCCAGTTACGGTCTGTTTTGTCATTCAATTCATATCATTACAAAAAGATTCGAAACTTTTATTCAGAGAATAGGTTTTTAAAAACACGTTCTCTTGTTAGAGAGTAAAACGATTTGTGTAATTAATCCATGTCATAAACCTGGCGAAACGGTGAAAGTCTGTCAGTCTTTCTCCTAAGCAACTTTAGAGGTATACCTATTAAAATGATTCACTACCTTCTCCGATTGGGGCGGGGTATGAATTCTTCTTCAACAAGGCACAACACTTAGGCCAACTCCCACCTATTTAGTTACTGTGCGAATTTAGCTCTAATTTATTTAAAAATGCTTTTAAATTCTGGTAATCTCGATTTAAAATCTCTAATATATATTATTTATGTGAAATGAAGCATCAGAAATGCTTGCATTGTGAATGCATTTTTTTATTTGCAATTTTATGACAAATGTATTTTTTTTTGTTTATGAATAAATTATATACTTTATTATGTATGTTGTTGTTTTATTTATGGCAGAAATACAAGAAAAAAACCACTATGGGATTTTAACATTGGCATTGGATGGACGTAAACGTCCAATTATCACGTCTGCGGCGTCCAGTTGCAAACGAAAATAGCGACGCATTTCAAAATAAAAAAAAATATAATTATAATAAATATTTTTATTTTGTACCTCTTTTTTTTTTCTTTGTTTTGGACATGACTTCACATGACGTCGCGTATATGTCCATCCAACGCCAAGCGCCGATCGAACGCAGTCTCGAGAAACAAATCGAAGAGTATTGGAAGCATTTTTGTGTACCGGATCCCGGACAATACGACGCTTTTTACGAAATACAGAATGCTATTTACTCGTACGTAAAACTAAGGGGGTACCTTGATCGATCAGCTATACCAGGCTATACCCCACAGGAATTTGTGCCAAAGACTGGTCTCTTTATTAAACTTACTAGCTTTTTTGCCCGCGACTTCGTCCGCGTGAAGTTCCGAACCCGTTCCTGTGGGAACCTATAACCATTGAATTTCGGGAAAAGCTCACTCCCTGATAATGCAGCTTTCTACTGGTGAAAGAATTTTTGAAATCGGTCCAGTAGTTTCGGAGCCTATTCAATACAAACAATCAAATTTTTCCTCTATAAAATATTAGTATAGATTAGCTTGTTCTTTACCTACTGGGCTATTTAATCACCATTCTCTCCTTCAACGTTATATAAACTTTATATAATGAGTTATTGTAGCGGTACAATATTAGTTATCTGAAGAGTAAATACAGGAAGTTTCGAGTCCATTTTGCTTGGACAGAGTTTGCAAGTTTGAGACCGCAAGATACAATCTTCGTTTACTTGTACAATAGGCGATTTCTGGACGCCGATAAACGATCAACAATAGACTACGTCCCTGAGACGTGGATACAAAGTTGAACTATAGTTTTGCCGTTTGGCTGCACTTATTTGCAATAAATGCATGTAAGTGCAATATAATATTCATTATTGTACGAAAATAAATAATAATTCTTTAACAAAGAAACTAAAATCCACCAAATATACCAAACACTAAACTAATCATTAAGAAAATAAACTAAAGCAAAACTAAGAGATCATCCGCTCAAATCGGAGCAGCCCGTCTGAGAAAGGACCTCCACCTTACAGGAGATCGTAGGCTTTGGTCTCGGCCATGTGTTCCTACGGTGAGTAAGGTCTCCAAAGCTCCACTTGGGGGGGTTGGGAGGGTCGGCAACGCGTGAGTGATACTCCCGGTATGCAAGCGTCTATAGGCTACGGTGACGGCTTACCATCAGGCCGGCCGTATGCTTGTTTGCCACCTTTGTGGTATAAAACAAAAAAAAAACTACCTAATAAAATTAAAAAGACACCCTGTGGCAGAATACAACAAAATAAATAAAATATAAGAAAACAGTACTTACAAGCAACCAATGAAAGAGATGACCAGGAAGGTAGAGAAGGTTATTATGCTAATAATGTAAACATAGCGATCGGTTTGAAACTTTGTAATTACATAATACAATATAAATAGGTACTATTGATGAAAGATAGCTTTGAGAGTAATGAAGAATAAAAATTGAAATGGGTTTCAGAAACTGCCTGGTCTTGTCTCTAAATTTGTCTGTTTTTCTCATTCTCTCCCAAATTTGACACAAATATAATTCTAATATTGCAGTCTACTTTACTATACCTAATGCATACATAGTTGTGATATCACCCACAATTAATGAAGGAGTGGTGCGGCGTCATGTCGCCCATAGCCGAGTGTTAGTGGCCGTCGCCGCGCCTCTTTCATTAGAACTCGTAAACTTGGTGTTTATTGGCGTTTCGCGTTGACCATGATATTAATACGATTAGATATACCCTAGTATAAACATAACTAGATCATATTAGGGTTTAAACCCTCTTGACCAATGTAGTAAACAATCTTTGCACTTCTTTTAACGAAAATAGGCAATTAAAATTATCATTCACACCCAAATAATAATATAGTTAGAAATGGCATTTACAACACTTATTATTCTGGCGATTTATCGATTTTACACATGGTTAATTGTATAAAAAGACACGCTAAGATTGTTTACTACATTGGTCAAGTTAAGAAAAACACATTATACTTGTATCATGCATGTTTATAGATCCTATCGTGAAGGAGGCCATTCGTAATTTTTCATAATAATAAATTAAATTCAAAAGTATTATTCAGAAACTTTGTTTCTACAAACACGTACAGGCAAGAGCAGAGCAATCCGAGCTTTAAACTCTTATGACATAGAACCAGGGGGGTCCCACTCCGCAGTTTAGGTACGATTGGCCTTCGGACCCGCCCGGCGGGTTAATAGCAAGGCTACCACCACTCGGTTCTCGCTCGTGCCGCTAGCTAGACGCATCGCGCGGACTCGGCCGCAGCGCCGTGTCGAGTAAATAAAAAATGACAAACTATACGAAAATTAGGTACTACTGTTGTGTGCCCGGTTGTTTAAATCATTGTTTACTTATACTTAAATACTTACCTACCTTTAGTAATACAGTAGGTAGTTTAGTACCTACATATTACTATTTATTGAATTAAGTGATACACATGTTATTTTTATCTATTATTTATTAAATAAGTAGGTACAATTTATATCGGCGAGTGAGACCCTTATGCTCTTGCATCGAAACCGATTTCAATTTAGCGCTATCCAAGGGAATATCTAAATAAGATATTTAGTTATCTTCTTGGATTAAAGAAATAGGCACATACCTAACTGGTAATTTAATATTCAGATTAAATTCTTCTCTAAAAGAAGACAACCCTAACGTCGTCAGAAGAGGTAAGAAATACGCGATAGAAAGAGAGGCAAGTTCTAGGTGAATATAACTGTAGGTTGTGTGCGCTGTGCGAGCTGAATTGCACTTATTGTATCGTAGCGAAAGTCCCTATTTCTTTAATTGATTTTGCGGAGTGAATCTTCTGTACGTAGTACTATTATCTATTCTGTGATAGAACTTAAGAATGGTATTACCCGATATGTAAAAGGTCGACCACTATTCACTCGTCAAAGAGTGCAATATGTATGAAAATCATCCATTAGTTAGATTGGGTCTCTGTGTGCCGCGCTGCTGCATTTTAGTTAAACAAAACGAACACACAAGGTAAGCAACGTCGACTCTAGTTAGTGTTTGGATGAGTATCTTGAGCTTCTGAGGGCACGGTCTCGACTGTCCATGGATGAAAGTCGCCAATGGTTTTCTGGTAGTTTTAAAAGGCTGGTCTCTGCAAATCCGCATTGGAGCAGCGTGGCATAGTACGCTCTAATCACAGTAGATTGAAGGGAGACTCGTATCCTTGAGATAAAGTAGCCATTGTTAGCAACTCAAAGATATATAATAATCGCAGTGACAAGATAGATATTAATAATATCACTGAATCCAACCTTCGCAGGTTTTTAATATCTGAGTAGAGTATAAATATTTAAAATTTATAAAGTTATTCTTATAGTTACTAGTAATAGCAGTAATAGTTACTTATTTTCTAAATTTTTCCCCATTTCGCATCACTTTTGATTTGTTTACTATTTTGTTTGTAAATGCGAATAATTTCATTGCTTGACAGGTTTGCCTATAATTAAACGTCTGTATTAAATATTCTATTTTCATATTAAGTTAGTATAAGATGTATTAACTGTTGGTAAACTTAATAAATAAAATAAAAATAAAATCACCAATGAGTTAAATTCTTCTTTATAATAGTGTTGAATTAATTCCAATCGAGTGAAAGTGTCGTGTACAAATAAACAAAATTCAATCACACGTTACTCCGCCATAAAAGGGATTGGGCCATAAATACATTTGGCCGTTCCAAATTAATGTCACATAATGAAATGAGCTCGAGTGAGCGACGCCGAGTGTTGGTGGGCGAGACAACTACTTTTTTTTATTGTATAAGGGTGCAAACAGCAAACTTGTGTTCAAGTAATAATTCGTAAAACAAAACTGCATGCATTTACAAACTTGGTATAATAAGTATATCCATCATGTAAATAGTTAATATTATTTTTGTAAACCTATTGTAATTTATTAATAAAGGAAAAAAAGTAACATTATTTGTCTTTTCTAATTCAATTTCCACTTATGGATAATGGATGTGCTTAATGGACAACTCTGACGACAGACTGTCCATGACATACTTATGATGAAAGAAAAATCCCATCAGGCCTCAGGCTGAGAACGACATTTTTCTAAAAACGACAATATCCTAAAAACGACAATTTCCTAAAAATCGACTTCTCAAAACGACAACTTTCTAAAAAGTCAAAACAAATCGTAATCGCAAATATCGCAAGAACTTGTGAATTGATTCGCAAACTTTTTGCTTTGGTAACTCTACCTCTCTCTCTCTGACTTGTCACACAAATTCTCATCTCAGAGATTATTATCACAGTTTTCTACGACGCGTATGTACCGCTTCATAACGAAAAAACATTATTTTGTTCATGGACCTTGAAAAAAAGGCGGACGGAATCTTGCTAAGAAAGAATTGAAGCACCCTAATGGCGGCGGCGTAACTATGTGTGAGTGTGAAATGGCTGACCGGCACGCAAACATTCACACCATAGTAAGCCGGCCGGTTCGTACGTATATGCGAGGTGGCTGGGTGCTTCACTTTTTAGTTTCAGTGATGATGTCCGCCTTTTTTCTAGGTCCATGATTTTGTTATGTATTTAACTTAATTGGGATAATAAATAATCTCTTCTTATTTATTTCCTTCTGTAATTGCATTTTATATGGGTCATTAAATGTCTGGGATAGGGAAGCGTAGGAATTAGCGAATGGTTCGAGTTAAACGGTAATAGGTACATTAGAAGGATAAGTAGGTAGTTATACGGATTTTGTTTTCTGTCATTATTATCTTATGCACCACCAGTCATTCAGTCAGGCATTCAGTCACCAGTCTCTCATAATCTTATTTTTTTTTCCGTTTTGGAATAATATACAAAGAAGTGCTTGTAGTTGGAGAGAAAATAAATGAACTTCCTACTAATATTATAAAGGCGAAAGTTATGTGTATGTTGTTCTTCACGCTCAAATGGCTAAGCCGATATTTATAATATTTGGTATGAAGGCGATACCTTAGATTTATCCCGAAAAGTACGCGATTCCCGTAGGATTTCAACAAAAGTCTGTTATAGATGGCGCTACCGTGTATAAATAAATACACGCAAACGAAGTTGCGCGGGTTTCACTAGTATTATATATAACAAACTAAATCTTAATTATTTCATATGAAACTACTTCATATTTCACTGAAGTTTGTCTATTTGGACCCCCAAAACATCAGGTGCAAATAGATTATGAGTTAAATCGACGGAACATACGCGATGGTCGTTAAAATGAGACCCAAAGTTGGGCTCCAATTAAACTAACTAATTGCACTTATATAAGAGGATATACACCTTTCTATAAGTAATGGGATGAGTTTATTACTAATCCTCTCAAAGGACACTCGTAGAAATTACGGTAGTGTTTTAACACCTAGAGGCCAACCCTCAGGGTCCAAGCACATTACAAAACCATTCTTAACACCGCAGCGTTGACCATTAACTCAAATGGCATACAGAATTAATTAATATTTCCCTTTGTTTATAGATCTAAGTGGCATCACCATCATCATATCAACCCATAATTATCCAACTGCATGTATACGGGTCTCCTGTCAACCGAAGGTGATTAGAGCGTACTCTGCCACGCTGCTCCGATGCGGTTTGGCAGAGGCCGGTGTTTTCAAGCCGCCCGAAGGCCACCGACTTACGGCTGTCATCACAGCCTGGGGCCTGCACAGACGGCTTAACGTGCCCTCCAAAACACGGGCTGGCTAGGGTCGACGTCACTTAACTTGCGTGTTCATATTAGAGTGCGACGCACAGCGACGTCACCGAGCTCTCCAGTGACATAGGTATAAAACAATGATAATACTTTGTTTTGTGAAAAAAGTATCCTAGGATTCACTGGGTTTCAAACGATCTTTTCGAGCTTTTGTCTGATTTCTTTGACCAGATTTTGGTTTATTTCCGACTAGTACCCTCGCAATTTCGTTTGCGAATATCTCGCTTTCCCGTGGGAATTTTGTAAAATCCTTTCTTAGTACACCCCTAGACGTCTTAAGGAACCTACATTCCAAATTTGGAATCTCTAGACCCAGCGGTTTGGGCTGTGCGTTGATATATAGTTTAATCAATCAGTCAGTCAGGAGGACTTTGAATTTTATGTAGATGATGGTGTAGAATGGATTAATTCAACATTATTATTGTATGCAAGTAAGCCACCTCGCGTATACGTGCGAACCAGCCGGCTTACTATGGTGTGAATGTGTGCGTGCCGGTCAGCCATTTCACACACATAGTTACGCCGCCGCCGCCATTATGGTGCTTCAATTCTATCTTAGCAAGATTCCGTCCGCCTTTTTTTCTAGTTCCATGATTGTAAGTAGGTATGTACAGTGTACACGTTGACTAGAGAAAGTGCCTAGAGAAAAAAGCCTACTCTCTGAATAAACGCTTTGATTCTTTGATTCAACCGATATAAAAATAATCACAGAAATTCTCCAAATACCAAGATGTTTACAATGTCTGTGAGCGATTCAAACATGCGATAGGTACAAAGCTAAGTAGTTATTGCTAGTCTGTAATATGGTATCCCATTAGTAAATAAACGTAAACACATTACATAAGATTTAATATGCTTTTAGGTGGAAACAAAGCACTAATGTGGGAAACACACAGAACCTGCGCGGGGCGGCATTTATAAGGAATACAGGCACGTTGAGCTTTACACTTGCAATACAATTTTGGTTCATAAGACATAGAACTTAAGAATGGTACAAAGTACAATATGAACTTGATTGTACTGGAGAATTTATGAAATAGAATAAATCGGAAAGCATCTCGGAAAGTACTCCATTACAGAATATCAGTGTGAGGCAGCAATGAGTTTCGTTAGTCACTGAAGAATCCATTGCAGTAGCTCAGCTCCTCTACAAGCCCTTTTCATCTTAATACCATTTTTCTTCCAATTAAAGGTCGGTAATACCTCAATGACTTGATGTCTCTGTGGTCCTTCCTTTGGTAGTAGTGACCAGCATGCTTGTTTGCTAGCCTCTTTCATAAAAAATATATATTATGACAGCCCGGTGTCGCAGTTGGTACCTTAAGACCTTTAGTATGCACGGGGCATACTCAAAAGTCTTGCAGAGTTGCCGTGCACAAGAGGAAATGATCTCCGACCCGACAGGTCTGACCTATTTCGAAGATCAGTGTATTATTGAATAACTTGTTCTTTCTGACAATAAAGATTATTATTAATATTAATGGAAATACGTTGAGCGAGAAAACGTACACTCTTTGGGTCAGCTTTAATTTCACGCAGTCTCATCCTTATTTATTTATTAACTTGTCAGCCCCGGAGTCGCCCCTCGTCCCTATATGTGTTGCTGGCGAAATTACTCGGGTACTGTTAACTGAATTATGGCAATAAGTTGAAACATTAACCCAACACAATATGAATTTATACGCGCCCTTTCCACGAAAATAGTTCCTGTCGGTACTTGGTCGGGATCTTGATCCAATGACGTCATAACGTTTAGAACAGAGGTGAAAAATGAGTACCGTAAATAATAATGATATTTTATTTTTATTTTTATTATGGTCTTGGGACCCATGCCAATGAGAAAAGTCGAGTGTCACGATCACGACACTTGACGTGACACGACAAATACGACAAAACAAAAAGTTGCGCGACATATTCAAAATAATGCGCTAAATAATAATAAATGTTTACTCTCTTCGAGTGTCACGACAATCACGTCGAGTGTCACGACACTGCCGTCGCTCTCGACATCTCTACGTCCACAGTGTGGCTTGACAAAACTTATAATAAAGTGAGTTGGATAGGTAAAGTCAAGAACAGGTCGACCTTTACATATTGGACTTTGTACCATTCTTAAGTTCTATGTCATAAGAGCCAAAATTGTACAGCAAGTGTAAAGCTCGACGTGCTCCTGTACTTAAAGAAAATGTAATTAAAATACATGAATATTTCATAATTTTTTATTAATTAATATATGCACCTAACATATTGATGCAAATTCGCCATGGTCCGTGATTCTGTATTTTATAAAAGTGTATTCATTATTTCGTCAATACAACACATTAAATAAACAAGGGAAAAATAAGCATTTCATATGCTACATTTCTGTCAGTTTCATTTATTCCAAATTTCTTCTCTGTCAAATGTCATTTCATGTCAAATGACAGGTCTTTTCGAATATATGAAACTTATAAACACATATATACTTATATCTAAAATTAGTACCATCGACAAAGTTTTTTTTTTCTACAGAATTTTTACACACCCATCTAAGTATAAATAAATTATTCTATACATTTTTAACTAATTTTATTTACAAAAAAATCATTGTTATGTTATCTACTAACTAAACTACATATTTTTTTAAAATCTAAAATAACTTATTTACAAAAAATAGATGTATTTTTGATACTTTTTCTAAATGGGGGCTCACCATTTAAAGGCTGCATGATTAGCTTATCAATTGGGGATTACAACACAATTTACAATAAATATAATTATGATCACGGTAATCACACAGCCAAGAAAAAGTACCTTTTAACATGAGATTATAACAAAAAGCTCAGCTAATTAATATTATTTTATTCTAAATAAAATTTGAACATATATTTTTGTTCTTTGACAGTATGCACACAGTGTAGAATTTACCCTAGAGCCTAAAGGACCACTGCTTGGGGCGGGAAGCCGCACTGGTTTATATCAGAGAGTCCACATTAACACACAAGAAGACAAAAAAAGTCGCCTCTGTTTATTTAAGCACAGATGACTAAATGGGTGAATAAATTTTAATGAACAAAGGACGTCTTTTGTCGTTTATATCGAAACATTTCACTTGGGTTAATAATCTAGAACTAGAGCACCCGGTTTCAAAGTGATATGAGAACTTCAACTATTCCATCTTCTTCAACCAGGTGATATCTGCTGGGTGAACATAGTGGAATAATTCATATATCCGGATCACTCAAGATTTAGTGCCGTTCATAATTAAATATACATGTGAACATGACCTGTGAATTACACAGCGCCATCTAGTTCCAAAGTAAGCAAAGCTTGTGCTAAGGGTAGCCCTCTTTATCAATTTTAATGACGCAGCGTCGTACTGACGTTTGGAGTTTGTTTTAAACAATGTGACATTTGTTTCAAACTGACTTTAAAACCGTGTAGTGCAGGTTTTAAAATGCAGTGTGAAATTGACATGATAGCCCTTCGTTCATCTACATTTAATACATCTGTAAAAAACGCGGCCTCCAGTACGCATTTAACGCATTTTTAAGTGAATGACACATTCAATCATAGCTGTATCTGTCAAACTAAAGAAGAAAGAAAGAGATAACTTGAGACTTAATGTGGAATTAATATTTTAGATACTGGCTGTATGTTCTGTGACAGAACAGAAAATACAGATCCAGGACTCCTGTTAACAGACATTAGTCAAAGTTTAACTAAAACCTTTTCTGTCACTGTCATTCATATTGAGAATTAAATGAAGTGTGAAAGTGACAAAAAAACTTGACCGATGTATATGTCTATGTAATGAACAAGGAAATTCAAATATAATCACTGTGTAAATATATCTTTGAAATGTAAAATATCAAATACATTGATATGTCTAACAATATACATAGACAATCTATTAAAAAAACTTACAAATATTTACATCGAATTTGTTAAAAGTATAAAAAAGTCTATAGCACTGTTTCGTTAGTGCACGTCCTAGGTCCGTTCACTAATGAATATCTACTAGAACCACCATTTTTCCTACTAGTAACAGCTCCCCTAATAAAAAGCTCCTTAAATGTTTCCCTAAACTGCCGCGACATACCACAGTATATGGCAAAGTTTATGGGATATGAGACAATGATAAAAAAATTCGTTATTAGAATTAAGATATTAGCAATATGATAGTCCAATATCTCGACTATCGTGCTAGATATTATGTGTAATATAGTTACAACAGCTACCGGTATTTCGACCAAAAGAAAAACGGTTACAACAACAATTAACATTAGAGTTGTGCAGTTAGAGTCTCTTAGTTTTTTGCATTCAGATTTGCGGTTTTCTTTGAATAGTTTATTTCGGTTTATTTGAGCTGTTCTCATGGCCCTGAAGAGAAGCACGTTGAGTACTACGAGTGATGTGCAGGGAATCAGGTGAACGAAGAGTACACGGAAGCCGAAGTATGTTATGAAGTATGCGTCCATTGACAGTGTTTGAACCCACGGTGCCATTTGCATCTGAAAATAAAACCAAAGTCAAATATCTTTATTCAACTAGGCCTATTACAAGGTCTTTCGCATCATCACCATTTTTTCCTACCACTAAAGATAGAAGTGTTGTGAGTCGTGTGACTCGGTCGTATGTCGCGGTCACGTATCACAGTCGCCAAGATCGGAATACTAATTAAAGAGTGTGATGCAGTTGTGTGTCACAGTCGCGCGTCGTGGTCGCCAGTATCGGAATGCTTATTATAAAGTGTGATGCAGTTGTGAGTCGCAGTCGCATGTCGTGGTCGCGTGTCGCGGTCGCCGCGATTAGAATGCTACCTTTAAAGAGTACTTTTATTTCCAAATTCTCAGAACAGGTACCTAACATTTATAGAATCCATTTGGATGAGTATTTATGTAGCCAATCAAGCCGGCATAAAAGTTGGCAAACATTTGAGCATTATTTGGCACTTGAATATACGGATTAAAAGCCTATCTAAGCTTTCTACCGATAAACTTCTTGGCTGGTCTCGTAGCCTCATCGCCAGCCGTAACTCATCTGTAATTATTATATTTTTGTTCAATATTCTCGTATGCTTCCTAGAATTTAGTGTCAACTGCCGGTCTGCTCGTATCATTTCAGGCCAGTTCTTAAGCCAAGACAGTGAACATCAGGCATAAAAACATTGACAACAGAAACACTGGTTATCTATCGACGACAGTTAAGACTAACAGCTTCGTCTTGCTTTGTGAAATTTTTACACCTGTCCAAGTATTGGCTGAGGTTGTCGTTGTTTAACTTAGCTCCTTGTTAAAATTTAAACACAACGAAGCCGTCGAACTCCTCAAATTACTTTCCAATAATGACCTATCAGTACATCACGATAAACCATCGTATAGAGGTCCTTTTGGTATTGGTCAAGGTCACATATTTCTTTTCAAGTAGACCCATTACAAATTCTTTCGAATCGTCACAATTCCTACCAGTTCTTTGACGACCTCCGTGGCGTAATAGTTACCACGCCAGACCGCCACCCAGGAGGTCCCGGGTTCGATCCCCGGTCGGGTCATGATGAAAAACGAACTTTTTCTGATTGGCCTCGGGTCTTGGATGTTTATCTATATATGTATGTGTTTGTTATAAAATATAATATCGTTGAGTTAGTATCCCATAACACAAGTTTCGAACTTACTTTGGGGCTAGCTCAATCTGTATGAATTGTCCCTATATATAATATATAAAGTTCTGACGGTAGATTTGTACTAAGAAGAACTGACATGAAACTTAGCATTTAGCTCCCTTAAAATGGTTTTGGTGGACACTATTTCGGGATTTTTATACGTGGATTTCTATGTAGTTTAGAAATACGGAACTTTACATTAATAAAGTGTATAATATTCATATTTCGCTCGCAAACACAGAGTTATGAGTGCCATTGGCATAACAAAGGTATCCCTAAATCCCTCTTGCTGGGGAAAAGAACGTGTTTCCCATATTTCATTCAAATGGCTGGGTCGGGCTCTAGTTATTGCAACTAGTAAATTCAGGTTATTTCTCGATATTAAATATTCAAACGATCCATGGATACAACAAACGCGTGCGGCGTTACTCGCGAAATCTTGTCCTCCGATTTGGATTACCAAGTATTGGGTCAAGCCCACCATTCATTCACTTCAATTCATACACATTCCCACCGATGTGTCTCCTGTGTAGCCAGGATCAACAACGGCGACCTCAGATTGACAAGCGATGAAGCTTATTGACGTCCCGGGGGAGAAACTACAACTCAGAACGAATTTAATCATAATCGCCGAAAGATCCGAAAGAACACATCGATTTACGGTGGAGTTCCAAAGACGCGCACAAAGCGCTTTGCTTCAACCTTCATTGTAAGGACTGCGGTTCTTTGGAACACCGGAATCGATGTTTCCTGAAAATACAATTCAGGGATCTTTAAATCTCGAGTAAATAGGTTTCTTCTAGGCGAGCCTGTTACATCGTAGACCATAGCGATGCTTACCATCAGGTTATGGTCAAACGCACACCTATTTTTAGGTTAAAAAAAAAGAAATTAGACGGAGAAGGAAGTATTAGAATGACACAAACAACCAATTATTCATAATTTTAGAATTAATTTAGTGTAAAAAGTATTCTCACCCGACAAACTTCTTCGAGATGTCCATGCCATACTGTTACGTGGGGGATGTACTGCCGATCGAAGAACCTCGGCAACTGGTGGAGGAACGCCGCGATACCAATGTAGATCAGACACTTCATTACACGGGGCATCGTACACCTGTAACAAAATGAATAAATAAATAAATATAGGAACAAATCACACAGATTGAGCTAGCCCCAAAGTAAGCTCGAGACTTGTGTTATGGGATAATAACTCAACGATACTATATTTTATAACAAATACATATAAAGATTAACATCCAAGACACAGGCCAATCAGAAAAAAAAATTTTCATCATGACAACCAGGGTTGTTACGGATGCAAAAATTTAGACATCCGCGGATGCGGATGCGGATTATTAGAAGTTCACATCCGCGGATGCGGATTTGATGCGGATGCGGATGCGATGCGGATGCGACTGCGGATTTTGGGATTTTAAAAGGATAATTATTTCAATTTTAAGTGCATAAATAACTGAAAATCAATTTATTTTTAACTTTTTAATTATTTAATCATATTTTTAGAACAAAATTACACAATTTTTTAGTTTTACTGATACAACAGAATTTTAAGCTTCGAGTTTCATAATCAAAAATCTTTGTTTAATAATTAAACTTAAAAATTGGTGAATTATATTTAATAAATAGCAATATTGCAGCCTTCTCAGCTTCCAACCTGTTTCTTAGTGGATTATATATTAACCCAGCTCCACTAAATCTACATCCGTAAAAACTCCGCATTGATTGATGCGGATGTGAATTCGGATGCAGATGTCTGAATTAATGCGAATATTCCGCATTTACGGATGCGGATGCGAATATTCGTAACACCCCTGATGACAACCGGGATTCGAATTTGGGACCTACTGGCTGGCGTTGGCGGTCCGGTGGCCGGGCGTGGTAACCATTAAAGCCACGATGGTCGTCGAAAATGTATTAATTTTATGGGAATATTTTAACAGCTCGGTGGCGCAGTTCGTAGTACTACGTGGTACTAGGTACTTTCGGTATCAGAGGGCGCGGCTTCGATTCTCGCGCGAAGCAAACATATATGGTCGGTTTAGGTTTCTCTCGAGCCTTGATGTTTTCTATATATACAATAATTATTGGATATTTAGCCGCTTTTAGAAGCTAAAATGCTAACCGCGACTAGCTCGATTATCCTTTAATAAAATCCGCGATTTTAAATTCAATTCTGTGTAATAAAAAATTACAAATCCTTTCGTAGATACTCTTGTAACTTTATGTAGCGTTCAATATTTCATTTAGTTTAGTCAAAATGTCGATCGAACGGATTTACTTTCAAGAGTAAGGCCCCTGATAAGTAGAATAGTAGTAGGGCCTCTGATTTTACTGCCCGTAAGTAGTAACCTGTACGCAGATGTGGAAAATTTCTAAAGATACTAATTTTATCAAAAATAGCAGTCATAACAAAATTTTACAACTTTTTGATAACTCCGCGGTTTATTTTAACTGCGGTATCGGTAAGTGTATTTTCGAGTTAACATTTTATCTGGCGGTTAAATTTTGTAATAGATTTAAACAGGCTTTGCCACTTTGTGTAATGATCTATTTCGGTGTTACGTAAAACCACGAGTTTATAGTTTACTTGTTTATAATATGAGCTATAACAATTGGAGCATGTTATGCAAAAAGGAACCAAACAAATCGTCAATTTTTGAGTTCATATCTGAGACAAATAAGCAAGCTGCCTGATGGAAAGTGGTTACCGAAGTCTATGAACATCAGAAATACCAAATATTACCGTTTCAAAAAAGTTAGCGTAAAATTGCAATTACACTAAGACGTACGAAGCCCCTCTGCGCGCGGCTCCTACTTCTGGGTTTGGACTGTTTGGAGTCGCAAGATAAAGCTAACGAACCCACTGTCACACTATGATGTTACGGTTGCAGGTTAGCAGTATGTTACGGATCACATTCTAACGGTTATTACAATTTTATGGTGACATTTATACACGGTATGTGTTACCTGCTACAAGGAAAGGAACAGGAGGAGAAGAGTATAAAGAAAAGAAAGGAAAGGAGTTGGACTCAAAATCTCAACTCAATTTTTTTTTCTCTTTCTGCAAAAATAGTTTTGCACGAGGAGAACCGCTTACGGTCGCAAGTGGGCTGCAGTAGACACAGGTACAACCTTAGAAAATGGGGCTTCATTGGAGAATCATCCGACATTGCCTGACTGTGCAACACTGGTGCTCCACAGATGATGGGTCAACTATCTCCTATGTTGCCCGGGTTGCCCTACTTAACAGATTTGTGGAAGGCCACGGATAATGCTATCTTACTGGCTGAACATCTTGCCAGTAGGGTGTAGGAACTAGGAATTTTATTTCATTTTGTTCGAGACGAAAAAAGAAAAACGAAAAGGAGGAAACTAGAATTACCTTCTGCATTTTCTGCCCTTTCACAATTTTGAGTAATCCTAATTGTTATCTACGTGTGCGATCCGATGGATTTTTTTTGAATCGGAGTTTAAAAAAATAATAATCTACTCGTTTATTGACATTTTTACACTGTAAACCTATAAAACAATTCGTTAATTGCTTTTATGTCGTCCGAGCCGACCCTGTCCCATCCGTCCCACCGAACACTCGTAAAAGGAAAACACGCGTTGTAAACATTATATACCGTCGTTCAAGCGTTATTTTTCGTATCAAACGTGTTTTCTAGATAGAACATCTTCTATCTAGAAAACACGTTTGACTAAACGTCATTAGACGTTAGAAAAGACTATCCATTGATAGATGCTTTATTTGCAACTAGCTTTTCGCCGCGGCTCCGCTCGCGGTTAATTTTATGACATAGATCTCCTTTGACAACATAATAACCCACAGCGCGACTTGTGGTGCCGTCTGTTGGCCGACATCGCCATTGCAGCGCCATCTAAAGTAGAAAAAATATTTTCCCATTGGAATGACAGACACGGGATGAAAAGTAGCCTATGTTGGGCTCCGTACCCCTGACAATATGTATGCAAATTTTCATAATAATCGGCTGATTAGTCAAGCCGTGAAGGTATAACAAACAAACAAACTCACTTTCTCATTTATATTATTAGTATAGTATGAGTATATGAGTATGATGGTTGGGATACACATAAATGATATTGATACCTTACTAGTATCAAATACTATAGAAACTCTACCGAGTTAATACGCACAGCTTCGGAAGAATTCGGGCAAGACGGCGACACTAGCGCCCCTACGGCATGAAGGCGGCATGAGGTGAACGATTTCAAAACTTTTGTGCGTTTTGTATGCAAAATGTTATAGCGCCCCTAGCGGCATGAGGTGAACGGAGCTTGCCAAGTCATTGTATGAGAAACGTCAAAAGCTGTGCGTATTAACTCGGTAGAGTTTCTATAGTAGTTGCTTGTATTGCCGCTCGATCAACTATCGATAGCGTTTCGATATCGATAGTATTGTTTTTATATTGTACCGAATCGATAGGCCTATCAATGGTATGATTTTACTACCGAACTAACATTTAATTTTTAAACACATTTTCTAATGGTTACTAAAATGTCCCATTAAAAAATAGTAAAATGTAACAAAAGGCCAAAGTAATTTTACTTAATAATTTTCTTTCTTTACTGAAACATACATAAACACAAGTAAAATATTCGCAACTTCATTTGCGTATATCTCGCTTTCCCGTGGGAATTTTGAAAAATCCTTTCTTAGTACACCCTTGGACGTCGTAAGGAACCTACATTCCAAGTTTGAAATCTCTAGACCCAGCGGTTTGGGCTGTGCATTGATATATAGTTAAATCAATCAGGATTTTGAATTTTATATAAATCGCGACAAGCCCACCACACATTCTCGCCGATGTGTCTCCTGTGTAGCCAGGATCAGAATTTTATATATATAGATAGTAATTCCCTATATCTCCATCTCTTTTGTTCCTCACCATCCTTATCAATTGATACGAAAAATGTGGTTGCGACTGCTGTCTATAATACCTCATATTTTATTCAGCAATTTTTTTATGGGTGTCGTAAACGATTTTTGCTTTTAAAGACGTCAGCTCTTAACGGATGATGACGTCACATATAAAATATCAAAATATCCATATATGCGTGACTTAGGTTAAAGAAGTTTAAAACAAAGTACCTATATGTATGTTTGATTGTAAGTTATATATTATATAAAAGAAATATGTATGTTAATCTTTAAGGTATTTGTAATATGAGCCCGTGTAATTATTGCCTGATGCTCGAAAAAAAAAAAAAGTTATTTAAAACCGTGTGGCGCATGCTTTATATGTCAAATCAAATCAAATACTGACAAAACCACAGAAACTATTAGCAAAGCACCGGAGTTTCACTATATAGTAGAAATGTGGTTCGCTACGAATTGTATGCGAACAATGTCTTGTACGAAGTTAAACGTCAAAGAACCACACTCTCAAAGAAACCAAATCTTTTGATTGGCTGTGAATTTTTAAATCTAAACTGCTTTTTATAAGTGACAGTTTTAAAAATAAGACGTTTTATTAAGCACATAATATGTAGAGACTAGACACCCATGCAACTTCGTTTGCGTGTATCTCGCTTTCCCGTGGGAATTTTGAAAAAATCCTTTCTTAGTACACCCCTAGACGTCGTAAGGAACTTACATTCCAAATTTGGAATCTCTAGACCCGGCGGTTTGGGCTGTGCGTTGATATAATATTACTATACTTAAGTTAAGTTCCCTACAAAATGTATGTGAATATGCATATGTCGCGGATACACGGACGGGACGGCAACGTGGCCGTGTCGAACAAAAAGTCACGTCTCCGTACCGTCCGAGCCTCCGAGGTATTATCCCGTTGCGTATACAGAGACTTTTATTCAGTGAGTCAGTCAAGACTTTGAATTTTATATTTAGATTCGTCTATGTTATAATCAGTGAAGCCACGCCCACTTTGTCTATCTATTAGTTTCTTTTATCTGTAGGTATTTAATACTCTATGATAAATAAAAAAAACAAAATATCTCACAGAATCATGAGCCAAGCCACCACAAAATATACAAGGAAATATTCCCGACATTCAGTTTTATTTATTTTTATTTGAATATAAATGAAAAAAAAAACAGACGTAGGAGATTGTCATGTCACGTAAATATAATTGTGGCCGCCATATTGCAGAACTACAACATAAAGGGAGAAGTGTAATAAAAATGGTGTTATTGCATTTGGCACGTTTTGCGACGCGGCTGGCTTTTATATTTATAAAAGAAACGTCACACCACACGTATCATTTCATTCATAAAAGTTAATATCTAGATGGGATAGGTGTGTTGGGAAACCTAGAAAGTATGAATAGAAATACTTCTGGGATGTCGGATGTCGGTGCTAACTACGGCAGCGCAGGGTCAACTTGAGTACGTATGTAATTAAAAAAATTATTTGTGCATTTTATGGTTTAATTCATAGTAGTAAGAATACATTTTATTCGAGGTTGCATGGACTTTTAAAGAGCTATATTAATTCACGCAGCGTCGTCTGTGTGTGTGTTTTTCGGGTTAATATAATTATAGTCTATCACATAAATGACATATATAACGTGGCTTTCAATTGGTAAAATAATTTTTAAAATCGGCTTGGTAGATCTAGAGATTAGGCCGTTTGTCCACCGCCACCGTCACCGGGAAGTCACCGAGAAGGAGATTATGACTGGTCGAGATGAAGTTGACGGATTCGAGATCGCCGCCTTGTCAACGAAGGTCGTCAAGATGGCGACCTCGGATCCTCACCGTACTACATTGCTTTTTAAAGTTTTTTTTTAAAAGTGTTCATATAAATACGCCAGAAACGCTATTAATTAAGCCAAAAAAAATTGAAGTTGACCTGACAGCGAGATCGTTGCGGTGGACAAACGATCGCCGTCATGTCGACTTCAATTTCGGCCAGAAATTCGGTGACGTCCCGGTGACGGTGGCGGTGGTCAAACGGCCTACTCGCAAACTTAACCTCAAATAATTATGGATGTTTGACACATTGACCAAAATATAGTTTAAAGTTGTTTGATGTCAACTGTGTTGTTTGATGGAAACAATTTCGTGCAGGCAACACCCGTGGCTTTACATAGTTTCGAAACAATAGAGACATATCCTTATGTCCCTTGTATAATATGACGTAAATAACATTCCTGGGATTGCACTCTGGAATTCATGCGGTCCAATGTATAAACTTGTATATAATTTATCATACTAATATTATAAATGATAAAGTAAGTTTGTTTGTTAATATTCCTTTACGGCTTGACTAATCAGCCGATCATTATGAAAATTTGTATACATATTGTCAGGGATACAGCGCCCAACATAGGCTACTTTTTATCCCGTGAAAGTATGTGAAAATATTTTTTCCACTATAGAGGGCGCTGTACGGGATGAGCTACCGGCCAACAGATGGCGCCACAAGTCGCGCTATGCGTTGTTTTGTTGTCAAACGAGATTGTCATAAAATTAACCGCGAGAGAACCGCGGGGAAAAGCGTGAAGAAGTAACAAACATACAACTTTCGCCTAAATAATATACTAGAGGACCGCCCCGGCTTCGCACGATTTTTACTAAAGATCCCAATTTTTTTTGAAAATATAATATGTTACCCGGGGTCCGGGGGCAACGTACCTTCCGAACGGTGAAATAATTTTTGAAATCGGTCCGGTAGATTTTGAGTTTATTCATTACAAACATACACACACAAAAGTACAAATCTTTCCACTAAATTATAACATTAGGCATTGTCCTAATAGGACGCGAATGCGCGATCATTGTTAGTTCGCGCGAATTTTACTCGTACGAACTCGCGATCAAACATATTGAACTCGAATAGGTGCAACTGTTAATCGCGCGACGCTTGGGCGAACGCTTATGAACACGCGATGGTCGCATCTCTTACTCGCGCGATGATCGCGGATTCGCGTTTTATTAGGACATAGTGTAGAAGTAAGATTGACATAAATGTTTATTAAATTATGATTGTAAAATATGAAATCCCATATAATGTATATGTAATAGAATAGAAATAATGTACACATATTGACTATTTGACGGTTGACGACCTCCGTGGCGTAATGGTTACCACGCCAGACCGCCACTTAGGAGGACCCGGGTTCGATCCCCGGTCGGGTCATGATGAAAAACGAACTTTTTCTGATTGGCCTCGGGTCTTGGATGTTTATCTATATATGTATTGTTATCTATATATATATAATGCTTTGTCCTGACTGACTGACTGACTGACTGACTGACTGACTGAGAATCAACGCACAGCCTAAACCGCTCATCGTAAAAATCTAAAACTTGGCAGGAGGAACTATTATAAGACGTAGGCGTCCGATCAGAAAGGATTTTTCGAAATTCGAACTCTAAGGGGGTAAAAAAGGGGGGTAAAGTTACTATGGGACAACTTGATTCCTTGGTCCAATCTACTTCAAATTTTGCATAAAAATTGTTTAAGAGAATTGATGGAAGATGTGATTCTTATTTTATTGAAATTCTTGAAAAAAATGTATTTTGTGGGTAATTTTCTTCGAGTTGATATCAATACTCATACTCCTTAGTCCTTTTGATTTGAATTAGGTACATTTCATTTTGACACATCCGTGAAGTGAAGTGAAGATCTGTCATGTAATTATAAATTGTGAATATTCAATCATAATGTCGTCTATTTATTCTGTTTGTGATATCATAAAAAACAGTAAAATTCTAACTATGTATAAAGCGGACTGAATCATATTCATCGATAATAAATAGTAAGTAATTAAATATTACATTTTATAATATTTGACAGGGTTCAAGTTAAATTGGTCAATGGTTTAATGGCATACATATTGATATTGTCTCTTTCTCACTTATAGGAAATCTCATTACGTCGACTCGCTCTATTATTATTTCGTAGTGTTGTTGTAGGCTATGAGGTTGTAGGTATTGAATTACCGATATAATTATACATTTTTTTTACGGAAGTGGTTGGAAAATAGCTCAGGAATATGGATCATTTGATATTAGGTGATATACCGTCGACTATGGAGCACATAGATTCTAGGGTCCCTAACCCATTGCCGACCTATAACAGGAAAAAACATGACATAGCCAGAAATAGTATAAGGAATGAGTTAGATTTTTTATACCACAAAGGTGACAAACAAGAATTTCGGATATTTCACACTCCGAACGAAACGCATTGCTGCTTCACGTCAATATTCTGTAAAAGGGTGGTACTTCACCGGTCGGGCTAGCCTATTTCATAAACGCCCACTCCAAAGATTGTAATGAGAAGTATAGAAATAGAAAAAAATATATCTATACTAGCTTCCGCCCGCGACTTCGCCCGCGTGGCCTAGTAACAATTAGCATATCTTTCTTCAGAAACAAATTCCGGTCCGGCATGGCCCGGTACGGTACGGTTCCATCCGGTGCGATCAGGTCCGGTCGATCCGGTCCGGTCCGGTCCGGTCCCGTCGGTTCGGTCCTTATAAGGACCCTACATGACAAATTTGGCATCTCTAGACCCAGCGGTTTAGGCTGTGCGTCCCCTCTCAACTTCGTTTGCGTATATCTCGCTTTCCCGTGGGAATTTTAAAAAATCGTTTCTTAGTACATCCCTAGACGTCGTAAGGAACCTACATGTCAAATTTGGAATCTCTAGACCCAGCGGTTTGGGCTGTGCGTTGATATACCCTCGCAACTTCGTTTGCGTATATCTCGGTTTCCCGTAGGAATTTTGAAAAATCCTTTCTTAGTACAACCCTAGACGTTGTAAGGAACCTACAGTCTAAATTTGGAATCTCTAGACCCATTGGTTTGGGCTGTGCGTTGATATACCTATAGTTAAGTCAGTCAGTCTGTCAGTCAGGACTTTGAATTTTATCTATGAAAAAAAAAATCCGGTCCGGTCCGGTTCGATCCGGTCCGGCACGGCCCGGTACGGTGCGGTTCCTTCCAGACCGATCAGGTCTGATCCGTTCCGGTCCGGTCCGGTCCGTTCCGGTCCGATCCGGTCCGGTCGGTCTGGATCTTATAAGGACCCTACATGTCAAATTTGGCATCTCTAGACCCAGCGGTTTGGGCTGTGCGTCCCTTCGCAACTTCGTATGCGTATATCTCGCTTTCCCGTGAGAATTTTGAAAAATCCTTTCTTAGTACATCCCTAGACGTCTTAAAGAACCTACATGCCAAATTTGGAATCTCTAGACCCAGCGGTTTGGGCTGTGCGTTGATATATAGTTAAGTCAGTCAGGACTTTGAATTTTATATATATAGATGTTACTGTAAAAGCTCGAACCACGGTAAATCTTAAGATTTAAAAGTAAGTCTTAGGATTTACCGACATGAGTTGGTAAATGTAAGTATTTCTGAAAATGGGACGATTTTTTCGGGCTTTTACCGTTCGAATTCAGTTTATGCTAGGTTTTACCACTGTCAGCTGGTAGATGTTGGTTTTAGGAATAAAACAATAAGTAATTCTTAATCATTTATTTGAATTAACTATGAGTCAAAACCCTAGGTAAGTACTTATATTATATAGGTATCAAACGATAGTAATTAAATAACTAATCCTAATCTATTTAAATTATTTTCATTTCGGATATTATTTTATTAATAAATTTAGGAACAGTTGGTACGAGGGCGACACTGAAAGTTTTTAGAACTGGCCACTTGTAAACAATATAATTAAAAAATAAGTTTAAATTTTGAAAATGGAACTCTTTGTCAATGTTAACGAGCATGTTTTTTTTTTCTTTTGTTTTACGTTTTGGCGGCAAATTGAAAATTTCCCGAATCACGTCAGCATGAATTTAACGCGAGTAAATTTTCGTGCCATGATTTTTGATGACTTTCGATGTCATTTAAGTTAACAAGAATGTTATAATAGACTTCGAATGGCCTTTCATGATGAAGCCCCATCCCGTGCCACAATTTACAACTGATATAATGAGTTCAAACGTGGTCGCACTATTCTTACGGATGATCTGCGTGAAGGACGGCTTTCTACGGCGACGACTGAAGTTAACATCAGTGTTGTGCGGCGTATGATAGAGAATGACAAACGAGTGACCTATCAGCAAATTCGGATAAGCTTAGACATCGGGAAAACTGCTTTGCTCAGTGGTTTCTTCGGATGCAACGATACATTGATGTGAAGGGACACTATTTTGAAAAGATATAATAAAACTAATAACTTTTATTTTTGCCCAGTTTTTGATTTTCTAAGAACTTTCAGTTTTTTACCCTCGTAAAACTCATTGTCCTTTACATCTATCACAACTGCAATAATGCTTTTTGGGTCAGTTGGTTTAGCTCTGTCAATATCAGATACTTTCAGTCTTTCAAGCCATTTCGGCTTTCTTTTTTTCGGCTTTTATTTTGAGCCATTTCGGCTTTTATTTTGAGCTGATAAATATTCAAATGTTAAAGTGGGTCAAAGTATAAGACTAAGAATAAATTAATATCCGAAATGAAAATAATTTAAATAGATTAGGATTAGTTATTTAATTACTATCGTTTGATACCTATATAATATAAGTACTTACCTAAGGTTTTGACTCATAGTTAATTCAAATAAATGATTAAGAATTACTTATTGTTTTATTCTTAAAACCAACATCTACCAGCTGACAGTAGTAAAACCTAGCATATACTGAATTCGAATGGTAAAAGCCCGAAAAAATCGACCCATTTTCAGAAATACTTACATTTACCAACTCATGTCGGTAAATCCTAAGACTTACTTTTAAATCTTAAGATTTACCGTGGTTTGAGCTTTTACAGTAACATATACATAAGACAATTTTTTGGGTGTGTTCTGAAAAGTGTGGTGTATGATGTAGGCAACCGATATGAAAGGATTTTTTGAAATTCCCACGGGAAAGGATAAACGCACACGAAGGTGCGCGGGTTTCTCTAGTAAAATATAATATCGTTGAGTTAGTATCCCATAACACAAGTTTCGAACTTACTTTGGGGCTAGCTCAATCTGTATGAATTGTCCCTATATATTTATTTATTTATTTATTTATGTTATACTAGAGAAATCCGCGCAACTTCGTTTGCGTATATCTCGCTTTCCCGTGGGAATTTTGAAAAATACTTTCTTAGTGCTCCACTACGTTATAAAAGGAACCCCTGTGCAAAATTTCATGTTTCTAACCCTTATAGTTTAGGCCCTGCGTTGATAGTTAGTCAGTCAGTCAGTCAGTCAGCTTCTCCTTTTATATATATAGATAGATGTATTTAACACAATGCAAAATTGTTATGAATAAATGAAATGAATTGAAAATGGCGTTCCTGTTGCGATGAAAACAGCGTGAATTACTTTATACACCTTTTTTTACAGCAAATCGTGCTGTAACTATAAAATATAGAGGTGGCGAAAACAGAACACCCGAATTTAATTAATTACTTTATTAAACATTTTAAATCTCGTTTTGCAAATGAAAGAAATGTTTTAAAAGACAAATCGTTGTATAGTTTGCTCGCGAAGTGTTTAATTAATGATCCAAGTGAATTTATTACAATTTGAATAAGAATAAAATTTACAATTTTTTCAAGTATTTTGTCTATCTTTCAATGTCACAGTCTCAAAGTGGATTGAGATTTATTCATGCCCAATGAATTTATACTCTTTTTTTTTGTATGAAACTTTGTACTTGCATAGTACCTAGACCTACAGTATGAATACTACCGATAAATAAAAATTCCCTAAATCCCTTCACGCAACATTTAGAAAACTTGAATCGACGGTTGACGACCTCCGTGGCGGTTACCACGCCAGACCGCCACCCAGGAGGTCCCGGGTTCGATCCCCGTAAGGGTCATGATGAAAAACTAACTTTTTCTGATTGGCTTTGGGTCTTGGATGTTCTATATATATGTATTTGTTATAAAATATAATATCGTTGAGTTAGTATCCCATAACACAAGTTTCGAACTTACTTTGGGGCTAGCTCAATCTGTATGAATTGTCCCTATATATTTATTTTGAATCATATTTTCGGTCCTGCTCATCTCTTTCATTGGTTGTCTGTACAAGAACTTATATTGGTAGACAATAAAATCTAGCATTTTTATTGCTCTAAGTGCGAGTATAGAGCTAAGGTCACGTAACGAACGAGCGAGCGAGAAATTAAGTTTTTTTTTTGATAAAACATAGGGGGGGGGGAGTAGGGGGTGTTAAGATTACTTACCAGGTCCTGGCGACGGGAGCGTGGCAGACGTAAATGTATCTCTGCACAGCCAATGCTAATGTCAACCAGATGCTGGCCGTGTGAAACATAGCTGGTATCACCTGAGACAAAAAAATATATTGTACATATTAATCTTCTATAATATACAAATGAATCGCAATTTTTTTAGAATATTCCTAGAAGTACGAGGATGGTTTGAACGGAGAGAAAAATTTAAAAATTCCCACGGGAAAGCGTGATACACGCAAACGAAGTTACGCGGTTTTGCTAGTTGATAATATACAACACTAAAATACACCATGAACCTTTATAGGCACAGCAATATGGAAAAGAGGCAGACTTCTAATAGTTTATCTTTCAAATAGTTCTTAAAGTATAGTCATATAAAGTGTAATAGGCTTTCGCATGAAGTAAAAAAAATGATAAAGTTGTTATTATAATTTAAAATAAATCATGGTTTAAATTTGACAAAAAGCAATATTAAAATAAATATCGGAAAAAAAGAGAAAAATAATGTTGAAATTCACCCATTTGTGAAATGAAACCATGATATTTATCCGAAGACTGAGTGCTTATTACGATTTTTTGGTCACATTCGAACGTGTTGATGTAAACAAACCGACCAAATAGAGAAGAACTTTCATGCTGTGAATTTATCAGACGCTTGTTACATATCCAAATTAGCCGGGTTGCTCACTTCCAAATGTGAGCAAGCAAGCCACATAATTTTGATATGTATCACGCGTCTTATTAAATTCACAACATGAAGCCGGCTTTTCACTACGGAATATAATATAATATATATTACATCTTGAGATATAATGTTTTATCGCTCGTCATACATTTTGTACGAGAGCGTTAAAACAGTGTGAACAGATATAGCTCAAGATGTAATATACATATATTACATCCCTTAATGTGAACGGCAATCGCGGGATGTAATATATAGCTCAAGATGTAATATATGTATATTACATCCCATAGTGAAAAGCCGGCTGAGTTCTCTATTTGGTCAAAAGAACTAAACCTTTTGAGTTAGTGTAGGGATAGGGGAAAATAATATTAGTAGAACAAAGTGTTTCACCTTAACAGACACTAAGAGAAGTCAATGAACATTATTCTTAGACACAACCATTTTAAAAATTAATGATTAAAATTACTTGTTAGCCCATAAGATAGATCGTAATAACGAAAAGTGTGCCGTGGCGCTTCTAAAAAAGAATCCATATATAAGTTTGGAAATATTCATTCTTATACGTAAAAAAGAAGTCAGAACCTCACAAGTTACATTATACAGGTAGCTGATTCAGGACGAGTCACAAACTAGAGTTGGCAGTTGTGAAAACACATTTAACTCGACACCCCTTTGAGGCAACTGCTATTCGGAATGAAATTGTTAACTTTGCAATTCCGCCTTTACACTGACTTTGAGATGTCTCCTAGGGAACATTGCTACACTTGAATTCTTCCTTAGGTTTCTAAAATTTGAGATCTATGGTGCTGTTTTTAGGGTTCCGTAGCCAAATGGCAAAAAACGGAACCCTTATAGATTCGTCATGTCTGTCTGTCTGTACGTCCGTATGTCACAGCCACTTTTTTCCGAAACTATAAGAACTATACTGTTGAAACTTGGTAAGTAGACGTATTCTGTGAACCGCATGAAGATTTTCACACAAAAATAGAAAAAAAAAACAATAAATGTTGGGGGTTCCCCATACTTAGAACTGAAACTTAAAAAAACTTTTTTCATCATGGTTTGATTCGAAGACCTATCCATAGGGATAGGTCTTCGAAAATGATATTGAGGTTTCTAAAATATATTTTTTCTAAACTGAATAGTTTGCGCGAGAGACACTTCCAAAGTGAAAAAATTAGTGCTCCCTGTAACTTCTAAAATAAGAGAATGATAAAACAAAAAAATAAAAAAATTATAAATAAATATTCTTGGACGAACCACACAACGCCATCTAGTCCCAACCTAAGCAACTAAGCTTGTACTATGGGTACTAGATTGCTGATAAATATACTTAAATACTTTTTTTTGTAAATAAATACTTATTATACATAAAAAACACCCAGACCAAGGCAAACACACAAATGTTTGCCTTGCGTAGGATTCGAACCCGCGGCCCTTGGGATAAAGTGACCATTGCTAGCCACTCGACCACCAGACCTGTCAAAAACTTAAGCCATCATAGGTTAGCCTAGGGCCTAGAGCGATGACAAATCAAGTGCTTTACTACAACTGATTTTATTTCAATAAACCCAGACAAGCTCGATCTGTATTTAAAAATCCCTGGCCGAAGAGCAGTATCAATTGTCAAATACACATTTGGAAATCAACCAAAAAAAAATAAAACTTATAATATGAATTTGAAATTTACAATTCATCAACAGTATAATCTCTTCAACAGACATGGTCGGCCATTCATGACTTAACTTTTGCAATAAAACTCCCATTAAAATACAATTTGAATCACGATGGATGTTATAAGTTGCGTGTTGAGAATGTCTGCTCTTCCTAAGGCTGGGTGGGTTTACTGAAATTAACAGCCAGGTCCAAAAACGTAGGTAAAATTTAAAACGATTTGATCGAGTTGTCTATACAACATGAAATACTTTGGTAATCTATTCTAGTCTAGTCCATCATAATAATATTATAAAGGTTTGTGTGTATATTTGTTACTTCTTCGCGGTCAAAAGGCTGGACCAATTTTAATCATATTTGGTATGTAGGTAGCTAATACATTGGATTAACACATAGGGTACTTTTTATCCCGAAAAGTACGCGATTCCCGTAGGATTTAGTCTAAAAAATCTGATATAAATGGCGCTGCTGTGAATAAATAAATGGGTTTCATCATTTGTCATAACTTTAAAATATTTTTCTGAAACTTACGCTTTTACGTCGGAAAGTAAACGTCGATTAACTTCACCAGTTTAGTAGTGTGTTTAGATATTTAAAGAAAATTTTCAGCTAGTTATTATAATATGATTTTTGATCTTTGTATAATATTCAATAGGACTGAAACTGAACAATGCTAAAAAATATTTTCCCCACATAAAAATAGCTTATCAGGCTTTCTTTGAACAGCGTTGAAAATAAAACCCACATGTGCGGATATTAAAATTTCTCTTAACTAGCTTTTACCCGCGATTCTGCCTGAATTATTATTTAGTGAGGCGTGATATCTATATTTTTTACTAATACTAGCGAAACCCGACCAACTTCGTTTGCGTATCAAAAATTCCCGTGGGAATTTCGGAAAATCCATTCTTATCTATCGGTTGCTTTATTTTATTTTATTGTAGATTTAAGACTTGTTCATTCCACACCATTGTGTATAACATTCCGCGTATTCTTCTTATAAATTTTAATGTACTTATACCTACATTGTAACTAATGAGTGGAAAAAAAAGAAAAAAAAAAAGGAAAAAAAAGTACAAAATGACAAAAAAGGCCGTAACCGGTTTTCTTTCGCCATTTCTTTTTACCGGTTGCCATTTTGCTTGTGTCCGAAATGGTGGTAGTATATAACGTAGTTTATTTTTTTATTTAAACAAGTTGTAAATGACAAGAAAAAGTGCCTGTGAAGGTCTAATTTCTGAAATAAACGATTTCATTTCATTATATGTGATACAAAAACACAACCTCTAAATTTCAGTTTTCTACAATCAGCAGTTTAGACTATGCGATGATCCGTCAATCAGTCATTCAGGTTTACTATCATACTTGAAGTTTTAATTAATCCTTTTCCTGCCCCCCCCCCCCCCCATTCTCGTAACAAAAAAAGATTCAAACTTACGCGCTGACCCGTTCGTTCAATAATTCGATATAGTAACTGTTTTCGTTACAAGAATAGACCGGAATGATACTGAAAAAACCTTTCATCTACAATGTATATATATGCTTGTTTACCACCTTTGTGGTAAAACAATAATAGTAAACACAGCATTTTGGTTTACAACGAATAGATTGGACGTACTGGGCAAATATTCTGAACAATAGGCCTACAGTACAATGAGAATGCGGTGAGCTTTGATGGTCCGATGATAGCACTAAAATACTGAATTTTACTGCTCAATAAAAGCCTTTTTCCCATTTATTCTGGGACTTTTAAAGTCCCATGTTGTTTGGGACTATGATAAAAGCAATAGTATTTTGTTAGACTTTGTAAAGGTGCTCAAAACACAGTGTGGAGAGCCTTGTGGTAGCAGAATATAAAATGTATTAAAACGTTAACTAAAATTCAACGACCCGCGAAATTCAGATTTTTTACGGTTTTCACAAATTGCAGTTCAAACTTTCATTGCATATTCTAATACTTACGATTCTTACTATAAAGGCTTTGAAAAAAAAAACGTTGAAATGTTTATGGTAATCGATACATCTTCGATGACCTATTCGACGAGTCTCAATTTTTGATAAGGCGATTTTCAAATTCATCCGCTACAAATGCGACTTTCGAATGAATGTGATTCCCGACTATAAACACAATATATCTATTGAATAATCAATTAATCACCATAAAAAAGTAAAGTATAAAAAAATATACGTAGAAAAAAAAAAGAAAAAAAAAGTACAAAATGACAAAAAAGGCCGTAACTGGTTTTCTTCCGCCATTTATTTTTACCGGTTGCCATTTTGCTTGTGTCCGAAATGGTGGTAGTATATAACGTAGTTTATTTTCTTTATTTAAACAAGTTGTAAATGACAAGAAAAATTGCCTGTGAAGGTCTAATTTCTGAAATAAACGATTTCATTTCATTTCATTTACGCAAAGTTTTAAAGTTTATTTTACCGGTTTCTTATTAAAGACAATTATTACTATTAGAATTAAAAAAAATATTTAAGGATTCAAAAACTTACCTCATTCATATAATTCCAAGCTTGACAAGCCCTCACAGGGCTCAAAGGTTTGTAATGGTTGCCAAATGTGTACATATAAAAAAGCCATGGTGCGGGGAACAGCATCGTAAACATGTCACAGAGGGCCATTGCCATCAATACCACGTTGGTGGGTGTCCTCATGTGACGACGGGAGAGCACCACTACTATTAATGTATTGGCTACTGTCGTTGTTGCTAGTAGAAACGGTGCGATGTATCTGCAACAAAATGTCATTGTAAAAATCAAATGAAAGGTTTTTTTTTAATAAAATTTTTACTGGACTAAACTGTCCCTAACTAGATCTGAAACGAGACGCCAACAAGACCAGACTGACCGACCGATTTAAAAAAAAAGTATGTATTTTTAAAATATTTTAGTTTTTTTTATTAAAGTTTATTATTTCATTAAAATATACTTAAATTGGTGGGCAAACTTTTCAAAAATGCCAAATTCACGGGCTGCGCGTATTTTCGAAATGGTAATATCAGGCAAGGTACCTAGTTTATTTTGTACCAATATAATTATTACAAAATAAACCAGGTTTACAGAAAGTGCCTGCGAAGGCACTTAGTCTAGTCTTTGAATTTTATTTAAATTTATTTGAATAGTCTTCAATTTTCAAAGTGAGTGCAATAAATTATTATTACATTTATAATATTTAATATTAAATATATCTTAAATCATTCTCATTACGACCCCCTAAAGCTCTCATCCCCCGTAGTTACCAAAAAATTGGACGACCCATTAAACCAACCCCATTAAATTATTTTTTAAGCCATCCGTCATTCCCGTCAGAAACACACTGTGGAGTGAGCTCGAGATTTTTACGATTACAATAGAATATATTTGGGTTCCGTATGTTAAAAATCAAATAATAATGCGTTGAGCGAAGTAACTGTCAGCCTGTGGTTTCACGCAAGCGTTTGACGAAGTACTTAATTAAATAACTATATAGGGACAGATCACACAGATTGAGCTAGTCCCAAAGTAAGTTCGAGACTTTACGAAATTACTTTGTTTACTTTAGTTTAGTTCTTTACGAATAGAGTCGACTGAAAGATCTCGATTCAAAACGCCTACTTAGAAAGACACATACTCTTATAATGCTTCCTTGCTTAAACGATCATATGTAACCTATATAGTCATGTGTTAAAAGGAAGTTCATTAATAAATTAGGCTTATATATATATAGAAAAACATCCAAGAACCAGGCCCATCAGAAAAAGTTTTTCATCATGAAGCGACCGGGATTCCAACCTCCTGGGTGGCAGGTCGGCATGGTAACCATTACGCCATGGTCGTCATTTATTATATTGTACAGAACCCTCAGTGCAGGTTGGACTCGCATTTAAATGGATTTTTTATGAAATGAACGTTACGTTTTGTTCGTTTCATTAAAATGTAATTTAGTGACCTAAATCTAGATTTTATTAGATATTAACTTTGCCTTTGGTTTGACTCGTCTGAAATTAAAAAACCATTGTAGCAGCCAAGATTGTCATACTTGTATTTCTTAACAGTCTATATTATTTATATTTGTCTTTTTAATTTTAAATAATAATCTATATTTATAAAAATGAAACCCGTTTTCCGTTGTCACGACATAACATGAAAACGGCTTGACCGATTTGGCTGATTTTTTTTTGGTAGTTTTCTAATACTCTGTACAAGGTTCTTACGAAAAAAAATATTAAGAAAATCTCTCAGAAAGATTGAAAAAAAAACGAAACAGTACCCGGGCGAAGCCGGGCCGGGCAGCTAGTAATAAATAAATTTATTTATTTGTTCCACAAACATAAACAGTTTAGTTATATAAATCATAATATAAACATTTAGCCAATATTTAAGCAACTTCTTAAAAACGAAAATATATGTAAAGTACAGAGTATTTGCTTCTGCACATTAGTGACTCTTGTTCCCTACAATATTGTTCATAATATTGTTGATGGTGAGCCCAGTAATGGAGGCTGGTAGGCCGACTTTCACGTCAACTCGAAAATACACGAGAACGGTTGCTGCCTTGCGGGCGGTCTGCTCCTATCTTTAACACCGATTTAGCTTAATTTTATGTTGAGACATATTAATGGCACTATTTATTGACATTCCGGGGACCTACGCAATGTTGTATGTATATACCTAGTTTAAAATTTTATGTTAAAAAGATAAGAACGATATATTTTTAAATGACAAAAAAGGCCGTAACTGGTTTTCTTTCGCCATTTCTTTTTACCAGTGGTCATTTTGCTTTTGTTTCCGAAACGGTAGTAGTTAATAGAGTAGATTAATTTATACAAATCATTTATTACTGTATACTCTGACAAGAGAACGTGTTTGTGAAAACCTATTCTCTGAATAAAAGTTTTTTTTTGCAGCTGTGGTAGGTTTGATTTGACCCTGTGTTACAGATACAGTGCTCGTCCCCTGTTTTTGGAGTTTTTGTTATAAGGCTTTCTTTTTAGCTATGTAGAGAAGAATAAAAATTTAAAACATTTAAATGTTAGTCTAGTAGTTTTTAGTTTACTTTATCATTTTATTACATCGAGTTATATGTTATATCTATATGCCGATGTTTTATTATACTATTTCATTCCACTAAATAAATATACATTAACAAAATGTACATTCCGTGCTTTAGAGGGCACGTTGTCGTCGCTTTCGGCTGTTGTCGATTGATGACAGTTGTTAAGCCAAGTCGGTGGTCTTCAGGCTTGAAACCACTGGTCTCCGCCAATCTGCATTGGAGCAGCGTGGCAGAGTACGCTCTAATCCCCTTCGATTGAAGGTAAACCCATATCTCTGCAGTAGTGGTTTTTAGAGAGGTAGGTCACAGCGGATAATCAGCTACAATCGGAGCAGCCCGTCTGGGATAGGACCTCCACCTTAAAGAAGATCGTAGCCAAATACCATAGGTCTCGGCTATGTTGTGTTCCTACGGTGAGTAAGGTCTCCAGAGCTCCACTTGGGTTGGGAGGGTTGGCAACACGTGAGTGATACTCCCGGTCTTGCAAGCGTCTATACTCCATAGGCTACGGTGATGTTTACAAGCAGGCGGGCCGTATGGTTGTCTGCCAACTTTGTGGCATAAAAAAAAGTGGGATGATTGATATGATGATGAAATTAAGTATACATTAGGTACTCACCCATACATAGGTTCGGCATAGTTGATTGGAAATTCACAGGTGACATTCAAATAAACATGGGAATGATTCGAGCTGCAATAATCGTCTGTAGTGAAATTAGAATAGGCTGGTATAAAGGTCTGGTTGTAGTCTGTATAATTGATTTTAGGCTCCTCTATATTTCTGCTGCGATTATATTCGCCGTAATAATCGGCCCAGTCGGTATCTTGTGCCATTTTTGACTACCTCGTTGTTTTCATTGTATGAATTTTTCTCTGGTTTTCAAATCTGTGGACAAAGAAAAAATATGTTAAAAAAATATGATAAAATTCGTTGGTGGAAATTGTTAGAAAAATATCGTTTATTGCACACGTATCGGAACGGAGACGGATCGTAATCGTAATTAAGTAACCGTTTCAACTCCGATTTCAAACATTCTTTCACCGTTACGTTGGAAGTTACGTTACCCCAGGGTAACATAGGCTATATGATATTTCTGAAATTGATTTTTAGAAAGAAAAATTTCACTCCTCCCCCCACAAATTCGAACCCACGACTCCTCGATATCCGGCCGAGTGCTCTAACCACTGAGCTACCGGGAAGGTTAGTAATGGTGGTGAAATTTCTCATTCCTTTTTAAACTGCGTAAGTCGCAGAGCACGCCATCTACCTGAAAGTTTTACAACCAAGCAGGTTTAGTAGCCCATCGTTACAGATTGAGATTCTACTAGTATTTCTTTCAAAAAATCAATTTCAGAAATATGAATGGCTAGTTGCCTAACAACTATAAATAAAAATCATAAATTATATGATATTTTCTAAAAATTAGGGATTATTAGCGAAACCCGTGCGAAGTCGTCAGTCGTCAGTCCTCTTGTACCTGCAGTATATGCTTGTACCAAAAACGACGATTTGCTGCGTCTGGATTCCAATTAGCGTTGTATTTAATTTCAAATAATTTTACATTTCCAGAATATTTCATTTGTTGCCGCTTTGACAACTCGACCGGAATGGTGTGTTTTAATGATAATTTATGTTTTACATTAAAGTGTACAGTAGTTTTATACGTAATTTTCGTATTTAATTTATTTTGGTAGTCTTTAGGTAGATAGAATTGTTTTTTTTTAGGGATCACACAGATTTAGCTAGCCCTAAAGTAACATTGGCTGGCGCGTTGCGTCAGCGTTGCGTCGACGCAGCGCTGTCGCTGCGTCGTTTTACATACTAATAATCATAGTGTTCACACGGACCTGCACCTCCCGAGACGAAGCGAGCGGGGGTGACGACGGAGCGGCAGCGCTCAGTTGCTTGTGCGTTGAGAGCTGGGGAGGACGTCAAATATTTTTAAACAAAATGCTCGCCGCAACTGTGCGACGCGCCGCTGCGACGACGGAACGTTACGAGCGCGTCGTATTTGTTCTTGACGCTGCGGTGACAGCGCCCGTGTGGCCGGCTATGCGTCAAAATATTTGCGTTGCGTCGACGCAACGCGCTGCCGTGTGGACGGGCTGTTAGTTCGAAACTTGTGTTACTGGATACTAACTCAACACTATAATTTTATAACAAATAAATATATAGATAAACATCCAAGACCCAAAGCCAATCAGAAAGGTCGACATGATCGAATGTGACCAAAAAACTCGTACTAAGCACTCGTAGACATAACCGAGATACGCCATTGGCAGAGCGGAGCGAGAAAATTTGGTCGCGTTTGTCATGTTAGCCCGGCAGGTAAAGTGTTACAAAGGACTCTATGAACGTGGCCGAAATTGGAACTACAACTCCTGTTCATATTGTATGTCACTTTTAGACAGTTCGCCTTTGACAAAATGTATGAAAATATGCCACAGTAACGCCCTCCTACAAACGTCACTCACGTTCATAAACATCCTTGTACATCTGTATGGCTAAAACTATTTAACTATATACCTACTATTAGACTATACTACTAGACTATGTAGGTACATAAAGGACTTAAATTAAAAATTAATTGAACTTATAACCCTTTCCAGTGGGACAATTCACGTAACACTGGGACAATTCTGTGCACACTTTTAAAATAAAATATAAAAATATCTATTAAATTTACAAAAAGCTGAATAGAGCAAAAGTAAACGTATATAAATAAACGGTTAATAATTATTAATATTACATAATATACTAATAATATTTATTTTATTGTATGTGTATTATTTAATAATGTGTTTGTTATCTATATATTAATAATATATTATATCTTAGGAGCTTCCGGTTGGCAACACCAACCAGTAATACGTAGTTTCTATTGCTCCCGGTTTTTATTGATAAATCAGTGATAATACTTACAACTTTCTCAAATTATTGTTGTTATCGCGTAGAAATAGTGACGAACTACATAAATTAACCGAATATTCAACAAATAAGTGCAATTAAAAGTGAATCTGAAGATCAAAATAAACACCAATACAATTTTTTGAGGTTATCACAACGGTTTATTACTCATAAATCATTCGCTCCAGCCATATGTCATTCACTCATTACCAAAGACAATAAGCATTTGACATTTACGGTGGTTGACAGACAAGAAGTGATACCAACCAAACAGCCTAAACTGTCTTACGTCAAACTGTTGTTACGTTCCATTACACTCAGCAACACAAACATGGAGACTGCACAACTCATCCAAGATTGCTTTGAAAAAATGAAAATAGAAATGGCTAACCAAACAAAAGAAATAATATCAAAGATGGATGAAAAACTACTACCGTTGATAACTGAAATAAAGGAATTAAAGGAAGAAAACAACAATCTAAGAGAAAAAATCGCAAGTGCAGAAAAACATAAAAGGAAAAATAATCTCATTATTCACGGTATAGGCGAAAACGAGAAATCACCAACAGAGCTTATGGAATTTACCGTAAGAAAAATAAAAAATGATTTAAATATCTCATTTGAAAATAGGGACATAGACAAGATACATAGAATTGGAAGAAAAGATACAAAACAGAAGAAAGACAGACCTATTCTAATATCACTCGTTAACGGTTGGAAGAGAAATGAAATAATTTCAAATAGAAAGAAATTCAAGGATGTATTTATCTCTGAAGACTACCCCAAGGATATTTTGTTAAAAAGGAAGGAACTACAAACAAAACTTTTGCAGGAAAGAAAGAAAGGAAACTATGCTATTATAAAATATGACAAGCTTATAGTTACACAAAGAGACACGACTTTAAGTAAAGAGAAACGCAAAAGAAACGAGTCTAGCTCCCCAACTAACATGAGCCAACCGAAAAAGATAAACGCAGCACCGAACACCAGCCGTGTTAATGCATTTGATTTGATGCGAGGTAGATGCAACTCCCTATCATCTATCACCTCGTCTTCAGAACGTAGCACATAGGATAACGTCATCAGCCGCCGGAACGCACACAAAAATATAAAAGAAAACGACCAAATCAATAAAACCGAAAATCCATTTCCCAAGCCGACTGGTCCTCGTGGGAAATTAGACTACTACCCTCCTTCCAAAAATAATAAGAATAGTAATGTCAAAATACCGAGAAAGGTCTATAAAGAAAACAATACCCTAAAAATTTGTACGTACAATGTAAGGTCTTTATCGTCAACTGGAAAATATTTAGAACTGAAACATGCATTAGAAAACATAAAATATGACATTTTGGGAATATCAGAAGTAAGGAGAATGGGATGTCATATTGAAGAGTACAAGGATTGCATCTTTTGCTACATTGGAGAAACAAAGGGATTATATGGAGTCGGATTCCTAATAAAAAAGTCACTGAAAAGCAACATAACCAACTTCGTTGGTATTTCAGAAAGAGTGGCATTGCTTCAGTTAAAATTCGATAACCAGCACCTCTCAATTATACAAGTGTATGCACCTACAGACAGCTCAAACGAAGTAGAAATTTCAAAATTCTACACCGATCTTAGAAAGGCACACAAGATAGCTGACAAAAATATCCTTGTGATTGGCGACTTCAACGCAAAAATAGGACAGCCAAAACCTGAGGAGTATCCCATAATGGGTAAATACGGTTACGGAACAAGAAATGACAGAGGTACGCGATTAATAGAATACGCTCTAGAACAAAGATTGTCTATAATGAACACGTTCTTTAACAAGAAAAAAAAGAGAAAATGGACTTGGGTATCCCCAGATCACAGATACAGAAACGAAATCGACTACGTATTGACAAACACTCCAACACAAATAACTAACTTTGAAGTATTAAACAACATACATTTTCCATCTGATCACAGATTTCTACGATCCACAGTCAAACTATGTCTTTCGAAAAAGAGCAGAAAAAATTTCAAATCAGTTCCGAAAACTCTGGTAGCAGACGATTATACGAACGCGATCACAAATAACCTCAAGATTTATAATCTAGATAAGATAGATGAAGAGACAGGTACGACAGAGGTTACAATTACACAAGATTATTATGACAGTTTGGAACAGTTACTAACTCCGAAATGTACGACACAAAACATAACAAAGAAGGAAAAATGCGAAATACTCAGTGAATCGACAAAATTACTAATCCAAAGACGAACTAAACTTATACGAACAAAAAACAAAACTACAGAAGCAAAAAAAGAACTGGCGCAATTGTTCAAACAAACTAACAAACAAATAAACAAAGACTACAAAAAACATAGACAAGACGTCATTACACACAACCTAACAAAGTTCAGAAGTACCAAACGAGCATTCAAAGAACTAAACTTACACAAAAATTGGATACAAAAATTAGAAAGCAAGTCAAAGGAATCAAAATCCAGAAAAGATATAATAGACCAAGCAACTGATTTCTACAGAGAATTATATAAAGCAAACAACCACGGGAATGTCATAGATGACACTACAAACTACACTCCTAACACCGAGAACATCGACCCAATAAGCGAAGATGAAGTATATAAACACATAAAACAGTTAAAAACTGCTAAAAGTCCCGGTTCAGACGGGATTAGCAACGAAATGCTTAAATTTGCTGCACCTATTCTAATAAAATATTTCACGAAACTATTTAATCTGATCCTAGACACAGAAACCGTACCAAGGCAGTGGTGTGCATCTGACATTATTCTACTATATAAGAAGGGAAATCCTCTTGATATAGGAAATTACAGACCCATAAGCCTCCTGGCGAGTCTATATAAACTTTTTGCATCAATTATCCTAAAAAGAATAACACCAGATATCGACGATGCGCAACCAATCGAACAGGCTGGATTCAGAGCGGGTTTCAGTACGACAGATCATTTACACTCATTGGAACAAGTCATGGAAAAGTATCAAGAGTTCAAGAGACCTTTATATATTGCGTTTATAGACTACACCAAAGCATTTGACAGTATAAGCCACAATTCTATTTGGAACGCACTAACATCATTTAATGTTAACATAAAGTACATAAACGTCTTAAAATATATCTATAGTAACGCTACAAGCAGAGTTAAGCTAGAAGCCAGGGGAGACATAATAAACATAGAGAGAGGAGCGAGACAAGGTGACCCTTTGTCACCCAAACTATTTATTGCTGTCCTAGAAAACATTTTTCAAAAACTAGATTGGAAAAACAAAGGATTAAAAATAGCGGGCAGTTGCTTGAGTCACTTGAGATTCGCAGACGATATAGTTATACTGTCAGAAACATCTAAAGAACTGGAAGCAATGATACACTCACTTAATCGAGAGAGCACGAGAGTAGGACTTGAAATGAATGCCGCCAAAACAAAAATAATTACAAATGGTCAGGAGTCCCCTATTATTATAAACGGTAAATTTATAGAATATGTAAAAAATTACATCTATCTTGGTAAACAGGTATCATTCAGTACATCTAGTAATGAAGAAGAAGTAGAGAGGCGATGTAAAATAACTTGGAACAAATTCTGGTCCCTAAAGGAAATACTCAAAGGACAGTACACATTAAGCATGAAACGAACTGTAATTGAAACCTGCCTTTTACCTTGCTTACTATACGGGTGTCAAACATGGACCTATACACACAGAATAAAACAAAAAATAAGAACCACACAGAGGGCTATGGAGAGAAGTATATTAAAAATAAGAAAAATACATAAAATAAAATCCGAAATTATCAGGAAAAGAACAAAATTAACTGATGCTTTGACTCAGGCCTTGAGACTTAAATGGCGATGGACAGGACATATTGCGAGGTTCAGTGACGAAAGGTGGACTATAAAAACAACACGTTGGAAAGGACCACTGGGGAAAAGAAATGTCGGAAGACCAGCTACACGGTGGGCTGATGACATAGTGGCACAAGTAGGGCACGACTGGTTGGCCGTAGCCAATAATAGAGAATCCTGGAGACAGAAGGAGGAGGCCTTTACCCAAACCGGGATCCACATTACATCATACAACTAACATTAAACTAACACTAGACAATAAGTTACGTATACTAACTGCGACTAACATTCAAACTGTATAATATTTATTTTTTTAAATGTGGAAATAAAAGGCTTTATTATTATTATATCTTAGGAGCTATTGTTTGCTCGATGTCGGGCACCTCTGAATAATACAACACGGTTTCCACAGAAAACCAGCGTCGTGGTACTCGTGCCACGACATATGCTGAGTGGAGGGAGACCAATTTGGGACACAATTAGCTATAAGTAATTTTAAGTTATTGTTGTTTAGTGTTAAGTGTTCCAAATAAATATTTTTTCTTTCTTTCTTTCTTTAACAAGAACCGATTCTAGTTCGATTCCACGACACTCGCTGTCCCGTTTAATTCCTATTTTTAGGGTATAGAACCGGGAAATCCCGGTACCGAAAATCCTGGGAATTCCCGGTTCTTTTATAGCTGTAAAAGAACCGGGAATTGAAATACAAGAACCGGGATTTTCGGTACTTTCGGGATTTTTTTATTTATTCAATTATATGGCAATTGGCAACACTGACGCTAGTGATGCTACGTGCGATCGAATATATTTTGATGGTCAACAAACGATCGAGTATGTTTTCAAGAAAAAGTAAAAAAAACATCTAAACTATGCCTTTTTTGCAATTTTGCCAAAGAAAATGTTGTCTTTAAAACCTATGTTTACAATGGTGAACGTGAATGTTCGGAGCCAGACAAAGATCCGATGGCACTTGGAGGATCCTCAAAAACCTAGAGGTAGAAGATCTGTTGGCCGACCACAACATTATGGGAGAGGCCAAAGGCCACAGACTCCGATGGCTGGGCCACCTGGAGAGAATGGAGGAAGATCGTGGGGCTAAGAAGGCGTATGTGGGAAAACCCATTGGCCGTAGACCAGTAGGTCGCCCCAGATACAGCTGGAGCGACGCCGTGGAATCCGATCTCCGCGAACTTCAAGCTGGAGACTGGCGAAGCATGGGTCAAGATCGGAAGAAATGGCGTTCTCTTGTGTCGGAGGCCAAGACTCACTTTGGGTCGCTGAGCCATTGGAGTAGTAGTAGTAGTATGTTTACAATGGTTCTGAAACGGTTTTTATGCTTCGAATCAAGATCACGAAGTCTCAATTTTCCCAAGAATTGTCTCCTGTTAAGATGCAAAAAAATTGCTCTTCAGTCTCAATGTTTGTGGAGGAAGCATGTTCTATGCGTTCTTTTTGGGATTTTGGACTGGTGATTGCGCAGGCCAGCCTAAGACCGAAATGTCGTGCGTGCTCCTGAAGTCAGCTGGTCACCACTCGCGCTGTCTGCGTACGGACATTAACACCACAACCCTTCAGTTGCGAGCGAGCGACAGAAGCAGTGGTGTCCAATTGACAATTTTTATTTAACACAAACAACTGGTGCTCTGACGAGAGCATTTGAAGAAACAGCATTGCCGTAACATTTGGCTGTTTTTTCGCATCAGTTAGCAAAAATCGGTCTTCGTGCGTATGGTCCTTGCGCTTCTGGCCATGGCATTCTTTCACTTACTTCCCCAGTAGCATGATAACGTTACTTTAACCTTGATTGCCGCCTTGCGACAAGAGCAACTTTTTAGCATCATACCAGGACTTGGGTAATGTCGCCCAAAAAGATTTTATTTATGACATGAAAAATCGATGCAACCATTGTATGAATCATGGGATATTTTATTGATAACTGATTTTTCGCATAACTGGAAAAAACTGCATAAGTAATTTTTTTATTTTTCTTTGTAACGACCGTATTAAACAAATACGGTCGTTACATGTATCATTATTTCACTTTAAAAAAAATATTTACGCAATAAATATAATATTATTTTACTTTTACATGTACCTACCTAGTCCAATAAATGAGCTTTCTAAAAATAAGTATGTCTAACAAAAAATGTGTAAATTGAGCAAAATCAAAACATCCCTAGGCGGTGTTGATGTATTGAAAAAAAATCCCGACGGTACCGAAATTCCCGGGAAATCCCGGTTCCAGCATAGTCCGGTACCGAAAATCCCGGTTCCTTGAGATGGTACCGGTTCTCTATACCCTACCTATTTTGTATGAGTGAGACAGCGAGTGTCGTCGAATCGAACTAGAATCGGTTCTTGTTACGTGAATTGCCCCACTGGTATGGCTAAAACTATTTAACTTACAGTCTATTGAAGTTTGCCAATTGGCAAATCCTTTGCGCATTTCTTGTGACGTAACGGCGATAAATTAATTAGCATTCAAAAACCGATAACATCGGCTAATTATATCGATTTTAATTAATATCGTTACGTTATTAAAACACGGTTAATTTTAGTTCGGTTTGAGTTTAAAACATAATTACTGGATGAAATGCGTCGGAAATTTAATTAAATCTGCAGTAAGTAGTCCATTTCATAATGAACTTGATGAGGTGGTGGTGCATTGGTACAGATTCTACTTTGGGCTCTAGAAGTCGAGGGTTCGATTACTGGTCAGAGCAAACATTTATCTGATGGGATTTGTGTTTGTTCTCGAGTCTGAATGTTTTCTAAATATCATAAGTATAATAATATGTCAATACAATAAAAAAATTACATATCATTAAGTAATGATGAAAACGTCACATACAATTTATTACTGACAAATTGAATCATCCTGTATGCATTGTAATGTGTTGTAACATAAAAAAATAAATGACTGTTTTTTTTTTTGGACGATGTTGTGCAAGCTAGTGAAGCGCTAACGGGATACGCCAGCAACATAGGTTTTACGCGGGCGAGGTGTCAACCCGCCGCACAACCCCCGAAATGCTGGAGGACCACACCCGTCGTTGGTCAGCGAGTCCATCGGACTTAGCCGGTTAGTGTGGCTAGGCTGTACTACCGACCATTCCCCTATCCGCCACCTTGGGGACGCTCCCCTACGCTGTGAGGGCCAGCGCGGGGGATAAATAAATTACTGTTAGGAACGAGACGTTGGAACGAGACGTTGGAACGAGACGTTGGAACGAGACGTTGGAACGAGACGTTGGAACGAGACGTTGGAACGAGACGTTGGAACGAGACGTTGGAACGAGCCAGTGATGGCAACACGAAGTCTATAAGACGCAGTACCGACGAGGACGAGATCAGCTAGGTTACTCTGCATAGCAATCGCGATTTGAATTTCAATTTTGCATAATTTCAAATGCAAAATTAACAGCAAATCCTGATTCGTACCATTGAAATTTTATACTTTACTAACTATTTGGTTAGCATACAATCCGATTTCATTTAGTTTAGTATTTAGTTAGCGCTAGTTTAGCTGTAATGAGTACCTAAAATTAACAATCCAAATGGCGATCGTGCGAAATTATCTTCAAGAGTAAGGGGGCAGGTTACTTTTTCATTTTACGTCAATCTTTACTGTTTTTCTAAATTAATTTGGTTCTGTAAAATAGTATTTCGGTCAATAAAGTTTGTTTTTTAAACTAAACCGATTCTGATTTCTAACATTACAATAATAAAGGTATCCGTTATCTGATACCCATACACACAAGTAGGTTAAGCCATGGACCTAGAAAAAAAGGCGGACACCATCACTGAAACTAAAAAATGAAGCACCCATAGTAAGCCACCTCGCGTATACGTACGAACCGGCCGGCTTACTATGTTGTGAATGTGTGCGTGCCGGCCAGCCATTTCACACTCACATAGTTACGCCGCCGCCATTAGGGTGCTTCAATTCTTTCTTAGCAAGATTCCGTCCGCCTTTTTTCTTAATCTATGGATTAAGCCTAGATTAATTAAGCTAGTTTACTTTGGAACCATGTTGTGTAGATTGTGTGTGAAGTAGATATAATAAAAATCAGTTTCCTTTCACAAACCATCAATACTATCACAATTTACCATAATCAACTCTCAAACAAGAAAGGAACTGATTGACGCATTTACTTTCCCTCTGTTTTCTTGACAAAGATAGAAAATTATCTATTGTTTCAAAGATCCTTTATATTAAATCTGATATTCTATCCCTTTCTGCCTTGATTGGTATGTAAATCAAATAACTTTTCTACCAGACGTTCTAATAAACTACTAGCTTTTTTGCCCGCGACTTCGTCCGCGTGAAGTTCCGGACCCGTTCCCGTGGGAACCACATTGAATTTCGCCTATGTCACTCCCTGATAATGTAGCTTTCTACTGGTAAAACAATTTTTGAAATCGGTCCAGTAGTTTCGGAGCCTATTCAATGCAAACACACAAACAAACAATCAAATATTTAATCTTTATAATATTAGTATAGATATAGATGGCTCAGTTGTTAGCATCCTTCAGTGTCAAAGGACGAGGGTTCGTTATCCATAAGGGACATACTTGGACTTGATATGACAAAAAAAGTTGCCAACATTTTGGATCAACAACGGCGACTTCAGATTGACAATAAGCAATGACGCTTATTGACGTCCCGGGGAAGAAACTATAGCCATCTTGGAACTTGGAACTCACAAAGATTTAATTAGAAAGAGAATTTGTTGGAGTAGAAACTTAGGAAGTATTGAAAGGAGTTACAATATGTGTGTGTTTAGCACTTAGCAAATTATTATCATAATTACTTTAAAATTTTAATTTAAAATAAGATGTTAAACAAAATTATAACGACGCCCGATTTAATGTTACGGAATTAAAACCTTTATATTGGCAAAGTTGCCCATAAAATGTGCGTCATTAATTACACTTATGAATATTCATAGACAACCTCCCGGAAAGCATGAAGTATATTTTAATAACAGAACTTCTCGACATAATATAAAATAGACTGCTATATAATATACGTAGATAAATGGTTTTGGAATTTATGTAAAGGTAAGTACGCAATAGGCTTAATTTCTGCAGAGCATCGTATCAAACCGCATGGTGCATTTATCATCATATCAATCCATAATCTTTCCACTCCAGGAATACGGGTCTCTCTTCAATCGAAAGGAATTAGAGCGTACTCTGCCACGCAGAATCAATGCGGATTGACAGAAGCCAATGTTTCAAAGCACCACTCCTACTTAGATAGATAGACAGAATACGCATTTGCAATACATAGACTATTGCTAGCCTGGTGGTCGAGTGGCTAGCAATGGTCACTTTATCCCAAGGGCCGCGAGTTCCAATCCTGCGCAAGGCAAACATTTGTGTGCATGAACATGTCTGTTTGCTTTGGTCTGGGTGTTTTCTATGTATAATAAGTATTTATTTACAAAAAAAAAGTATTTAAGTATATTTATCAGAAATCTAGTACCCATAGTACCTACAAGCTTAGTTGCTTAGTTTGGGACTAGATGGCGTTGTGTGATTCGTCCAAGAATATTTATTTATTTATAACCATTACAATGTTCTATACAAACAAACATAATACGATGAACATAAATAGCTTCTATATTAGTGTGTGGTAAGAGTGGAAGGCACTCGAGTTCGCTGCAGATCGTTAAGATGGACCATCAAGGCAGCTGTAGACCCTCTGCACGTGTGCACCAGGAAGGCGAGAGCTTGAGAGTGACGACGAGTTGTTAATCGGGTCACTACATTTAAGCAAATACTATAGAAATATAATACGCACAGCTCTTGACGTTTCTCATACAATGACTTGGCAACCTCCTGTTCACCTCATGCCGCTAGGGGCGCTAGTGTCGCGTTAACATTTTGCATACAAAACGCACAAAAGTTTTGAAATCGTTCACCTCATGCCGCCCTATTTCTATAGTAGCGCTAGTGTCGCGCGTCTTGCCCAAATTCTTCCGAAGCTGTGCGTATTAACTCGGTAGAGTTTCTCTATTATTTGATTTAAGTGACGACCACGACCACTCTGTCAACAAGAGAGTAGCGAAGATGAAAAAGAATTAGCAACAAGGCGACCTTATTCAAATAAATAAAATAAAAATAGGGACAAATAACACAGATTATGAGCTAGCCCCAAAGTAAGTTCGAGCCTTGTGTTATGGGATACTAACTCAACGATACTAAATTTTATAACAAATACATACTTATATAGATAAACATTCAAGATTCAGGCCAATAAGAAAAAGTTAGTTTTTCATCATGACCCTACCGGGATTCGAACCCGGGACATCCTGGGTGGCGGTCCGGCGTGGTAACCATTACGCTACGGAGGTCGCCATAAATAGTATGGTCTTACCATTAAACCCATCTGTTTTCATACGCTCAGCTCACTTGATAAGTTTATTACCATTCATTAATCTCAACAGGTTATTAATATTAATGTAAATAAGTAATATGATTGAAGTCAGAATTTTGAAGCGAATTAACAAGAAATTTGTAGGAGTTCTCGGTTTTGCCTGCGGTGTACTATTGTTTCCATTTTTTTTGTGGTGATTCCTGGGACAAAAAAAAGAATAACGTTTTATTTGATAGAAAGTCATTAAAACAAACACAAGTAACAAAAGTAAACAACATATAATATGTTGAACCAATTCTTATGATATTTGATACGTACCACCGTTTCCAGGTCTCACCAGTAAAATACTCGCAACTTTGCTTGCGTATATCTCGCTTTCCCGTGGGAATTTTGAAAAATCCTTTCTTAGTACACCCCTAGACGTCGTAAGGAACCTACATTCCAAATTTGGAATCTCTAGACCCAGCGGTTTGCGCTGTGCGTTGATATTAGATAAGTCAATCAAGACCGAATTTTATGGCTTGGATTACTTACCATAGGTACCATAGGGTACCATAGGGTACCATAGGGTACCATAGGGTACCATAGGGTACCATAGGGTACCATAGGGTTTTTATCACCGTCAAAAGTCTGATAGTTAATGAAGTTTTATAAAGTAAGCCGCTTCTGTGCATAAATACTTCATTAGTAAATAATACAATTTGTAATGTTCATGAAAATATCTACCGAGTGTCGAAAATTTATTTCAAGCAGTTACAAATTTTTCTCGTGCCCAATTCCTTCACTTAAATTAATTAGCCTACAAACTTTCTTACTATAAAGATCCAATCTTGATTTTAATGAACCAATAATTGATTCAGGGGTGAACTTCCTGAAGAAAAGTTACAGAAATTACAGTTATCTAAAGATTTTCGATTACGATTCCAATTTTGTGAAGGTGTTTCATTGAGGGAATGATTAATTTTAAGTGTACTTTTCCTTCTTGTTTGTACTCAATGAGTAACGTGAAACGTACTAAACGCGAAAGTTAAGATGTCTTGTCTGTCACACACAAGTAAAAGTGCTAATACCCCGACGACGAAGTTTGACCCGTGCTTCACCTACGGATTGAATTTAGGGATTGTTCGTACTGTGCAATGTCACCGCGAGTTTTTTTTTCACAAATTCTGTAACAACCAAGCCCAACTCCTTCCCTATCCCCTCTTTCCCCCCTCCCCTTCCTTCAACATCCTTGGTGGACAACGCATTGGTAGCGCCCCTGGTGTTACTGATGTCCATAGGCGGCGGTGACCGCTTTCCATCAGGTGGCCCGCTTGCTTGTTTGTCTACTGTATGACATTAAAAAAAACACGTTAGGCCGTATACAGAAAGAAAGCTGGAAGCCTACCAGCGCTTATAGGAGCCGATCCGCGCAGGTAACAGCTACATAAAGCAAGCAGATTGAAGCAGAGACTATAGAAAATGTGTATGGCGGTGTGGTGCCAGCGCTGACCAGCGCGTGTCGAAGATTGTCGGAACTTGTCGGCGACGTTCGGCGCTTATCGGCGCTGGTTCATAGAGACTGCCTGCGCCGGTTACCTGCGCGGATCGGCTGCTATAAGCGCTGGTAGGCTGCCAGATTTCTTTCTGTATATGGCCTTACATCTTATGGAAGTATCCGCACTGCGATTTTTTTTTCGCAGTGCGAACATATCGATGCTACACAAAACATTCGTTCGGAAATAGTTCGCGGAATTTTTGCAGTACGAATAGGCCCTTATTCCGGTCGCACTACGGACGCCGTTCGGTACTGCACAGACAGATAAAACTTTACTAACTTTCGCGGTATAAAAACTATTCTATGTTCTAAATAGATAATTTATTTATTGCAAGACAACATTTAAAATGTCACTTGACATGAAAATTAACAAAATTAACAAAAAACTAAACTAACAATAAAAATTTTATGTCTTAAATTCAAATTCATTTATTTGCAGTAACACGGTTGGACAGGTATTACACGGTAGGACAGGAATTACTTAAATTAATTTTATGTCCTTTCTCGGGTTTCCAACTATCCCCCATTGATATTCTATACGTCAATGCTATCCCCATACCAAATTTCATCTCAATCGGTTCAGCCGTTTTAACGTATAGAGGAGGAACAAACAGAGTTATGCCTGTTTTCAACATCGCCTCCTATTTTAGGAATAACCTTTTTTTTATCAGCCTTTGTGTCCCACTGCAGGGCAAAGGCCTCCCCCCAACTTCTCCAATTTTCTCTCAATAGGGCCTTTTACGGCCAATCCTTATATAACCTAACTAGACAAAATTGTATGACATTTGATGATAGGAACTTTAGCATTTATATTATTTATTTATAAATAAGAATAAAAGAGTGAAATGATTGCTCCCAGATCAACATAAGAGATTACATAATGTATGAATTTTTGTGAAGCATTTCTTTTCCTCGTAACGAACACAAATTGCGGGATTGTTTGCTATGTTAATGATACAAAAAATCTGTCTCTTACAACTCTCATACGCCATTTACCTAATGGTCTATGAATCCTGTTCTGTGTTTAGTTTTTGCGCAAAAAGACATTGAAAACATACGAGCTTATAGTATGGGCGGGACGTGCAACCGCAAAAAAGTTATCGACTTGCTGGCTATTACAACAGTAGCATTAATTAAGTTAATAGGATTATGGTGCCAACTGCGGCAGAATCAACTTGAGTTTGTGATTAGAAATTTCTTTGTATTTCGAGGTGTGATTTCTAGTATTGAAGTGTAATGCGATGCGAACATTCATCAAATTGCATAGTGACTGGAGTTTATGATCATCAAACTAATAAAGGTGCGTCGTAATGTCACCTTTCGTCGAGACCTTGACTCGGAGACTATATATTGAGTCGACACTACATGAATACGTTGCTTTGAATAGTTTGAATGATATACCTACTACTTCTAAATGACATCAAAACGTTGCGGTACTGAACAAAATATCTTCATTTATACTTTCACTTGCCTCGTATGGAACCTGACAAAGACAAGGGTAGCTAAGGTGTTAGTTAATTAATTAGCTCAGCCCGATGGCTCAGTTGTAGTGACCCTAACCACATTGTCATAGAGCACAGGTTCGATTCCATAAAACACTTGCAAGCAGAAGAAATTATAATTATATCGTGATCGTGGTGACGACCTCCGGGGCGTAATGGTTACCACGCCAGACCGCCACCCAGGAGGTCCCGGGTTCGATCCCCGGTCGGGTCATGATGAAAAACGATTTTTTTTCTGATTGGCCTCGGGTCTTGGATGTTTATCTATATATGTATTTGTTATAAAATCTAATATCGTTGAGTTAGTATTAGTACAAGTTTCGAACTTACTTTGGGGCTAGCTCAATCTGTATGAATTGTCCCTATATATTTATTTATTTATCTATCTTTACATAGTATAAAATGAAGTTGCTTCCCTGTCTGTCTGTCTCATGTCTGTCCCTATGTATGCTAGGGCGGAGTACACCGCATGCAGCGCAGCACTGCGCGTTGAAACGCGTAGCTGCGCAGCGCTATACAGCATCGTGCGTTTGGTGTGTACTTTCTCATAATATTGCATAGATTACAACGCCATAAGCTGCAACGCGCTGTGCTGCACTGCATGCGGTGTGCTCCGCCCTTCAATCTTTAAAACTACACAACGGATTTCGATGCGTTTTTTTTATAGATAGAGTGATTCAAGAAGAAGGTATTTAGGTGTAATACATTCCGAAATTCAACAAACAAAAACAAACGCAGTTGCTCGGGTTTAGCTAGCCCTTTATTTTTATTTTTATTATAGTGAGAGAAATGCATTACTGCAAGCCCCGCTGCTTGGGGAAGCGGCGGGGTTATGTCGGGCTCCCCCTCTAATGTCACTAGGGTATACCGACTAAAACTCTCACTCACTACCACCTTATCCGCCTAGATGGGCGGAGCCACGGGAACTAAGATACTTCCGTGACCCCGCCGAGGATTTAGCCCTACTAATATTATAAAGGCGAAAATGTAAATGTTTGTTACTTCTTCACACTCAAATGACTGAGACAATTTTTATGATATTTAGTATGTAGATAGCTGATATTCTGGATTAACACATAGGGTACTTTTTATCCGGAAAAGTACGCGATTCCCGTAGGATTTGGTCAAAAGTCTGATAGTCAATGGCGTTTTATAAAGTGGATGTCGCTGCTGTGCATACTCCTTCTCTTCTTTGGTCAAAAATCTTATATAGATGGCGCTGCTGTGCATAAAATTAAACGCTGGTAACACCGCGGGCAGCAGCTAGTAATTTTTAAAGAAGAAAGATTTGATTTGTTTGTTTGAATTGAATAGGCTCCGAAATTACTCGACCGATTCGAAAAATTCTTCCACCGTTGGATAACTACACTGTCCCCGGATGACATAGACTTTATTATATTCTAAAAAAAATAGGATCCTGACTAAAAATAAGTGCGAAGCCCGTAGCGTGCCGCTATTGGGTAAATAAATAAATAATCGCACATATTGAGCTAGCCCCAAAGTAAGTTCGAGACTTGTGTTATGGGATACTAACTGAACGATACTATATTTTATAACAAATACATATATAAATATACATCCAAGACCCAGGCCAATCAGAAAATCGTTTTTCATCATGCCCCGACCGGGATTCGAACCCGGGACCTCCTGGGTGGCGGACCGGCATGGTAACTATTACGCCACGGAGGTCGTCAAAGGAAAAGTTCTTTATATCAATTTCTTAATGCTCTACCACTACGGCCTATTTTATAATGGTTCTAACTCTGTTTTAAACTGGACATAATTGTTTAATATCTATTAACACCTTGTAAATGATATTAAAATGTTATCTGATAGCGGCGGCCCCTCGAGCTCGAACCACCTCGAACGCTAACGAAAATTAAAATTGCAGTGGGGTTCCTGATTGGTCATAATATTTTTAACTACATTGCGGTTTAGTTAATAGCGAGTCTAGTATTTTTATCTCATATTGCCGACAAACAAGCAAACCGCCTTATGGAAATTTTAAATTGTTTTTTTTTTTGTTTCCCGATTCGTACACACCGTTTCCTGTGTGAAACTGTTATGCACATGCACAACTAGTTGTGTCAAAAGGAATAACTTGAAAAAAATCTATATGGCACAACTATGGCACAACCAGATAATTGTCATTAAATTTTAGTTCCCATTGGCACAACTTTTACCCGTTCGTCCGTATTCGTACAATCCAGGGATTGTGGGTTTCGAAACCGCGACCTTCGTCACCGTAGGGTTATTTTTATCCATAAAAAATTCAATAAAAAACTGTGGTCACATCATTTTCTTTATTGAAATTGATAAGAAGCAAAGTAGATAAGATATTTTTTTCTTTTAATATTACAAAAAGTTTAGCGAAAACCTTATAAAAGAGTGACGAGAATTATTAAGATAAGGTTTAAGGTTAGGATTACGCCACAGTGAGAGCGATTCGGAGAATCCCACGGAGGTTCAGGCAGGAGACAAAGTATTTTTCGGCATTTCTTCTCGTCAATGGTCATTCCGAAATGCAACATTAGGTACGTACAACATTGTTAGATAACAATGGAAAAGATTGTCTAAGTGCCCGCGAGCCAAAAGGATTTCGCGGGGAATATAGCGACGAATCTTGCAATGTACCTCAGCTGACGTAATATTTTGTTTACATCATTGATATTATTATCATGAAACTACGATGAGATACGAAACAAAAATATGAAATTATATTTTGTGAAATACAAAATATAATTAATATCCCGTGAATATCCCGGGACAAAAAATTGCGTGGTATCGATGAAATCGGTACTAAAAACATAGTTATAATGTTCTAACATTTTTTTCTGGTTAGGTGAAATAGTAATCTATGTGTAGCCACTAATTAATCTAACACTGAGGAATCTTGCGAAAAGGGCGTCAAAAGGTTCTCACATGATCGGCAGCGTGTTAGTCCTCCACTCCTGGTATTGCAAACGTTCATAGGCTGTGGTGACTGCTTGCGTAGACATGTCGGTCCTCTAAAATGGTATGGATGTATGAAATAATGAAATAATGAACTCAACTTTGTGTTTATAAAAAAAATGCAAAAGAATTGTCCGTAGTTATTTGAATTGAGACCAAAGTATTTTATTGTTTTTTTTATGACATTTTATGAATTCCAAATCCGATCCGCTCTCAGTGTATTCCAACATTTAGCCATTCTTCACGAAGGTAAACAGCGAACTTAACCTCATTACAGGGATTTGAGGAATTTGCATTTTCCACCGTGTTTTTTTTAATAAAAAAAATAATATTTTAACAAAACAGCGGCAGTTCTAGAGAAGCCTGTTTCTTTAATTAGTAAATTACAGTATTCGTTAAAATAAGATATAGAAAAATACTAAATATAGTCATTACATCCTCCACCTTATAGTATAGAGGATCGTAGCCAAATAGCTTTAGTCTCGGCAATGCTGTGTTCCTACGGTGAGTAAGGTCTCCAGAGTTCCACTTGGGGGGGTTGGGAGGGTTGGCAACGCGCGAGTGATACCCCCCCCCCGGTATTGCAAGCGTCTTTAGGCTACGGTGATGCTTACCATCATTACTAAATTATTTAGAGCAAAAATGTTGACATTTAATAGTGAATAATTACTGAAGCCATTTGATAGCGAGCTTCATGGAACGAATTTTTATAAGCCTTTGAAAATTAAAGTGAATATGCGGTGCTTATAATAAGCTTTACGAAGCTGCAGTGAAACACGTTGCCGTGTGCTTTGATGGCTTAATTAGATAACGCCAACGTTATTTTATAGGCAAACGTACGGAATAGAACGTCGTCCGAAGGCCATTTTTCATAACATTTTCTTTGTAACAGGCCAGTGTTTTCAATCCACATGAATGAAGGCCTGATTACTCGGCTCCGAAGCACGAAGAATCTCGAGATTTTTAAGAGACGTAAGGCACAGCGGATAATCCGCTCAAATCGGAGCAGCCCGTCTGGGAAAGGACCTCCATCTTACGGAAGATCGTAGCCAAATAGTATTGGTCTCGGCCATGTTGTGTTCCTACGGTGAGTGAGGTCTCCAGAGCTCATGGGAGGGGGTTGGGAGGGTTGGCAACGCGCGAATGATACCCCCGATATTGCAAGCGTCTATAGGCTACGGTGATGCTTACCATCAGGCGGGCCGTATGCTTGTTTGCCACCTTAGTGGAATAAAAAAAAACAGATAACGAATCCCATCAAAACACTGGTTAAGATCGACGTTGCTTAACTTGCGTTAAACAGACGCCGTCGTCCTCCTCAGAACATTGGCATAGATATATACTACCTAGACAGTATTAGGTATTTGCGGTATAGATGGTTTGTCACAGAATACGGACAGAAATGTGGTCGACATTTGCAAATTACACAACATCGTGTTGTGTTTTGTAACAAAAAATGGCCTAAACAAATGATGGAGCCATTAATTTTATTTCCCGTCCAATAACTCAATTAATAGGGTATCAAATCATGGTGTGCGTCCAAATTTTATATTTTACGGGATATTTAAAACAAACGGTACTTTCGTGGTCCTGGTTTTCTAGCAATTATTTATGGATGTATACGGATTTGTTTCATAATCTAAACGTTATGGAAATGGTTGTGATATTTTTTAAATCTTCTCGTGAAGTCAGACAGACACACTCCTTTATGAGAACAGGAAATTTAATAAGGTACTGAAATCATCCCGCTTTTATGTAAGTGTCTATAACATTAAAAATCAATTTAGGACAAAAAATTTAAGGTAGAACAAATAAAATGTTTTATATGTCATTGAAGTATATTGATGCATTATTAAAAAATATTATAATCGTAAAATAATATATTTATTTTTAGAGTGTTTCTTTATGATATAATAAAAGAAAGCAATGTTTTTGAAAGATTCTGAACCATTACTACACCACACCACACAGCATGAAATGCAAGCGATTTTCATTTGCACAGTGAAAACAACGCGAGGTTTTGACGACGCACGTCTCGTCCCTAACTATTGTAATGAATGGGTGTTTGATGGGTGACGAGTGACAGGCTCGGGTTCTGAGTAAATACTGTATTTATTATATTAATGCATTACTTATTATAACTCCTTACACTACATACACTACACCTCCCCCCTTTAAAGAAAAAAAATCAAATGCTAACTCTATTTGTATTTTTTTTTTAACATTAAATAACAACAACCAAACGAAATGAATACTAGAATGCGCTGAATCGCAATTCACACAAATGAATAACAACCTAATTGTATTACTATCCTATACGTGAAACTTTATACAAAACTAATTATGGGAAAGAATGTAGTGCATAATATGAAACCTTATAAATGAGTTTTACATTTCATTATGATTTATTATAACTATTTATCTTATTAACTTACAACTTTATATAAAATCTGTATTTTAAAATTTAGGTTTTGAAACAAAAATACAAGTTAAACTTTAAACCATCAAAAATTAATGTAAAAATTTAATGCAATTGCACCAAACATCAAAATTCTTAGTGAAGAAAACTTTAATCTCTTGGGGTCTCCCGTATTCGAGAGCGCAATAACTCCACATGTGGAAAATTTGACAACAAAATTTAATGATTGTTCAAACCGCCTTTTAGAAATAAATTCTCACTGCGCGCTCTTAATCCTAAAATTCTGCCTTTTTGTCCCAAAATTTACTTATCTCATGCGTTGTTGTCCTTTGTGGAAATCGCAAAATTTAACACACAAACTGGACAACATCGTAAAATGTCATCTTGAGAAAATTTTAAATATTCAACTTACTGAACAGTCATGGATTCAGGCATCCCTACCCATCCGCTACGGAGGTATTGGGATCCGTAAAATTTCTAGTGTAGCGCTACCGGCGTTCTTGTCCTCTATCCACAGCACAGCCACGCTTGTAAACAAAATATTGATGCGAATTCCCGCACCATTCGAGGTGGCGTGCTTAGTAGAGGCCAGTGACGCCTGGAAAATGGCCTACCCAACCAAAAACTTACCGGAAAACCCAAATTCACAACGGAGCTGGGATAAGATTTGTTGTGAAGAAATTCAAAATTTGTTACTTTTGAATAACAGCACTGACGCCGACCAAGCACGACTCAGAGCTGTGTCAAGGAAGGAGGCCGGTCACTGGTTGCATGCCTACCCATGTGCCAATGTGGGCACCCTCCTTGACTCCGAGACCCTCCGAGTCGCGATAGGCCTTCGTCTTGGTGCCCAGGTTTGTATTCCACATAGATGTCCTTGTGGCACAATGGTGAACGCATTGGGACACCACGGGCTTTCTTGTACCAGAAGCGCCGGCCGCCTGTCGCGTCACGCTTCTATCAACGACATAATCCGTCGGTCTCTCGTCACTGTCAACGTGCCTGCTATTCTTGAGCCGAACGGCATCGCACGTGACGATGGTAAGAGGCCAGACGGAATGTCCCTCGTACCGTGGAGTATGGGACGGGCCTTGGTGTGGGACGCGACATGCGTTGACACACTTGCCCCGTCACATCTTCACGGTACGAGTAGGAGTGCGGGAGCGGCGGCGGAGTCCGCCGAGAAACTAAAAGCCACAAAATATCAGCAACTGATTGGTTCCTACGATTTTGTGGCTTTTGGTGTAGAAACATTAGGCCCGTGGGGTACCAGTGCGTTGTCCTTTTTTAGGGACATCGCAAAAAGGCTGCGACAAACCACTGGTGACCCAAAGGCTGGCAGTTACTTCGCTCAACGGATATCTATCGCCGTTCAGCGAGGTAACGCTGCTAGCATTTTGGGCACCCTGCCACAGGGACCATGTCTTTTTAATGCTTAGTTTTAGTTTTTATTGTTAGTTTAGTTTTTAATTTTTATTGTTAGTTTAGTTTTAATTAATTTTATTGAATTTCATATTATTTAATTATGTATTTTACCAATAAATATTAAGTTATGTAAAAATTAATTAACTCTAAAAATTTAACATAAAAATAATACCAGGAGTCAAAATTTTGAAAAATGTAACGAAACAACTCTTAGATTTATTTAAATCTTTATCATACCTATAAAAAAAAATTAAAGATATTATTAAAGACAACTATAAAAAAACTTTTATTAAAATATTACTATTATATTATTATTATAACAATGAAATTTTTATGATAACAACAAAAATTATGATACCCAAAAATAATATGAAAAATATAAAATTTATAAGTCTGTTTAAACATTATTATTATATTTCGCTCTACCTACTCTATTATTCTTATTTACTCTAAGTTATTCCTACCGATCTAATGTTGTATATTTTATTATATATTCTATTCCGTTGTATTTCTCACGTTTATAATATGTCCCATACTTTTTATGATCTTTATTTCGTATGTTACCTATATTTAAGACATTTTTTATACTTTACGTAATTGTTTCTTTTCTTAGTTTTCTCTTTCATTATATTTTTAAGATTACGTGTAAGATTACTTCTCCTTACCATTTTATTTATTATTTTATTATAATAATTACTTTTTATTGTAATATTTCCTTTCACATAATCTTTTTTCCCTTTGACTGTTCGTAATATTTATTTTACTTTTATTAAATCTTAAGTTTATACTTTTATCTCTTTTATTTGTATTTAAAATACATTTGTTTTTCGTCATATCCTTGATTTTATACTTATTTTTCTTTTTATTAATTTTAGTAGGTACGTTTACTTTTTGTACTTTTTGGTTTTACTTCTAACTTTACATGATCTCTAATAGTATTATATTCTCTTAATTTATCATTAAATAAATCATTTAAATCAAATAAATTTATGTTTTGATTCTCTTGTAAATTCTCATTAAATAAGTCGTTTATATAACTTAAATCAATTGTTTCTTTCTCATCGCATTCGGTAGCAGGCGCAGGCGCGGTTGCTGACTCTGCTCAACGTGACCGATGCATGTGAACGATATATGATCCGATGATGCCATCATGCTTCTAGAATTATTTGTTTCGCAATTGGCATGTGAATTATTTTTATAAGACATCCTTTTGTGATAATAAGTATACCTATTTATAATTATTGGGAAAATTTTGTTTATTTAAACTCATAATAGAATATTCATCTTCGCCTGTTTGAATGCATTGAGATAAACTACTGAATTTTTGACTCGATATTATAACATATAATTTAAAGTTATTTAAACCTTTGCAAAAACAATCTATTGCAAATTTTTCGTTAGTGTTGCGTATAATCTTTATTTTAGATAGGTCGTCATCGCATTGGGCATAGGTGAGATCTGTAAAAAGATTCTCTACCTCTGCTCCGTAATCTCTCACAGATTTTTGTCCTTGTCTAATATTTAATAAAGAATTTAATAATACGTGTGGTGATTTCTTGGGCAGCAAATGTTTTTTCATATCCGAAATTAAACTGTTTACGTCTATATAATGTTGTTTTAATAAAAATCTTGAAATCTTCAACTAAATGTAATTTCTTCCTAATTATATTTTCTTATGTTTATTCTTCTTATTTAAATCTTCAATATTATTATTTTTCTTAAATCTTTATAATTAAATTCTTAATCTTCTAATTATTATTTATTTCACTATTAAATTAAATTTTATTTATCATTAAATGGCCGCGCCGGCGCCGGCGCATGGCTGCGCCGACTGGCAGGGTCGCCAAGTAATGAATGGGTGTTTGATGGGTGACGAGTGACAGGCTCGGGTTTTGAGTAAATACTGTATTATTTTATTAAAGCATTACTTATTATTATTATAACTCCTTACACTACATAATATACTACATATAGAAATCACAAAGTAAAATACAAGCTGCGATTCAAATTGAGTGCCCCTCTATTCCATAGGTACGAAAAATGCCGTTGGGACGACGGTCTATAAGTACATGGCACAAAATACTTCGAAACGGCCAAATATTGGAAAAATATCTAATCAAATGTAATAAGATAGGGTGTAATATTGTTTCTAAGTCCCGTACCAAGTTTGTTACGAAGAGTTTACCAACATTTTATCATTTATTATGGGAATTATTTTCTGTATGTGAGGGTAGAATATCAATGTTCAAGTTCTGGAAGTAATGCTTAATATCTTTTATTTAAACACAGGCTTCAATAGGGGCGAAGCATAGACTTCTAACTTAATTCTAACCTCAATTTAGTATTCATATTGTACTATGTAAATATAGATTAAGGTGAACGCACATTTATCCGGGCCGAACGCGTCGAACGAATCGAAGTCAAGGAGGCCTCGCACACATATCCGCACCAGAAGAATCGACCGCGCCGAAAGAATCGACCTAAAACAATGACGAAGTAGTACTCTCGCGTTGCTTTGTCGTACGCAACTGATAAAATGCGAACGTATTGGTCGAGTCGACCGCATAAGTCGCGCCGAATTTGATGACGTCATCCGAATTCATCTAGGATTTCTGGGGTTCTTCCAGATTCGGACGATTCGACGCGGGGAAGTGTGCGAGGTTTCATGAGATTTCATATACTTACAGAATTCTAAAATGCGTTTCGTTCGAGTCGTTCGACGCGTTCGGTGTGAGTGTGAGTCCACCTTAAAACTCAAATAAAACAAAATCGCCAGTATCTTATAAATTAAAATGGATTCCTTCAGGAAATTCAATAAAAGCTTCTAAAAGTGTAATTGGCGTATGTCATTAGCGTTGTAAATTGTTAAAAGAGTACTCGTGGAGTCGATAATGACGTTGATCAAAGTCAAATTGTAAGTGGGCTGAGAAATCGAATGTGTTTGACTTTACACATAGTCAAATATCCTATGTACTTAGTTATACTAATTGGACTCATGACAAAAACGATAGGTACTTGAAAGATAGAAAAACGTTTTTCTATTTTTCAAGTACCTACCGTTTTTAATAACAAACAGACCAAATAAACAGTTACTGTTTATTTGGTACAGTCAGGTCAAGAGCACGTAGAGCTTCACACTTGCTGTACAATTTTGGCTCTTATGACATAGAACTTAAGAATGGTACAATGTCCGTTATGTAAAGGTCGACTTGACTGTACCTGTAAAACACCAAATTGAGCTAAATTGAGGGTGTAGTAATAGTACACCTTGCTCTTTTTGAGCTGGTTGAACTGTGGACTGTATATTGTGAACTGTACTGATGAACTAAAATATTGTAATAATAAATTGACATAACAAAAAGAAGTGACATAAATAAATAAACAAAATTATAAAGAAGAATAGGAAGTGAAAACTATTGTATCAAAAAGGATGTAAGTTGATATAATAATAATAATAAAATCTTTATTCACCGTAGCGGTTACGGTGATGCTATAGGCTACGACGTAGCCCAACGTAACGCCCCCAAGTGGAGCGGATTATCCGCTGTGCCCTACCTCTCTTAATAATATGAATGGGAAACTAACTCAATGATATTATATTTTATAACAAATACATATATAGATTAACATCCAAGACCCAAGGCCAATCAGAAAATTTTTCATCATGACCCGACCGGGGATCGAACCCGGGACCTCCTGGGTGGTGGTCTGGCGTGGTAACCATTACGCCACGGAGGTCGTTAAAAATCTAATCTTTAGTTCTATCAATGTACGTTTTATTAGATTTTCGCTGGTATTTTATGATTGCTTTAAAAACTATATGTACCTTAGTAATAGAAGTGATAGCCACCATCCATCATACGAGCATGACGTACTGTTATTGCGTGTCGATATTTCATTTTCAGACTACTGACAAAATATAGATCTTCACAAACTATTCATAATTTATTTATATCATACTGATAGATAGATAGACAAAAAGTTATTTCTTGATTCAGGCAAACGCAGACATTAATAATTATAATAAATTAAAAGTAAAAAAAATATATTTAAAAACAAGCTTTTATTTAATTGCGCTAAAAAGAATAAAATAAACTTTTGTTTTAAACTTTAACTATCAACTTATAACGTCATTACACAATTTATATGACTAAGATTGTCGCGAGATTTACCTGTATATGTATAAGAAAACTTAATTATCGAACTATACTTACTCGTAGTACGAGTAAATGTTAGTAATTAAATTACTTTTTAGTTATCACTGGACAGGTTTCGCAGTGCCATCTATTGTCGAGAGGCGGTACTAGTCTATTGAATTTATTTGTTAAAACTAGCACCAGCAATTTGAATACCTATATAATTTCCTGATTTTATTACAGTCACCCTGCGACAAACTAAACGGGTTTATGTACCCATCAAAAATAAAATACCGACCAAGGGCAAGTAGAGGGCAAGTAGGGTTCCTTCCCATAATCATACTAGTCATACTATCATACTAATATTATAAATGAGAAAGTGAGTTTGTTTGTTTGTTATTCCTTCACGGCTTGACTAATCAGTTGATCATTATGAAAATTTGTATATGTCAGGGGTACAGAGCCCAACATAGGCTACCTTTTTACCCGTGAAAGTATGTCAATCCAAAGGGAAAATATTTTTCCTACTATAGAAGGCGCTGTATGAGATGCTATCGGCCAACAGATGGCGCCACAAGTCGCGCTATGGGTTGTTTTGTTGTCAAACGAGATCTATGTCATAAAATTAACGCGAGCGAAGCCGCGAGGAAAAGCTAGTAATAGATAAAATACATTTTAATTCGAAACCGGTATAAAAAGAGCCATGTACCAATGTAAAATGTACCAAGGGTAGGGTCACATTACATTGGTTGTTTAAAGAAGAAGAAGTAACTACAAATTTACGATTTTCAGATTTATTCCTGTACTTGTACTACATCATCTTGCTTCTTGCCAAATTTCATGATTCTAGGACAACCGGAAGTACCCTATAGGTTTTTGGTCGGAACTGTTTTGTACGAAAAACGGAACACAAACGGCTGTATCGTAATTTTGTTATCATAATATTGTATTGTCATCTGATCTACAGTTTTAAGCAAAATTTCAGCTCAATCGGTTTTCGGGAAGTGGTTCAAATTTACGTTCCAAGATTCCACCCCTAAATACATACATACAGGACAGGTCAAGTTAAATAAAAGCTTTTAAAAATAATAATAATTAAAGATTATATAACATACAAACTAATAATGGATCACCACCCTACAATTTTGCTGTTTATTAATGTCATGTATTTTGTAAATTGTTATCCATGACCGTTGCAATCGAATAAATTAATTGTCTATTTAAAATCAAAAAGTTAAAAATTTCTAAACGCAATGACAGTAAAACTATTTTCGTGTGTGCATGGGTAGATATTACTTTGTTAGTTCTTTTGACTCAATACAGTGATTTCTTCACTTACGTACAGAACACTGAGTGCTGAGTACAAGTTTTTTTTCGTCACATTCGATCATGTCAACGTCAACAAACCGACCAAATAGAGAAGAATTCTCATGTTGCGAATTTATAAGACGCGTGTTACATATCAAAGTTATGTGTCTTACTTGCTCACATTTTGAAGTGAGTAACCCGGCAAATTTGGATATGTAACACGCGTCTAGTAAATTGACAATGTGAAACTTTGTTTTCAATTCAGTCGGCTTGTAAACGTTAACACGTTCGAATGTGATCAAAAAACTCGTACTAAGCACACAGAACACTGATATTTAGTTACTGCTAGTGAAGGCAAAAAAGCAAGAAGCGGGCGACATGATAGAAATCGGTCACCGCCGGCCGCCTATGAACTCTCGCTGTATCGGTGGCCAATCACTTACCAAGCGCATGTTTGTCAACCTTTTCCATAAAAAAAACATTTGTCATAATATTCATGCAGGTAATCTTGATACTATGACACGTAATAAGGAGGGACATATTGAGAAAGTTTTCTTGACACTTGCTAGACGAAAACGAATTTAGTTTGATATATTACTAAATTATTGTATGTCTTTTTATATGATACTAGCGAAACCCGCGCAACTTCGTTTGCGTGTATCCCGCTTTCCCGTGGGAATTTTGGAATGTATGATACTTTAAAACCTTCCCCTTGAATCACTCTATCAATTAAAAAAAACCGCATCAAAATCCGTTGCGTAGTTTTAAAGATTTAAGCATACAAAGGGACATAGGGACAGAAAAAGCGACTTTGTTTTATACTATGTAGTGATTACGTAATCTTCATTATAATTTAAAAACATTTTTACAAAATAAAATGTATTTCCTGACTTATGTGCTAGGTCTTGACTTGTGCTAAGTGTCTTCTCCCAGACAGTACTACTGGATTTTTCCCCAAGAGATTCAGGAAAAATTTGGCACTCAAACTCAAAATTCTTTCAAAATGGAAACAAGTGAATATTCCTTCTGGGAATTGGTCGCTGTTCGTGCTTCGATAGTTTTTTTTTATACCACACAGGTGGCAAACAAGCATACAGTCGGCCTGATGGTAAGCCGTCACCGTAGCCTATAGACGTAAGCAATACCGGGGGTATCACTCACGCGTTGCCAACCCTCCCAACCCCCCCCAAGTGGAGCTCTGGAGACCTTACTCACCGTAGGAACACAACATGGCCGAGACCAATGCTATTTGGCTACGATCTTCTGTAAGGTGGAGGTCCTTCCCCAGACGGGCTGCTCCGATTTGAGCGGATTATCCGCTGTGCCCTACCTCTCTTAAAAAATAGTTTTTGGTAAACAACACGTTTCATAGAATTCGTCGCTGCTCGTGCTTCGACTACGTACTGTCGACGCACAAACAACGACTAATTCACTTCTGTGAATAAAATTACCAGTAGTCTAGTTAGTTGACGACCTCCGTGGCGTAATGGTTACCACGCCAGACCGCCACCCAGGAGGTCCCAGGTTCGATCCCCGGTCGGGTCATGATGAAAAACGAACTTTTTCTGATTGGCCTCGGGTCTTGGATGTTTATCTATGTATGTATTTGTTATAAAATATAATATTGTTGTGTTAGTATCCCATAACACAAGTTTCGAACTTACTTTGGGGCTAGCTCAATCTGTATTAATTGTCCCTATATATATTAATTTAATTACCTACACTAACTTAATATTTTTATAAGAACAATATTGTAAAGATGTACAGAAAAACCCATTAGGGTTTATGTGACATCGATGTTACGTAATAATAACGATTGTAATTTCTAATATGTTTATAAATAAAAAAATAAAAAAAAAATATTAATGGAACCTCTGGGAAAAAATTATCAGTGCTCCCATCATGGGACTATTAGTTGGAATACACTGGCGGCGGCAATCACTTCTCAATCAGGTGGACGCTTGCTTGTTTGTCAGTCTTATGACATAAAACTACTCAGACTATCTTCTTTCTGATTAAATTCGTTGCGAGTTCCAAGACAGTTGTAGTTTTACCCCCGGGACGTCATTAAGCTTCATAATTCATAATTCATTTATTCATTGCAAAAAACACGGTGTAAATAGGTTGTTAACAGTAAAAATAAGAACAAGCATGCTTCGCCAAAACATGACATGCAATGTATGTTCGGACTCTAAAACATTAAATATCATAATTTATTTGAACATTGTACAATTAATTACACACTCAGAGAAGCTGCGTGTTAACTATGATTTAAGTATTCAGCAACACTATAGACTTCATCACTTATTGTCAATCTGAGGTCCCGTTGTTGATCCTGGCTACACAGGAGACACATCGGTGGGAATGTGTAGTGGGCTTGTCCCGATTATGACATAAAAAAGACTTATATAAAGCAAAAATAAGTAAAGAAACATTTTACTTAATACTTTATTAACGAAGCATACTTTCTAACAATAAGCCACAGAATAAGCTTCGAGTAGCAACAGATAAAAAAGGAAAAACTCTGTTTGTGACATCTGGCCTTAATAAAAACATGGAGGACTGTTTACGGACGAGCCTTAAGGTGTACTGGGGGCTAAAATGTCGCTCCGGGCAATTTTGTGACACAACAAAAGAGATGAAATAAAATAATATTTTGTTAAATCCCGTGGATCTGCCTGCTTTGGGATTTTACATGACATGTGACATTCTTGTTGTTAGTTTTCGCAATAATAACTTGTATTTCCTACCTCGTGCAACGTATTTCTATTCAGCAAGGCAACGTTGCAAGTAAGTTGGGTACCCTGCCACTGGGACAGTGTACTTTTTAATATCAGGGTGCTTAGTATGAGTCCGTTTTTTGTCCGCGTTCGATCACGTCAACGTCAACAAACCGACTAAATAGGGAAGAACTCTCATGTTGCGAATTTATAAGACGCGTGTTACATATCAAAATTATGTGGCTTACTTGCTCACCTTTCGAGGTGAGTAACCCGGCTAGTTTGGATATGTAACACCCGTCTAGTTATATGATTTTTTCACAATTTGATCGGTTTGTAAACGTTAACACGTTCGAATGTGACCAAAAAACTCTTTCTCCCTCAGTTTTAGTCTTGATGTCAACATGTCCTTTTTAACAAGGTACCCTCGGAAATTAAAAATATTGACTCGTTCGACGCATTTAAAAAGCGATTGGCCAAATATATAATTTTAAATTGTTAAAACTGAAATTTTTTTGTGAGTACTACTTTGTTATTCTGTACTACTGTAATTGGTGTGTCAACGAATTTGTGCATTTAATTATTTTTAAAATATCTATGTTCTCATGTAAGTGATGTATTTTATGTCTTAATGAGAATAAAAGTCTTTAAACCTTTGTAACAAATTCAGGTTGTTAAGTTCTTGTATGATGTTTTTGTTGTGCATTACAATAACATTTTCTTTTCGGTTACTTTTATCGTTTACTAGCTTTTTTGCCCGCGACTTCGTCCGCGTGAAGCTCCGGACCCGTTCCCGTGGGAACCACATTGAATTCCGGGAAAAGCTATAGCCGTCACTCCCTAATAATGTAGCTTTCTAGTGGTGAAAGAATTTTTGAAATCGGTCCAGTAGTTTCGAAGCCTACTCAATGCAAACAAACAAACAATCAAATCTTTCCTCTTTATAATATTAGTATAGACTAGCGAAATCCGCGCAACTGCGTTTGAGTGTATCCTGCTTTCCCGTTCGAATGTCGGAAAATCTTTGTATATATTATACATATTTGACGACCTCCGTGGCGTAATGGTTACCACGCCAGACCGCCACCCAGGAGGTCCAGGGTTCGATCCCCGGTCGGGTCATGATGAAAAACTAACTTTTTCTGATTGGCCTCGGGTCTTGGATGTTTATCTATATATGTATTTGTTAAAAAATATAATATCGTTGAGTTAGTATCCCATAACACAAGTTTCGAATTTACTTTGGGGCTAGCTCAATCTGTATGAATTGTCCTATATATTTGTTTATTTATTATTTAAATATCTTTTTCTTATATCACTCTATATATTGCTGATAACTACATTAAAATTGAGTAGTTTAAAAGATTCAAGCGTACAGACAGCGGGACCGACTTCATTTTATACTATGTAAAATTATGGTTTTTGGACCGTGTAGCTTTTTTGAAAACGCATTTTTATGATATAAAGCAGACAAACGAGCAAGCTAATGATCGAAAGTCTGTGTTCATGAGCAGAAGTGGTCACTTTTTATCAGTTAAACCCCATGACCATTTGCGAAAATCTTCCACAAAAAAAACTATTTTAAAATTCAGTGTAAAGATTAGACAAACAGAACAACAATATTCAAGTAAATATTATAAAAACTAAACTTTATTTGTAACATTCTTGATCTGACACAAGTAGCTGGATTATTTTTTTGTTTGATAGAATAACAAAGGGTTATCAATTTCGTTAAAAACCCTTTAGGCCACGGAAAATATTGTTTTATGTTAACAATACATTTTGAATATTCAATAGATTTCTTTATTTGTGTTTTGTCATGGCCGAGATCAATGTTATTTGGCTATGATCTCCTGTAAAGAGGTCCTTCCCAGACGGGCTGCTCCGGATTATCCGCGATGCTCTACCTGTTATGTACTCTTATATGTAGACTACTATATCACTGATATTATGTATTCACATAAAATACTTTTTTTTTTGTAAATAATTACTTATTATACATAGAAAACATTAAGACGAAGACAAACATGTTTGTGCGGGATTTGAACCCGCGATCCTTGGGATAAAGTAGCCTTTGCTAGCCCTCGACTACGGAGCCTGTCAAAGGACAGAATCTATTTCAAATATCCGACTGTTTTTTATCTTTAGAAAATCCCTAGTGAATAATATTTTTATTTCTGTAATTGATTTTTTGAAAGAAAAGTTTCACCTCCTCCACCCAGGTGGGATTCGAAGCACTCTGCCGGATATCGAGGGGTCGTGTGTTCGAATCCCACCTGGGGGGAAGAGGTGAAATTTTTCTTTCAAAAAATCAATTTCAGAAATATGAATGGCTAGTTGCCTAACAACTATAAATAAAAATCATAAATAATATTTATATTGCAAGGCAGGAGGCAGGAGCCATCTAACTACAATGTCTTTGTGGGGACTTCCAATACATTTCACATAAGTGGCTATTCTGAAATGAAACTACCTCCATATAATGGTACCACATTAACCTTTTCGTATGTACAGTCAGCGGCATAAATATGTTGTCATATTACTACATTGCAACATAATTCACATTTTCAATAGTCTTTAGAAATGAATTTACAAGAGATACAAGGTGCTATAGTGATAATATATTTAATACTAGCTGACCCGTGCCCACTTCGTTGGGCATAATGTTAATAATCCTTTTTTAGTACAGGCGACAAACACACAAACTTTACTTCTTTATAATATTAGTATAGATACCGCGGATAGATACTACGCCGTATGGCATCTTCGCCTCTGGGCTTGATTGTAAGCAGACGCGTTGTTAGTTTCAATCATAAAAATCATTAATAGTGCAAGCAATTAAGTGTGTTAACGTAATTTACATAAGTGCGAAGTTCTTATAATCCATAATTAAAAATAAAATTCCTCAACTCGTGACGAGACAGCAAGCGGCAGCGAAGTGAGCGTGCGAGCGCCTCTCCTCCCTTCATACGCGCCTCACCTTGGCGAGAATCAGTCGGTTGCTATTTTTTGTCCCGCTCTAACATCGGAGTTGTGCACGAGCGTGCCACGAACCAGCTACGAGCGAGTGCATACGCACCTTCTACGGCTGCGTGAGAGAAGGACATACCGATTTGTACACACGGAGGAGTGGTGAGACAGTTATATTATTATTGTTCCGACGCTGCATCTCGGGCTACGGTTCAACTTATACTGGAAGGATTGAAAACTGTTTGAGTTCGTCGATCTGCACCATTTTATCTAGACCCTCAACATAACTAAACCTTACTGCATTATTAAGACACATATACTTGCCCGATATTGTTGCATTTTGCAATATTTACAATTCTTTACAACACATTTTGATTGTGGGCTGGTATATGTTATTGGATAAAAATTGTTTGGCTCACTCGGCATTATTATACAAAATTAACACTATTATTAATCTAGACCTTTGAACAACAAATAAGCATTACAAAATATAACTAAAAGTGAACAATAATGAATACTTCTTTGGAAAAATCGTGCTCTGAACCTGACCTTAATATTACTCCTACAAACTTCATTGTTAGCCGTAGAAAGAGGGCAAGGATGGATGACTATATAGCATGTTCGGAGTTTTCAATATTCAAGGATGAAATTATGAAATCGATGGCATCTCTGTTTGCAACTTCTGACACTAAAATGAATCAAGTTTTGTCGAGTATCAAAGAGGTGCAAGAGTCTAATCATGGAATTATGGAGTCCATTTCTCTCCTAACCGAACAAAATAAACAAATGAGAGAAGAGATTGAGACACTGAAACTACAGAGAAAAGAAGATAAAGAATATATAGTTTTACTTGAAAACAAAATTGAGGATATACAGATGTCAAATCGTAAACAAAACTTGGAGTTGAAAAATGTCCCTCGGAAGGATAATGAATCTAAAGAAGATTTGGTGGAAATGGTCATCCACTTATCTAGAACAGTGGGCTGTGAGATTTCTAAAAAAGATATAGCTGATATTTATAGAGTTCGCGGGAAAAAAGATGGACCCAAAAATATGCCTATTGTTGTCGAAACCACATCCACTTTTGTGAAGACTGACCTCATGAAAATGTCCAAGAACTACAATAATAGAAGTAAAGTTAAACTTACTGCTAAGAATTTAGGATTCCGAAAAAATGAAGATGTCCCGATATTTATATCTGAAAATTTAACAAGCAAAGGAGCTCGACTGCACTTTTTAGCTCGGGACCTGGTTAAATCGGGGCTGTATAAGTATTGCTGGACGGCGTATGGAAAAGTTTATGTCAGAAGAACTGATAATTCTCCGATTATCACCGTCAAGTCGGAGGCTCAATGCATAGAACTTATGAACACCACATGACTAGGTAATAAGTACTTAAGTTACTCTGTCTTCCTTATATTATCGTACTTAATTTGTAAAGTTCCAAATACCATTACATTTAACATACACATATATTTACACATTGATACATTTACTTGCAAAACTTGCAATATATCTTCGCCTCAGCCTCAACACATAAAAAATTTAACTCAGTTTTATACGAGATACCTTATGTCTTTTATATTATGGTTAATTGCGTTTATATCACAAATGCTCATGTATTTTTGGCTACGAATGAACTCTATGCCACATTTAGTTAATTATGGATAATCAATTAAATACTATAACAGATCTTGACAAACTTAGTGCGGCATCTGCTATTAAATGTAATATTGAGGAACTAAAAAATCACATGCAGGTTAAAAACAATGATCTTACAATTATCTGTCAAAACATCAGAAGTGTATACAGTAATTTGGATGACTTGATTATCAATCTAACACCCCTTCAATTTAAACCGGACGTAATCGTGCTCACGGAGTGCAGGCTACACCGTGACAAACCAATTCCTACTTTGAGTGGTTACTTGGGGCACTTTACCACTGCTAATATTAATCAGAATGATGGTGTTGTTATCTACGTTAATAATAATCTTAAAACTGAAGTGAAAGAAATAAAATTAGTTAACGCATCAGGTCTTCAAATAGATTTACATAATCATTGCATCCTCGGAATTTATAGATCACCTTCATTTAAAAATGCTGTACCATTTATAGACTCACTTAGCTCTCATTTAGACACTATAAAAAGTCACAAAACGACCACTATAACTGGAGACTTAAATATAAACCTAATAATAAAAGAAAACGAAGAATCCTCGGAACGAAATAACAGACACTCGTATCTTAATACTCTAGCGTCCTATGGTATTATGCCTGGCCATATTCTACCAACTAGACTGGAAGGCTGCTTAGATCACTTTATGATAAAAAATATAAACAATATTTCTGCGCTAATAGCTGTTTTAAATACAACTATTACTGATCATGCAATGATTGTCTTGGCTTTCGCAAAACTTAAAACTAGTACAACTCCACCGAAGTATAAAACTTCCATTGATTTTAATGAAGCTTTAAATAGCTTGACTAAGAAAAATTTGTCAAAATTACTACTTTGTATTAATCCAAATTTACTTTTGGACCAGTTAATAAAAATAGTCTCCGATTCATTAAAAAAAAATACAAAAGTTTTTCCTGTTCCTAAAAGCAAACGCACTATTAAGCCGTGGATAACACCGGGTGTACTTCGATGTATACGAAATAGAAATAGAATGCAAATGAAATTGCGCAAAAACCCCAACGATGTCATATTATGCATTACTTATAGGCGCTATCGTAATTTTTGTAATTCACTTATAAAAAAACTTAAAAGGACTTATGAGAGAAATTTACTTGAAGCGTCAACTAAAAATCCTAAATGTCTGTGGAAGACAATTACCAAAGTTTCGGGTCATAAACAAAATAGATCAGACAACACGCACTTGCTCAATGTAAAACAAGAACCGGTTGAGTCCGTTAATTATATTAATCAACATTTTGCTAATGTTGGTAAGGTACTGGCATCTTCTATTGTTCCCCCTTCAGCCCCGAGCAGCACAAGTAGAGGATTTTCTGTGAATCTTCAAAGACACCCTACTTCGTTTGTTTTGTTGGACACCGATGAAGATGAGGTTGATAGAATCCTTATGAACTTAAAATCCTCTAGTGCTTCTGGCTGGGACGCTATTCCTACCGACTTTTTGAAACTGGCTAGATGTGAAGTAGTGCCTGTCTTAACATACTTTATAAATCTGTGTTTCAGTGATGGCGTTTTCCCTGCTTCTCTTAAGAGGGCAATTGTAACTCCAGTGTACAAGGGTGGTGACAGAGACCTAGTCACCAATTATAGACCTATTTCAGTTTTAACTGTAATCTCGAAAATAATGGAAAAAGTAATTAACATCAGACTTATCAGCTACCTTAATAAATATAATATAATATCCGACAGACAGTTTGGTTTTAGACAAAATAAGTCTACTGAAGATGCCATTACTGCCTTGTCTAACCTGGTAATACAACAATTAGATAAAAGTAACAAGTGTCTTGCGGTATTTCTAGACCTAAAAAACGCATTTGATACGGTCTCTGTCCCTATTCTTTTACATAAACTGGAGTTTATCGGAATTCGAGGTATTCCTCTTGAACTATTTAAAGACTACTTGACAAACAGACAACAATGTGTTAAAGTGGGCATGCATACCAGTGATTATTCCAACATTAACTTTGGCGTCCCTCAGGGGAGCGTACTTGGTCCTACGCTTTTCTTAGTATATATTAATGACTTGCTTAATCTTCAGTTACTTGACGCCAAAGTTTTCTCATATGCCGATGATACTGCAATCGTGTTTTCTGGCGACTCTTGGCAATCAATTCGTTTGAAGGCTCAAGCGGGTCTCACTCAGGTTGACACATGGCTAAAACATAACCTACTTACATTGAACTCCCAAAAAACTAAGTATTTATGCTACACCATAAACAAAGCAACACAACCTCCACCTGAGTTTAAAATTCATATCCACCAACTCAATTGCAATGAAACTCTTGATAGCTGTGTGTGTCCGTCTATAGAGAAAACGCAGTCTATTAAATATTTGGGGATCATCATGGATCAGCATTTGTCTTGGCATAATCATCTTGAACTTATTTCTACCAGGATTCGTAAACTTATTTGGATATTCATTAGGCTAAGGTACATTGCATCTAAGTCTTTACTTAAGCTAATTTATATTGCTCTAGCACAGTCAGTCCTAACCTACTGCATTCCTATATGGGGTGGTGCAACCAAGGTAAAATTTTTGGAAGTAGAAAGATCTCAAAGATTGCTTCTGAAGATAGCCTACTTTAAACCAAAGACATTTTCTACTTCCAATTTGTACTTAGATTGCGATCTCTTGTCAGTAAGAAAGTTATATATTCTACATGCGATACTAAAACTACATAAAACACTAACACCTGACCCAGCTTATCAATTAAAACGCAGAAAGGTTGCGATTAGAATAAATACTGGTGCTAGGACAACTTTTGCTGGACGGCAGCTTGATAGACAAGCAACACATTTGTACAACGTATTGAATAAAAAACTTGATATTTACATGCTAAAAAGGTATACTTGCAAAAAACTAATAACTAATTGGCTAAAAACGATTGATTATGATGAAGCTGAGGCTCTTATTGCACATAAAAACATATAAACAATTTAAAAATAAAATGGGTAAACTTTATTACACAACTTACGCACAGACTAACTCTTGGAACTTCTTAGCTTTAATTTTGTTATTGTATTAGTTTGTAGTTTTTTCAAAATTTATATTTATACATTTAACAGAATTTCTTTTTAGATACATATATATTATAACTTTATATGGACTAATTACTTGGTACTCTATTGTACTACGGCTATGGAAGAGCGTGCCCTTCTGATACAGGTGTTTCACACTTACTAGAAGGGCACCAATACAAGAAATTATTGTACGTGTACCTTTGTTAAAGAAATAAAGAATTTTGAATTTTTTTGAATTTTTATGGTGGCCGCGTGGCGACGACGTCACGCACGGCACGCGGCATGTTCAGTCAAGAGCACGTCAACCTTTTACATTTCGGACTTTGTATCATTTAAGTTCTATGCCATAAGAGCCAAAATTGTACTGCAAGTGTAGAGCTCAACGTGCACCTAACTGTACATTAAGGAATAGTCAATAAAGTTTAATTCGTTATGAATTTTTCATATTCTCATAGTGTGGCTTACCGACTGTCACCTATCGATAACAGCCGGGATTGACGACGGTTTAACGTACCCTCCGAAGCACGGAGAAGCTCGAGGTGTTCTTTTATTTAGAGTCATCCTTACTCCTTACCTTATATTATAAATGAGAAAGTGAGTTTGTTTGTTTGTTATTCCTTCACGGCTTCGACTAAGCAGCCGATCATTATGAAAATTTGCATACATACTGTTAGGGGTACAGAGCCCAACATAGGCTACTTTTAATCCCGTGAAAGTATGTCGTTCCAATGGAAAAATAAATTTTCTACTATAGAGGGCGCTGTATCGGCCAACAGATGGCGCCACAAGTTGCGCTATGGGTTGTTCTGTTGTCAAACGAGAGCTATGTCATAAAATTAACGCGGGCGAAGCCGCGGGGAAAAGCTAGTTGATGTATATTTTAGAGTACACAATATCACTTCCCATTTCAGAAATCTAATATTCGTAATTGAAACTATCCGAAACAAACGGACATTTCGAAATGATTTCATACCCGTAACCGTACTCGGAACGGGTATAATTTTATTCATATATCCGTGTCTAGATTAGAAATTTCCATAACATTCATGGTTGTTCAGTCCGGTTATGTTGCAATACTAGCTTCCGTTCATTCTGTAATATCACAAAAAATCTACAATTTTAGATCACAAATAAAAAAATTGTGTCATATTTCTTTTATAGTAGCCGGTGGGGCAGGAAGGTTCTGGAAAGGCAACCGCGTACCGGAAAGCGCAGCGTAGGACGGCCGCCTACAAGGTGGTCAGACGACCTAAGGAAAGTCGCAGGAAGCCGCTGGATGCAGGCCGCTGCGAACCGGTCGCGCTGGAGACTTCTTGTGGCTGAGATGATGAAGCATCAACGTGTCGTATCACTAATCAAATAAAAATAAAATAATTTAGACTTTTGCGCGTATTTTTTTTAGCCTACCAGAACTTCCGAAACGGGACATGCTGAGAAGAAGTACCGCATTGCAACTCAACAGTTAGGCTCACTCAACTTACAATGGCGCAGAGTCGAAGCGACGCGACGCGCGGCGACTCGCAAATCCATTCGACTCCAGCCGAGCGTCGAAGCGACGCGGGCTGCCATATTTACATAGCACTGTACTTAAATAATAGAAATAGTTGTAGGCGGAAAAATATGACGGGTCGCGTCGCTTCGACTCTGCGCCAGTGTGAGTTGAGCCTAAGCCTTTTTTTATATATAAAATACTTTTTCTTTCCATTCGAAGCGCCATTTTAGCTACCTTTAAATACTTAATACTTGTTTTTTTTAGTTACAAAAGTGACAAGGAAAAAAGGTGTGTCCGTAACTGTGAAAGATTTCCTGAAAATATTTATAAATGAACATGGCTTTCAGAGTTTAATCTCGTTAAAAAGACGGATGGAGAAATTCGAGATTTCGTTGTTTATTATAGAATATTTTATAACGTAAACATTTTAAGTGGTTACCTAATAAACCATTTTTAGATTATAAAATACCATTAAATAATAATAAATAAATATATAGGGACAATTCATACAGATTGAGCTAGCCCCAAAGTAAGTTTGAAACTTGTGTTATGGGATACTAACTCAACGATATTATATTTTATAACAACTACATACATAGATAAACATCCAAGACCCGAGGCCAATCAGAAAAAGTTCGTTTTTCATTATGACCCGACCGGGGATCGAACCCGGGACCTCCTGGGTGGCGGTCTGGCGTGGTAACCATTACGCCACGGAGGTCGTCAAAATTGTAATAATTTAGCCTTTATAAAATTTGTGGGATTTTTTTATTTTTTATACCACTAAGGTGGCAAACAAGTTTACGGCCCGCGTGATGGTAAGTGGTCATCGTAGCCTATGGACGCTTGCAACACCGGCAGTATCAATCACGCGTTGCCGACCCTGTAAAAATCTTTTAATGGCGCTTCTGAAGAACCCCATGTTATAGTCTAAAGAAAAGACCGGCGGGGATCTCATTCCACAGCCTCAGCGTTCGCGGGAGGAAACTCCTCTGAAACCGCACAGTACGAGACCATTTTGGTTCTAGCATGTGGGGTTGGATTCACTGCCGGTGACGATCTGGGGCCCGATTCTACTAACATAAATGTCAAAAACTATTCCACTGATACACTATCGGCATTCTTTTGAGATACGATTGAGACACCATGGGAGTCCATTGGTGCATTTGTGTTAGTAGAATCGGTCCCCAGATCGATGGTAGAAAGTGGCCGTAGGCATCAATTCAAACAAATTCCAAAACCCATTAAACAAGCTGTAGAACACGCATAGGGAGGCGAAGTCTCTCCGCAGACTGAGGGACTCATATTGACATGTGTAACATAATGTAAGTTGTATGTAGGTACACCATGTAAGAGGTGCGAGTAACGTGATACTGAGTCCATTATCTTTAATGGAGCAGCTCATTAGCGAAACAAAACTCGTGTTACATTCTGCTATGTACATTAATATCATTTTTCAACTAATGTAGGATCCGTTTCATTCACAAAAAGGATATGACTCTATGTCATACTCAGGTAAATAAGCAAGCGTGACATCTAATCTAATCCGCTTTTTAGGGATTTTTTTATAAAGAAAAGAAGTTATCTGTTTCGGAAATTAGTGCTTCGCATCGGACAAGCCCACCACACATTCCCACCGATGTGTCTTTGGGTACTCTGTGTACCCAGGATCAACAACGGCGACCTCAGATTGACAATAAGCGATGAAGCTTATTGACGTCCCGGGGGAGAAAACTACAACTGCCTTGGAACTCACAATGAATTTAATCAGAAAGAAGATAGTAGGAAGTATTGAAAGGACTTCACAGGCAGTCAACAACTTAATTAGATTGATCTATACTATCTATACTAATATTATAAAGAGGTAAAGTTTGTGTATTTGTTAAATTGTAAGGGGTAATCTCGGGATCTACTGAACCGATTTTAAAAATTCTTTCACCAATAGACAGCCACATTATTGCTGAGTGTCATAGGTTATATAAAAAACCAAAAAATAAAAAGGCTTTTACATTATGCCCAACGAAGTGGGCACGGGTCAGCTAGTATAAAATAAAATAAACCACGTTATAAACTATCATAATATTCTGAAACAAGCAAAATGGCCACCGGTAAAAGAAAATTTTCACTTCGTCTGGGTTAAGGGTACCAGAAAACGGATCATCAATATCATCTCAGTCACAGTGTGTGTAGTAGGAGTGGGCAGGCTAGCAAGACATAACTAAATTTAAGAAAATGATAGCATCAAAATTATTCTAAATCTATACTATATATAATACTAGCGGCCCGGCCCGGCTTCGCACGGGTTATAACTATCTGCCTGTGTTAAACAGTCGTTTACTTACGTATAAAGAAATATTTTAGTTTGTAGATGCGAAAAGAAGCCCAAACAAATGACTAAATCAAAAGTTTTTATGTCAATCACGTCTTCCGCTAACATTCGATCTAACTCGGCGCGGATAATTTCTGTCTTTCCAGGCGTGACACGATACGGTGGTACCGCAATAGGTGGGTGGGGTGATCACCCGTATCTATATGATGCTCCGCGAATGGAGTCGGCTCCCCGACTATATTAAAAATATCTGAATACTCACATAATAAATCCTCCAAACGAGACCTCTCCAACTGCGATAGTGCGACACCTTCATCATCACGCAACACGTTCACTGAGGCACAATTAACTAGATCCTGAGAGGTTTCCCAGGATAGAGGGTGTAATGTCTGGGGCCGGTCTGCTGTGTACCAAGTCAACTATAGAAGTCGATAATTAATTAATTCGTTTCATTATTAATCGCATCTGGTAAAACAACGAATTCGATAGGTATAGTTAACGTAGCGAGTTGGACGTCGGCGAGTGTCAATAGCACCCTAGTATTCCTAACAGTCCTGTCCGCGAGTTTTATTGACATAGTCTCGGCACGGAATTTTAGTCCAGTGCGTTTTAATAAACAATAAAGAGTACCTATTACTCGCTATACTACGACGCGCGGCGGTATCTAATAACGCCGTACCTGTATTGTATAACCCACTATATTCACTTGCACGATAGGCCGACCCTGTATATTATTACAAACACTAAGTGACTTAGACTGATCAATACACACAGACGAAAATATGTTTTCTACTTTAACATTATCACTAGTACTTTAACATTATTACTAGGTACTAACATTATTTTGTTTATATTTAGGGCAATTTGGTCGAATATGTCCCTTTTCACCACAGCCATAGCATGAGGTATCAGATAAGACTTTTTACCTATTTTGTCACACGAGTCGCGTACATGACCACGCGATTTACAATAAACACAGAATAGTTTCTTATCGCTTTGGTTTACAACGCAATGTTCGTTTCGACTTTTGAGGTAGCGGCACAGTACCTGGCGTCGAACTCGAACCTGTGGCGACGTGTTCCTGCGCGCCTTCTATAGGCCTCGTTGGTACTATACACGACAGTTGCGACGCGATGTATCCACTAGACGACGACGACGACATTTGACGACAATCTAAATTATCTTCTATAGCTCGCGCTCTTTCAATAAGGGTGTCGATATCCTCCACAAGGTCTCTAGATAACTGCATCCTAATCCTTTTGTGTAGTAACCCATATATCATATCTAACCTCGCTAATTCCGGTAATTGGTATGGCAGTCTAGCCAATAAAGCACGAATCCGTATAATAAATATATCAGCCCGTTCCACCAATCCTTGCTCAGTAGCGAAGACGTCTCGAAACAACATATAGGCTGGGCGCGGCACTCCATACATCATCCTTAGACGTTTTACAGCGTCCGACCACGACGTTATTTCACTTCGGATCCCACGCCACCATACAGCTGCTTCGTCATGGAGTAGCATCGGAAGTCCACGCAGCGCCATGTCATCACTGACTGACGCGCAGTCCTTGAACATTTCTACAGCGTTTATGAACGCTTCTACAGTTTCGGGATGTTGGGATAAACCATCGAAACGCGCGGTGCATTTTGAGAGGTTTCCTGGAACGAGTACTGGAGACGGTGACGTAACAGCGGCGACGGAACTGGCTGTTGGCGGCGCTCCTAAGTGCAATGTCAGAAGAGACTCGACGAGCTTCTGGTTTTCCTCGGCCTGTGCCTTATAAAAGGCGGCCAACAACAATGACGGCTGGTCTCCGGAAATGAGCACAGGCGGCGGCATTGTTTACGTAGGTATGACGAGCATTTATGAACTTAACCGACTAGATTCGGCCAAAACGTTGGAGCGCCAGTTTAGTGTTCGTGGTTATTAGGTTAAAGAAAACACTGTTTTCTTACGAAACTATAATTCTCAACCACAATGCACAAAAACACAGTATTCACGTCGCGTACGCGTAAACAACATAGCGGCAGCCGCGCAGCGAGCGAGCGTACCCTCTCGAAGATAGTCTGTGGCTCACTCACTGCCTGCGTATGCGATGCCCGCGACGAAGAGCAAACGACTGGGGCGCGGGCGGTGCGGGGTAATATACAGGGCCGTACTATTACAGGGCCGTATGGCCGTATCCGACGCGCTACAATAATATTAGATTTGATTGTTTGTTTGTTTGTTTGAATTAAATAGGCTCCGAAACTACTGGACCGATTAAAAAAATTCTTTCACCAGTAGAAAGCTACATTATCAGGGCGTGACATAGGCTATAGCTTTTCCTGAAATTCAATGTGGTTCCCACGGGAACGGGTCCGGAATTTCAAGCGGACGAAGTCGCGGGCAAAAAAGCTAGTATTAAAATAAAACGATTAAATAACTTTAAATATTAATCTGTGAAAGGGTGGTACTTCCCCGGTCTAGTTAGTCCATCATAATAGCATTACCACTTCTAGTTCTCTCATCTAGCAAATTGTATTGATCTACGATTCGTGTTTGACAACTTACACCATATCATTTTGAGCAAATTGATCTGTAATTATTACATTTGATTGTTAGAGAGTTCTCCCACGACGGTGCCCGAGTCACGCGATCGCGGAGTCGCATGACGTCATTTACCAAATAGAAAAAGAGAACACTCTCGCGTCAAATTTGTGCAAATCGAACTGAAACAATGCCATCTACAAATCATCCCCAAAAATTTATAGGTATTTATATAATAGTCTATTAGTCTATTGAATATTTGTACAAAGTACGAAAAAAAATGTTTGGAAACGATTTGTAGATGGGGTTATTTCAATTAGGTTTGCATTTTGCCGCGAGAGCGCTCTCTTTTACGACTCCAGTCGAGTCGTGTCTCGGGTAGCGTCGTGGGAGAACTGTCTAATTATTACATTTGATTGTCATAATGATACCCCTCTACGTACAATTAATTGAATACGTGTTAAGTTATTCAATAGTATTTCAATAAGCAGGTAACTAACTATATTTGAATTTGATGACGGTAACAGTTTGTCTAGTTATTTCTTAGGCTGAGTTGCACCATATTAGAAGTCATAGTAAAGGTTTGTGTTAAATTTTACACTAACAGTAACGCTGACTTTAACGGTTACAGCAAAATGTGTTGCACCGGCGATTTCATTAGCTTTGTTAAAGTTAAAAGTGTTGCAAGTCAAATGAGGTATGATTTACCCCACATTATGGGGGTAACATTTTTAAATATGGCAACATCATCTAGCTTCGTCCAATAGTGTCAATTTTTTAACAGTTCGGTGTGTTTGTTTTATTTCAACGCGTTTGACAGCTTGACAGATAATTTAACACAAACTATAGCACTAACAAACGAAAAGTGAGCGGTTACGGTTAATGTTAAAGTTATGACGTCATTTAACTATTTGTCAACTGGTGCAACTCATTTTTAGCCTAACCGGTACTTTAACTGGAGTTTCGTTGTTTGTTATTGTTAAAGTAAGATGGTGCAACTCAGCCTTAGTTATTCATGTAGTTTGCTAGGTGTTGTCAGCGGCTTTGCCTGCGTGATCTTTTAGATAGAATATGCTTTGTTTGCAACGAGTGAAACCCGCGCAACTTCGTTTGCGTGTATTTATTTACTAGTTTTGCCCGCGGCTTCGCTCGCGTTAAATTCGGGGTAACACGGTTCCCCTTGCTGTGAAAAGTCCCATATAAAATTTCACCCCCTCTTTTAAGGGGTGGGGGGGGGGGGGGGGCAGATTTCCAAAAAAAATATGCTCGTTTTTTTGTTAGTCACAATAAATAGTCCGCATACCAAATTTTAGCTTTCTACCTTGAAAATTGCGGAATGCTCCTTACAAACTTCCACCCCCCATCTTAGGGAAGTATGGGATTAGAAAGAGACAAAAAGTAGCCTATGTCACTCTCCATCCCTTCAACTATCTCCACTTAAAAAATCACGTCAATTCGTCGCTCCGTTTTGCCGTGAAAGACGGACAAACAAACAGACACACACACTTTCCCATTTATATTAGTATGGATGGATGCACAGCAGCGCGATCTATAACAGCCTCTTGATCAAATTCCACGGGAATATCATACTTTTCTGGATAAGAAGCATCCTATGTGTTAATCCAAGGTTTCAGCTACCTACATACCAAATATCATTATTGGCCCAGCTATTTGAGCGTGAAGAAGTAAGAAACAATCACACAACTTTCGCCTTTCTCACTCACCCAGATTCGAGAAGAAACACAAATGCCATAAATGTTTGCCACGAGTGGGAATCGAACGCACGCCCTCTGGTTCTGAGGCTAGGATCACTACCAACGCACCACCGGGTTGTCACATTTATCCGCTGAATAATTAACAAGTTTTTATACATTCTCCAGTTTTCCATCCAAATTCCTGTGGTAATATTGTTAGGTACTTGAAAAAGCACTGTCATTATCTAAGGTATTTGACAGGGTTGCCAACAAGCTAAACTTTAAAACACTAAAATAAGGGTATGGCTTATTCTTAACTTTTGACAACCTCCGTGGCGTAATGGTTACCACGCCAGAGAGGCCCCGCCACCCAGGAGGTCCCGGGTTCGATCCCCGGTCGGGTCATTATGAAAAACGAACTTTTTCTGATTGGCCTCGGGTCTTGGATGTTTATCTATTTGTTATAAAATATAATATCGTTGAGTTAGTATCCCATAACACAAGTTTCAAACTTACTTTGGGGCTAGCTCAATCTGTATGAATTGTCCCTATATATTTATTTATTTTAACTAAGTTCTGCCCGCGGTGTTACCTACGTTTAATTTTATGCACAACAGCGCCATCTATATCAGACTTTTGACCAAATCCTATCGAAATCGCGTACTTTTCGGGATAAAAAGTACCCTATGTGTTAATCCAAGGTATCAGCCACGTATTACCAAATTTAATAAAAATTGGTCCAGCCATTTGACCGTGAACAAGTAACAAACATACACACAAAGTTTCGCCTTTATAATATTAGGATTAACACGTTAAATAAAAATAATTGGCAATCTTCTCAGACCACCATTACATGTTTTTAAGAGAGATATCAAATGACATGACCAAGCCAGCGCTTTCTATAATGGAAAAAATGTTTTCCCATTGGAATGACATACTTTCACGGGATAAAAAGTAGCCTATGTTGGGCTCTGTACCCCTGACAATATATATACAAATTTTCATAATAATCGGCTTATTAGCCAAGCCGCGAAGGAATAAAAAACAAACAAACTCACTTTCTCATTTATAATATTAGTATGATTTGTGTAAACATTTCTAGTATTTTCGGCACTAGACCGCGGGTAGACGGACATGGCGAAACTTTATTTCTTGTTAGTTTACTACGAAACCCTAAAAAGAAAGACCTACCATTGTAATAAAGAAAAGTAATATAAAGTATGTTGGTACCGTGTGCCAGCCCTCACCGTACTTACACCTAACCAGTTTAGGGCTGTCACCTCCGCAAATTGAATCAGTTTGTTGTCGCCTAAAGGCGACAGAACCTGAATAAGTTATGAAGTCTCCACATAGCGTTTCGTTAAATTTTATAAAGCCCTCGATGCACGCTACGACTTTAGGATCGCTGTACACTTGGCCTGATAAAAGAGTACAACAGATGAAAGAAACTATACTGGCCGCCAACGCTCCTGGCAAGCGCACGCAGCCCTAGCGCTTAATTTTTTTATGACTGCGTGTGCCAGGAGCCTTGGCATCCAGTATAATAGATAGGAAATATGAGCGCGATGTTATGATCAGAGGATCATAAAATTGACGAATCTGTAGTCTGTACATATATGTGTTAAATGAAACGTCTCATTTGAAAGCTTTCACTTTGACTTCGCGTCTCTGTACATAAATTTAAAAATAAACCAATCGAAGGATTCGGTTCTAAGAGGACGTGATTTTAGAAAGTAAGATTAATACGAGCCCTCTAGATTGTAATCCTGTAAATTGCAATGCCCAACAGGGTTTATAGTAAGTAAGTACTTATTGTTTGTTAAATTTACTATGATGCAATAAAGTATTGAGTATTGATTTTTTGACGTTTGACTTACAGACATGGATCGCATAGAATTTGTAGCGAATAATAATAACAGTATGCTTGAAAAGCAATCTATCTGCGGGTCTATTCTCGTAATAAAAAGAGTTAAAATCTAGTCTCAATCTTTAGCGCTATCTTGCTCATACCAAAACATAAACCGAGCTAGATGGCGCTTGACATTTAGACTAAATTTAACTGTTTTTATTACGCGAACAGAGCTGTATTTCGACATCAACTTTTATTTTTATCGATAAAAAAATCAAGATATTTTATCGATATTACGCCATCACTAGTGTAACACGTGAAAATCACGCGCCCAATGCGTTGACTATATTGATTTAGCTAATTTTATCGATGTTTTTATATGGGTTCTAACGAAATAAGAAGTCTTTGTAATGCAATGTCACTATATAATTAACATTTTTTTTCTGTATATTTCTGCGACGCGGACGTGGCGATCTGTCTTGCGACAATAAGCCACTTTTATGTCAGATCCTGGATCTGCATTCAAGTCAGTAGCATGGCTGGACACTACACAGTTTTAATGTCTCATTCCTCTATGCTGAATATCTCTTTTAAGTTGGGAACACTGGTGCTAATTCTGTTGTACATTTAACTAAACCAAACAAATTTTGACAGAACCAAAGGTGTTGGCCTTCCATGGCTTACAATTAGTGACAAGGATAGCAACACTTCTAGTCCTGTCAAAATTAGTTTAGTCTAGTTAAATGTACAACAGAATTAGCACCATTGTGTCTCTTCAGTTGTCCGTGTTCGTGTTCTACTTCCCCGTCTCCCGTCAATCGAAGGGCCAGCCTGTTGTTACCCTTGCCTTGATAGTCTGTGATTAACAAAATAGGGAGTAATAAGTCCAAGAACACAACTTCTAACGGGGCAAACATGTGATCGCTTTTGAGCTACTCCATCTGATTTTACAGGTGGTCCTATACCGAAGTTTATAACTGTTCCAAACAGTTTCAAAAAGATTTTTTAGGTTTTGTGCAAAAATGTTTTTTTTTTTTTTTTTACTAAAAGTTAACAAACAGTGTGTAACTGTTGCGATATTTATAAAATAACTAGTCAAACCAGCCCAACTTCGTTTGCGTGTATTTATTTATGCACAGTATCAGACTTTTGATCAAATCCTACGGGAATCGCGTACTTTTCGGGATAAAAAGTACCCTATGTGTTAATCCAAGGTATCGGCTACCTACATACCAAATATCATAAATATTGACGCAGCCATTTGAGTGTGAAGAAGAAACAAACATACACATAACTTTCGCCTTTATAATATTAGAAGGATAGACATCCATGTTACCGTTTGTTATCTATGGTGAAGTTAGCTAACGTTTTAAAACATTTTATTATATGCTCCCACACTTAATGTTTCAATTAGTTATATAACGTTTTATAACACCAGTGTAGTACTATGTTCTACGTCGAACACGCTTTCTAGATAGATTGAGAATACGTCATGTCATTGTAGTCTTTAATCAATGCGTTAAAATAATATACCAAACGTGTATTGTAAAGTATCTTTTATTTTGAATAGCAAACTTCGCAGGCTTCGCTTTTAAATGTTTAACAACAAAATTCACACCGCATACAAACTAATTATGTAGGCTGCGGTCGGAGGGTTGTAAGAAAACCAAAAATGAATTTAAATTTAATTTTAATTAAATAATTAATTACTAAATTACTAAAATTAAGTCTAAGCCTAACTTAACCTAGCGACAACGGTCGATGTTAGATCCGAAGTGCTCGTGACATGACGTCCCCCCGCTAAACCAGCTGATTGCTAGATCAGCGTTTCGTCGTCATTGTCTAATCCATGCAGTCGGGGCCATCTGAATGTTAACGCAGCAACTTCCGTCTGGCGATCGGTGCGTCACGAAGGCCTGCTGAATGCTACCTCAGCAAATTCCGCCGTCACTTCTCGTAAATCATGATCGGTGTGTCAGGGTCAGGATACGTAACACCTCCACCCGTAGATGAGCAACTATTTTTGAATTTCTTGCAAAAATGTTGCGTGATGGTCCTTGCCGTCCTGGGAAGTGCTTAGCTTGGCATACATGCCACTGGCTACTGGCTGCATGTGATTCTCTTCTGATGATGGTGGTTTGGAAGTAGCAAAGTGTCCTTATAAGATGTTCATTTCCGGTGTGGCTGCGTGTAGAATAGTGTCTCGCTCGCCACAGAGTTAGTGAGCCTTTACTGAGCTTCGGACATTCTGTCTCTATGTACATGAATTCATTCTCATTGGTTGCTATATTATAAGGATTGAGGAGAATAAGGGCTTAGTGGAATTTGTTAACAGGAGGGTGAGTCTATAGAAGATGTACTTATAATGACTCCTTCGGATATTACATAGAGGAAGTCTAAGACTTATGATTAACAACTTAGAAAAAGGCGGTCTATCTATTTAATATAATTATAATTATGGTTGCTACCATATTTTATAATAAGATTGTACCGCTAAGCCTACTTACTATTTTGCACACTATAAAAATCTAAAGTGTCTTCTATTCTAAATAGTACTATTAATTTGTATAATACACTCATAAAATTGTATTACAAGAGTTATACATTTTAATAGAATTTATTGCGACTCAGCTCAACGTTCGCTTTCCATCGCGTAAGCAAAAAGTTACCTAGTAGAATTTTTACTTACCTATTTATTTAATTTATCATTATATTAATTTCACTTAAAAAGTTTTAACCTAAATCTAATTCCCTCCAGCAAGACTGTCGATTTTGTACAGACCCACTGGAACCATGACTCTTATGGTAAAGAATTTTGGACGGGATCATAATGACTAATTAGAACCTTAAGGATATAAGGATGAGCAACTTGAGAATAATTCAGGTGTACTCACATATATGTATGCATTTTTGGCTATCTTCTGAATCGATGTCTGGATTCCCCTCCGCCGCATTAAATTTCCGCATTAAATTTAAATTCATTTTTGGTTTTCTTACAATCCTACCGACTGCGCCAATTATGTAGGCTGCGGTCGGAGGGTTGTAAGAAAACCAAAAATGAATTTAAATTTAATTTTAATTAAATAATTAATTACTAAATTACTAAAATTAAGTCTAAGCCTAACTTAACCTAGCGACAACGGTCGATGTTAGATCCGAAGTGCTCGTGACATGACGTCCCCCCGCTAAACCAGCTGATTGCTAGATCAGCGTTTCGTCGTCATTGTCTAATCCATGCAGTCGGGGCCATCTGAATGTTAACGCAGCAACTTCCGTCTGGCGATCGGTGCGTCACGAAGGCCTGCTGAATGCTACCTCAGCAAATTCCGCCGTCACTTCTCGTAAATCATGATCGGTGTGTCAGGGTCAGGATACGTAACAAACTAAATAGCACTTCAAAATTGTGAAATAAACTCTGAAACACTGTTGCTAAAGACAACAAAACCTAACTTTAAACTGTACGCTATCTCTTATTGTGTCTGCAACTTCGTGTGCCAAATGGACTTTATGGTACATGGAGTACAATACTGTGATGCGGTAAATAAACCATAGAATAATAACCCGAGGTAGAATGGCCACTCTCCACCCCGCACCGAATCGTGTTTACCTTACCCCGGGCGGGTATCGAGGCGGGTGCAGTCACAAATGTGTGCGCTTAGTGAACGAATGTGTATACGTGTGCGCATACGTGCGCGCGTGTACAGACGACATTAACCCATGTAGTAGAAATAGGTTATTATTACACGCGCATTGTATGGAGTGTCCCCGGTGTGACCAAACACATTTTTTTTTATGAGAGAGCGGGTAAACAATCACCGCTGCCCATGGACATCTAGCTTTGCCCACCTATGAAGGAATGATATAGGAAGGATAGGGGAAGAAAAGTGAAAAAGGGGGGAAGCAGGAGGGGAGACTATGAGAGGAGGATTCCGTCTCACAAAGCGGCAATCACCGCTATTTCATGTCGTCGATAATTCTGTGAGAGGGTGGTACAGTTTTTATTTCAAGAAAGCTTGGAGGGAGTTAATTTAAGGGTGCAGTCAGCATCATCATCTCAGCCACAAAAATTCCACTGCTGGACATAGGCCTCCCCAAAAGTATACCTGAATATCATAAAATATTCCTGTTTTCTTCTTTTCGTGTCAGTGACTCAAATAAAATAAAATTCCTACACCTTACTGGCAAGATGTTCAGCCAGTACGATGGCATTATCCGTGGCCTTCCACAAATCTGTTGAAGCACAGTCAGTAGGACAACCCGGGCAACATAGGAGATGACCTATCTGCGGAGCACCAGTATGCACAAGTCAAAGGGCAATGTCGGATGATTCTCCTATGAAGCCCCATTTTCTAAGGTTAATGTTCTTGTAAAAAGTCGCCTCCCGCTATCGGACTTTAGCTAAGATCGGTATTATTGGTGTGAATAAAAGATAGAGAAAGATATTATATCGTTTCCCATAGTCCTTTCCACTCAGTTCGCATACCAACATCGAAAAATACCACCTCAAAATATTCGGTACTCCACGTCACAATAAAGTTGTGTTCACAAGCACAGCTGGTCCATTGTACCTCACGATATTCATAAAGAAGTTGTTACTTGTTAGGTGGGGTGTACCTCGATAAAACATGATGTTAACAGAGCTTAATCTTTATAGATAACGCAAGTACTTGCATGTTGAAGTTCTACATCTACTTATCATACTAATGTTATATGAGAAACTGAGTTTGTTTGTTTATTCATTCACGGTCTGACTAGGCAGCCGATCATTATGAAAATTTGTATACATATTGTCAGGGATACAGAGCCCAACATAGGCGAAGCCGCGGGTAACAGCTAGTATGAAATTCAAAAGTATAATACGTTTACATAATATGTCAACCAACTCCTTTCCTTTCTCCGTTTCTTTATCCCTTTTCTCCCTATTTCCCTTCCTTGTAGTAGGCAACAAAAGAGAAGTTCGATGGTGTCGCACTCAGAAACGAACATTCAAGTTAAGCAGCGACCCTTGTGAGTGTTTGGATGGGTTACGTAATCTCCAGCTTCTCCGTGTTTCGGAGGGCATATTAAGGCCCCCGCTGAGCGCCAGTCCCGGCTGTTGTTGATGGATGACAGTTGGCTTTAAAACACTGGCCTCTGCCAATCCGCATTGGAGCAGTGTGGCAGAGTACGCTCTAATCTCCTTCGATTAAAAGGCGACCAGTATTTTTTTTATGCCACAAAGTTGGCAAGCAAGCATTCGGCCCGCCTGATGGTGAGCATCACCGTAGCCTATAGACGCTTGCAATACCGGGGGTATCACTTGCGCGTTGCCGATCCTCCCAAGCCCCCTAAGTGGAGCTCTGCTCTTACTCACCGTAGAAACACATCATGGCCGAAACCAATGCTATTTGGCTACGATCTTCTGTAAGGTGGGGGTCCGTCCCCGGACGGGCTGCTCCGATTTGAGCGGATTATCCGCTGTGCCCTACCTCTTACTAGGTACTTAGCGTTATCTATATAGATTTATATCTCCGACGAATTAACTTTATATTTAAGGCTCCCCGTAAATGCTTTTTAATGGTAATACTTGTTCTTCTTTATTGTTTATGACTTGCGACAGAGTTTATTTAGATAATCATTTATTTTACAGACGGGGGACAGATTAAAAATATTACTGTTCGAGCTCTCGAACGATACTAGTCTATCTCATATTTGTCATCTTTACCTACATCTTGCAAACAAGCATACGGCCCGCTTGATGGTAAGCATCACCGTAGCCTACAGACGCTAGCAATACCGGGGGTATCACTCACACGTTGCCAACTCTCCCAAACCCCCGAAGTGGAGACCTCTGGATTTTGAAAATTCTTTCACTGTTAGGAAGTTAAAATATTGGTACAAAATAAAAAAAGCTAGTTATACATATTTTCAAAAAATATAGAGATCCTTACCCGTGCGAAGTCAGGATCTCTATATTTTTTTAAAATATGTATAACTAGCTTTTTTGCCCGCGACTTCGTCCGCGTGTAGTTGGATAAAGCTTGTGTAACCCATGGATACTTATCCATGGGTTACACAAGCTTTATCCTACAAATAAAGGCGAATGTTGTTAAAATGTTTGTTACTTCTTCACGCTCAAATGGCTGGGCTAATATTTATGATATTTGGTATGAAGGTAGCTGATACCTTGGATTAACACATAGGTACTGTTAAGTATTATAATATCTGTGACATAGGGTACTTTTTATTCCGAAAAGTACGCTATTCCCGTAGGATTTCATCAAAAGTCTGATATAGATGGCGCTGCTGTGCATAAATAATACGCAAACGAAGTTGCGCGGATTTCACTAGTGTATAACATTCCGAAATTCCCACGGGAAAGCGGGATATACTTAAGCAAAGTTTTGCTAGTCTATACTAATATTATAAAGAGGAAAGATTTGATTGTTTGTTTGAATTGAATAGGCTCCGAAACTACTGGACCGATTTCAAAAATTCTTTCACCAGTAGAAAGATACATTATCAGAGAGTAAAATAGGCTATAGCTTTTCCCGAAATTCAATGTGGTTCCCACGGGAACGGGTCCGGAACTACACGCGGACGAAGTCGCGGGCAAAAAAGCTAGTTATACATATTTTCAAAAAATATAGAGATATTTACTAATACCCGTGCGAAGTCAGGGCGGAGCAGTATGTATTTGTACCAATATTCATTGTAATGGCAGTCTTTTACACAATGGAACCCTTATATTTTGTTTTACGTCTTGTAAAATAAAGTTTCTTTACGACGCAATAATGCCCATAGGACTAAAGTTTTTGACTGTCTAAATAATTTAAATTTTTCGTGAGTTAATTGTAAGGCTTTGTTCGTAGTGTTGCTCGATCGCTAAGCGCCATCTATAGGTTGATTAATAATAAAAAATGGCCTTTAAGTGCCTCACAACCAAGTTTGAAAAACCTATATTATGACATGCACTCAAATAGAATAAGTACATTGCATCCACAAAATCGTCGTCCATCTTGTTTGTGGTTCGTCAACGTACTGTGGAGAAAATGACTTTGCAAAGCAGTGTGGCAGGTTGCTTCAATAAGTGTACAAACAAGTGTGCAAAGTCGTCATTTAAGTGTTCAAATGTTTGTGCTTGATGTAGCGCCCGAATTAGTGTCGTTCGATAGCTGAGCGCCATCTATGATCTCATTTCGTTTCAATGACTTAAATCAAATTCTCACATATTACAGGCATGTTGAGCCAGTAAGATGTCATCGTCCGTGGTCTTCCACAAATCTGTTATGATACAGCTAGCTGGACAACCCGGACAGAAAAGAAGATGGCCCATCGTAGTAATGCGACTCGAGTCAAATTTTACCATTCGACTCATTTTACAATCTCGCTCGAATACCACTGGAGTGATCGAGTCACTCGAATGGTCTCGAGTCGCATCACCAACCTATCGTCATATTGGAAAAAATATTAATGATATTGTGCTTTGGAATCTGAACTAGGTCGGGAACTCGGGACCTGTGCTACAGATTCTCCAGGCTCTTCCATAAATGATTTATCCATCTTACTGTGCAGGAATCGAACCTGTGTCCTTGGGAAATGGATATCATTAAAAACTCCTGTCAACAGTCTTGTTATGATGTAATTTAGTAAAATCCATTTCTCGTTAACCTGACCGACTCATTTTGGCTCCAAAACGAATAAGAAACGCAATTTCCCTCAGCTAAATTATAATTTGTTAGATTACACCGAAGGGAACGTTAGGGTTAGCTCGACTTCAATAGAACAACGGATATTTTAAAACGCTTCAACATAATAGAAGGGTGGTTAGTTGACGTGCGAATAAAATAAATAAATAAATATACAGGGACAAATTACACAGATTGAGCTAGCCTCAAAGTAAGTTTGAGACTTGTGTCAGTATTTGTGTTATGGGATACTAACTCAATGATACTGTATTTTATAAGAAATACATAGAAACATCCAAGACCAATCAGAAAAAGTTAGTTTTTCATCATGACCCGACCGGGATTCGAACCCAGGACAAAAAATAGATGACGACTTGCAATTCCTCCAGAAATTTGACAGGTCACAAATTAACAGTAACAGTGGACTTAATACCCCGAAGCAATATTAAAATTTGTCAAATTAAGATGTCTTGAGAATGCAGGCAATTTAATTAATCCAAAGTTTAATTAAGTTTTCTTGTAGCCCCTCTTGTTATTTTACCAATTGAATATCACTTTGAAGTTCGGAGTAGGCATATTTAAGTTTCAAATAATTCTGTGGGTGAAACTGACCTGTCATTTGCCAGATAATTTGTTTAGTCAACTCTATAGTTTCCTTGGTTGTGATATCAATTTGTTATACAACTATCGGTCAGTTTTTGAAACGCATATAGGATGGTTGTAGGGTTGCGATGTCGGCGCTGACAGCCGAAAATGTATGCACAGTCAAGAGCTGGTAGACCTTTACATATTGGACTTTGTACCATCCTTAAGTTCTACGACATAAGAGCCAATATTGTACTGCAAGTGTAAAGCTTGACGTGCACCTGACTGTACTTCGTTCCTAATAGAAAGCGTTTTAAATTACTCAAAAATAATAATAAGTTTAGGGTTGGCAATGCGCGAGTGATACCCCCGGTGTTGCAAGCGTCCAAAGCTACGGTGACTTACCATCAGGCGGGCTGTACATGTGATACGGACAGGACGGGACATTTTGGAAATACAGGACGGGAACGCGGCCGTTACGAACGAAACAGTCCCATTCACGCCACGAGGATCCCGTTCCAGTTACGTATGCAACGATCCTAAAAGAGTTAATTTGATTTCAATAAAATATTATTTGATTGTTGCATAAAATTTAAAATTCAAAACTTTTATTCAGAGAATAAGTTTTCACAAACACATTCTCTTGTCAGAGTATACAGTAATAAATGATTTGTATAAATTAATCTACTGAATAAACTACTACAGTTTCGGAAACAAAAGCAAAATGACCTCTGGTAAAAGATATGGCGAAAAATAGGCTCCGAAACTACTGTTCCGATTTTAAAAACTCACCGTTGAAAGCCTACACTATCTCCGGGAGACATAGGCTAAATTATATTTAAAGAAAATGGGTTCCTTACTAAAACCCGTGCCACACCCCGGACACTCCATACAACGCGTGAAATAATTACCTATTTCTACTACATAGGCCAATGTCGTCTGTACACGCGCACACGTATACACATTCGTTCACTAAGCGCACACCTTTGCGACTGCACCCGCCTCGATACCCGCCTGGGGTACGGTAACGCCATTCAGTGCGGGGCGGAGATTGGCAATTCTACCTCGGATTATTACTTATTCTATGCCCGTGCGAAGCCGGGCCGATCGGCTAGTCGTTAATATAACTGTGAACTCACTAATACAATTCATTTCATTTCAATAAATATAACGTTAAAATGAATATTGTTGTAAGTCTAATCAAAGCAGAAAGTTTATGGGAACAAACATTGCATCGAAATTAATTGAGAGCGCAGGATTTGTTTACGGTGTGGAAGAGATAGCGAGTTTAGTATTCCATTCGACAACCTCCGTGGCGTAATGGTTACCATGCCAGACCGCCACCCAGGAGGTCCCGGGTTCGAATCCCGGTCGGGTCATGATGAAAAATTAACTTTTTCTGATTGGCGTATCGTTGAGTTAGTATCATTTAACACAAGTTTCGAGCTTACTTTGGGGCTAGCTCAATCTGTGTGATTTGTCCTTATATATTTATTTATTTTACTTATACATAGTTGGCAAACAAGCATACCGCCCGCCGCCTGATGGTAAGCATCACCGTAGCCTTAGACGCTTGCAATACCGGGGGTATCAATCATGCGTTGCCAACCCTCCCAACCCCTCCAAGAGGAGCTCTGGAGACCTTATTTATTTATTTATTTAACTTTATTGACCACAATACAAAAGTACTGATACAATAGGCGGACTTAATGCTAAATTGCATTCTCAACCAGTCCATAGGGAAGTGCAGAAATTCACGAATGCGGTTTGATGATAAATATACATACATACATTACATAACTATTGTATAGACGTACATAAATACATATAATTATTAACATTAAATATATATATGTTACGGTAAGAGTGATTAATTGAAAATTATTAATCATTTTACAACATTATTAACCACGTGTTTTGGTAAATATTAATAAACAATGGAAATTAATTACTTTTGGTAGTAATTATTAATAATTCACTACACACATTGGTAAAAGTAATCTATACTAATATTAAGAGGTAAAGTTTGTGTATTTGTTAAATTGTAAGGGGTAATCTCGGGATCTACTGAACCGATTTTAAAAATTCTTTCACCAATAGAAAGCCACATTATTGCTGAGTGTCATAGGTTATATAAAAAACCAAAAAATAAAAAGGCTTTTAACATTGTGGCGACACCTATCGCCATACAGAAGAACTACAGAGTGAAGAAAAAGTTCACAATGCGAACACATGACGTCATATACGACGACACTTAGAAATCCTGAATCGCGCTATCGAAGTTTCTACGATATGGAGATATATATACAACCTCCGACACATACATTGTCGGAGCCGCGGTTCCCCAGGCATGACACCCAGCCTGGCCGGAAGATCTTCCCTTTGTGGCGGTCGAGCACGTCGCCATCGCTCCCGCTACAGTGGTGACCCCGACGTGATTGGAAGCAGCCTTCTTCATCATATCTCCTCATCAGCTCTGACGTCATCACATTCTTCACTCCTCAACTTGAAGTATCATCATCAGCAGTCTCACAGCACTCCAGCTACGGGGAAAATCAGGTTCATCGCAGCCGACTCACCGAGCTACCTGTTCCTGCGCCCCTTATCCCGACTCACTGGGATAACCCTCATCCCGACTCACTGGGATATTCCTCATCCAGACTCACTTGGATAATCCTCATCCCGACTCACTGGGATATTCCTCATCCAGACTCACTTGGATATTCTGTATCCCGACTCACTGGGACATGCATCATCCCGACTCACTGGGACATCACTCATCCCGATTCACTGGGATACATCAAGCACGCACGCTCACACCCGACTCACTGGGACACTTGGAGCACGCACACTCAAGCCCGACTCACTGGGCAAGCTAACGAGAAGCACAGACTGCTGATCATCATCTCATCGGACCTTCGATCCTGGAGGGGAGTACTGTGGCGACACCTATCGCCATACAGAAGAACTACAGAGTGAAGAAAAAGTTCACAATGCGAACACATGACGTCATATACGACGACACTTAGAAATCCTGAATCGCGCTATCGAAGTTTCTACGATATGGAGATATATATACAACCTCCGACACATACATTGTCGGAGCCGCGGTTCCCCAGGCATGACACCCAGCCTGGCCGGAAGATCTTCCCTTTGTGGCGGTCGAGCACATCGCCATCGCTCCCGCTACAACATTATGCCCAACGAAGTGGGCACGGGTCAGCTAGTAATAAATAAATAAAAACCCAAAGTACTATGTAATTACAAAATCATCGACTGGTTTAGTTTTATGATGGTCACAACGTGGAATCGTAACAAAAATTCGCCTAACCTAACCTAACCCACCAATATTCAGACAGACATTCAGACAGACGTTAGGGTTATCTTGTGATCATAACACCGAATTTTTCTTACGGTTCCACGTTGTGACTGTGAATTATTAATAATTGCTATCAAAAGTAATTAATTTCCATTGTTTATTAATATTTATCAAAACACGTGGTTATTATTAGACAGAAGCTAGTTCCGTATAATCATCCAGGGAACGTGAATAACGGGGGCAAACTGGCATCAGCTAGTGCAAAATACTAACACATGCAGTATGCCATTCCGGGAACGGGAATAACGGGAAGTGAGTTAATAAAAAAAAAAATCGCTTTTTCTCACGAGTGTGTCCGCTGCCTTAAACCAATACAAACCCTCAAATATTCCGTTTTAAAAAAGATGTTTTTCGATTCTCTACCCTATTCCGTTGTGATAAAGATGTATTGTTTACTGATAAATAAATGAGAAAAAAGAATTGTGATCGTAAATAAGCATTTAAAATCCTATTGGGTATATACGAAACAGAAAATAATTGGTGGAGGGTAGAAGCTTACCGAACGTTTATTCAGCTAAATTTTCATTTAATTTTTTTTCGTAAATTTCGCTTTTTAAATAAATAATGGTTATTTGTAAGTCTCTTCAGGCCACATCGCGCGAAAAGATCGCGGCCATCTTGAACAGCTGATGGTGACAGGCAAGGTCAAGCCGGTCTGGCCTCAAGGTCTGGTGGCCAAGGGGGCGCAGCCCCACGCGATAGTCAGATCAAATCTGGGGGGCAACGATGAAAGTTCCATCCGAGACAACGAAATACGTAGTCCTGTTAAAAAAGACATTACTAGTTTAGAATAAGGTCCAAAACTCAAGGAATTTCGTTTCATGGTGGTGGTAGGGGGGGGGGGGGGGGGCTGTTCCTCTCTAAACACCAAGCTTCACAGTGCATAGTCAGAGAGAAGGTGATATTCTGCGGCCAGTCACGACCCTCAGTTATGAGGAATACTACGTGAGGACCTCCTCCTTCGTAGATTTTTTCACACCGCAATGATTTTAAGAGACCTGCTAGGTTACTCTGCATACGAGATTTTAATTTCAATTCTGTATAATTTCATTTGCAAAATTAACAGCAAAATAATTCGTCCCATTGAAATTTTATACTTTAGTAACTACATATTTGGTTAGCATATAATCCGAAATTATTTAGTTTAGTATTTAGTTAGCACTAGTTTAGCTGTAAAGAGTACCTAAGGCTGGTGTGGAAAAATCATTTTCATAGTCTATACTTAATATTATAAATTTTAAAGTGTTTGTTGGTTTGTTTGTTTGTCCTCCAAGATTCAAGTAATCATGTATGGGCCGTGGAGGTGATTGCTTACCGTCAGGTGACCAACTAGCTTGTTTGTTTTCCTCTCTCATAAAAAAAAGAAAACTTTATTAACAGCTGAGCTCGTGAAAAATAATATTCAGTAAGCAAAGGAAAATATTTTTGTAATTTTCTTTCCTCAAATCAGATTCAAACCAGGAAAGATTTCAGAATTATTCCAAAATGAATCATGATTAATGTTACAATAATTCATTAAAGTGATTCCTTTTCCGTGGAGGGTCTAAACGTAATTAATTAATATCCACTCATTAAAATTTAATGTTATTCTGTAATTTAAGTTTTCGGTTTAGGATTTTGGATTTTGGGACTATCTTATGATGGAATAATAATATTTATTTAGTGGTGTACCTACAAAACAAACTTACAACAATACAGAAAGGTTAGATTTTTTGTAGTATGACCTATTAGTTGCAAGTTGTCAAACCAGGGATAATAGTGACAGTTATACGTCAAAAACCTGGAAAGGACTGAACCTGGAATGAGCAAACAAGAGAGTGTATTTAACTATTAGTGAGCGAAGTCAAAAGATATAGTATTTTTTTTACAAAGAATAATATAGACGGTGAGAATTTTTATAAAGCTCGATAATTAACAAGAGAGAAACTAATTATTGGATCGAGATTAACTTTTTAACCTCGTTAGCGTCTTTTGTGAAACCTCAGAAATAAATTACAATTTTTCATTTTACTCAACAATCTGGCTTCTAATTTAAATAATGTTGTTTTAAATTAACAACGGGACTAGGATTTATTTTGGATTTATCAAAATATTATTGTAAAGAGAAGAAATATGCTTTTCACTTCTCATGCTCTGAAATTGCTTATTTGTGCAGCGGCTATACAAAATTTTGATTGTTTGTTTGAAATGAATAGGCTCCGAAACTACTGGACCGATTTCAAAAATTCTTTCACAAGTAGAAAGCTACATTATCAGGGAGTGACTAGGCTATAGCTTTTCCCGAAAATAAAAATAAAATAAAATTTTATTGATAAAACTTAGATCTAAAATAAACATTTGATAAAATAAACTAAGATAAAATTAAATCAATGTAGTTCCCACGGGAACAGGTCCGGAACTTCACGCGGACGAAGTCGCGGGCAAAAAAGCTAGTAGAATATATATTTCAATAAAATTCCTTAAAAATGTTTTGAAATGATAAAATATATTTAATATTGACGCATTATAACGTCAGATAAAGTTTTAAAGATCCAATTTATATTCTATAGTGGTTGGTCTCGTAAACTTGTCTAGACATTTTCATTCGATAGAAAGCAACGCTCCGATCGAGGTGACAGTACATAAGCACTAGGAGTCTAGCTTACTTTTTTTGTGTGTTAACTTTAAGATACGGTTAAAATTATCGATAAAACCCTTCGTAGTTCATCCGTCTGTCAGTATTTTATTAACGGAAAATCATCAGTATATTCCTGATTATTAAAAAAAAGTTCGGAGCAAATGGGTCACCGACCACAGATACCGGTAGCCAGCGACTAGCACTTCATACATTTAGTTAAATTAAATTAAATATTAAATATAAAGGGACAATTCATACAGATTGAGCTAGCCCCAAAGTAAGTCCGAAACTTGTGTTATGGGATACTAACCCAACGATATTATATTTTATAACAAATACATATATATATATATATATATATAGATAAACATCCAAGACCCGAGGCCAATCAGAAAAAGTTCGTTTTTCATCATGACCCGACCGGGGATCGAACCCGGGACCTCCTGGGTGGCGGTCGGGCGTGGTAACCATTACGCCACGGAGGTCGTCAAAACTCTGACTACTGAGTTAGAACTGTGTCTTTCTTTTATGGCAAGGTGAGATAGATGTAAATTTAGCAGTCATATAACAACATTTTGACTGTCATTAACTTTTTGTATTTAATTTATTCTTCAAAACACATTATTCATGGTCACTAATGTTTTTATGTGAACTCAAAAACCCAAGTGGTTCAAAAGTTACAGCCTGTTTTTCACATGAGAAACTTCTCTTTCGAACTTGAGAAATTTCGAACTCGAAATCTACTAGATTTTCTTTTAAATTTTAAATTGAAGTAAGTATTCGATCCCTCATTTGCGTTTGTGTACTTCATAACGGGGTACCGTGTATGTAAGCTAGTAAACAATACATAAAGCTGTTATAACATGAATATAATGAAGCGTTGATTCCAAACGAAGATACACTAAGTAGGCATGTCGCTTCGTCAGGAATTCCTTTTGAACAAAAGATGAAAATAAAAATTATTATAACAAGAATTCCGCAACGAATTTAAGGAGCTGTTTACATGAATACGGAATGTCGAAATGTATATTTTTCGTATTTCAAAATTGACAATTTCTGGTTGGGTTATTAATTCATGTTCTTCGACTTATGTTTGTAATGTTCAGGACTTCCTTTTTTATACCAATAACGTGGCAAACAAGCATACGGCCCGCCTGATGGTAAGTAGTCACCGTAGACTATGGACGCTTGCAACATCAGGGGTATAACACGCTGGTTGCCGACCCTGTAAAAATCTTTTAATGCTTCTTTAGAAGAGCCCTATATTATAGTCTAAGTCTGGGAAACTCCTCTGAAACCGCACCGCGTAGTAACCGATTTTTTTTATTACTAATTAAAGGGGTGGTAGTGTCAGACTGGTAGTCTTTTTTGGTTGACAGCCCGGTGGCGTGTTAGTAGTGATTCGATTCTAAAGAGCGTGAATTCGATTTCCGCTCGGGGCAAACATATTTAATTTGAAATATAAATATAATTAAAAATGTTAATTTTTAAATAAGTACAAATCCATAATTATGTTTTGGTATTAATTTATACAATAAAATTATTAAAATAAAACTGGAAAAATTTAACTAAAATGTAAAAACTTTCAATATAAAAAGGTCCGTAATCACCCAAAACGATTGCAGCCTTTGTCACCCCATAAAGTTTCACTATTACCACAGCTTAACAAGATTACTATTTACCCCAATATAAAAGGAAAAACCTATATTTATTACCAAGTTTTCTATACAAAACTGGCCACTCGTATGAACGTCCATCTTGCATATTTTATGGGTCACGAAGCCTCCATTGAATATTTAATATGCTAAAAGTGTGCTTCAGAAACTTATTACAGGTTTTGTTCACGATTATAACTAACTAGCCTTTACAACCTTTACAAGGTATCATCATATCAACCCATAATCATCCCACTGCTGGGATACGGGTCTCCCTTCAATCGAAGGTGATTAGAGCATACTCTGCCACGCTGCTGCAATGCGGATTGGCAGAGGACGGTGTTTTCAAACGGCCCTAAGGCCACTGACTTGGCTTAACGACTGTCATCCATCAACAACCGGCTTAACGTGCCCTCCGAAGCACGGAGAAGCTCGAGATAACGAAACCCATCCAAACGCTGGCTAGGGTCGACGTCGCTTAACTTGCGTGTTCATATTAGAGTGCAACACACAGCGACGCCATCGAGCTTCTCACAAGGTATTATAGTAATAATATTTATTTTTGAAGTCAATACACATATAAATATTTCACATTTATTTTATAAATTAAACTAAAATCTCTCAAAGAATTTATGACAAGCCTATAAAATAACACAAAATGTTAAAATAATATGTATTATTATTTACTTTCAATATTTTTTTACCTGACTGTATATTATACGTGCGAGTTGACGACAAAAAAAAATTGTTAAAAATCGAATGGTGCCAGGAGCCCTTACCACGAAACCCCAGTACTACGAAAGTTACGAAACGTAAATCAATTTTAATCATGAAATACAAGGAATTTCATGGTTATTTTAGTAATTCCTTGAATTCCATCCACAAAATACATTGTTTATGGTTATTTGAGTAGTTCGTTGAATTATAACTACGAAATGCCTTATATTTCAAGGTGTAAGGTCTTCCGATGATTCGGCCGAAGTTATACGATTTACGTTTCGTAGACCCTCAGGTGCAGAACGCACGATCGTGCGAGATGACGAAAAACTACGCAAAAAGCAGCATTAGACAACTGCCAAATTGTGCACATGCACAGATTTTACGAGCGTCTCCGTGGTTTTGCGTGTGGACGTTACAACATGGCTATTAATGTTTTAACGTCCACACGCATAACAACAGAATGAAAATGCTTTACGTGAAATGAATATATGTCCATACCATTACCATTGAAAATTTTTATGCAACTCACTGTAATTTGTATTGGTCTCACAATGTTTCGCTCGTTGAAAACATAATTCATAAACTGTTATTGGAATTCCTCGGTTCGCTTGTATCCTGTTGCGAACTTGGAAACTGTACTTCCTTTGTCATGATCATTATATTTTAATTAATTATTGTTTGATGAATACTTTAATAATGAAAATAGGGAAGGGAGGTGTTTAGGTTTTACTTACACAATAGTAAAACATTTGAGAGCAATGAATGCGGGTCACCTCATTGATTCAATTCAAGAAAATCATTTTGTCGTACAAAAATGTCATGTTTCCCATTTTGTTTTAAGGCGAGATCAGCAGTTTTTTTTCTTTTATGTAATTTTTAATAAATAAAATGTAAGTGACAGAAATTTTATTACTTTCATTTAAGTGGTATTATATTTTCTATTAAACACTGTTTATTTTATTAAGCTAGCATACTTAGTTTCCGAGATATATAGGTTTCTTTAAGTGACAGACCATAATTCATTGCTCTTGACTCTTGAGTGTATTTAAAAATATTTTTTGAGTTTGTAGGGTATAATCTGTAGATGTACTGAACCGATTTCGTTACCAATATTAAACCACGTTATTTGTATCATAGGTATTATTGGATAAAAATAAAAGCTTCAATGAGAGCAATTCAATGGACTGTATTTTAGGTTACGAAGAAAAATCAATAAAGAACAATAGAAGAATGACAAAGACAAAAAAGGAAAAAACTATCAAAATACAAATATAGAATATAAAATTAAAACTATCAAAAAAGGTCCACACAGTTGTGGACAATAGGCTTTATAAATACAAGTCCAAACAAAATAATTGCCTCTTGTAATTTCAACGTTTGCAATAACATTGTAATGTTAAAGTGCTCCTTCTCCGGGAGCATTCGCGTGTATGTAACGCTCAGATTCGAGCATTACAGCAGTGAGGGAGGCGAACGCTTGAATTGTAATGCTCAAAGTCGAATCTAAAATGTTACATTACACGCGAATGCTCGCGGTGAAGGAACATCTTTATGTTACAGGTTGTTGTAAGTGTCTGTAATGGTTTTAGATTGAAATAGATTGAAAAGGATCCATCTATTTTTTTTTATCGTTTACAAACACTTCGCGGACAGACAATAACTATATTTACATAGTATAAAATGAAGTCGCTTTTGCTGTCTGTGTGTGTGTCCCTACGTATACTTATATCTTTAAAACTACGCAAAAGATTTTGATGCGGTTTTTTTAATAGATAGAGTGATTCAAGGGGATGGTTTTTAAGTATTATACATTCCGAAATTCCCACGGGAAAGCGGGATACACGCAAACGAAGTTGCGCGAGTTTCGCTAGTATTTTTATTCCTAAACGCTCTATTCTGTATGTCATTTTTGAAGTGAAAACTTCTTTAGCGGCAATGTGCTTTTTTTGGGATGGGTAAAAAAATGTTAAACTCGCGTCAGGTCAGCTAGTTTGTTTTTTTTTTTTTTTTTTTTTTTTTTTTTTTTTTTTTTTTTTTTTTTTTTTTTTGGAGTGGACTAATCAGTTTGGGTGTACTGACACCCTTTACTGAGACACCGGACTGTTGCGGGAGCGTAGGGCTCTCACCGCCTAAAATTTACAGCGTCTGCCTAGGGGCGCCCCAGAGGGGGGCTCGAACCTCGGCCTATGGCGACACTGGGGGAAGGCGAACGGATTGGAGAGAAGCGGCCGGGCACGTGCCGGTACCGCGAAAACCGAGTCCCTACAGGGTGGCGCGACGCGCGGCCCCGCCGGCGGGGCCGATATGACGGACGTGTGTGTCTACTTTGTGTCGCGGAATCTAATTGTTTGTACGCCTCGATGGCGACTGTAATGGCGTCGTCCGGGTCGTTGAGGACGTGCCGCGGACGACGTTTGGACCTAATGGTGTCAGCCGGAGCGGGATAATCCCCTGCGGCTTTCACCAATGGATTGGGGTGATGGTCGAGAGAGTCGAAAAATCTGACTGAGCATTGCTTTAGGTGGTGCGAGATGGTCGGCACACCTAAGTCAATGTGGAGGTTTTTGTTCCGAATGAACCAAAGCCCACCGATGGCTTTGCGCAAAAACCTATTCTGGATGGTTTGCAGCCTGTGGATATGAGAGGGCGCGGCGTGGGCGAAAACTGGACTCGCGTAAGTCATTATCGGCCTAATGCACGTTGTGTAAATTCTCACCTTATTTCTAAGAGAGAGTTTACTACGCCCATTGAGCAGATAATATAGTCGGCCTAGCGCGAAAGCGGCGCGGTTGCGGACAATCTTAATATGATCGCGGAAGGTGAGTCCCCTATCGAGTGTGACGCCTAGGTAGCGGACTTTCCTTTCCCAAGGGATCGGTTGTCCGAACATTTCGACTCTGGAGGAGGGATTTGGGGTGCTACCTCTAGCGAAGAGGATAGCGGCGCTTTTTTGAGGATTGACTTCGATGCGCCATTTCCTAAACCAGTCGCCAAGAGTATTGGCGGCAGTTTGGAGTGAGTCTATAATTGGGGGAATACTACGGGCTGAACAGTAGATGGCAGTATCATCTGCGAAGAGAGCGGTATGGGTCGCTAGTGGACTGGGTCTGAATTCGGGGAAGTCGCTTGTGTAAAGCGTGTAAAGGAGAGGCGAGAGCACGGACCCTTGTGGTACTCCGGCTCTAATGGTGTGAGGGGGGGATAGTGCCCCATCCACCCTATAGCGGAAAGAGCGGTTCGACAAGTAGTCTTGAATGATGAGCACAAGACGGTTTGGCGTATTGAGTTTGTAGAGCTTATAAATAAGCCCGTTGTGCCAAACTTTGTCGAACGCCTTTGCCACGTCAAAGAAGAGAGCGCCCGTTTTATGCGGGCGGGATCTGTTCGCTCTCCGGTCCAACACGTGTTCGACTATGCGATGCACTTGTTGGACACAAGAGTGTTTGGCTCTAAAACCAAACTGCGCGTTAGGCAAGAGATTGTTGGCAAGGGAAAAATCTTTGAGACGTGCGAGAACTATGCGCTCATAGATTTTTCCTATTGAACTAAGAAGACTGATAGGGCGATAGCTCGAGGGCTGATCCTTGGGCTTGCCGGGTTTTGGAATGCCGATGACGGTGGCTTCCTTCCAAGTTTGGGGGAAAATGCTATTTTTGAGGGCTGCGTTAAAGATAGCAGTCAGGAGTAGTATAAGGTGGGCGGGAAAGAGCTTGATGACTCTGTTAGAAATCCCGTCAGGCCCCGGGGCCTTCCTATTATGTAGGTCTTTGATAAGGGACTCTACCTCATCAGGGGTTACCGGCTCTAACGGAGGGTCGGCATCTGTAAGTGGGCTCGCGAGTTTGTTAGCTACCACAGTATCGACCTCGAGTAGGTGATCTGGATCAACTGGGAGTGTGCTAGGTGCACATTGTGCCTCAAGACTGGATGCTAAGCATTCAGCTTTCTCCTCGTCCTCGAAGGCGAGGGGGAGGGAGGGGTCTGACTGTACTAACGGGGGAGTGGCAGCCACTGTATCTGCCTTAAGGGCTCTGGCAAGTTTCCAGAAGGCTTGGTGAGATGGGACCAAGTTTGAGAGGGTCTCGTCCCACTGATCGTTTCTAAGCTGTCTGATACGACGCTTAACCGCTGATTGAGCAGCGCGCATGCGGGCGCGGTTAGGCTCAGTGGGAGTGGAGAAGTAGGCCCTTTGGGCTCGGTTTTTCTCTGTTAACAGAGCACGCGCATCCGGCGGAAGTGTCCAGCGACGATGAGCGTTCACTGGGACACGCCGCGAGCAGTCGCTAACGACTTTCTGCACGTGCGCTGTTAACGAGTCAATAGCACCTATTGCATCGGGAATTGAGACAATTTCGTCTGGAATTGGATCTAACAAGGGGGACGAAATGGATTTGAGGCTTTCGCCTAACCTGACCCAGTCGGTCTTGATCATAGTGGGATCTGTGGCTGCCACATTGGGAATACTCACTCTGGGTGAGAGAGCAATGATGACAGGCCTATGGTCTGAGGTGAGTTCGGAGTGCACTTCTATTGAACTCAATCTAAGATTGATGTTCTTTAGGAGGGCTACGTCTAGGACGTCCGGACGATGATCAACATTGTCCGGGTAATGAGTAGGGGACATGGGTGCTACTATGTCGAAATTGAGGCTCTCTGAGAGTCGCTCGAGCTGTCTACCACGTTGGTTTGTGGTTAGGCTACACCAGGCAGGGTGCTTGGCGTTTAGATCACCCGCTATGATAACAGACGGGCCAAGATCTAGAAGGTTTTGTATGTCACTATCAAGTAGTGATCTGGGGTTTGAGGAGTTGGAGTTAGTGGGAGCTAGATAAGCTGACACTAAAAATATGGATTGGTGACCTGTCATTCCTAATCTACAGACAGAGGCCTCAATGTGCACGAGATTGGGTGTATCCACAGGCGTGCAGTGTAATGTCGCTTTGTAGTAGATGAGAGTGCCACCGAGGGCAGAGACTGTGCGATCATTACGAATGATTTTGTAATTCGCGATTTTGGGGTCGCGAATTGATGGTTTAAGGAACGTCTCCTGGATGAGGAGGACGTCCAACTGATGGGTGTAGAGGAAGTCGGCTACCTCAGACCTCTGGGTGCGAAGCCCATTTGCGTTGAAGTAGCCGATTTTAAGGGAGGTCGGTTTGACTCTACTCGTATGGTGTAAGTCCATAATTAATTCCTAAATTTATCGAGGGCAACGAACACATCCGCGTATTGGCAGATGGCCATTATGAGGGAGTTTGTATCACCCGTGTGATTATTTACTATGGCGGCCATAGCAAGAAACCTATCTATTTTAAGCACACCGGCGAGCTTGAAGAGCCCTTCGGTCCCGTTTTGTGGCAGCGGTGCCTTTACTGGAGGTGGAGGTGTTGCTACTTCCACCGCCGCGGATGCAGGAGTTAGCTTAGCTAACACAGGCGTGCCTGAGGGGCTGGCCTGTGGGGGTGGGACCTTGTTGGTCTTGTAGCGCCACGAGGGCGACAGATTGAGTGGTGGCACCGGTGCCTTAGCTGTTGCCGGGGCGGCCTCGGCAGTTTGGGACTGAGGAGGAGTAGAGAGGACTTGGGTCCTAGATGAGGAGGGAGCAGGCCTCCGGCTCTTTACTTTGGGTGCTTTTGGGCACCCTCTGTAGTTTGCCGGGTGCCCCACCTCCCCGCAATTTACGCAGCTCGGAGGTTCCGAGCATAGCGCGCGGTCTTTTGGTCGCTGACACTCCGGTGTCGCATGGGACTCTAGGCATTTAACACAACGCGGTGTGTTATGACAGTTCCGGGAGGAATGCCCGTATAATTGGCATCTGTGGCATTGACCCACAGTGCCTTTTTGGTGTGGGGGCTCTGCTACGACCCCAGAAAGTCCGCAGACTTTTTTGATATTAAAGATGGCTTTCGCCTCTTTAAGGTTAGTCCTGTCTAAAATGACAAGGACCATGTTGAAAGGGGCTGCATGCCCACGGTGCATGCGGTGCACCTCTAAGACTGGGAATTTTTGGGCCTTTAGGTCCTCGAGCACGTCTTCGCACCCGATTTCCTTAGGGACCCCCCGAATGACTACGCGGAGGCGCCGGTCCTCCTCCAAGCTCCACGTATGGAAAGTTATCGACATAGCGTCGAGAAGGCGGGTCAGGTTTCGGTAGTCCGTGATGGACTCCGTTTTGAGTCGGATACCCTCAGTTCGGGTCTCCGCAACAAAGAAGATGCCATTGGCATCGCAGCGGGCCTTGATGGCCATCCACTTGTGGCGGTTAGTGATAACCACCGCAGGCGGTCGCTGGGAGCGTTTGGGAGGGGTGGGGAGAGAAGCTCCCTCGGCACCCTGTTCAGCCGCGGGGGGCGAAGCGGGCGAGTCGGAGAGAGGGGCGGCCGGATTTGATACGGCGGCTAATTTGGCGGCCTTGTTGGCAGCGCCCTTGTTGCGCCTTGTGCGCTTGCGGCCTGAGGCCACAATGAAATCGTCCGAGTCGGACGAGGGGGCGGAACTCGAATCCGAAGATTCGGAGATGACCTCCATCTCGTCATCGGAGATCGAGGAGGAGGGTGCGGTGGCGGAGGGCGCGGCGGCGGAAGTCGCTACTGCGGGGTGCACGGTGGCGGGGGGCGCGGCAACGGCGGGCGCAACGGTGGGCGCAACGGTGGCGGAGGGCGCGGCGATGGAAGTCGCGGCGGCGGAGGGCTTGGTGGCCGAGGGCTTGGTGGCCTGAGGGGCCGGGCGGGAGGTGGCCAGAGGGACCGAGGGGGCTACGGCCTGAGGGGCCGATGAGGCTGCGGCCTGAGGGGCCGATGGGGCTGCGGCCTGAGGGGCCGTGGGGAAGAAGATTGCCTTCAGGTGAAGGCCAATTGCGGGCACGAGGTCCGGATTTTCCCTAGCAAAGTTGACTAGGGGCGACAAGGCCTCTTCGAGAGCGCGATTTTTCGGGTCGGTCGCCATGGCGACCGGCCTAGTAAGGGAACCTACAGCTAAAACGAAATTATCGCAGTTCGTCGCGTCACGTTCCGCAAGGAAGAGCTGCGAAGAAACCTTGCGGCAGTCGTGCCTAATTTGGGAGCGCTCGGGGGGAGAACCCGAGGTGTGTAGTCCTAGTCCCCCGCGCCGGGTGAGGCGAGGGGGGTGCTTCTAAGGTGTGCCCTAAGCTTGTATGCCTCTGACCAATCTTAATGTGTCAGAGGGTCCCTAACTGCTTAAGGTTCGGAGGGTAGCTTCGAGCCGGAGCTCTAGGCGCCCAAGCCGTTCCCTAAGGATAGGAAGGAGGAAGGGGTGGGCGGGAGGGGGCGATAGCTAGTGTCGGTCAGGGGAGCCCCCTAGGCCGGTGGTTCTAGCCCCGTCCGGGTAACTGCTTCACCCTGAAGGGGATCGGCGAGTGCCCGGGTCGCACTCCTGGCTGTGCAAAGTTGGCACCGTGAGGTATCACACAGCCAGACCACGAAACTGTGGTTTTATCGGCAAAAAACGCGCGAGAAACCGAAGAAACTCTAAAAATCACGATAATGCCTCCTTGTCTTAAAAAAGGCAAGGAGACACGTGTGTCGGAGCGGCGGTAGCGTAGCGCGGCGGCGGGGGGCGTGCGTAGCACGCGGGAGCAGCGTAGCGCGGAGGCACCGGGCACCGGACGTGTGACTCGGACGGCGTCGCGAGCACGAATGAGGTCAGCTAGGTTACTCTGCACAGCAATCGCGATTTTAATTTCAATTCTGTGTAATTTTAAATGCAAAATTAACAGCAAATCCTAATCGTACCATTGAAATTTTATACTTTACTAACTATTTGGTTAGCATACAATCCGATTTCATTTAGTTTAATATTTAGTTAGCCCTAGTCTAGCTGTAAAGAGTACCTAAAATTAACAATCCAATGGCGATCGTGCGGAACTATCTTCAAGAGTAAGGGGGCTGGTCAGGCCTCAGGACACGTGACAATCGAAAATTCGTAAGACGGAGGATGTTGTTTTAGTGACATCTATCGCTAAATATTAGAACTTTTTAGTTTACAGAGTTTACAGTAAATCCCGCTGAGTGAAATCAATAATTGTTTTAATGCCACTGAGTTTGACTAGATGACCGTTACTCATACAACTTAATAAATCGTCTGATAAATAAATAGAATTCGTGCTAAATTATTCCATATACATTTCAAAATATTCAAAAATGCACAACAGACGTCAGGCAGAAGTGAAAATGTTCAAGTTTTCACTTCTGCCGGCACTTATTTCAGTATTTTTAATGTCACACTACACTTAAATACAAATACTAGGTACAACATAATAAAAATAAAATACTATGACATAGGAAAATAACTAACTCGAAAATATCTCAAGAGAACTGGGAAAAAAGTTTATGAAATCTATCATCCGTAACACGACATAAGGCTTCACACATAACAATATAACTCCCCCGGGAAATATTAACGTCTATATACGACATATATTGATATATGTAAGATATTGGTTTCCTTACAATAGGAATGTTCGAATACACAAGGGCACCATTACATAGATATTGAGGTGCTGGATGTTCTTTAATTTTAGAATGAAAATATACTACACAATTCGCACAGCGCCAACTGGTCCCAAGGTAAGTTAGACTTAATTTGCTTGCGCTATGGGTACCAGATAATTAGGCTAAGCATGCCTGTAAAAATAGTTGTAAGTGTAGAATAAATAAATAAATAATAAAAATAATGGATATATTATTATAAATTTGACGACCTTCGTGACGTAATGGTTACCACGCCAGACCACCACCCAGGAGGTCCCGGGTTCGATCCCCGGTCGGGTAATGATGAAAAACAAACTTTTTCTCATTGGCCTCGGGTCTTGGATGTTAATCTATATATGTATTTGTTTTAAAATATAATATCGTTGAGTTAGTATCCCATAACACAAGTTTCGAACTTACTTTGGGGCTAGCTCAATCTGTATGAATTGTCCCTATAAGTATATTTAATTATTATTATTTAATTATAATTAAATAATCCGTGCTTCGGAGGGCACGTTAAGCCGTCGGTCCCGGCTGTTATCGGTAGATGACAGTCGTTGAGCCAAGTCGGTGGCCTTCGGGCGGCTTGAAAACACCGGCCTCTGCCAATCCGCGTTGGAGCAGCGTGGCAGAGTACGCTCTAATCACCTTCGATTGAAGGGAGACCCGTATCCCAGCAGTGGGATGATTATGGGTTGATATGACATAATTAAATAAATATTCATAACTAGCTTTTAATTTTGTGATTTAGATCTCGTTTGACAAAACAACCCATAGCGCGACTTGTGGCGTCATCTGTTGGCCGACATCGCAATTGCAGCGCCACCAAAGTAGAAAAAATATTTTCCCATTGGAATGACATTACATACTTTCAAGGGATAAAAATAATAAAGGTAAAAAATTGAGAATTCTCACAGAATATAGACGTGAAATAGCAGACACTGTTTCGTACGATGTTCTGCCGGCTGAGCCAGCTCATTTGCGAGTCACTATCATTGTATATATTTCATAGTAGTGGCTGGCTAGACTACGCTCTACCACTCTTATAAGAATATCAAGTTACATCTAGAATATTTATGATTTCACACCTGAGGGACCAAAGAAATTGCTCCGATACTCGGCTGAGTCGTATCAGATAGAACTTTTATTGAGTAATCATGTGCAACCAAGTACGTAATTCTTGTTGTGAAAAACTATATTTATTTTTCGAATCATTTATCAAAATTTGTTTCATAGAAATAGATTTTTTTCCAAAGACAATCGCGTTCCACACACAATACACTAGGATGCATCATGCGTCCCTGTCATCATACGTCTGCTAGGTAAAGTTACCGGATAATAGCAGACGTATAATGACGTACGAAACGTCATAAAATAAGTATTTTCAATAGTTCCTATTCCGTCTAACTTCTTTCTGATTGAATTCATTGCGAGTTCCAAGACAGCTGTAGTTTCTCCGCCGAGACGTCAATAAGCTTCATTATTTTATGGTCAATCTGAGGTCGCTGTTGTTGATCCTGGCAGCAGACACAGAGGTGGGAATGTGTGGTGGGCTAGTCCCGAAATGTCATAGAATATGCCATTGCAGTTATCTGCAAGCAAGCAAGGCGTAGTAAATGCGGCATCCTACATTGTTCGTGGACGCGACACGCGCTTGGTTTTGACTCACAACATGACATGATTGGTATGAATAATGAGGTTTGGATTATAATATTATGTTGTATTTCTCAAGATGGTGAGCATCCTTTATGCCTGAATATTAATAAATCCAGTCCTTTATTCTCTTTAAGGGAAGTAGATAGCATTTTACGAGCAAACTGACTACAAACAAGAATATAAAGTTTTTGTTACAGTAATAATAAAATTCTTTGACTCAATGTTGGCCAAGGAAATTAGTCCAACGTTGGCCAATGCCATTTTATTGATACAAGTTGGCTGGTATTGGGGCCAACATTGGAGCCAACGTGTTACATGTCAAAATTTGTTTAAAGTCAAATAAAGTGAATTTTTATTTCATTCAATTGTCATTAATTTTTTATACTCATTTAAAAACCTCAAAAATCACACATTTAATTTTCATATTTCCAATTTGAATCATTGATTCATTAATTTAATTTGTATGTTTTGTCATTATTTATTAAATTTATACAGGTGACCCAACGGCTGGCTTAGTTAACTCTTTGGAGTGGTAGAGCAATTATTATGAAATGGGCTAGCTCGACCGGGTAAGTACCATCTCACAGAATATCGACGTGAATCAGCAATGCGTTTCGTTCGGTGAGTGAGAGATCCGGAACCTCAATTCCTTCCCTATCCCCTATTTCCCCCTCCTTCTTTTTCTTCCCTTCCTCCTTCCTTTCCTCCAACCTACTTGGTGGACAAGGCATTGGTAGCGCCCCTGGTGTTACTGATGTCCATAGGCGGCGGTGACCGCTTTCCATCAGGTGGCCCGCCTGCTTGATTGTCTACTGTATGACATAAAAAAAATTATAATAATCATAGATAGAACTGTAATTAATTCAGGAAATCAAATAGCTAGTATTGGGTAAAGCCCTCTATCTTTACAATCCATACTCATAATCATCAGGCCCCATTCACACGGCATTGTACTGCACGTTTTTTGCAGTATACGTCTTAACGTATATATTAGTGGCGCATACAATTTACATAGAACCATTCACACGTATATAGTTTAAACGTTAAAACGAATACTCAACGGACTTGTCAAGCAAATCGAATGAACTTTAACGTATTCGACTTGCAGTGGCATAGTATAGCTCTGTTTCGTTCACACGGTACGATGTTCTTACGTTTTTAATCTTTTTTAATAGCATTCGAACAAGCATTAATTGATACTCGAGTTAGCGGGTAATTTGTGTTTGTTGTTTCAAAATGGCTGACGAATCTTCAATATATTACGAATTATTAATTTCTTTAGTGGAACAAAAGCCCGTTTTATGGGAAAAAACTATGGAACTTTATAAAAATCATTTATAGGATGTACTCAAAACCTTGCCGTGGACCCAGCCTAACATATCAATATCGGCTGTATACAACAAATACCTAATTCTTCGAGCTGTTGCCAAGTACTTTGATACAAGTATAATAGATAGTAATACGTACTAAACATGAGTATTATAATATCATAAATCATCTTATCCAAACGGTAACGATATTTTCGGAATGCTTGAATCATGGTTATGTATAGATATTGCGTTATGGAAAATTATTTAACAAACATCGAAAAGGCGGGCATACAAAACCGATGGAGGACGAACTAGGCATTTTTAGGAATGTGGGACAAAGCTCGAGGACGAGGACCTAAATCTTTGGTTAGTTATTAGTCATCTGAAAAAACGCGCACTATTAGACTATGCACCATTAGATTTTACCTTTTTGTCGTCAGCTCGGCTGTGAAAATCTTAGGAAACCATGTACAGTAAAGATACAAAGGCCTTTTTAAAAACGTGAAAGATAAGACTGAACTATAAAATAAAACAATTTTTTTACTTGGTACGAGTGCGATTTGTCGGCAAAAAATTTTGGTAAAATCGAAGAGCGCAATTTTTTTTGCGCGAACCACAAAATATCGGCATCTTACCGGCTCGTATGATTAAATATTAAAAAGACACTCACCATTAAAAAAATATTTTCGTCAGAACATCTGTAACAAAAAAATAAGTAAATTAGTAACTTCATACACAAGTCCACATCTGGACTACTGGCTGATGGACTGGAAAATTTCGTATAGGTGCAAAAACGAACAAACTACCAGTTGCTCGTGAGTAGCTTTCATTCAAATTCGCCTATCCCCACACATGACGTGTGATCGGTATGTTGGATGCCAGTCGCTTGCGACTGGTCACTGGTCACGTGGCATGCTACCCCTGTTGCATACGAATCGTATCAAAATGGTGGTTGACATAGTATCGCTTCGTGTGACAGCTCAAGAAAAAATGAACGAATTTAGTCGTATGTAGATAACGCCGTTTGCGAACACAGGCATAGAGAGTCATAATGTGACTTGGTTGCGTCGCAGTCGCGTCACCTCATTTGGGTAGCGTTGTGGGAGAATGGGCACAGAAGAAAGAAAAATGGTTTATTTGACGTAATACAATACAATTTTAACAGGGTTTTCATTACATTAACCTTACAACTAACATTATTTATTTATTCATTTAATATACACAGTATTACAGTAAGTACAGACTAAGGCACCGTGATATTTAAACATTACAGATAGGAATAACAACAAGTAACTTAGACAAATACAATTAACATTTCACAGTTGTCTCCCGCACATCCATCTCCTCGCAAAACCTCAAGCACTCTCGACACACAATCCCCGATTGACTAGCAAACACATCACAGTCTGGGGCTGATACGAGAAGCGCATTGATATACCGCAGAGCAATCACAAGTGGCGATTTGGCATGAGACACTGTACGCGGCGCCGGTACCGCTAAACTATTGTAATGGCGAGGCCTAAAACAAATCTTCGACCGAGGAGCAACGAACAGGCGGACCACTTGCGTCACCAATTCGACACAGTCTAAGTTCCCTCGTAGGATGGTACAAGCCGCAATTACTAGTGCATAGTTACGCCTTACCTCTAGAGAATTAAACCCTAATACACCCAGCAGGAATTTCGTGGGGTATAAAAATGGGTAGTACCCATACATTTTCTTATATAAAAACCTTAAGAAGGCCTTTTGTATTTTCTCCAGAAGCAAAACGTAACCAGACTCATGCGGACTCCATACAATTGAGGCCGACTCCAGCTTACTCCTCATTATGGCCGTATAAACTAGTTTGATGGCCGTTGGGTTCGTGAATTCCCTAGCATTCCGAATCACAAATCCTAGTCTTTGGTAGCAATTGGCCGCTAGCTTCTTAATATGCTCATGGAAGTTAAGAAGATTAACATGATATGTCAAAGAGGCCTCCTTTCAGCATAATGTTGTGGTTGTTGTATCCACAACGCTGGTCTCCGAGGATACCATAAACAAAAACGAAAACGAAACAGAATAAAAGAAAAATAAAAACCAAAACAAGCAGTCCAAAGTGGCGCAGTAGAAAACTCATTTACTTTTCTACACTGTACAGTATACGAAAAAGCTTCCGTTCTCAAATGTCTGCATTAACATGATAAACTATTTTGCACTTGTGTGGTGGATTGCTTATTTGCAAATATATTGGAATATAAGGACCGTCACTGACATTTCCAATTTTGAGTACGTCCTCTATAACGTCACACGCAGAACTTGACTGAAGTTTTTGAAGTTGAGTGAATAACTTAAACTGACTTACGGGCGAACCCAATATGCAATCTCATTCCTCTATCAATGATTATTCGTGATTGACGGAAGTATTGATTCGTAGTTTACTTCTATCGATTACTGACATAGGAAAAAAGGATGGAGATATTGGGTTCGGCCGTTAGAAGGAAAGATGGAAGAGGAAGTGAAATGCCGAGAAGAGCTTGATCGAAGTTTACTTTTTTTCGATCAACCTCTTCTTGATGGACAGGTTGCACTCCGAGATTGCCGGCAGAAGTGAAAAACATCAACGTTCTCTCCATCCGTCTTACGCTTTTTCGATCTGGCTTCAGATCTGACGCAAGTTTAACATTTTTTACTCACCTAAAAAAGTGCCAAGCGCCGCTAAAGAAGTTTTCACTTCAACAAGCTTACTTGATCCGTGTAGTTTTCCTTTTTAGGAAAAAGCAGACGGAAGAGCTCCACTTGGGGCGGTTGGAAGGGTTGGCAATGCAAGCGTCTTTAGGCTATGGTGACGGCTTACCATCAAGCCGGCCGTATGCTTGTTTGCCACCCATGTAGTATAAAAAAAACAAGAGAGGTGAAAGAGCTGGCACAAGCAGTTCAGTTGTTCGGTCAACCGAACTACGGAAAAAAAAAATCATAGTACAGTACAGTTGAAAGAAGATGTAACTAATGTAGATCCCTTAATATTTGTCCTCATCTACACTAATATTATAAAGAGGAAAAAATTGTATTTTTGTGTGTGTGTGTGTGTGTGTGTGTAATACTGTGTATGTTTTTAATGAATAAACTCAAAACTACTGGACCGATTTCAAAAATTCTTTCACCCTTGGGAAGGTACATTCCCCCCGAGTAACATAGGCTATGTTTCATTTAAAAAAGACATAGGGATTCTTAGTAAAACCCGTGCGAAGCTGGGGTGACCCTCTAGTGTGTGATAAGAAAGAAAAAAGCTATTCAATAGTGTTCAGATTTGCTTTTATTCAAAGTTAAGATGGAATCTTTCTAAAGTCCTCTTGTGACTTGCTTAAATTTAGAATCAATCTCCAAAATTTTTTTTGAGAATAGTTTATTTTTTATTTTAATTTTTTAATTTTTTATTAATTGATATGTTCAGGTTTGGGTGTACTAACACCCTTTTCTGAGACACCGGACTGTTGCGGGAGCGTAGGGCTCTCACCGCCAATTGAGAATATAATAGGTCTTCACACACACTTGATCTAGTCAAAGATTACATTATAATAATATTTTCTGGTGTAATTAATCTATTCCATAAACGACTACCATTTCGGAAAGCAAAGCAAAATTACCACAGGATGAATATGAATATTTATATAATATATTATAGTAAGTATAGTGATATGGTATAATATTTGAAGTTATTTATTCATTTTGTTTTAATATTTAGATGATGTCCTAAGTTTCTATCATTTTCTTGTTTAGTATTTATTTTCTTGTCATGCTAGCCCTGCCCACTCCATACAGAAATTCGTTACCATAAGGTTGCCTTGAAAAGATTGCTTTTTAGCAATAAGGCCGCCTTGTTGCATTTACACTAGTTTTTAAGATTGTTTTTTCTGTACTTTTTCCTGTGTGTAATGCAAATAAAGAGTATTCTATCTATCTATCTATCTACCACTGGCGAAAGAAAGCCAGTTACGGCTTTTTTTCATATTTACACTAGCTTTTTTGCCCGCGACTTCGTCCGCGTGAAGTTCCGGACCCGTTCCCGTGGGAACCACATTGAATTTTGGAAAAAGCTATAGCCTATGTCACTCCCTGATAATGTAGCTTTCTACTGGTGAAAGAATTTTTGAAATCGGCCCAGTAGTTTCGGAGCCTATTCAATGCAAACAAACAATCAAATCTTTTCTCTTTAAAATATATTAGTATTAGTATAGATATTAGTATAGATTACATTTCTCTTGATTTTTGCCGTTCACTGTACTCCTGTACGGTGTAATATCTTCACTATACTATACTATACCCAGGTATTCTGCTCTCGCGAGACAAAGAGGTTTAATTACGTAATTATGGTGGCGTACGCAGCCGTGCCAAAATTAGTTCCATATACGTCAGAGGTTCCCAAACATTACATTTGACAGGCCCAGTGGTCGAGTGGCTAGCAATGGTCACTTTATCCCAAGGGCCGAATCCTGCGCAAGGCCAACATTTGTGTGCATAAACAAGTCTGTTTGCCTTGGTCTGGGTGTTTTCTATGTATAATTTTATTTAGTTAGTTTATCTTATCAGCAATCTAGTAACCATAGTACAAGCTTAGTTGCTTAGTTTGGGACTAAATGGCGTTGTGTGATTCGTCCAAGAATTTATATTTATATATATATTTATTACTACGTGCCCGCCTTTCAAACCCCCAACATATCACCGATGCTGATGATAAATATATAGGGACAAATCACACAGATTGAACTAGCCCCAAAGTAAGTTCGAGACTTGTGTTATGAGATACTAGTTCAACGATACTATATTTTATAACAAATACATAATATAAATAAACATCCAAGATCCAGCCCAAACAGAAAAAGTATGTTTTTAATCATGACCCGACTGGGATTCGAACCTAGGAGGCTACGTCGGCAGATGATGATCTTTATAAGCAGCAATCAAGTACGAACATTACAGTGTTCAAGAAGACACCACGAACGGCAAATAAATAAGCAAAAATAGGCTAAAAAAAGGCGAATAAAAAAAGGCTTTGGACAACGTTAGTCTAGTGGTTCATTAACTTAAAATAGACTTAAGTTAAGTCCAAAATTTTAGCCCTTAAATTATATAAGTTTAGTTATAACAAATCACAGCACAGCCCTTCATTGCAAATTCATATGAATGCGTTTCCCGACTATAAACACAATATATCTACTGAATAATCATTATATAAATTATAATTAGCGGTTCTCTTTGTATTTGTGTAAAAAATGCATTTGTCAGAAATACACAAATATGTTTATAGTCGGGAATAGCATTTTTATGTGTGCAGTAAAAGTTTGTTTTACAATTTGATAAAAATGTAAGAAAATTAGAATTTAGCGGGCCGTGCGAAACTGAATTTTCTGTCCACTTTACGCCCAATACTTCACTTTACGCGTTATTATTTGTATTATAAAGTTATTAAACTGAACATAAATCGTATTGTTTACATTTAATTTTTGTATAAATATTAATTAGATCTTGAATTGGCGTCAAAACTGTTTTAATGAGTATCAAATAAAGTGATTTGAAACAACATTGACAAGCCCTGTCATTGAATGGGTAGCAATGGCTACTTTATTTTAAGATTTACGAGCAAATTGAATGATTATTTTCCTTATTCTGGATGTTTTCTATTATATTTATAACATCTTTATGGGTACCTACTTTATCTATGGCATCACAAACTCTGGAGAGGGGGTGGGGGTGAGGGGGCTCTATAGCCCACTTTGAGAAAGACTGACATAGGTCTACGATAATACCTCACTTGAATGTGACCAAATGTGACCATTGCGGCTACGGCGGGGTTAGAATTGAATTAATTAAAAATATAAAGGGCAGGCACTGAAAAAGTGGAATAAATAAGACATCTTTGGAGTGGTAGATTTAAGATGAAACTAGTAAAATACTCGCAACTTCGTTTGCGCATATCTCGCTTTCCCGTGGAAATAAAAAAAATCCTTTCATTCAGTACACCCCTACTATACGTCGTCGTAAGGAACTTACATTCCTTTGGAATCTCTAGACCCAGCGGTTTGGGCTGTGCGTTGATATATAGTTAGTCAGTCAGGACTTTGAATTTTATATATATGGACTGAGAAGCTCGATGGCGTCGCTGTGTGTCGCACTCTAATATAAACACGCAAGTTAAGCGACGTCGACCCGACCCTAGCCAGCGTTTGGATGGGTTTCGTTATCTCGAGCTTCTCCGTGCTTCGGAGGGCACGTTAAGCCGTCGGTCCCGGCTGTTATCGGTAGATGACAGTCGTTAAGCCAAGTCGGTGGCTTTCGGGCGGCTTGAAAACACCGGCCTCTGCCAATCCGCATTGGAGCGGCGTGGCAGAGTACGCTCTAATCACCTTCGATTGAAGGGAGACCCGTATTCCAGCAGTGGGATGATTATGGGTTGATATGATATGGACTAACTCGACTGTGGAAGTAATACCCTCTCACAAAATATCGACGTAAAGCAGGAATCCGTTCTGTTCGGTAAGTGAGGGAACCGCAGGGCAACAAGCAAGTGGGCCACCTGATGGAAAGTGGTCACCGCCGCATATAAATATCAGTATTTTTGTTCCAAATAAACATTTTTATTTCTTTTATTTTAGTAATATTTTTCAGTATTTTCTTTCATTGTTATTGTATCTTATTAATACCATTTTAAAAGAGCTAGTGCTAAGTTTCTTGCCAGTGCTTCTTAGCACAAATCTGCCGTCAAAAATGAGATATTTCGAAAGAGCTTTGAATACCAGAGCGCTACTCAATACGGGGCGGGGGCGTGTTGGCTGCTACATTGGAAAAATAATAAAGAAATAGGGACAAATCACACAAATTGAGCTAGTCAAAGTAAGTTCGAGACTTGTGTTATGAGATGAGATACTAACTCAACAATATTATATAATAATACAAATACATAATATTATATTCCTAGATAAAAATCTAAGACCCAGGCCAATCAGAAAAAGGTTGTTTTTCCGACCGGGATTCAAACTCGGGACCTCTCGGGTGGCGTATCGCCATTGTAACCATTACGTCACGGAGGTCATCAAATAACTAACGAGGAGTTGAATAAATAAATAACGTTTACAATAAAGAAGTCTAGATGACTGTAGCAAGAGGTTAGGGGTAGCGTACGGCAATAAAACGACCCTTTGGTGGGATCATTTATCAAGCCCAAACTCCCTTTGTGGTCATTGTTGGGGAAGCGAAATCTTTGGAGAGTAACATTTTGTAGTTAGCGGAGAAAAATATGGTCGCTGAAATACTTAATTTTCGTGCTACGATGTTTTGTATGGTTTTGGTAGATTGGTTTAATAATTTCACATTTGAAAATACATTTTTAATCAAGCAAGTAGGTACATATGTTATTAGTGTTAGTCAACTGCACCATTTCCTGTTGGACCAACGGCCACAACTAAAATTGTTCCTGTTGGCACAACTATGGCACAACCAGATAATTGTCATTAAATGAGTGAGTTTGGAATGGTTGTGGGATGAGTTAGGAATGGTATTGGGGTTAGTTAGGAATGGTATTGGGGTGAGTTTGGAATGGTTTTGGGGTGAGTTCGGAATGCTTTAAGAATCACATCTTTGAGGGGAGTTAAATTAGGGACACGGTTCCTCAAAAATTATTCATTTTAAATGAACGGCAGTGAATGATGACTAGTGAACGACTTTTTGTATTGCCGGTGAAAACGAACGGGTGTCTAGTGACTTTCATCATATAGGCACATCATATCAGTGATGAAAGAAGAAATGTCAATTAGACACTTCATTTTCAATGTTCCATTGATGAAGCATCCAAAAATGAAAGCAATAATGTACAGACTATTTCCCCTTTTAAGGTGAAAGCACATCTATCCGAGCCGAACGCGTCGAACAACTCGAACGAAACGAATTTTAGAATTCTGTATAATATGAAATCTCATGAAACCTCGCACACTTCCCCGCGTCGAACAGTCCGAATCTGGAAGAACCCCAGAAATCCTAGATGAATTCGGATGACGTCATCAGATTCGGCGCGGCTTATGCGATCGACTCGACCGATACGCTCGGATTTTATCAGTTGCGTACGACAAAGCAACGCGCGAGTACTACTTGGTCATTGTTTTTGGTCGATTCTTTCGGCGCGGTCGATTCTTCTGGTGCGGATATGTGTGCGAGGCCACCTTGACTTCGATTCGTTCGACGCGTTCGGTTCGGATAAGTATGCGTTCACGTTTAGATCCCAACCCGGTTTAACAATAGACCGAGATGCTCGGCAATCGAGCATGACTTGATTTGCCATCACTCTAGTTAAGCTGTAATGTAATTTGTTTCAAATAGCTGTCGCTCACGTAGCTTTGCTGGAGGAAAGTCCTTTCAATACTTCTACTCTGTCTTATTTCTTTCTGATTAAATTCGTGATGTTCCAAGTTCCAAGACAGCTGTTGTTTCTCCCCCTGGACGTCAATAAGCTTCGTTGCTTATTGTCAATCAGAGGTAGGGCACAGCGGATAATCCGCTCAGGGAGCAGCCCGCCTGGGGAAGGACCTCCACCTTACAGAAGATCGTAGCCAAATAGCATTGGTCTCTGCCATGTTGTGTTCCTGCGGTGAGTAAGGTCTCCAGAGCTCTACTTGGGATTACGGTTGGCAACGCCTGAGTGATACCCCCGTTATTGCAAGCGTCTATAGGATACGGTGATGCTTATCATCAGACTTGCCGTATGCTTGTTTGCCAACTTTGTGGCATAAAAAAAGAGATAGCGCCGTTCGGTTGTTGGTACTGGTTTCACAGGAGACACAGCGCGGTGAGAATCTGTTGTCTAGTGTAGTCAGGTGAGCCCGGACTTGACCACCACACCTCTTCCAAAAGTGAGTGAGAGAGTGTTCTACGTCATATCGAGGACATAATGTTCACAAAAATATAAACTTGAACCTGATACCCTCTGGTTTTATAGAGATACAATCTAATCACTCAACCGCTGAGTTTCAATCAATTGGATTAGCGCTATTTTTCTGTAAATCAAGTTATCTGATGTATAGTCAAAACAATTCCATATTATACGTCTCTAAGATGACTAGTAACTTTCCAGAGACAAAAATTTAAATAGATGCTTCTACTTCTACGGCTCGTTCCATATTCACAGCCCGGTGGTGGTACATCGGTAGTGACCATGCGTTCAGCACCAAAGGGCGCTGGTTCGATTCTATCTCGGAGTAAATATTTATGTGTTGACATCTGTGTTTTGTCTCGAGTCAAGGTGTTGTCTATGTATTATTTACAACTAGCATTTCCCCGCGGCTTCGCTCGCGTTAATTTTATCTTGTCATAACAAAACAACCCATAGCGCGACTGTTGGCCGATAGCCCATCTCATACAGCGCCCTCTATACTAAAAAAAATATTTTCCCATTGGAAATACATACTTTCACGGGATAAAAAGTAGCCTATGTTGGGCTCTGTACCCCTGACAATATATATACAAATTTTCATAATTATCTGCTGATTAGTCAAGCCGTGAAGGAATAACAAACAAACAAACTCACTTTCTCATTTAAATCCGTTCAGTAATTACGAAGATGTGCGCGTACAAACAGAGAGACAAAAAAAAATTTTCTTTCGTTATTTTCTTCTAATGTTCCGGATATCCATCTATGCCAAATATGTTTCATGTACAGACGTACTAGGGTCTATTGTTTTATTATATGTACAGTAGATTATTTAACTTAATACTAACAAGGCTTTCAAAAATTAGGCCGCTTTGTTGTATTATGTACACTAGTCTATAACTTACTATTTGTATCCTTTGTTTGTATATTGCAAATAATGAAATGAAATGATTTCAGAAATTAGACCTTCACAGGCACTTTTTCTTGTCATTTACAACTTGTTTAAATAAATAAAATAAACTAAGTTATAAGCTACCACCATTTCGGACACAAGCAAAATGGCCACAGGTAAAAAGAAAAGGCGAAAGAAAACCGGTTACGGCCTTTTTTGTCATTTTTCCTTTTTTGTCAATAAAGTATATTCTATCTATCTATCAAACAACGGTATTCATCTATATAGATTTTTGTCTCTGTAGGAAATACAAAATGGATTACCGACTCCTTTACAAAAGAGAAAAACAGACAATCCATTTATGTTATTATCAAAATATAGTTTTATTTAATCTATTCTTGCCCCAATCGCATTTGCGATGAAAAATAGCAATTTGTGTAATGCAACATTGTTTATGTAAGCAGTCGTAATATTTTAGGCAAATGTAATAATAGCATCGTTGAACAATATGTACGGAGCCCTTGAAAATGCGGACGGAAGTATTTGAAATGAAATTGTAAAGAGAGCCTTCACGGGCACTTTTATATTCCACAATAAACGCACAACAGTGCTAACTTTTAATTAATTCCAGGTAGGCAATCCTAATATGACTGTAATATAAGTATTTATAAGACTTCGTCCTAATAGAAAGCCAATGCACGACCATCGCGCGTTAAACAATATTTTTAATGTTATTTTTTCGTTTTACAAACATTTAAGCCGCACGACCGCGTCGTGCTATTGTCAGTTAGGACACCTATTCGAGTTCAATATGTTTGATCGCGCGAATTTTACTCCTATGAATGCGCGATCACATATTGAATTCGAATTAGGTCTCCTAACTGACAAACGCACGACGCTGTCGCGCGATTCAAATGCTTGTAAATCCATTCGCACGAGCTTAGTTCGTACAAACGCGCGATCAAACATATTGAATTCGGATTAGGTCTCCTAACTGACAATCGCACAACGCTGTCGCGCGACTCAAATGCTTGTAAATCCATTCGCGCTAGCTTAGTTCGTACAAACGCGCGATCAAACATATTGAATTCGGATTAGGTATCCCAACTGACAATCGCACGACGCTGTCGCGCGACTCATATGCTTGTAAATCCATTCGCGCGAGCTTAGTTCGTACGAACGCGCGATCAAACATATTGAATTCAAATAAGTGTCCTAATTGAAATTCGCATTCGCGTTCTATTAGGATGATGCATAGATCTAGTCTAATATTATAAAGGTAAAAGTGTGTAAGAACTTATGTATGGATGTTTGTCACTCTTTCACGCAAAAACGACTAGACAGATTTGCTTGAAAGGTACACGCGTAGTTTAGTACCTGGATTAACACATAGCATAGTTTTTTATCCCGGACATCAGTCTTGGAACGGGATTTCACGGGTAGAAGCCGCGGGCATCGGCTAGTTTTTATATAAACCCTTATTAATTCCCGGTAGCTTAGTTGGAAGAGCATTGTGAGGCGCTGTTGGTGAAATATTTCATAATCATCATTTACTTTAGGTGGTTGACTGTACATACCGTACCCAAATACGTTCGCTAGTCGTACATAATCCAACTAAATTAAGAAGTTCGAAAAGGGTCTATTATTCGACGATTCAGCATTTTGTATTGATCTATTAACATTCGCCCGAAACTGGACGGGTTATCTAAGATTAACGAAGTTTCGCATTTGACCCAAGACCCTTATAAAAGTTTCAACCATTCACTTTTTCTTTTAGTTTTGTTAGATACCAAATTATATTGGATTAGTTACATTACAGGCCACGAACTCGCCGGAAGAGCGGGGCGGCGAGCGGTAAGAACAAATGTACTAAAATGTTGAATGACGCTATAGATACCGCACTCGGCGGCAACGCGAGCGGTTGTGAGTGGACACAAAGGCACAAGGTCTTATGTCAGATACAAGCTGCTCATGAATATTTGATTTCTACAAAACCATTATGAAATCATCCACTTCCTGCGTATATGTAATACACAGCGGATAATCCGTTCCGCATCTGTCGCAGCCCGTCTGGGGAAGGACCTCCACCTTACAGAAGATACGCTAACTATAAGATACGCTAACTATAAGATACGCTAACTATAAGATACGATAACGTAGCCAAATAGCATTGGTCTCGGCCATGTTGTGTTCCTACGGTGAGTAAGGTCTCCAGAGCTCCACTAGGGGGTTGGGAGGGTTGGCATCGCGTGAGTTATACCCCTGGTGTTGCAAGCGTCTATAGGCTACGGTGATGTTTACCATCAGGCGGGCCGTATGCCTGACTTTGTTGTTTAGAAAAAAAACATTTTTTGTGTCCAGTTGCTTCCATTTAACACATACTCATGTCATGAGGATCAAAAAGTGTTCGGTGTCGGTAACCGGCAACAAAAAGTGTGTTGGTGCCGAAGTATGAGTTACGTGGAAGCAACTGGACACAAAACATGTTTACGTTTACGCAGAGAGTGGATGATTTCATACTGGTTCTGTCATCATCATCATCAGCTTGCATCGACCCACTGCTGGGCACAAGCCTCCTTTCGTCTACTCTACGTACGCCATCTTTCCCTATCCTGAGCCATCTCAATCCACTGGTTCTATATCAAATATTTATCGGTAGCTTTAATCTGACACAAGACACAAAGTGTCCACGGTTGCGAACGCGCTTAAAACGCTGCCCTCTTTCCACATGCACTTATAAATAAATAAATAAATAAAAACTCATTTATTGCCATTATAAGGTTAAGACAATCAAGATGCGTACAAAAATAGAAAATTTAAGGACATGAAAAAAAAAGAAAGTAACAAATTCTAAGTTACATACTAAGAAAAGTCCCCGTGGGCTATGGCAAAAGGAGTGTGCTCAGCACGTACTGCATAGACAGGGCCATGTCTAAACAGGGCTGATTTTCAGCAAACCCCCTGCTCGAAATTAGATGGTAGTCGAGCGAATGAAGCGGTTGCGCGGTAGTTGGCGAAATACAAGATTAAAACAATATAAAACAACAGCTCCACGATCAAGCGAACTCAGCAAGTAAACAATATTAAACAGAAAAAAATAATAATAATACTAATAACAATAATATTAACTCATACTCTGTTGTAACGGCTTTATTGTATATATGTGTGAATGTGTATGTGTATATGTATGTGTGTATATGTGTATATATTTACATATTTAACTGTGGTAGGTAGGTACTAATAATATATGTAAAAAATGGATGGTTATTTTGATGTGATTTTGAAAGTTGCTTCAAATTCTTTTCTTTGTCGGACCGTAACTATAGCTTTATATTTATTTTTGAACGAATTAGCGCTAATGTGTTTCCTTAAGGGTGGTGGTATATTATTCCAGATTTTTGAAGCGCAATAATTGAAGCAACCTTGGTATCTCGAGGTCTTATGTTTAGGAATACACAACTGTGCAGGAGTTTAGAACGAGTGTTGAGTGAATGAATATCCTCGATCCATATCAGCTTCTCGAAGAGATATTCCGGTTTTTTATTCCAGATTACCTTTTGTGTTGTGCATGCTAAATGAACTTCCCTTCTGGCTTTCATATTCAGTATGTTATTCTTGACAAGGTAGGGAGTAATATGCTCCCTCCTGGGTACCCCAAAGCAGAACCGTGCACATGCATTTTGTACTCTTTGAATGGAGTTTTCTGTTTTGGCATACAACCTCGGGCCATACACTGAACTACAGTAGTTGAACGGAGACAGCACCAGTAGGTCACAGAGAAGTGTTCTAACGTGCTCTGAAATTAGCTTCCGAATACCATATAAAACTTTTAATTTATAAAAGGCTGTCCTTATTTTATTATTAATATGCTTGATGAAGCGCAATTCATTATCGAAAATCAAGCCAAGATTCCTGGCTTCTGTTTCGACTGGTATTTGGGTTCCGTTAATCATCACGGTTGGACTGTGACTTAAAACATTTGTAACTTGCCCTTTGGTACCAATAATCAATAATTTGGATTTTGAGGGGTTTAGCACTAGTGTATTTCGAACAGTCCACTCGTATATCTCGTTAAGGTCACTATTGATTACCTGCATTGCCTCATGTGTATGAGTGGGTTTGAACGAGTAGTATATCTGCGTGTCATCGGCATATAAGTGATAGTTACATTTTTTTATCGCATTTGGCATGTCGGCTGTAAAAATAGAGAACAAGATAGGACTTAAAATAGAACCCTGAGGTACTCCCCGACTAATATTTTTAATAGTTGACCTCAATTTGGTACCATTCCGAGATAAGGTTTCTACTGTTTGTTCTCTACTCGTTAAGAAAGAGCGAAACCACCTGCACGCATTCTCAGAGACGCCATAGTAAGAGAGCTTCGCAACCAGTAAATCTGTGTTTAGACAGTCGAAGGCGCGAGAGAAATCGAGGAGAATTAATGCACTGCTGAGTCCTGAGTCAGAGCTTGTCAAAAGGTCATCAGTTACCCGTAAAAGTGCTGTTTCAGTACCATATCCCGCTCTGAACCCTGATTGGTATTTCGGAATGATTTTCTCTGAGCATATGTATTTTTCCAATTGCGTATATATCACCCTTTCTAGAACCTTTGATAACACTGGTAGTATGCTAATAGGTCTCAGGTCTTTAAGATGTTCTATAGACTGCGTCTTAGGTATAGGCTTCACCACTGCCAATTTCCACGAATCCGGAAATGTCTGTAATTCAATACAACGATTTACAATCGCTGTGATGGCTGTAAGACTTTCGGGCATAGTAAGTTTAATCATATCAGAGGTGATCTTATAAGGCCGGCAGCGGCTCAGGGACTCGACCGGTGTCTCTGTGCTCCATGGGTGGCGGTGATCACTTAACTTCAGGTGACTCGCATGCTCGTCTGCCAACCTCTTACATAAAAAAAAAACATTATTTGATCCCTCAATGGATCCTTAGGCGAGTTTTTTATTCCACTTGAATCCATCAATGGATCCTAGGCGACTTTTAAAATTCCACTTGAATCCATCAATGGATCCGAGGCGACTTTTTTATTCCACTTGAATCCATCAATGGATCCTAGGCGACTTTTTTATTCCACTTGAATCCATCAATGGATCCTAGGCGACTTTTTTATTCCACTTGAATCCATCAATGGATCCTAGGCGACTTTTTTATTCTACTTGAATCCATCAATGGATCCTAGGCGACTTTTTTATTCCACTTGAATCCATCAATGGATCCTAGGCGACCTTTTTATTCCACTTGAATCCATCAATGGATCCTAGGCGACCTTTTTATTCCACTTGAATCCATCAATGGATCCTAGGCGACTTTTTTATTCCACTTGAATCCATCAATGGATCATAGGCGACTTTTTTATTCCACTTGAATCCATCAATGGATCCTAGGCGACTTTTTTATTCCACTTGAATCCATCAATGGATCCTAGGCGACTTTTTTATTCCACTTGAATCCATCAATGGATCCTAGGCGACTTTTTTATTCCACTTGAATCCATCAATGGATCCTAGGCGACTTTTTTATTCCACTTGAATCCATCAATGGATCCTAGGCGACTTTTTTATTCCACTTGAATCCATCAATGGATCCTAGGCGACTTTTTTATTCCACTTGAATCCATCAATGGATCCTAGGCGACTTTTAAAATTCCACTTGAATCCATTATTTGGTATTATGATTGCTTCTAGGATTGTTTTGGTATGCGTTGTGTTGGTTTTGGGATGAATTGGAGATGGTTCTGCCTTGATTTCGGAATTATTTGGGATGCTGTGATGAATTAGGATTTGAGATCTGTACCAACTTAGTGTAACGGCATTATGATTGTAGAAGGTTTGCGAGGAACTCTTCACGTATTTCTATATTTGCAGAACAAAATTAAATTAAATTTTCTATGGAAACTCATTAAAATGTGGCCTTAGGCGAATTAAAAAGTTACTTACTCTCCAATGCGTATCCGTACGGAATGTCAACAGGGAGAACAAAGTTTGCGAAATGGGGAAGTTTTTGACAACGGTTTTAATCAGAGGATCTATTCAAGTTGTAAAAAACAGTTAAAATCTAATCTCAATTGAGATTGAAAGCAAGATAGCGCTCGCGTCAACTCGTGAACGGGTGCCGCCTGGGGGCAATATTTTTCTTTTTTCATTTTTCAAAAGAAACTATATTCTACATATTTCACGAAGAGCATTTGACTATGAATGTTGTTCACATATACACATTGTTTATGTGTGCGTAACCTCGGAAACGCTCGTAAAATCGGTCACGCACACTAAAGTAATGTGCATGTACACGCCTTACAACATATAGCCGAACGCTCTTCGTAAAATAGAATATCCGTAGAAAAAAAAGAAAAAAAAAATTGATTTCATATTTTAGTTGAATAGATTAACACATGAGGCTTGAATCCTTTTTCATACTTTGAGACGTCAATCGAAGCTCAAGAACTTTTTGTTTGGCAGACAATGGAGACCTGCTAATAGGGTCCCATAGTCTTCAAACACAACCCCGTCTTTGTTGGATATAACGGCCACTTTTGTAAGAGTTTTCTGGAGATCGCAGTATTATTTAGCTACTAATAAAATCACTTGGTGTTACCTGTACATATTTTTTTTTAAATATTATCGTTACCTATAAAAAAGGGTGAAACGAGACTCGTATCCCTGCGGTGGGATGATTTATGGGTTGATATGACATAGTATAAAAAAAATTCGTTATCGCAGTAATGCAATTATGCTAACTAATTATGATGTCGTTATGATGTCAACTTGACATTACAGACTATTTCGTATTATGCTCTTCGGAATATGCGATATCAAAATGATATGAACTTAACAACGCGTTTAATACCATTTAAAAACCATATCCACTTGGGATCAACATCATATTGACATCAAAACGACATCATCTTTAGCATAATTGCGACACTGTCTGTTCGCTTAGATCTTTCAAACTACTCAATGGATTTTAATGCAGTTTTTAACAATAGAGTGATCCAAAAGGCTCCCCTGGACTTCTAGAGGTCCACCTGGACCACATTGGGAATCAATTCTTTAGGTGGTGCATGATGATCGGCACCGCTAAATCCAAAAGTCGTGGGTAGGTAAGTATCACTCGCGCGTTGCCGACCCTAGCATCTAGCATTATACAAACCAAAGGTGACGTCCACATATTCGCATCGTACGTATGGAACGCATCGCATTCGTTGATTATTATAGATTCGTGCGATCCGTACGATGCGTATCAGTGGATGCACTTGTATGGCTTTCTATAAAAATAATACTACGATTCGTTAGATCCGATGCGTCTGATACGTACGATGCGAATATGTGGATGCTTGCCTGCCTAGTTGGTTTGTATAATGCTAGGGTCGGCAACGCGTGAGTGTTGCAAGCGTCCATAGTTTACAGTGACCGTTTACCATTAGGCGGGCCGTATGCTTGTTTGCCACCTTAGTGGTATAAAAAAATATGTATAGCAAAATATATTGTTCACGATATTACAAACGGACAAGTCCAATATTTTTATCGTAAATAACAGGTAATCCCACCTGGGCCTGAGTAAATAAAATTCGGATGAAATTCTATTATGTATAAAGGATCTTTATTTGTTGAAAACAACCGGACGCCCACGATGTTATGTATCCCATTGTTACCGTTCCCATGGGAATTTACGTAAATTTTGTAAATTTTTTGTTATTATGTGAGAGGATGGTAGTTTCGAGAGCGCTTAGAACGAGTTTTTTCACCTCGCGTTCGAATACAAGCGCGTTAGAATTTAGTTTAGTTTTTTATACCACAATGTTGGCAAACAAGCATACGGCCCGCCTGATGGTAAGCATCACCGTAGCCTAGACGCTTGCAGTACCGTGGGTATCACTCACGCGTTGCCAACCCTCCCAATCCCCCCAAGTGGAGCTCTGGAGACCTTACTTACCGTAGGAAGGAACACAACATGGCCGAGACCAACTATAGCTACTAGGGCTACGATCTTCTGTAAGGTGGAGGTCTTTCCCCAGACGGGCTGCTCCTATTTGAGGGGATTATCCGCTGTGCCCTACCTCTCTTAGAATGTGTAGTAGTATGGGATGTAGTATGGGAAAGCTAAAGCAAGAGCTTTAGCTTAGATAAAGATATCTTTCCCATTAAATTTTTTAATGCGCTCGTATTCGAACGTGAGGTGTAAAACTCGCACGCACTCCGCCCGAGCTAGTCCAAAGTCATAATCTACAACTCCTCAGTACAACCAAAGCCTTAATCCTTTAATATTATTATGAATTCAATTTTCTTAAAGTCCAAACTTTTAAGTCACATACTGTACCCTTTGATCCGACTGACTTTGAGGTTCTTTTAGTACTTAAGATGACGACGGATGCAAAACAAAATGCTATTGGAAAGTAAATTGTTCAGATAAATTTTATTCCGTGTTATATGACAGTTGACAAAATGATTCTAAATATAAAAAACTAGCTTTTTTGGCCGCGACTTCGTCCGCGCGAAGTTCCGGACCCGTTCCCGTGGGAACCACATTGAATTTCGGGAAAAGCTATGGCCTGATAATCTTTCTACTGGTGAAATAATTTTTGAAATCGGTCCAGTAGTTTCGGAGCCTATTCAATGCAAACAAACAAACAATCAAATCTTTCCTCTTTAGCATAGGATAGAATATAGATAATTAAATTCATCCAACAATATTCGACAGCTGGCAAACTACAGGGTTGCTTGGAAGCATAAAGGGGAGGCCTTTGCCCAGCAGCTAAATAGCTGAAAAAAAATTATTTTCGACAAAAATGTAGGTAGGGCCACGCACAGTGTAGAGATCCTTATTTACTGATCGTGAGTGACACCCCCGGTATTGCAAGCGCTTATAAGCTACGGTGACGGCTTACCATCAGGCCGGCCATATGCTTGTTTGCCATCATTGTGGTATAAAAAAAAAACTAGATGTAGTCTAACTCTGTCTAAATGTCATTTTTATCACATTATAACGTTTTCATAAAAGAACACATACATATATACATGTACATAGGTACATGTACTCCTAGGTACCATGTTTTTTTTTCTAATTTCTAAATAACAGTTTTGCTGATAGAGGGAGAGGGTCTAACATTAGCAGATTAAATGTAAATAAAGGGGTCCATGTATTAAAAAATTTATACAGCTTTCTAGTGTTAAGCGCCTTGTAGACTTTTAAAAAAGGTTAGATTTTTGAAGTGAAAACTTCCTTAGCGGCGCTTGTCACTTTCAGATCCGTAGCCTGATCGAAAAAGCGTAAGATTCCCTAACCATTCCAAAATATTCAACTTCTGCCGGCACTCCCGGAGTGCAGCCCGTCCTTTTATTTCGTTTGAGGTACGAAATCCAAAAAAAATAATTCACAAGAACACAAATACTTAATTTATAAACATGTTCCGTCCCTTTTGGGAATGGCTTTTGTCGTCACCTTAAATAAATATTATCTTCTGGTGTGTCGTATCGACAGAAACCACTTTTAATTATGAACTTTAATGAATTAACGAATTTTAGGAGTCTTTGACGAGAGACAAACTTGATGATAAAGTTTAAAGACTTAATTGTTTTTCCATTAAATAACGTTGAGTAAGTATAATTTATAATACATTAAATAGATTACTACAAGAATACTATCGATAGATCGCGACAGGCCTTGTATTTGGGTTACAACTGAAAACCTCCACCTTACCGAAGATCGTATCCAAATAGCATTGATCTCGGCCATGTTGTGTTGTGTTCCTACGATGAGTTCCAGAACCACTTGGGGGGGTTGGGAGAGTTGCAAACGCGTGAGTGATACTCCCGGTATTGCAAGCGTCTATAGGCTACGGTGATGCTTTCTCTGGAGGCCTTACTCACCATAGGAACACAACATGGCCGAGACCAATGCTATTGACGACCTGCGTAGCGCAATGGTTACCACGCTAGACCGCCACCCAGGAGGTCCCGGGTTCGATTCCCGGTCGGGTCATGATGAAAAACGAACTTTTTCTGATTGGCATCGGGTCTTGGATGTTTATCTATATATGTATTTGTTATAAAATATAATATCGTTGAGTTAGTATCCCATAACACAAGTTTCGAACTTCCTTTGGGGCTAGCTTAATCTGTGTGATTTGTCCCTATACATTTATATACATTTATTTATTTATTTATTATTGGGCTACGATCTTCTATAAGGTCCTTCCCCAGACGGGCTGATCCGATTTGAGCAGAAGACCTCTCTTAAAAATTATCTATCTATGAATAAAAAAAATAGTAAATATCTTCATCGCAATATTTAGCAAATTTGAATCATAATTACGGTTCTGCCCACCTCTTTCATTGGCTGACTGTACTGTGTGTTTAAAAAATATTTTGTTAAAATATAAATAAAACGAAGTACTAAATTAAAATAATATAAATTCAAAATAATCTGTGATAATCCGGACAGGCATTGCCGACCATAAATTTTAATTAAACCAGCATTTTCGCGGTTAAAATGTGACTCTTTTATATCGCTTAAATAACAGTATAGAAACGTCCCAGTTTTGTGAGTTTATTTTGTTTTAGATAACTTCTTTATTTCGGGTAAAATTACAATGATTAAACTAATAATAACACAAAAAATTTAACTAATATTACAAAATTCACTGTACATCAAAACTAAAACTAATATTAAAAACCGGGCAAGTAAGTGTCGGGCCACGCACAATGTAGGGTTCCGTATTTGCTGTGCTTTGCTTGCCTTCAGTTGAGTCCAATATCTAATTCTATAACATTTATAAGTTTCACCAAAGAAATTATATAATAAATTTCTCCAGGGATTCGAGTCACCCCTCAAATGAAGGGGATTAGAGTGTACTCTGCCACGTTGCTCCATTGCGGATTGGCGTAGGCCAGTTTTCAAGCCACCGTAATGCCACCAGCTTGGTGTAACGACTGTTACCCATCGACAATACGTGCCATCTGAAGTACAGAATAAAAATAGGAATCACAGGAGACACAGTGGTAGGAATGTGTGGTGGGTTTGTTCCGAAATACTACTCATCATATAGAAAGAAAGAAAAGAAAGAAAATACATTTATTCTGTACAGCACATGAGACACAAGACAACAACAGCATTACACATACAAACAGACAAAAACATTTACAAAACAGTTACACATTAAAACAAAATACAATTACCTAGCCAATGAAAAAAGTGCAAAGTGTTTAATGTGCCTCACAGCCGCACAGAAAAGGGGCAAAATTCAGCATGATGCCAGATATCTTCGAAAAACCTATATAGCGCTGATTTTCATTTGACCACCCTTCGACGCCGTTGCAATTCCTATATTCCTAAATTAATAATGAAAAAAAAAATTATAGAAATATCAAAAATGTTAAAATATATATTTGTATGTGCCATATGATACCTATAGATTGAGCGTATATATCAACCCATAATCATCCCACTGCTGGAATACGGGTCTCCCTTCCATCGAAGGTGATTACAACGTACTCTGCCACGCTGCTCCAATGCGGATTGGCAGATGGTGTTTTCAAACCGCCCTAAGGCCACCAACTTGGCTTAACGACTGTCATCTACCGATAACAGCCGGGACCGACGGCTTAACGTGCCCTCCGCTCCGAAGTACGGAGAAGCTCGAGATAACGAAACCCATCCAAACGCTGGCTAGGGTCGACGTCGCTTAACTTGCGTGTTCATATTAGAGTGTGACACACAGGGACGCCATCGAGCTCCTCGAAATACTACTCCACTTTACTATTTATAAAAAAAAATATAATTTTTCAAAATATTTGATTCTGATGGCCATGTTACTCCTGCTCTGTAATTTTACCATAAGAATAGGATAAAGTCTAATGTTTGAATCTTGACTTGCCCGTGACTGTATTAAAATGATTGAAAGGGCAGGTGTGAAAGCGGAAAATCGTGAAAAAATATTGCGAGCGTCTGGCACATTACGGGTATTAAATTCTAAGTAAAATCGATATTATAGGCGCCTACTAAGATCTTAGAGTATATATTAATGGATCGGACATTTATAAAATGGGTTAACTCGACGGGCAATACCACCGTCTCACAGAATATCGGCGTGAAGCAACATAGACAATTTAGTGCCCTGCTAATCCTACTAATCCTATCCTACTAATCCTATCCTACTAATATTATATAGGCGATAGTTTTTGAGTATGGATGTTAGTTGTCTTTCACGCAAAAACTACAGAACGGATTTTAATGAAATTTGGTACACGGGTAGACTATAACCTGGAATAACACATAGGGTACTTTATATCTCGAAATTCCCACGGGAACGGGAATAATAAGACCGCTGTGTATAAATAAATTTACGCAAACGAGGTTGCGCGGGTTTCACTAGTATTATAAAGGCGAAAGTTATGTGTATGTTTGTTACTTCTTCACGCTCAAATAGCTGGGCCAATATTTATGATATTTGGCGTGAAGGTAGCTCACATCTTAGATTAACACATAGGGTACTTTTTATCCCGAAAAGTAAGCGATTCCCGTAGGATTTGATCAAAAGTCTGATATAGATGGCGCTGCTGTGCATAAATAATACGCAAACGAAGTTGCGCGGGTTTCACTAGTATATTATTAGCTGTTACCCGTGGCTCCGCCCGCGTGGTCAAGGGAAAATATCAATATTTTTTCCCATGGGAATCTCTTTATCCCGTGAGAAAAAAAATAGCCTATGTCACTCTCCAGACTTTATATTATCCCCAATAAAAAAATCATATCAATCCGTTCATTACTTTCGATGTGAAGGGAGGACAAACAAACACACACATTTCACATTTATAATATTAGTATGGATGGATATGGATAATAGTATGGATGGATATGGATAATAGTATGGATGGATATGGATAATAGTATGGATGGATATGGATAAACGCGAATGTTTGTGACAATGTCTGTTATTCTTTCATGCAAAAACGGCTGGACAGATTTCCTTGACATTTGGTACATGGCTAATTTATAACCTGGATTAACTTGGATTTTGTCAGGGAAAGGGAACAACTGGATTTCACGGGTAAAACCGCGTGTATCAGCTTGTTATCTAATAAACATAATATTCTTCCTGCAGAAGTGATGGAGCTTGGCAGGCTGGTTCTCTTGTTAACGTGAACTTGGGTCCACCTGGGACTGTTGTGACCAATAAAGATTATTAAATAAATTAATGAAACGGCTGGGCTGGTGACTGGCCATCTTTACCGCCTGTCGGATGAGCCTTTCGGGTAAGATAGGGAGTCTGAGAGTCTTGAGGTAGCTGTTAGCATACTCACCAAAGGTATACAAAAAGCCTTTGAGGAGAGCTGTCCGCTTAAAATAAAGACCTCAACCAGAAAAGTACCCTGGTGGAACTCTAAGCTTCAAAGGCTAAGAGAAAAAACCAGGAAATTATTCAACAATGCTAAAAAGACTCAATTGTGGGAGAACTATAGGAAAGCATTAACTGAATATAGCAAAGAGATTAGGAAGGCAAAAAGAGCATCATGGAGAAAGGTCTGTGAAGAGGTCAAAAATCTCCCGCAGGCAGCAAAACTCCATAAATTGCTCTCAAAAACCAAAACTAATCAGATTGGACTCCTCAAAAAGGAAGATGGCTCCTTTACAACATGCGAAAAGGAGACCTTAGAGTTGCTGGCCACGACCCACTTTCCAGGGTCCACGACAAGGGACTTATTCCAACAACACCCTGTCTACCATAAGCCCCGTAATGAGGACTGGTGCAGGGCTGCAAAGATCATAAGACCCAAACAGGTTCAGTGGGCCGTAGACTCCTTTAAACCATACAAAGCGTGCGGAGATGATGGAATACTGCCCGTCCTATTACAACAAGGAGCGGGTATCCTCATTCCCTATCTGGTAAGAATCTTCAGGGCAAGTTATGCCTGGGGATACATACCAGACCAATGGACCTTGGTCAAGGTCCTGTTTATACCTAAAACTGGTAAGAGAGATTATAGCCAGCCAAAGTCTTTCAGACCAATAAGCCTATCTTCATTTCTTCTTAAGACAATGGAGAAGGTAATAGATAGGTATATTAGAGACGTAGCCTTAGTAAGACATCCAATCCATCACAGCCAACACGCTTATCGCAAGGGTAAATCAACAGAAACTGCCCTTATAAGCTTAATTGATAGATTGGAGAAGGCTACTGAAGATAAGGAAATAGCACTGTGTGCTTTCCTCGACATAGAAGGAGCTTTTGACAACTCATCAACCTCACTGCTGGTAAATGGGCTGATAAGTAAAAATGTCGACCCTACGACAGTGAGATGGGTAAATTCCATGCTCTCTCACAGAGGAGCAAAATTAGCCCTTCATAAAACCACAATTGAAGTATCTACAGTCCGGGGATGTCCACAAGGCGGAGTTCTATCGCCGTTACTATGGACTCTTGCTGTAGATGAACTATTATACAAACTAGCAGAACTCCGAATTGATGCGCAAGGCTATGCAGATGACTTGGTAATCATAGTAAGAGGTTTCTGCCAATCTACCATCTCGGGCATAATGCAAAAGGGACTTAACACTGTCAGTGACTGGTGCGTCAAAGGTGACCTCTCTGTAAACGCCGACAAAACTGTTATTGTACCTTTTTCGAAAAAACGGCATTTGGACAAGTTAGTAAGGCCAAAGCTCAATAATAAAATAATTACGTTTTCCACAGAAGTCAAATATTTGGGCGTGACCATCGACCAAAGGCTGACATGGAATTCACATTTAGCCAACGTTTTAAAAAAAGCTAAGATGGCCATGGGCATCAGCGGTCGCTTGATGAAGAACAACTGGGGTCTAAATCCCAGAACCGCGCTGTGGTTGTACACTGCCATTGTGCGTCCGATTATATCGTACGCATCAGTGGTGTGGTACGACAAGGCAAATCAAGTGACTGCTAAACAGAAATTAGACGGCCTGCAGAGAACTGCCTGTCTTATGTCTTCGGGAGCTATGTCCACGTGCCCTGGAATGGCGCTCAATGCACTGCTGGGACTGCTGCCTCTCCACTTATTCATACATGGAGAGGCGAAGGCAAGCATGTATAGAGCCAACATACAGGGCAGGGGCAATTGGCTCTCCATGAAAATGAGGATCCTACAGGACTCATCCCTGAATTCACCAATATTAAGCATGCCAACCGATGCCATGCTACTGCGGCACGTATTTGAAAAACAGTACTCCGTAGAAATTCCATCTAGGGAAAACTGGTTAAATAGCCAGCTATCCTATGAGGCCGGATGTTTAATCTGGTACACAGATGGATCCAAAATGGGTCAGAATGTAGGCTGTGGAATACATGGAGTGCGACCAAGGTTCAATAAAAGTGTGAACTTGGGTAAGTACGCCTCTATTTTCCAGGCAGAGGTCTATGCCATTGTAGAATGTGCGGAAGCCAATCTGCAAAAGCGCTACACTAACCACAAAATATATATTAATTCTGATAGCCAAGCTGCTCTACTAGCGCTAGACTCGAATGTGGTCACATCGAGACTGGTCGAAGAGTGCATGGAACGACTAAACACTCTAGGTAACAGAAATAGAGTGGTTTTAAGATACCAGGGCATGCAGGCATAATTGGCAATGAACGTGCTGATGAGCTTGCAAGAGTAGGGGCTAATGGGGTACAGGAGGGACCTGAACCGTTCTGTGGTATACCAAAAAGCCTAGCTCGCAGAACCCTTACGTACACCTATTTTGAAAATGCTATCAAGCTCTGGACGGAATCGCCGGGCATGAATCACTCAAAAATACTAATAAAAGCCTACGACAAAAGGTACAGCAACCTTGTCCTAGCGCTTAGTAGAAGCAACTTACGAATTGTGGTCAGGGCCTTAACAGGACATTGTTGCCTCAACAGGCACATGTCCAACTTAAGGCTAAGTGGCACACGTACCTGCAGACGCTGTAAGGAGGCTGATGAAACACCACTGCATCTTCTGGGGGAATGTGGGCCACTAATACACAAGCGCAGCACTCATCTAGGGAAACACTTATTAAGCCCAGATGAGTTAAAGGAGTTCACCCCTAAGCAAATCGTGCGGTTCATCATAGCTGCAGGGTTTAGCGGTGAGCTCTAACAAGTCATGTGGCGATCACAATAGACCAGTCCTGGTCGCAGTGCTATCACAGCCGCATCAAAACATAATAAAAAAAAAAAAAAAAAAATAGCCAAGCAGCTCTACTAGCGCTAGACTCGAATGTGGTCACATCGAGACTGGTCGAAGAGTGCATGGAACGACTGAACACTCTAGGCAACAAAAATAGAGTAGTTTTAAGATGGGTACCAGGGCACGCAGGCATTAACGGCAACGAACGTGCTGATGAGCTTGCAAGAGTGGGGGCTAATGGAGCACAGGAGGGACCTGAGCCTTTCTGTGGTATACCAAAAAGCCTAGCTAACAGAACCCTTTCGTACTCCTGTTTCGAAAATGCTATCAAGCTCTGGACGGAATCGCCGGGCATGGACCACTCAAAACTTCTAATCAAAGCCTTCGACAAAAGGTATAGCAACCTTGTCCTAGCGCTCAGTAGAAGTAACCTACGAATAATGGTCAGAGCCTTAACTGGACATTGTTGCCTTAATAAGCACATGTCCAACTTAGGACTGAGTGACACACGCACCTGCAGACGATGTAAGGAGGCTGATGAAACACCACTGCATCTTCTGGGGGAATGTGGGCCACTTATACACAAGCGCAGCACTCATCTTGGGAAACATTTATTAAGCCCGGATGAGTTAAAGGAGCTCACCCCTAAGCAAATCCTGCGGTTCATCACAGCTGCAGGGTTTAGCGGTGAGCTCTAACAAATCATGTGGCGATCACAATAGACCAGTCTTGGTCGCAGTGCTACTTAAGCCGCACAAAACATAATAAAAAAAAAAAAAAAAAAAAAAAAAAAAAAAAGATAGGGAGTCATTCATAGGCGATCGAACGGAAAGAGTGAGTGGAAAAAGTGAGTGATGGCCTTTGTCCTACAGTGGGACACGACAAAATAATAAATAAATAAGGTAGAATCAAGCATACAAAATCTTCAATAACGTTTACATTTATGATAAAATGGCGAAAAAAATAACAAAACAAAAAGGCAGTTTGACGAAATGTATTTGTTAGTTTTAAATAAATTCAATTCCAACTAAACCTTTATGTATCTGCCCTCAGGCGAAAGGGACAGTCCCTTTATGAACGGAATTTATTCCACGTGGCTACTCCAGTCGGTTGAATACTCCAAGAGGTATACGTCAAACCTGAAAAGGGTTGGACAAAAAGGGATCTTGTCAGTTCTTTATTTGTACGAGTGAAAAGTGATTTTCGACATCTAAAAGGCTAGTATGAGGCTTAAATTGTGGATTCCGTACAAACTTCTATAGATTCTTTTTCGTGTGCTTCCCACAAATTCTAGTGACTAATATATTCAAATGAGCGCTGAATTGACCATCAGTCCATCACATATTAGTAATAATTACAATTGACCATCAGTCCATCACATATTAGTAATAATTACAATGACATCATCAGACATCATTTTCAGTACATACTGAAAATTCTTATTAGCGTCACGCAGGGATTCATTTTTGTCGTGACATATTTTTTTTATACCACAAAGTTGGCAAAGGGTATCACTCGCGCGTCGCCAATCCCCCCAAGTGGAGCTCTGGAGACCTTACTCACCGTAGGAACACAACATGGCCGAGACCAATGCTATTTGGCTACGATCTACTGTAAGGTGGAGGTCCTTCCCCAGACGGGCTGCTCCGATTTGAGGGGATTATCCGCTGTGCCCTATCTCTCTTAAAAAATCTTATAATGCTGAGTTTTGGTGCTATCTAAAATAAGGATATTTTAGATTTAATTTATTAAATAAAAATATTTTCTTTCTTTATTTTTTGACATCTCTTGCAAAAGTGAGTGGGCAATTTAACATCAGAACTAGGACGTCCGTAGTTCATGGTTGAAAGTTACTATTTAGAGCAATTTTAAGGTAATCATCACCTCAGTCAGAAGAAGTCCACTGCTAGATATAGGCCTCCAGAAACGTCTCCAGCATGACCGATAGCCAGCGGCCTGTATCCAGCGGCTTCTTGACTTTCTTTAGGTCTCAACAGGTAGGACCACACAGTCGCTATTCCAGAGCCCTCTTGCCCCATCGGTTTTGAGGTACGGAACTCTGAAAGCTTGTGGGAAATGTTTGGGATTTTTGTGTAGAAATTAATTTATTTGACGACCCTACATCGGGTGTTGTGTTATGATGTAATACTCTTTATGGGGATGTTTTTACTTAGCAAATATTGACTAACAGTCTAGGTGTGTTAAGTGCCTTTTTATTGTGGCAATAACACTTCACTCATTATCACAACCTTGGTATAAGTATTGTACAACGAAAGTGTTTTTTCCGTCTTTTCAAATAGTGTTCGAATGAAAGGATATTTTAGGTTATTTTTCGACGTATTAAATAACTCGTTTTTTTAAGGTGACTTAACACCTTTAAAAAAAGAGTTATTCGTCAAGTCGCGCTTATGAAACTCGCAAGTGCGCGCGAGATGACACCTTCTGATTTTACCAATTGTTTTTGTCGTCAACTCGCTAGGTTTGGATAATCTAGTCGGTAGCTATTCGAATCAACCAAAGTGGACAAAATTGTACATACTTAGTTTTTGGTTAAACAAATCGGCCAAATTGAGAAGAACTGTCATGTTATGATTTATAAGACGTTGTTGCACATCAAAATTAAGTACTTGCTCACATTTTGAAGTGAGCAACCCAGACAATTACGAAACCGCCGAGGTCTTTCCTTTAGATTTATAACATGGGGTTCTTCAAAAGGGGCATTAAAAGATTTTTACAGGGTCGGCAACGCGCGAGTGATACTCCCGGTGTTGCAAGCGTTCATAGGCAACGGTGACCGCTTACCATCAGGCGGACTGTAAGCTTGTTTGCCACCTTTGTTGTATTAAAAAAAAACTGGTTATGTAACACGCAATATGAAACTTTTTTCAATTTGGTCGGCTTATAAACGTTATCACGTTCCAAAGTGACCAAAAAAACTCGTACTATGCACTCTGAATCAAAAATAAATTATACGTTTACAGTAGGGCCAACATAATGATCACATTTTACACTTCGTCAAAATTTAGTAGCTTTTTATCGGCCGGCACAAAAAAATATTTTTTAAAGTTAGATTAAAAGTGCAAAATTAGTTCACTTTTTACAATTATTAATAAATAATTACTGTAATAATGAACAAAATAGATTGACATTGACGAATGAAGTATAATATACCACAATGGTGGCAAACAAGCATACGGCCGGCCTGATGGTAAGCCGTCACCGTAGCCTGTAGACGCTTGCAATGCCGAGGGTATCATTCGCGCCGCGCGTTGCCAACCCTCCCAACCCAAAGTGGAGCTCTGTCAGGAGACCTTATTTACAGTAGGCGTAGGAACACAACATGGCTGTGACCAATGCTATTTGGCTACGATCTTCTATAAGATGGAGGTATTTCCCCAGACGGGCTGCTCCGATTTGAGTGGATTATCCGCTGTGCCTTACCTCTCTTAAAAGAGAGACTGACATAATTGTCAGTGATTTATTATTTTGGACCATCCTTAGGAGCTAAAATGCCACAGATAGATACACGTACACGTCACCCCTTTGGCTTGTGCATGCCAAAGCTTATGTCGATCAATAATTTAATCAACTTAATTGATATCCTGGCGTACCGAGTAATTACTTCATTAATATCAACTAAATAGCGATTAATGGCCGCTTTGAGGTTGCACAGTAGTGATAGCATAGTGAATGTCGACCAGAATTATTTTATAACAAAAATAATCTTCTTTTCTGGCGTCTGGCGTAATGGTTGCCACGCCGGACCGCCATCCAGAAGGTCCCGGTTTCGAATCCCGGTCGGGTCATGATGTAAAACGATCTTTTTCTGATTGGCCTGGGTCTTGGATGTGTATATACTTATTTTATCCATCTATATATATAAAATTCAAAGTCCTGACTGACTGACTGACTGACTGACTTAACTAGCTACCGCAAAAATTCTTATACCAGTAGAAAGCTACATTATCAGGGTGTGACATAGGCTATAGCTTTTCCCGAAATTCAATGCAGTTCCCACAGGAACGGGTCCGGAACTTCACGCGGACGAAGTCGCGGGCAAAAAAGCTAGTTTATAAATAAAATCAATATCAGGTCAGATATTAGATAACTTCACAAACTGTAACCAATCCTAAGTAAATAGCATTTTCAAAAGAAGTTAAAGTGAACTGAAAGTGGCTTAGTTTTCACGAGTAAACACACCAGTCTGGCCGGCTCCATATTAGTACTCAGTTCTCGAGTCGTAGAAACTTTACCCTCAATAAGTTTAATTATAACATGATTTAAATGTAATGGACGTAGTTTATTTTCAATTATTTCTCTCCAAGAATTTTAGATTCATTATATTTTGCATAAAAAGAGTGCATGGTTAATACTTGTAGAAAACTGGTGTCCGTATGTGTTCTTGTGATGATAAAGAAAATAATAAAAATTATAATAATAATAAATAAATATATAGGGACAATTCATACAGATTGAGCTAGCCCCAAAGTAAGTTCGAAACTTGTGTTATGGGATACTAACTCAACGATATTATATTTTATCCGGTCAATTAAAATGTCACAGTGGCGTTTTGCAGGCGTGTATTGGAACAGTTCCAAACGTGTTCCACGCTGATAACAGGTCAAGCCTTCGCCTTTTTTCAGACAAATATAGAAATAGTTACGAATAGCCTGTAAGCTGTGTATTTTTTTACACTTTTTTCTACCAACTGTCTATAACTAGAGTTATACATTTATGTTTTTTTTTAAAAGTGAAAACTGCTTTAGCGGCGCTTGGCACTTTTTTTAGATGGGTAAAAAATGTTAAAATCGCGTCTGATCCGTAGCCTGATCGAAAAAGCGTATGATTCCCTAACCATTCCAAAATATTCAAAAATTCACAACGTCGATGTTTAAGTTTTCACTTCTGCCGGCACTCCCGGAGTGCAACCCGTCCTTTTTAGGGTTCCGTACCGCAAAAGGAAAAACGGAACCCTTATAAGATCACTTTGTTTTAAATTAAAACGAAGTAGCATAAATGTATGTAAAACCTCTTTGTGGCTTTATAGAACGAAAAAAAGAATAATAGTTTGTTGGGTAGAAAATAAACAAACCTTATGACTAATAACATTTTGTACCAAAGTGGTCTCCGCGAACAAAGAAAAGTGGTAAACACATATCATTTCTTGTTAAGGACTCTGCCCACTACAACGCATCATACCATGACCGTGCTATGAACGAACGTGTCAGACAAAAAAATATTATTTGTATTAAAAAGTATGAGACAATGCCCACTAGCCCGTTCCGTCACCGGCCAGCACCGTCGCGTGCCATGCACGGAGCGGCAACTATCGTGGGAGAGAATATTTTGCCGACGCTCTAGTGGGCATAGTAGAGCGTATCGGGTTGCTTGTCGTGTCTGATACGTTCATAGCACGGTCATGGTATGATTCGTATGATACGTTGTAGTGGGCGAGAAGCTCAGTGGCATTGTGTGTCTCACTATAGAGTAGTTGTTGATGAAAAGAACGAGTAGGTGTTGATGAAAAGACCAGCCCTTCAATATTTTTATGTTATTATTTTTTATTTTTTATTTTTTTTTACAGGCAATATGATAATCGTTCAAGAGTTGACGCGAGAGTATCCTACTTCAGGCGAAAGTTTGTATGTACGTTTGTCAATTCTTTACGCTTAAATGGCCGGGCCAATATTTATGATATTTGGTATGTAGGTAGCTGATACCTTCCGTCGGGGTTGCGGAAGTATCAATAGTGCCCGCGACCCCGCCACTGTGAAGGCGGAGAAGGTGGCAGGTTTTTAGTCGGTATTGGCTAGAGAGGTGTACCCGACAGACCCCCGTCGCTTCCCCAAGTGGCGGGACATGCAGTAATGCATTTTCCACACTTTAAACAAAAAAAAAATGTAGCTGATACCTTGGATTAACACAAAGGGTACTTTTTATTACGAAAAGTACGCGATTCCCGTAGGATTTGGTCATAAAACTGAAATAGATGGCGCTGCTGTCCATAAGATTAAACGCGGGTAGGTAACACTGCGGGCAGCAGCGCGTACATAAACATATGAGACTTTGCAGAAAGTAATTTAACTTTCTACAAAGTCCCTTTTGGTTATGACGTTTAGTTCATACATTGACGTCTTTGCACACCACGTGACATCAATAAAGTAAATGACTAACCGTTAATAATGTCGCACGCGACAAATTGGTATTAATAAAATATACGAGCAATCGGATATTCGCGTACAGAAATGATTCACATAAATATGAATTTATTTATACAGTCAGGCCACTAACACGACGACGCTTTGTGGGGCAATTCACGTAAGAAGAACCGATTCTAGTTCGATTCAACGACACTTGCTGTCCCGTTCAATTCCTATTTTGTATGAGTGAGACAGCGAGTGTCGTTGAATCAAACTAGAATCGGTTCTTGTTACGTGAATTGCCCCACTGAGCGGAGGTTTGGACCGCGCGTAAAAACAAGTGGACTAAAATGTTGAATGACGCTAAAGAGACGCCCACAGGGCGCATTTAGACGGGTAGCAAAGTTTCATTTCATATTTATACCACTGACGTGGCAAACAAGCATACAGTCCGCCTGATGGGAAACAGTAACCGCAGCCTATGGACGCTTGCAATACCAGAAGAGGTATCACTGTAAAAAGTGGAGCTCTGGAGACCTTATGAAAATGTTCGTTACGCATCGTCAAAACGCGGTCTCATTGTTCAAAGAGACTGGGAGCGGCGCTGGCGGCGGAATCCGCTAGCGGGTGTGATCCGATCCGATCCGATGTGATCCGATTCGGTCCGCGCGGGAAATTAAAATTTTTTGGGGTTTTTTACAAATTGCATCTCAATCATTGATAGAATTTTCGTGAAAATTGATTTGACGACAGCAAATACAATATATCTACTGAATAATTATCAAATAAATTATAAATATTAGCTGTTCTTATTATGAATGTCCACGACGCATCTTTTTCCCAATAAACATGCATTATGCACATTCATAATGAGAAGAGCCAATATTTATAATTTATATGATAATTATTCAATAGATATATTGTATTTGTTGTCGGCAAATCAATTTTCATGAAAATTCTATCAATGATTGAGTTGCCATTTTTAAAAAACCCCAAAAAATTTGAATTTCCCGCGCGGTCCGAATCGGATCACCTTAACAGCTTCTTATGCGTGTGAACAAAGTTACAGCGGGGCGGGTCGCGCGGAATGCAGCGGGATGGCGTGAGCCGTTTGTGTTTTCCGCCTTATTACGCGTATTATGATTATGATGAACAAAGAAAAATATGACATTTAATCTGCTTGTCAACAAAACAATACTTGTTTATATAAACATTAATTTATTCTGGGAAAATACAAAATGTGTAGTGAAACGAGAAACTTGATATTTCCAATACCCTAAAATAGAATTCGGTGTCGTTTTGTAGCGTTTGTGTCCGTCCAATTAACATCTAATTGTAATGGTTTCTATTTGAAATAGGTGTTTTGTTTTTGTGACAAAATATATTAATGAAAATGTTTTTTTTTAAATATAAAAACGAAATTAGTTTTCAGATAATTGATTTATAAATGCACTTTCTCTAGTTAAAGTGTACATACAATTTATTATCATCATATCCTATCAACCCTTAACCATCACACTGCAGGAATACGAGTCTACCTTCAATCGAAGGGGAATAGAGCGTACTCTGCCACGTGGTGCTCTAATGTGCATTTTCAGAGGCCAGGGTTTTCAAACCACCCCTGGCCTGCAGGGGCGGCTCTCATCCACCGACTGTCATCGACAACATCCAGAACCGATGGTTTAACGTGTCCTCCGAAGTACGGAGAAGCTCGAGGCAACGAAACCCATCCAAATACTGACTTGGGTCGACGTTGCTTAACTTAGTTTGTTTTAGACTGCGACACACAGCGACCCATTGAGATCCTCTGGCTCCTCTTAATAATAGAATGATTTTTTAAAGCGGTTACTAGTTCCTTCAAGTATCTTTATAAATCTACTAGTGAAACCCGCGCAACTTCGTTTGCGTGTATTTATTTATGCACAGTAGCGCCACCTACATCAGACTTTTTATGAAATCCTACGGGAATCGCGTATTTTTCGGGATAAAAAGTACCCTATGTGTTAATCCAAGGTATCGGCTACCTACATACCAAATATCATAAATATTGGCCCAGCCATTTGAGCGTGAAGAAGTAACAAACCCTCATCCCACTTGGATCCATTTATTTGATCCATCAATGGATCCTAGGCGACTTTTTATACCGATTGAATCCATCAATGGATCCTAGGCGACCTTTTTTTCCACTTGAATCCATCAATGGATCCAAGGCGACTTTTATTCCACTTGAATCCATCAGTGGATCCTAGGCGACTTTTTATTCCACTTGAACCCATCATTGGATCCTAGGCGACCTTTTTATTCCACTTGAATCCATCAATGGATCCTAGGCGACTTTTTATTCCACTTAAATCCATTATTGGATCCTAGGCGACTTTTTATTCCACTTGAACCCATCATTGGATCCTAGGCGACTTTTATTCCACTTGAATCCATCAGTGGATCCTAGGCGACTTTTTATTCCACTTGAACCCATCATTGGATCCTAGGCGACCTTTTTATTCCACTTGAATCCATTATTGGATCCATGGCGACTTTTTATTCCACTTGAATCCATCAATGGATCCTAGGCGACTTTTTATTCCACTTGAATCCATTATTGGATCTTAAGCGACTTTTTATTCCACTTGAATCCATTATTTAAAAAAAAAAAAAATAATATATCTTTATTTCAAGCAACAGGTAAAAGATTACACGGGCTCATATTATAAATAAAATAATGAAGGTCTCCAGATGGTGGGACGGCACCCTCACCACAAAAGAATTGAAGTTCGTTCTGTGGCGGGATTCCAACCTTTTGACCCTCAGCGTGAAGTTGGTCTACTTCCTGATGTAGTCTACAACCTCCTCGACCGTTGTAGACCAATAAAGTCGGGAGACGTACACCTGCGTCGATGGTGTCTCTGGACGCAAAAGGTGATTCGCTCCGGTCGGTGCTGTGCCGCGATGGTTGCGGCTGGTTGGCTTCCTCTTCATCCTTTCCACCTGGACGAAGCCTTCCTCGTCGCAATGTCGACTAGGTGGTTGTCTAGGTGGCACAGCCTTACGTTGAGCCATCTTGCTCTTCTTCTTTTCCCCTTTGCTTTGCTGAGGTGGTGTGGCAGCAGCAACTGCAGCGTATGCACGAGGGGTCGACGTACACACGCGTGAAATCTGCTCCTGAGGTGTAGAGCGGGCGGCGGGGCAAAGGGCATCGCACCTAGCGACGGCAGCCGGCGGCGAGTCGTCCGATTTCGCTGACTCAAAACTGCCAATGTCCATGTTTCGCGCTCCGCGACGAGTGTTTACATTAGCGGCCTCGTTTGACCTACTTACCGAATCATTATTATTTTTCAATGACAATAATTCGGCACGCAGTTTGTTGATGGTAGATTCAGAAGCCTCTAACCTAAGCACCATTTCGGCCTGACTGGCTTTCAGGGTAGTAATATCCTATAATATTGGATCCTAGGCGACTTTTTATTCCACTTGAATCCATTATTGGATCCTAGGCGACTTTTTTTCCACTTGAATCCATCAATGGATCCTAGGCGACCTTTTTTTCCACTTGAATCCATCAATGGATCCTAGGCGACTTTTTTATTCCACTTAAATCCATCAATGGATCTTAGGCGACTTTTAAAATTCCACTTGAATCCATCATTGGATCCTAGGCGACTTTTTATTCCACTTGAATCCATCATTGGATCCTAGGCGACTTTTACAATTCCACTTGAATCCATTATTTGGTATTTAACATACACATAACTTTCGCCTATAAAATATTAGTAGAATAATAACAGTTCTCTCCCCATCAGTACGGTTCGCAAGTGATCCCAGCGTGACACAACCGCGACAAATTGAATTGAACTAGAACTGTGTACATGTGACGTCACGGATGATTGCCGTCCTGACGTACTGAAGTTAGTTACCTACAAACAATCTCCCAACTAGGTTTATTGCGTTCTAGGTATACGCTAGATGAGCCGAGCACGAGCGGAGCACAAGCATTGTTTACAATCTTTTTATTATTGTACAAATATACAAGTTATTCGGTCATTGATCTCAGCTAACACAAACCTTACTTACTTTAGAATTACACTTACTTCAGAAATACTACATTGAAATTAGTTAACTTAGTTTTTATAGAACACGAGCTTTATGTTACCCGCGACTTCGTCCGCGTGAAATGTTCAAATAAGGATAACTCCTTTTCCTGTTATGCGATTTAAATGAAACAAAGCCTATATTCTGCTCCAAGCCGAGCTCTATCTCTCTGTGAAAACAGGATTAAAATCCGTTCAGTAACTTAGAAGATGTGCGCGTTCAAACAGACAGACAATAAAAAAAATTAAAAAAAAATCTCTTTTATTACCTTTCTCTAACTGTTCCCTCTCCATTTTTGCCAAATATGTTCAAAATATCATCTATTATATATTACATATAATAAAACAGTAGACCCCGATATGTCTGTACATATCGGGGTCTACTGTTTTATTATATGTAATAGATAATAGATGATAGGTACATAAAAAAACGGGCACCGCTCGTGCTCGGCTCGTCTAGCTTATAACCCCACCTTAATATACCTGGCACATGATTTTCAGTGAAATTCAACGATTGTGTTTGAATTAGCTCGTTCTACCATAATATGATATGATAACAATACAAAATCTTGTGTGTTTTTTTGATCAGATTTTTGAATTTTGATCAATCGTAATTTGATTTTATTTCTTTTCATACTCTCGATAGGTTGCACTAAGCGTTAACTAACTATATAAATAACAATTATATTAAAAACAGAGACATATCATTTACTTTTTCTTAAACAATAAATTTTATGTCATACAGAAGTCGAAAGCAAGTGAGTCCGTGAACCCAACGAAAAGTACCTAGTTATCGCCGCGCCGCCTCTGAACATCAGTAACCATCATCATGTTAATAATTTCCATGTTTATTTAGATAAACAAAACATTTACTTTACATTACTACAATTTACTTTAATTTTCAAAGAAGGTTTCGTCCCCAGAGTGTATCAAATTGAGACATAATAATGTCATTTGAAAGGTTTTATGTGAACATCATTTTTTTTTGTATGGCACCAACACCGAGAGATGTGTTCCTAAGTATTTTTTTAATGACATACGTTATGTATAAGTAATAGGTTTCCAAAAATAAGTACCTAGGTATTTATTGTGTGAATTGAAAAATATCTTAACTTATTACCATGAAGGTTGGCCCTGTGTATTTGCACAAAAAAAAAAAAAAACGTTCTTAGTCTAAGGGTTTTAATAGTAAATTTGATTCTGCAATCTACTAAGGCCATTAAAGAGATTTTTACAAAAAAAAGAATAAACCAAAACGCTAGCAGGAAAAACAGAATTTTAAATTAAAAAAGCACTTTCGGCCAGTAATTATTTAGACAGTAATTAATGGATCAGGAACTAAAGGAATAAAAAGGAGTACGAATAAAATTTGTCGCGAAACAAAAACAAATCGTGTTTCGCGATAAAAACAATTTGAAAAAAGAACAAAAATTTGTTATATCGCCATTATACAGAATAACAAAAGAAGTCGTAAAGGTGCTCCCCCACCGGTGTTATGAAACGTTATTGAACAAATTGTAACATTCAGTGTGGGAACAAAAATCATGTTTTAAAATGTTAGTTAATTCATCATTCGTAAAAATTCATTCAGACACTGGCTAATGTCAAAGTAGCTTGACTTGCGAGTTCATTTAGATGCGACACACAGTGACGTCATCGAGCTCCTCATCATCAGTAATGGACTAGTACTTATAGGCTAAAATGATGATGATGACGAATAATAGTTATCTATAGGTACATATAAAATATTTTATCCTGAGTGACTGAAGGATCAATGCACATACTAAATTACTGATCGTAGAGATCTGAAGCTTGAAGAATGACATTGTGTTCTTTATATCCCGTAGGCATCCAATAACAAAGGATTTTCAGTTATACCCATGGAAAATCGAGACAAACACAAATGAAGTTGCGCGTCCTATATGAATCGACGACTCAACCAGAGATCATTAAAACTAAGATGAAGCTAGCTAATTGATGAGTTTGTTAATTAAAAAGCAAAAACAAAAGTTCTGGAAAAATCCAACGCTTTTATTTTAAAGGCAAACAACGTCGGAAAGCCAAGTTGAGGATTCATTTTTCAACCATTGAAAAACGAAATGAAAAAAAATATAGAAGTTTTTGTGGGAAATTCTAAGAGCTGTTGTAAGGGTCAACTTATACTAGCGCAGTGTCGAAACGCATCGTAACGCCAATCTAGAACGAGACAGCAAATTCACACTTATAACCGCGACGTAATGCACGCCCTTCTACACTAACCCCCTTACTAATAAACATTGCGTAATGCGTGTATAGTTAAACAATGTTTTGTCACTTTCATACTTCATCTGATTCTCCTCAAGAAAGACAGTGACAAAACATTGTTTAACTATAAACGCATTACGCAACGTTTAATAATAAGGGGGCTATATTATAAAGAGGAAAGATTTTTGTGTGTGTGTAATATTTGTTTGTAATGAATAATTTCAAGCATCACATACTAAAATTATACTAAACATATTATTATAAACAAATTATAATGAACCTAAAACTAAAAACCTTAAAAAATATAATAAAATAACTAAAATATATATATATAAAAGAAAGTCGTGTTTGTTACAACACTTATAACTCGAGAACGGCTGGACCGATTGCCATGGTTTTTGATTTGTTGGATTTGTTTCCGTCCCGAATAGCAGAATACATCTTAAAAACAATGAGGGTAGGGGTAGGGTAGTGGTAGGGGTAGGGTAGGGGTAGGGTAGGGTAGTGCCTCTAAGGCAGAACAAAGTTTGCCGGGTCAGCAAAGGGGCTATATTATAAAGAGGAAAGATTTTTGTGTGTGTGTGTGTAATGTATGTTTGTAATGAATAATTTCAAACATCACATACTAAAACTAAACTAAACATATTTTTATAAACAAATTATAATGAACCTAAAACTAAAAACCTTACAAAATATAATAAAATAACTAAAATATATTAATAAAAGGAGTCCCTTTAGGCAAGGTTCCGAAGATACTGGCAGCGTTCCCCCTTTGAATAGCTAGACTAATTCTTTGTCCGAGATAGCTGCCAGCTCTTCGGTCTCCTGTGATGTCGACTAACCTTTTTGCAATTTCCTTAAAAAGTTTTAGAGCACAAGGACCCCACGGACCAAGGGTCTCGACACCGAATTGGACAAAATCATATTCGGAGCCTAGACCCCTGTATTTACAAGCTTTATTTACAAGCTTTAGCTTTTTCAGCCGCTTCACAAGCCGCACCAGTTCTGTTGTTGGTTCCATGTAGATGGGAAGGGGCCAGTGTAATGAATTAACGTAAAAAGTACTGGACCTATTTAAAAAATTCTTACACCGTTGGAAAGCTAGACTATCCCCTAGTAACAAAGGCTGTATTATATTTAAAAAAAAAATAATGGTTCTTAGTAAAACCCGTACGAAGCTGGGACGAGGCACTAGTCTAAGATAAAAAGAAGACTCACATTAGTTTTCTACACCATACACCACCTAAAACAAACAAAAAACATAATGTTAGTTGCGAGATTCACAGAATAACATTTAAATTAAGTATGTATACTATGTATTATTAATAAATAGAATTTATAAATAATCTTATTATTTATAATCCGAAGTACCTATCGATAATTTGATATGTCCTGCTTTTTACTGTGTAAGGTTGCTTTGAAGAGATTGCTTTCAGTATAAGGAGTCTTGACATGTCGCACCACATGTATGCGATTCGTACCGTGGTGCGTAAAGCCCACCATTCACTACACGAACCCGGACCCGACTCGCAACCCGGACCCGACCGCAGACCAATCCGGCGTTGCCCATACACTGCACGAACCCTCCACTCGAAGTATGGCATGTGGGGTTCGACAGGCGCTCGCAGCTCGCAGCGAGCCCGACGCCAACCCATTGGCAGTCTGGCGTACCGGTTCGTTGCTTCCATACACAGGCGGATTAGTCCGATGGCCGACCAATCCGCCGGACCTGTGTGTGAATGGTGGGCTTAACATGGCGCAACGCCCCAGACTCTTTTTGAATAAGCTCTTTCGCACCGCAGTGGTTGGGGGGCGGTGCGAATGGACAATAAGGCCGCCTTGTTGCATATAAAATAAAATAAATATGTTTATTTCAGATAAATTCAAATCCATAATATAATACACAAGTCTGTAACTTTTACTGTCTACCGTATCACTTGTTTGTGTATCGGTAAATAAAACGTATTTTATGTACCTATTCTAACATTTTTTCACGGCTTTTTTATGGCGACCAGACGTTGAAGGTAAATGTTACCATATTTCGGAATGTATACCATAAATGGCAGTTTAATGCCACAAACGAAACAACAACTATTATGTATGTAATAAAATAACGTATTTAGTTACCCATGAAAATAAATGGCGTCGGACGTAGGCGGACCATTAAATTGTTATCCGAGATTGATATAAATATACTGACAGCCAGTTTCTGGAAAGCATTTTTAAAGTTAATTTATGAGGATGATTTAATGAGGAATCCATAGACGTAGCGTAGTGAATTTTCAAATTGCTGTCTCTCAGTTAAGGAGTTAAGTCCTTTCAATACTTCCTACTCCGACTATCTTCTTTCTGATTAAATTCGTTGTGAGTTCCAAGACAGCTGTAGTTTCTCCCCCGGGACGTCAATAAGCTTCATTGCTTATTGTCTATCTGAGGTCGCCGTTGTTGATCCTGGCTACACAGGAGACACATCGGTGGGAATGAGTTAGTATCATATCAGTGCATTTGTAACTCGCTTAAGTATCAACTGGTCTATTTATCAACTGGTCTATTTATCAACTGGTCTATTTATCAACTGATAACTCTTGTAAGTTGTAAATCGTCTAAGTTGTAAATCGCCTATTTATCGGGCTTGTTCCGAGACATAGCATAATGCGCTCTACCGCGCAAAAGCAACCAAGACCTAAATAAATAGCCTGCAATTATTATTATAACCATACCAAAATTTAAAAACGTTTTAATATTGTCTGCTATCTGCATACATGATATACATACGTCGTGTGACGTTGAGTCCGTATGTGTGTGTCTAAGTTTGTGCTCGTCATTTGTGTCCTTGTAGACTCGATCGCACAAAATATCGTCTGCGTTGTTGAAAAATTTTGTCCTATAATATCAAAACCTATCATTATAATAAACTCATTCTATTACCATATTTTATGAGCCGTGAGAGATCATTGCGCTATTACTTACCTAGAGTTTTGTTATAAATCACAAAAGTTCTCCGGAACATATTACTATGCAGTATACTGTATTCAGTTCAGTAATTTTTAGGACAAACTTAATATTAGCTTTGATAGTGAGGATGTGGACTGTAATGTTGGGTACATACAGACTGTTGTAAGTAACGTAATATTCAAGAAATTCCCATCGACATAAAGTATAGTACAAGCTGTCTGCATTGCCATGGTGCACATGCACACTACCACCCTTCAGTCAGTTGCGAGCGAGCGACAGAAGCAGTGGTGTCCAATTGACAATTTTTATTTAACAGATCGTTTTTTGTTGGAAGAGTCGTCGGAACAAGCTAGTGATGGCAACATCGAGCCTATTTAGAATGCAGCACAGCGACCAGTGGGGCAATTCACGTAACAAGAACCGATTCTAGTTCGATTCAATGACACTCGCCGTCTCACTCATACAAAATAGGAATTGAACGGGACAGGCGAAATAGCAGAAGATCGTAGCCAAATAGCATTGGTCTCGTCCATGTTGTGTTCCTACGGTGAGTAAGGTCTCCAGAACTCCACTTAGGGGGGTTGGGAGGGTTGGCAGCGCGTGAGTGATACCCCCGGTATTGCAAGCGTCTATAGGCTACGGTGACGGTTTACCATCAGGCCGACCGTATGCTTGTCTGCCACCTGTGTGGTATAAAAAAAAGGCGAGTGTCGTTGAATCGAACTAGAATCGGTTCTTGTTACGTGAATTGCCCCTAAGATCATGCCACTTTCCTATATACCTTTAAGTTCGTTGGATATCTAGTTTTTAAGTATACATATTTATTATTTTTATTATTTTGCTGGTTGGGGGCCGCAGGGCTGCATGTGCAGTAGTGAGTTAGTGCTGCGGATGCACCCCTGTGGTTCTAGCTTATTAATTTGAATGGTTTTTAATTTAGTATTGTTTTTGTTTTATTTCATAATAGATAAGTAGTATTATTGTTTGTTGTACCACGCAACCCGTGTATGATTTCTTGTCCAGTCTTTTAGGTTGTCTGGAAGAAATTGCCTAGCGATAAGACCGCCTATTGTACCGTGTATTACTAAGCTTTATTTGTATTGTTGTATTTGTTCTTTGGTGCAATAAAGTGTTTTGTATTGTATTGTATTGTACCTTTACAATTTTACTCGCCATTACGCTATCCAGATCTTTATTTACTCTTGTTTCTACTCTCGATTTATTATTATTGGTGCTAATTAAGATGTACATTTAACTAGACTAAACTAATTTTGACAGGACCAAAGGTGTTGTTGTCCTTCCTTGGTATACAATTAGTGACAAGGATAGCAACACTTTTAGTCCTGTCAAAATTAGTTCAGTCTAGTTAAATGTACAACAGAATTAGAACCACTGTTTATCTAAATTAATTTGTTTCTGTCAGATTATATATATATATATTTCATTTATATATATTTCAGCCATTAAAGTTTATTTTTTAAAACTAAACCGAATATGATTTCCAAAACCTTCTCAATTAATAAACATGGAATTTAAGCTAAAAAGTTTAGGCTAATAATAATATAATTCCCTATTGGACTAATATTCCCTGCCTGTAACGTTTATTAAATAGAGCCAATACAGACATAGTTCATTTTTCTTCATAAAAAATCTATGAAACCCCATAAAAATATGAAAGCCTTTATGAAACTTCGAACCATATATATAGGGCGTTAGAAATACGTCTAAAAGGAGACCGATGCGAAATTGCTTTTTTATTGCGATAACTTTTTCGAGGGAATTGGTAGAAAAAATGGTAGTAAATATTATTTCCCACTAAAGATTATGGGGTAGCGTTTTGTAACGAAATTTCTGAACGAATGACTTGATTATCGTTATTGATAGTTCCTTTGAGCCCCCAATAAAAGAGGGATTTGCTATTGACGTATGTTTTTATTATTACTTTTATGTTAGTTTTTCTATCCCACTTTGTGTTGTGTTGTGTGCAAGAGTGGGTGGACTATCGGTGATATGAGGGTGGAAGAAGATTCCGCCTCGGATATGGAGACATGACGTGTGCAGTTACCAGTTCGCCTGTGACCACGGCCGGTGCAACCTGGTCGAAACGTCAGGCAATATCAAGGTATGATCGCGTTAATTCCCGGTATATTATTAATTTATAATAATGCAACGCGAAAGTTTAAAAGTTATTATGAACTTGTATTATGAACTAACGCCTCATCCCAGCTTCGCACTTTGTTATCTGCTGATAGTGCAGCTCCCCAATGGTGAAGGATTTTTTCAAATCGGTTCAGTAGTTTTTAAGTTTATTCGTTACAAACAAACATACACATCTTGTCTCTTTATAATATTGGTATAGATTAGCGTTCTTTATACAATTTCTACGCCTTTAAACGTCTAACGATTTGTATGAAAAACGGAACATAAATGCTTATATCTTTTGATTAGATCGATTTATTTAAACTTATTTATTTATTTAAACTTTATTGACCACAATATATGGGCACAAAAGGCGGACTTAACGCTAAATGCATTATCTACCATACCAGTCAACCTTTGGGAAGTGCAAATATTCACGAATGCGCATTAAAGTTTTTTTTTGGTGCAAAGGACTGCAGAACGAGTTTAGAGTTTAGTTTAGAGAAAGTACGTGTTTGATATTCATTTCAGCTTAATCATAATCATAATCATTTATTTAGTTCATAAAAACATGGGTTAGTAACAATATGATCTTATGAAATTAGTGTTAGTAGGTACAGCCATGTTTCGCCTGTTGGCATATGAAATTATAATTTGTTTAATTAAGATTTGTAATATACAGGTGTAGATCGGTCGGTCGGGACGTCAATAAAACAGATGAACTTCAAATCAAAGCGGAATTTATTGGAAGTTCAATATTACACAATCTGACTAACTATCTATACTAGAGGCCAAGTAACGCTGAGTTGGCGTTTCGAAGGAGACGCCGTACCCAGGACTAACTAATGTGGTGGAATTTCAATTAGCTTGAAAGCTCCGCCACTTCCTAATCCTACTAACCTCGAACCTCCTCGTGTCTTATGTTCGGTGTACATCTTATTTGTTTCCAAAAAGGAAACCATAGCGCGATGCAGGATAGGCAACACGCCATCTAGTTATCATTGGTGGGATTAAAATTACTATGCATCTTACATTCTCCCCTTTCTAGATCCGAGTTGCCCTCAACGAGGAAGACTTACGTCTGTTTCTTTGGTCTTCCGCGACCACGACGAGGAGTCGCTGCGTTGCGTGGGTCGGTATTACGCGGCCGACCACGTTTCCTTAGGGGCTGTGCGGGTGAGGGAATTTCAGGTCCCTGTCCTGCATAGGGCCGTAAAGCAGATGAGTGATAAAGGCCCAAACTCACATCAGGACGGGCTGGATTCGTAATTTCATAGGAGGCGGGACCATGTTTCTTGTGAATTCTATATGGTCCGTCTCTGCGGGGTGCAAACTTAGCACTGACTCCTTTACTGGCATGGCTAAGGGGATGCCAAGTCACAAGGACTAAGTCGCCTTCCTTATAATTCGGTCTCTTCAGTCGGCGCTGGTCAGCGATTTCTTTCCTCTTTTCTTTCTTCGGCTGTGATAGTCTAAAGGGTGGAACGGCAATGGGGAGAGTAATCTCCTGTATCAACGGAGTGGTTTACACCAACTACATGTTTGCCGTTAGAAATGAAGATGTCCTGGATCAAGGACCTTGATTCAAGTAAGACCGCTTCTAGGTCTTGGTTTTGACTAACGGTCAAATTGAGGGAGCAGATTCCTATATCCTCGTGATAGTCGAAGAGCATCCACGAATTGGGTGATAATTTAGTCTCAGCCTCGTCCACTCTGTCGATAGCGTCTTGCATCATGTATTCCATACGCGGAGAGTAGCCATCAAACACCGTGTCAGCCACATGACGGCGCGCTATCTTCCTGGGTGATTCTGATAGATCGATGGGAACTAATCGGTACGTTTGTGCCTTTTGAGTTGGCAATGAAGCTTGGGGGGATTCACTGATTTTCGCTGTAGGTGTTTGTGGTGGTGACATCAAACTAATTGGAGCAATACCTATCTGTGGGGGCGGATCAGAATTAGGGCTGTATCTCAAGTTGATTTGGTTAGGAGTCCAATCTGATTCCGTCTCATGTTTCTTGAATGTGAGGAAGTGTTCCTGGTACAGTTCAAACTCCTGCTCTGGGCATTGTATGAAGTGCCAGGTGTACTGAGCGAGGTTCAATATAAGTCCCGCTTGTTGGAGGAAGTCTATACCAAGTAAGGTTCTATTCTCTGTCGACTCAGGAAACACAATAAAATTCGTAATTACCGTACGGCCACATAGTTTTACAGGTGCTTCAAACGTTAAAACTCTTTGTCTCTTCGAGATTCCATCAGCTAGCGTAATAGTTACTGTCTCTTCGTAAAACGTATGCCCACGTTCCTTCAGTAAATTATACAGCTCATGAGACGCCACACTTATTTTGGCACAGGTATCTATATACGCTTTTCCCTCGACGTCACCTATCTTCAGGCAAACCATTGGTCGAGATCGCATCGCTTTCTGAACATTAACTGCACAGAAGCCTAGAGTGGATTTATTATCTGTTATTGTAGGAGACCTATTCGAACAAGTGTTACAATTACTGCGGTACACACCCGGCGCGCCACAACCATAACAGGAGAACTTTGCAGAAGAGGTTAGTGTCGGGGCAGATGCAGACGTTCCTGTATGACCAGATTCAGGTGGGTTATCGGCCTTGGCTAAAACTGCTTGTCGCCTTCGGCAGACTTCCATTCCGTGTCCTAACTTCTTGCAGAAATTGCATCTGACTTTCTTCGGCCGTGGAGGTGCTGAAGCGAGAGTTCCTTCTTCGACGCTCGTGACTCCTCCTCTCTCTTTCTCCTTAAGCAGCATCTCCACACCGCGCGCTTGTTGTAGGAGGCCATCGAAATTTGATATTTTATCTCTGGGAATCTTGTCCCTTATCTTCAAATTCAGCATACCATAGACTATATCCATCTGTTGTTTTTCCGAAAGTTGCTCATCACGGGGTAGTTGTGAAAAAAGCATTCTCTTCTTTGAAACAAAGGCGTCAGTTGTGGTATCTGAGAGTTGTTTCTCGTTCATGATGTTTAAATAAATCATGTATTCGGGCATCTTCGGCGCATAGGTGTTCCTCAATTGGTCTTCAAAGCGAGTCCAAGTAGTGACGTCACCTTTTACACCCTGCCACCATAATGCTGCATCACCGTGAAGTACTAGGGGTAGGCCGTCTAAGGCATCCGTGTCGCTGATTAATTCAACTCGCTTGAATGTATTGACAGCAGTGAGGAACGCTTCTACGGTCTCCTTGTCCTTAGTGCCTTTAAAGCATGCTGAACATGAGGCCAATGAACTCTTCCGACTTCCGGTTCTTGCCAGTAGTTTTTCAAATTGTTCTTCCGACAAATTCACGCTCATCTTGCTAGTTGGTTTGACTGGAATTGACGTAATCCGACCTGACTTAGTTTTGAAGAAAGGTCCTTTCTTGCTTGAATTAGCCGCCACTGTGGTAGTGTAGAAGGACCGGTTCTTGCCTCACTTGAGCGCCAATGTAATATACAGGTGTAGATCGGTCGGTCGGGACGTCAATAAAACAGATGAACTCCCAATAAATTCCGCTTTGATTTGAAGTTCATCTGTTTTATTGACGTCCCGACCGACCGATCTACACCTGTATATTACAGATTTATATTGATGAAAATATAATATAATTGAGTCATATAGTAATAACTCTGAGAAAATTAGAATTTAAAATAAAATTTGATTTAATAAATCCCTAATATCATAAAACGCCTTTTCAGTAAGATAACTATTAAACATACATTTGAATATATTGTTGTTATTAATGGATCTATTATAAACAATTGGTGCTATATAGTCAACGCTCATCCTACTAAGCAGAGTTTTGCGTAAATATACTCCTTTAAGAGTCCCTTCACGGCGGCTACCAACGGGGTTCAAATTAAAATATTTAGGATTTTTGCGAACATAATTGGCGACTTCGCTTATGTAAATGGACGGCAGCGTCAGAATTTTATATTTGCGGAAGTAGGGTATGCATGACTCGTCCTGTTTCAGTCCAAATATTGACCTCAGACATCTTTTCTGGGCTATAAAAACGCTCAGTTTCTCGGTAGTGTAGCCCCAAAACATTATACCGTAGCGTAAGTTGGCCGCCACATAAGGCTTTTTAAGTTGGTCACTTTTCTTAATTTACACAGAGCATAATATGAAAATTGATTTAGTCTTTTTGCCAAATTAAGTATGTGTGGTCTCCATGTCAGCTATGGTTAAACCTGAAATTTTGTACAAACTCTACTTCTTTGTACAAATTTCATAAAATTCGTTTTTGAAAAATTTATTGTCAAGTCATTTAAATTCAGCCAGTTGATTAAAGATATTAGAGTATCATTAATGTCATTTTCTATATTATTTTTTATTTATTTTATTTATTTAACAAAGCAACACAACAGATATTAACCATAAATGCTTAAAATAGTTATGAATAATTTTAACATATAGTTACTTAAGATCTAGATTAATATCCTAAAACGTGTATGCATAGAGAAACAATAATACTAAGACCATTCGAGATGATTAAAATAATGTAACCACACACATACACACATAATACATGCATGTACATATACATACATAAATATATTTAAATACAAAAAATAATATACCATTCATATACACTTATACATACAGTTAGGAACAAGAGACAAGGCTGAGGATAAGCTTGATAGATTTTTTGAATTTAATGTAGTGGTTGTTAAAGATATCAAGATCGGAATTATAAGAAAGCTCGTTATACTTCCGGCACATTCTACCTATAGGGTTGAAGAAAGATATATTGTTGCTGTAAACAGGGAGAAAAAAGATGGGTAGACTGCGTCTAGCGTTGTATTTAGCATTAAAATGTAAATGACATAACAACTGTGGACAATCAAGAATGGAGTGAACAATCTTGAACAATACAAATAAATCCTGCTGATGGCGACGTGTACAAAGATCGGTCAACCCAACAAGGCAAGCTTCTCGTGGTAGGAGCATCTGTTGCGACTGGGAGAGAATCTATAGCTAAGCATACGAAGAAATTTACTTTGAACCCTCTCAATGTGCTTAGTATGAACAGCATAATTAGGAGACCAAATGACTGAGCCATATTCTAGTTTAGTTCTTACCAAAGAATTAAAAAGAAGGACAATGCTTTTTGCGTTCCTAAAATCCTTCGTGGTTCTACCGATGAAACCAAGCATTTGTAATGACTTTCTTATTATACCGTCATAATGTTCCCTAAATGTCAGCCTGTCATCAAAAAGGATCCCAAGATCTTTGACTTTGGCTTTACGTTCAAGAATTTGGCCTTCAAGTTTGTATTGATAATTTATTTTATTGAGCTTATTAGTAAAAGAAATAATACAGCATTTTTGGGCATTAAGGAACATTTTGTTTTCACGACACCAGTTAGACACACAATCGAGATCTCTTTGAAGACATTCACCATCTGCCAGGCACCTAATTTCGCAAAAAATTTTAAGGTCATCTGCGTATAGCAGATATTGACATGATAGTTTAATAACAAGGTCATTAATGAATAACAAGAAAAATAGTGGCCCCAAATGCGACCCCTGAGGTACGCCAGAAGTGACCCTAACTGGATCAGAAATGAAACCTCTAAGTGCCACTAGCTGACTTCTATTGAGAAGATACGATTTGACCCATCGGAGCAAAGATCCATGTATGCCACATCTCGAAATCTTCCGACAAAGCAGTAAATGATCAACTTTGTCGAAAGCTTTCGTGAAATCTGTGTAAATAGAGTCTACCTGACCAGACTTATCGAATATCTCACACAAATAGGTTCTGTACTCAAGCAGATTACTGACGGTCGACCTGTTCTTTACGAAGCCGTGTTGTTTAGCGGAAAGAAGAGGTTTTACCTGAAGATAGATACGATCATAAACAACAGATTCGAAGAGTTTAGCGGGACACGACAGCAAGCTAATGGGTCTATAGTTTTCACATTGGGATTTATCCCCCGATTTGTGGATTGGAATGATGAAGGCAGCTTTCCAGGAGTGCGGAAAAATACCAAGTCGTAGTGACATGTTAAATAATATTGACAATGGCAGGCAAAGCTCGGAAGCGCAAATCTTATAAAATCTTGCAGGAATGTTGTCAGGTCCAGCCGCTTTATTGACATCAAGGTTTTTTAGCTTTAAATGGACTTCCTTGGTTGAGATATGAATTTGTGATAAAGAATAACTGTGTTCAATGCTGTCCTCATCAATGTTTTGGGAGGGTTGGCTGGAAGATTCAAAGACAGAACCAAAGTACTCAGAGAACATATCGCAAACACCCTTACCATCGGAGGAGGAGATATCACCAAGTGTCATAGTCTGGGGAATGGCAGTGTGATCTCTTTTGCTATGCACAAAGGTCCAAAATGGTTTGATGTTGGAACCTATCGCATCTTCTGTAGTAGCAACAAAGTTCTTATAGCACACATCAAGCAAACCCTATATTAGTAAAATCATTATAATTAAACAAAATAGTGCTGTCATCAGCAAAAATAGTCATATAGTGTTGAGTGACGCTAGAAAGGTTATTTATATAGATTATAAATAGGAGTGGACCTAACACACTACCTTGAGGTACGCCACAGAGTACTGCCTTTTCTCTCGACGCATACCTAGCATTAATTCCGGTTTTAGGGTCAGTCCTGTATATGTGTGTAATTTGCGTTCTATTACTTGGGTATGATTGTATCAATCTGAGAACATTACCTCTCACAAAGTATCTCTCTAGTTTTCCAAGAAGGGTTGTATGGTTGACATTGTCAAACGCCTTGGTCATATCCATAAACAAGGCAATTGTTGGTTTACACATTTCTACGTTCGTAATAACATTTTCTAGGAAATTGTATATTGCTGTATTTATGGACTTGTTCTTACGGAAACCATACTGATTTTCTGAAAATAATTTGTTGATTTCGAAGTACTTATTTAATTTTGTAAAAATTACATTTTCAAAAATATTTTTTATTTTCGAAAACATAGAGATAAGTGCAATAGGGCGGTAATTTTTTAATAGTTTTTTGTCGTCTTTCTTATATATTGGCACTGTAATTGTTAATTTTAGTCTGTCCGGAAATCTGTCAGACGGATAATACCTAGAGTGATGAAAGTATTCAAGGATATTTATCAGAAATCTAGTACAAGCTTAGTTACTAGATGAGATGGCGGCGGTGATCTTCCAAGAATATTTGTTCTATGAGAATTTAGTTTTTCGGAACGGAACCCTTTATTTGCAGTCAGTAAACTAACCGCGATTTACGTCGACGATAGCTTTCTATCGGAAAAGTTTAGTTTGACACTCAATTTAGTTTTTCATTTTATTTCTAAAATGAAGGTTACAGAGTCAAGAAATCGAAGGAAAGGATAATGAAGAATACAAGACATGCAAAGACAATATGACAGGTTATCAAAAAATATAAAAATTATTAATATCAAAAAGTCTATTGAATACATACACATTAAAACTAAACTAAACTACCAATTCCCTAGAAAAAGTTATATATATATTATTAAAAGGAGTCCCTTTAGGCAAGGTTCCGAAGATACTGGCAGCTTTCCCCATTTGAATAGCTAATTTTTTAGTTTTTTTAAAAAATCATTTTTTAGACCAACATTCTTTGTATATTGCTGGGAAACCACGGTCTTTTTTATTGAACTGTACTTCAGGAGAATCCAGGGCGGTTACTTTTCAATGCCATCATAATTATTTCAATTTCAATTCTGTATAATTTAAATCTAAAATTATTGTCAAATGCTAATTGATAAATTTCATATTTTACTAGCTATTTGGTTAGCGTACAATCAGATTTCATTTAGTATTTAGCTAGCATGAATCTAGTCTGTAAAGAGTACCTAACATAAAATCCAATGACGATCGAGCGGAATTATTTTGAAGGGTATCCAGCAAGGTCGGTTTGTTAGTTTTTTTAGAGACGTAGGCCACAGATAATCCGCTCAAATCTGGGAAAGGTCCTCCACTTTACAGATGATAGCCAAATAGCATTAGTCTCGGCCATTATGTGTTTCTACGGTGAGTGAGGTCTCCAGGGCTCCTCTTTTTACAGGGTCGGCAACGCGCGAGTGATACCTCCGGTTATTGCAAGGGTCTGTAGGCTGCGGTGACGCTTACCATCAGGCGGGCCGTAACCTTGTTTGCCACCTTAGTGGTATAAAAAAAATAACAATCCAATGCCGATCGAGCGGAATTATTTTCAAGAGTAGGCAGGTCGGTTTGTTAGTAAGATTAATATAGTTAGATACAAGATATTTGTTTTAGGTATTTCGTATGCCATAAAGTTTAATTTCCAGATTATCATAATATTGATGCTTGGAATATCTTTCATCAAAGCTTACAACCATATAACTGGTAGCATAAATAGAGTTAATATTGCGTGGTTCACGTGCAAGCCAAAAATAAAATGAAGAATTTTGAACCATAGGGATAAATCATTATAGATGCCGAATATTGTTATATATCGCTACACTCTGGACTCTGGACAGAGTGGTCGTAGTCGTCGATTGAGGTCGATTGAGGCTTCACTATCCGCCGAAAACTACATGTGCGAAAAGAGGAGAAGACCGATTGGACGGATTTCGAGAGGTCGTGGGTTCGAATTCCAACTGAGGCGAGTTAAATGTATTAATATTTTTATAGAGGATAAATTAACAATAAAACTCACACATTTCTTGGTCATGTGGCAGAGACACTTATGTCACAAAAAAATTTCATATTCGTTAAAAAAAAATCGTACTAAACACATTTATAGCCAGTTTCTGAAAAACATTTTAAAAGTCAATGGCATATTAAGTTATAGCAGTCACTGTCAATTAAAGAAGAATTTGAGATTGAGAAGGATTCGAGATCGCCGACTTGTCAACGAAGGTCGTCAAGATGGCGACCTCGGATCCTCACCGTACCACGTTGCCCTTTTAAAGTGTACTTTTTTGTTAAAAAGTGTTCATTTAAAATACTCGACATTGGCGAAATTGTCTATGTGTCGTTAAGACACGACAGAAACGCCATTAATTAAGAAAGAAGAAGAAGAAGAAGAGATTGAGAAGCTTGAAACATAATGTGGAAATTGTGGAAAGAATATTAAAATGCGTTTCAGAAACTGGGTGTTAGTCTGATAATTCGCGTAGTCCTGTACTAATACGGAAGTATTTGCGGTATCTATATAAATTTATATTTTTGTACAAGTTGTTTACGTAATATACCTAACTAGTGATGCGATGCGAATATTTAATCGAATTATCGATTGCTATATTCGGATGAATTAATATTTGGTTATCTTGATACTCATTCGATATGTGGGATATTTAATTTAATAATTTACTAGCTGTCCGTGGTATTGCCATGAACATGTCTGTTTGTTTTCGTCTGGATGTTTTATATAATATGTATAATAATATGTATTTATTTATAACTAGCTTTTGCCCGCGGCTTCGCTCGCGGTCATTTTATGACATGCATAGATCTCGTTTGACAACAAAACAACCCATACGCGCGACTTGTGGCGCCATCTGTTGGCCGATGTTTTTTATTGGCTGACTGAACATCCAATAATACCGTTTTTGGGATGTTTTAAAAATATTTTTCAGATGATACACTTGATAACCTGTGACTAGTAAAACCACACAAATTTAGAAAATTCAGGATTTTTTAACTACCAAACCAATGCGTCAAAGACAAACATAAATCTTCAATAACTTTTACACTGTAACTATTTCTTAATGACATAATGCAAGGTTGAGGTCGTTGCCAAAAGAAAATAAGAAGAAGAAACAAAATAATTCTATTATTAACAAAATATGCAAATAACTTCGAAAACTCGTGTTTGGAATAAACTTAAAGCTCATGATATCGTAAGATTCTTTCTATTTTATCACTAAATTCAAACTTATTCACATCGATTTGAAAATTGGATGTTGTTATGTACGAGTGAGCAAACCTACCTATTCCAATAAAGTACTTAAGGGAGAAAGATGGAAAAAAATGACTATTTGGTACTTACCTACACTTTTTGCTTTTTAAATAAAATTATTTAAATTTAATCGAGTGTATTCAAATCGGTCTCCACTCAGCATAACTGCGTGGCACGATATTACATTATTATTCATCTTGTTAGAGCTATCCCGTTATTCCTAATTATTCAGGATAACTATTAGGATATCATACATAATTTCCTAAATTCAGATTGGCGGAATTATTTATTTATCAGTGAATTGCTCAAAACTATTCGTAAAGTTAATGACATAATATTTATGGCTGTCCATGTCCAACTAAAGTAGAAAAAAATATAGCTTAACTTAATGCGGAATTATAATTAATATGATGTGTTTCACAAACTGGCTGTAAGAGCGTTTTACACGAGAAAAATAGAGATTCTACAAATTGTTTCATGTTAAAAGAGTGTTCAGTGACTTTACATGAAGGAAACAGAAATTTTCAAATTGAGTGACTGCCAGATTACATTACCAAAGTAGGTAGGAAACAGGACAAAGGGGAACAAAGTAGCAACGGTCTACTAATTAAAAAGTTTCCTATAAGTTACCTCTACAAAATTAGAGCGTCTCTTTTAATAACTTTATTGCTTTTGTCATCAGTGGGACCTCTTGTAATAAAAAGACCTCACCTCACCTCATCTTATCTTACAGTAGATCGTAGCCAAATAGCATTGGTCTCGGCCATGTTGTGTTCCTACGGTGAGTAAGGTCTCCAGAGCTCCACTTGCGGAGTTGGGAGGGTTGGCAACGCGTGATTGATACCCCCGGTATTGCAAGCGTCTATAGGCTATGGTGACGGCTTACCACAGGTGGCTTGTTTGCCACCTGTGGTTTAAAAAACCCAGTGTACGGTCCAACCGTGCATTTTGATAGCGCAACAATTCAGTGCACTAAATTCATCGCGGATAATGTCAATTTAGCATTTTAATATATTTTTACTTTATTATAATTTTAAGCAATCAATTAGTACAGTTTTCGACATATATCACGGCGGCCGCGTACTCCCGCGTATCAATATCATTATCATTTACCTTGTATCATTTAAACTAAGTTCTCAGTGAATAAATTAGTTATATCAATTTTCTCTATCATTTATCAATCAATTAAAAGGTGTCTCGTACACCCAGTTTAAATCTGGTCTCCATCTCAAGCTATATAACGCTCGTTTTATTTTATTTAGATAGCGCTTGCAATTGAGGACTAGATTTTAACTGCTTTTGGTATGCCGGTACAAACTCATGTAACGTACCTAAGTCGTAACAAGTAATGTAACAAAATTCCCGTAGTGTGGACGCATTGTGCGTGCACACTACGCGCACGAACAGGGCATTACCTGTACGCGAAATAATTCTATATACAAATAGAGATATACATAAAGAGATTTTATATACATTACATTACAAATATTGAAATTGCAAAAATAAAAATATGTAATTTATATTTTCATTAATAATTCTAAATGATATTGCTAATTTTGTACGCCAAATATGTTGGCAAAATATGTGAAACATTTAATTATTTATTTTAACATCCTTGTATTAACCATATTATGCAAATAAATATATTCTACTAGCTGTTACCCGCGGCTCCGCCCGCGTGGTCAAGGGAAAATGTCAATAATTTTTCCCATGGCAATCTCTTTATCCCGTTGGAAAAAAGTAGCCTATGTCACTCTTCAGACATTAAACTATCCCCAATAAAAAAAAATCAATTCGTTCATTACTTTCGACGTGAAGGGAGGAGAACAAACAGACAGAATTTTACATTTATACTATTAGTATGAAAGTATGGATTCTATTCTATTCTAATTTCATTGCGTGTTATATTACATGATACGTTACCGAAGTCTGTACCCGGCGTTACGAAAAAGGAATTAAAAAGAAATAAAATTTTGACTTCGTTTTGCATAACAACATCCAACTATAAAATGCCATGAAACGATGTTTACTCGATCGAAAGTCAATAGTTTGTGATTGAGTGAATCCGATTCGACTTAGGAATTAGGTCGCTCGTAATTCATTGAGCATCGAATAATCGAATAAAATGTAGATAGGTCGCATCACTATTCTTGTTGTTTTCTTAGAAATGCGAAATAAAATTTTATTCGAGTTTGTATTTGTGGTTTTGCAATGTATTGTAGTAAAACTGGGATAAGTTTCTCGAGAATTGAGAGTATCTAGAAAACTATTTACATTGTTCATATTAACTCTATTTATATTTTTAGTTTTGTATGAGTTTGGAGAGGAAAACTTAATTGACTTGGCGGGGGCACGGGTAACACTTGAGGAGCTCGATGGCGTCGCTGTGTGTCGCACTCTAATATATACACGCAAGTCAAGCGACTTCGACCTTAGCCAGTGTTTGGATGGGTTTCATTATCTCGAGCTTCTCCGTGCTTCGGAGGGCACGTTAAGCCGTCGGCCCCGGCTGTTATCGGTAGATGATAGTCGTCACCTTCGGGCGGCTTGAAAACACCGGCCTCTGCCAATCCGCATTGGAGCAGCGTGGCAGAGTACGCTGTAGTCCCCTTCGATTGAAGGGAGACCCGTATCCCTGCAGTGGGATGATTATGGGTTAATTTGATGAAGAAAGCATACAGTCTTTCACATGTGAAATAGCATTGGTCTCGGCCATGTTGTGTTCCTACGGTGAGTAAGGTCTCCAGAGCTCCACTTGGGAAGTTTGGGAGGGTTGGCAACGCGTGAGTAATAATATAGGTATTGAAGCGTCTATTAGGCTACGGTGACGGCTTGCCATCAGGCCGGCCGTATGCTTGGTATGCCACCTTTGTAATATAAAAAACGAACCTAAAGTTTCATAAATTATTGCTCCAATGTGGATTGGCAGAGGCCGGCGTTATCAAACCGCCCGAACGAAGGCCACCGGCTTAACGACTGTCATCCATCGACATCAGCCGGGACCGACGTCTTAACGTGGCCTCCGAAACACGGAGTATGTTTTTTCAATTAAAAAAAGGACGGGTGGCACTCCGGGAGTGCCGGCAGAAGTGAAAACTTAAACATCAACGTTGTTCATTTTTGAATATTTTGGAATGGTTAGGGAAACCTTACGCTTTTTCGATCAGTCTACGGATCTGACGCGAGTTTAACATTTTTTACCCATCTAAAAAAAGTGCCAAGCGCCGCTAAAGAAGTTTTCACTTAAAAAAAATAAAAAAATTGAGTTTAGGTAGTACCTACCGCATCCGCAATTTGCCAACTGAATGTAAGAGTGGCTTCGAGACGGTCCCTTGGTATTAATCAGTGTCTTAAGGTCATGACTGGGGTGCGAATGTACGGAACACAAAGATATTTGGTGGTGTTCTGACAAATAGAATTTTCTCTGTTAGAATTTAGCATTCCTGCTAATGGCCTGCCTACATTAGCGGGTTACGGTGAATGTTCGTGAACGGGATGATGTGGCCGGGTAGATTGTTTGGCAACCATTGGTGCTGTTGTGATCCTACCTTCAGCACCAAATGGTGCGGGTTCGATTCCCGCTCGGGGCAAACATTTAAGTGATGGCATTCCTGCTTGTTCTCGAGTCTGGGTGTTTTCTATGTATTTAAGTATTTATTTACAATAAAATATATGTTGTTTGGTAACCATAAAACAAGCGGGTTAAGTTTAGCTTATTTTGGGACTTGATGGCGCGGTGTGAGTTTTGTAGATTAAAAAATATATAATTTTAAAACATATTTTTTTAAATTATTCTTGCCTTCATATCGTTTCAAACCTTTGATGTTCATATTTTCAAATAAAAATATTCATAAAAGCATAGAATAAGTAATAACCCGAGGTAGAAAGGCCACTCTCCGCCCCGCACAGAATCGCATTACCTTACCCCGGGCGGGTATCGAGGCGGGTGCAGTCGCAAAGGTGTGCGCTTAGTGAACGAATTCGTTTACGTGTGCGCATACGCGTGCGCGTGTACAGACGACTGGCCTATGTAGTAGAAATAGGCATTGATGGAAATAGGTAATTATTTCACGCGCGTGTGTTCGGGGTGTGGTAAAAAGCACACATAATGCCACTCCAGATATGTATAACAAACAGCTTTAATTATTTTAAACCTCCCAGCCATTAGAGTTTCATTTTACTATGTCAATTAATAATATACCGGGAATTAACGCGGTCATACCTTGATATTGCCTGACGTTTCGACCAGGTTGCACCGGCCGTGGTCACAGGCGAACAGTTCGCCTGTGACCAACCGGTATATTATTAATTTATAATAATGCAACGCGACAGTTTAAAAGTTATTACTATGTCAAGTTTGAAAACTGCGTTAAGTTTTTTAAGGTGTAGAAAATTCAAGAAATAAAATTGTCGTAATAAACTGCTGGTAGAAATTACCGCTATTCCACTTAGTGGCGAGTTTATGAGATAAGTTGAAATCACAGATATAGATATATCATAGATACCGCAAATATCACGATTTGTATTGAGAGCCGACTTTTTACCATCTACTGTGACTGTGACTGTGACGTCACAGCCGAAATTTAATGATGCTCTGTTTTGTTCTATTCTATTCAATTGGAGTATATAAACTGGTAGTATTTAGTTTACGCTGCCGTCCGCACGCAACAACAGACGCTCGCGGCACTAACATTACTTTACTCTTTGGCGCGCGGACTGTAATAAGCGGCGCGCGGCCAACCACGTCGCTTGGTTGGGGTTCGGAGTTCGGACACGCGAAGTAGATGGATTTGCGTCATCTATGGTATATCTATATCTGTGGTTATAACCTTGTTTGAAGATTCATGTCAAGCATTAATATTCTATGGTTTGTTGAGACTAGACAGTATCTTAGTACACTTACCGGTCTAGACCGACGTCTAATGCCCCTTTTTCATACCATTCGTACCAATCGTATTTGGTTCGGTAGCGGACCATGTTCGATCGTGTGGCACACAGATTGGTCGGACGGTCCGCTTCGTGGTCCAAACGATCGGATATGGCCCGCTACCGGACGGTTCGATGGTCCGGTAGAGAACAAATTCGATCGTCTCGCAACACCTTCAACTATTATAATTATATTCGAAAATGAGTCAGAGTAGAGAGCATTATCAGGTTTATTTAGACGGTTTTGCAATCAAAAGGGTGACAAGTTAATAGTACAATTCCTTAGAAGTGGTTAAAGCCCCTCTTAACGGGAGAGGGAACCGTTTCCGAGATTTGGGTGTTTTAAGGGTTTTTCGAAATTTTACTACTTTCAATGGAAAAATCGGTTTTACTAATAGTAGGTACTCGTTTTTGGGGCACCTAACTAACATCAAATTCATGAACTATCTACCATTTTCAATTAAAATGTCGGCTTTAGGTAATCCTAGCTTACTTTGGGACCAGTGAATTGTGCAGAATTTATTTATCTATACAATATTATAAAGAAGTAAAGTTTGTGTGTTTGTATATTTGTTAAATTGTAAGGGGTAATCTCGGGATCTACTGAACCGATTTTAAAAATTCTTTCACCAATAGAAAGCTACATTATTGCTGAGTGTCATAGGTTATAAATTGCCGAAAAATAAAAAGGCTTTTATGTGGTAGTCGGTTTTGCAAAGTGAATGGGAGAAAAAACGGTCGTATGAAAGCGTTTCTTACGAACGCCTGTACTAAAAAAGGATTATTAACATTATGCCCAACGAAGTGGGCACGGGGCAGCTAGTTATAAATACTTTGAATTACAAAAAAATACAATTGGTACGGCAAACGTGCTTTGAAGGATGGCTTATAATAGAGTAAGCTACAGACTGACAAACTCATAGCACACTTCCATAACTTACATACAAAGTGTGCTCAAACTTGTACCGAAAGCTATTTATCTCAAACTAGCGGTCTAGACTTTCGCATATCCGTGCGAATATATCTCAACTAGTACTACCTACTATAAAATATTAATATTGATTATACTAGCTTTTACCTGTGGCTTCGCCTGTTTTTTAGGATTCTGTACCTCAAAAAAAAATATAATGTTTAATAACAAAAAGGGACTTTTTTCATCTTTTCTTTTACCAGTGACCATTTAGTTTACGAGAGGTAGGGCACATCGGATAATCAGCAGGAGCAGCCCGTCTGGGGAAGGACCTCCACCTTACAGAAGATCGTAGCCAAATAGCATTGGTCTAGGCCACGTTGTGTTCCTACGGTGAGTAAGGTCTCCAGAGCTCCACTTGGGAAGTTGGGAGGGTTGGCAACGCGAGAGTGATACCTCCGGTATTGCAAGCGTCTATAGGCTCCGGTGACGGCTTACCATCAGGTCGACCGTATGCTTGTTTGCCACCTTTGTGGTATAAATTTTGTTTCCGAAATGGTGGTAGTTTATAGAGTATTTATACAAATCAAAATTATTAGTACACTTTGACAAGAGAAAGTACATGTGAGGGTCTCTGAATAAATTGTAATACCCTGTCCAGTACATGTGCAATTTAAATAAATAAATGTATAGCTTTTATCTTTTTATCTATAAAGTAAAAATATTGGCGTGCGGTGGCGGCATTTGTCATTTTATGCCGCACCTCGAAAAAAATCAAGATTCCGAGAAAACTTTGTTGAAAAATCTAATTTCAATAGCATACAATCTGGAAAATTTATAGGCTGCGTAGACCTGCCGGCAATACGCGTAACCGTAGACAATGAAAACAAGCCAAATTGAAGACTAACATTTACTTTGGCAAGTTTAAGAGCAGGCATACTCTTTGATTTAGCCGGATATAATCATAGGCGGAAGCGATTTTTTAAAAATATTTTTTTTTATTTTTAGTTCAAACAAATTGCACACCTAAAACAAAAATGGGGTCAAATTAATAGATCACATTTGACATAAATTATTGTCAGTCTTATTTACTTCATAGCATCAATGGTAACATCTATGTTCATATTACTTGTTTATATTTACTGTAATAATTAATTTTCGCCATTTCTTTTACCGGTGGCCATTTTGCTTGTTTCCGAAATGGTGATAGTTCATTTTCTTTTATATATACAAGTTGTAAATGACAAGAAAAAGTGTCTGTGAATACAATAAACATTATCATTTTCAAATAATATAACTGTGACTAGCTTAGAGTATTTTAAGCAAGCTATAGAGCGCGCGCATCGCTCTTTCACCATTGTGCAAAGCGTAAGCAGATGTTCTATAGTGCAAATATTTCGTTTGCTTCCATTTCGTCGTTTTTACAGCTCTGCACTGCACATTTCACCATGATTCCTTAACACGTTCGCGGACGCTTGGTCTGATTTTGTAACCATACTTTGACACTACATTTTTGTATGAAATGCATGAGCCGTTCCGTCGATTTTTAATAGTTGTTATGTATTTAAAAATGAACGCACCGTCTATAGCCTTCGCCTGCTGACGTTCTGTTCTGTTGCTGAAAATAGTAATTGATGTACATAAATAGGACGCGCCGTCTATAGCATTCGCCTGCTATAGACGGTCCGTCGCTGATAATAATCAATTTTGTACATAAATTAGACGCGCCGTGTATAGAATTCGCCTGCTATAGACGGTCCGTCGCTGATAATAATCTATTTTGTACATAAATTAGACGCGCCGTCTATAGCCTTCGCCTGCTATAGACGTTCCGTCGTTGATAATAGACATTTATTACATAGAAAGGATGCACCGGCTACAGCCTTCGCCGGCTGTAGACGTTCTGTCGCCGATAACAGTGATTAAAATCCGAATAAATAACATCGAGAGAAACAACAGCGTGCGTGATTAATAATTAATAGCTTAGTTCGTTGCTGTAGCTTCGTTGTTGCTGTTGTGAGTTCGTCTGTTTGTTCATACTCGTGCTTACCATTCATACTTGCTCAAGCGCGCTCTATAACTTGCTTATCTATACTCTAAGGTGACAAGCATATCACTAGAAAACTTGTGTCAAGTATTGTGGATAAATAAAAATAAAATCGTTAATTCAGAGACTATAAAAAGTGTCTGGGAGGCACTTTTTCTTGTCGAAGTGTACATTAATATTGGTTTGTATAAACAAATCTACTCTATAAAGTACTACCATTATTAAACAAAAGCAAAATGGCCACTGGTAAAAGAAATGGCGAAAGAAACCCATTTTAATATAAGGCCTTTTTGTAATTGGCTATCTCGTCGGATATTAACGACAAACATTATTTCTGAACGTCTATCACTTGGACCATCCCGTAAGAGTTCTCAGCGAGCAGCGGTGAGTATCCTTGACTCAGTGTGACTTTTAATTATCTGCAGACCATAGAGAGTTGTTTGCTTGTAAATGGAGTCTGTGGTACAAAGTCACTTTGAAAGTTTCCTGTGAAAAATGAGCCTAACTTTGTTGACAGAGTATTAAGGAGCAGACATAAGTCTAAATCATTTATATAGATGACGCTAATGTGTTTCACGCGTTGATATTATGTCGAAGTCATAATGAAATAAACTATTATGGGTGACTTACGACTGCACCGTGTTGAGCCTGAGCCGTGCGTCGGCCTTAGTATGGATCAACTATTACATATTATATGTAATTAGCGAAATTGATCAAACTTATTTTGCATGTATCCCGCTTTCCCGTGGGAATTTTGAAAAATCCTTTCTTAGTGCACCCCTAAGACGACGTAAGAAATGAAATGAAATAGTTTCAGAAATTAGACCTTCACAGGCACTTTTTCTTGTCATTTATTTGTATATATGTATAAAGAAAATAAACTACGTTATATACTACCACCATTTCAGAACCTACATTCCAAATTAAGGATCTCTAAATCCAGCGGTTTGGGCTGTGCGTTGATATACATATAGTTAAGTCAGTCAGGACTTTGAATTTTATAATATAGACTAGCGAATTCGACCCAACTTCGTTTGCAAATACCGCTTTTCCGTAGGAGTTTCGGAAAATACTTTCTTATCGGATGTCTATGTCATACAAAGAACCCACCCTCCAGTTTCAGGTGTTTATTATTAGCGGTTTAGGCTGTGCGTTTCATCAGACAGTCATTCAGAAAAAAAAATTATGTATATACATGGACACAATTTATATTTTTAAAATTTTTAAGAGAGCGAATCGGAGCAGACCTTCTGGGGATGGACCTCCACCTTACAGAAGATCGTAGCCAAGCATTGGTCTCGGCCATGTTGTGTTCCTACGGTGAGCAAGGTCTCCAGAGCTCCACTTGGGGCGGTTGGGAGGATTGGCAACGCGTAAGTGATACCCCCGGTATTGCAAGCGTCTATGGGCTACGGTGATGCTTACCATCAGACGGGCCGTATGCTTGTTTGCCAACTTTGTGGTATAAAAAAAACAAAAAAAAAACACTCACGCTATACCGTGAGTGCGGTCCATATAAAAATATCACAAATATATAATGTAAAATGTATTTTCCCAAAATCAGAGGGGAAAATAAATTGATTTCAATATAATAATTAGACCAGCCCCCTTACTCTTGATGATAATTCCGCTCGATCGCTATTGGATTGTTACTTTTAGCTACTCTTTACAGCTAGACTAGCGCGAACTAAATACTAAACTAAATGAAAACGGATTGTATGCTAACCAAATCTATAATATAATAAAAGTGTAAAAAAAGTTTGTCTGTACATTGAATATATTTCCAAAAAAATTATTTAGGGCGATGAAGAATAAGCAATAGAACAAGAATTTCAAAAAAAATCGACCGTCTGTTTGTATGTATGTTTGTACACGCTAATCTCAGAAACGGCTGAACCGATTTGGATGCGGTTTTCACTAATATGTAGCGATTTGCTCAACTTAACATTTAGTGTATGTTTCTTTTCAAAATTCCCACGGGAACGGGAATAACGGGACTGAACGTGTAAATCACTGACTACTGAAGGGATTATAATGAAGTTTGGGTTACGAGTAGAATTTAATCTGGAGTAACACAGGGTATTTTTATCGCGAAATTCCCACAGGAACGGTAATAATGAGACTGAACGTGTAAATCACTGAATCACTACGTGTTCTGAAACTGCAAGTGCTAGAAGTTTCCAATGTTTCATGGAGGTTCCTTTCGTTATTTTGCGAAATTCCCATGGGAAAGGGAATAATGGCACTGCACGTGTATTACCCGGGACGCTCAAGGTAGCTGGAAGATTCTATCATCTATCTATAAATATAAAATTCAAAGTCCTGACTGACTGACTTAACTATATATCAACGCACAGCCAGCCCAAACCGCTAGGTCTAGAGATTCCAAATTTGGCATGTAGGTTCCTTACGACGTCTAAGGATGTACTAAGAAAGGATTTTTCAAAATTCCCACGGGACACCGAGATATACGCATACGAAGTTGCGAGGGGACGCACAGCCCAAACCGCTGGGTCTAGAGATGCCAAATTTGACATGTAGGGTCCTTATAAGGTCCAGACCGACCGGACCGGACCGGACCGGAACGGACCGTACCGGACTGGAACGGATCAGACCTGATCGGTCCGGAACGAACCGCATCGTACCGAGTCCTTGCCGGGCCGGACCGAACCAGACCGGACCGGATTTTTTTCTGAAGAAATATTATGCTAATTGGTATCAGGACCGGACCGACCGGACCGGACCGGACCGATTGGACCTGATCGGACCGGACTATATATATAAAATTCAAAGTCCTGACTGACTTAAATATATATCAACGCACAGCCCAAACCGGTGGGTCTAGAGATTCCAAAGGACTGTAGGTTCCTTACGAAGTCTACGGGTGTACTAAGAAAGGATTTTTCAAAATTCTTACGGGAATCCGAGATATACGCAATCGAAGTTGCGAGGGTATATCAACTTTGAAAATTTGTCATGTACGGTACTTATAAGGACCGGACCGACGAGATCGGAACGGACCGGGCCGGACCGGAACGGATCAGACCTGATCGGTCTGGAAGGAACCGCATCGTACCGGGCCGTGCCGGACCGGACCGGCAAATATGCTAAATAGCATGTTGGTTCCGTATCAGGACCGGACCGACCGGACCGGACCGGACCGACTGGACCTGATCGGACTGGATGGAACCGTACCGTACCGGGCCGTGCAGGACCGGTATTTGTTTCTGAAGAAAAATATGCTAATTGTTACTAGGCCACGCGGGCAAAGCCGCGGGCAGAAGCTAGTAGTTAATAAAGTATAAAATTTCAAGGGTACGATTAGGATTTTGCATTTGAAATTATACAGAATTGAAATTAAAATCGCGATTGGTATGCAGAGTAACCTAGCAGGTATGTAATTTTATATTAACTAAAGTTACAATGGTTATTTTATGATGTGTCTACGGTATATATTATAAGTAGTTGCTCCATGTAAAAAAATCTTTATCTTCGCCAAATCTGTAGGATTAGTTAGCGGGCGCCGTCAATGGATCAGAAAAGGAAGGAAGGACTTAGCGGCATCTATATACATAAATGTCTATGTAGGCATTTAGTATAGTACTGAATTTCAGCTTTTAGATGTGAGACTTGGTAATTTAGGTTAAGTGAAGTTTTGAGACTTTATTTTATGTTTATTTTAACAAAACATTAGCAACCACAGCTGGTTTATACCGACTACCTACTTTTAGTCGCAGCGATAGGCGTTTTATAGCGATTCTAGAGGACCAGGATTCTATTTGACAGGTCCGGTGGTCGAGTGGCTAGCAATGGGTTCGAATCCTGCGCAAGGCAAACATTTGTGTATGAACATGTCTGTTTGCCTTGGTCTGGATGTTTTCAATGTATAATAAGTATTTATTTACAAAAAAAAGTATTTAAGTATATTTATCAATCTAGTACCCATAGTACAAGCTTAGTTGCTTAGTTTGGGACTAGATGGCGTTGTGTGATTCGTCCAAGAATATTTATTATTTATTTACCCGGTAAAAAAATCGGCTGAATCGTCGATGGGCAGCCCGTGGCCTACCGACCCCGGTGACCCCGACTCCGACCGGAATTCGAACCCGCGAACTCTGGGGCCGAAGTAGGGTCGGCCCCAGAGTCATGATGCAAAACGAACTTTCTGATAGGCCTCGGGCCTTATGTATGTATGGGCCCATATGTATTTATTATAAAATATAGTATCGTTGAGTTAATATCCCATAACACAAGTTTCGAACTAACTTTGGGGCTACAATCAGTGTGATATGTCCATATATATTTATTTATTTTATGTATATACCTGGCCGGCAACACTTTCTTTTGTTTCATATACATTTTTTAATGTTTTTTTTACTCTCATGTCAATAAGTTTCCTTTCAGTATACAATATTACAAATTTAAATGTTTTTTTCTTACTAATAAGAACTGCTTAATATAATATGATAACAAATAACAGCTAAGACACAAAATATACTTGCATTTAGCTACAGGAGTATGTTAAAGTCAAGCCCTTTTTAAATTAGACACATTTTCTTGAAAAATGACGGCATTCATTACGTACCCTGTTTTCTTGGGTTATTTTTCGTACGGCCCTTTTTAGACCCCCGAAAAGGATTATTTGACTTCATTATTATACACTCTTAGAGATCTTTTAATAAAAAAAAACTGTATATTAGGTTTTTCTTTGGTCTGCTTAATGAAGCCCAGGTGTACGTGATTATGAAAATTATGTATGTTTAACCCATTTATTTTAGAAAAATATGTCTGGTCCCATCTTTTTTTAGAGAATACACACAGCACCACCTGGTCCCAAAGTAAGGTAGGCATAGCTTGTACAGTCAATAGTTTTATTGCAAACAGGCATCTGCGGAAGACCAGCGCCATGGAGTCGGACGACCCCACGGTTTATGCTGAGCAGATGCCTTTTTGTTGTCTGATCTACATTTTTTATTATTTTATTGTTGTTCGTTATTTTTTTAAGTTCTTAAATGTAAGTTAGACAATAAATAAACCATTTTCTTTCTTTCAAGAGCAGATTGACCTTTACATATTGGACTTTGTACCATTCTTAAGTTCTACGTCATAAGAGCCAAAATTGTACTGCAAGTGTTAAGTTCGATGTGCACCTGACTGTACTATGGGTACCAGACAACGAATATATCATTGTAAATATATACTTATAATACATAGACAACACCCAGACTCGAGAACTTAACTATTAATCAACTAATTGACGACCTCCGTGGCGTAATGGTTACCACGCCAGACCGCCACCCAGGAGGTCCCGGGTTCGATCCCCGGTCGGGTCATGATGAAAAATGAACTTTTTTGATTGGCCTCGGGTCTTGGATGTTTATCTATGTATGTATTTGTTATAAAATATAATATCGTTGAGTTGGTATCCCATAACACAAGTTTCGAACTTACTTTGGGGCTAGCTCAATCTGTATGAATTGTCCCTATATATATATATTTATTTATTTAATTTCCTTAAATATTTATTTTACTAGCTTTTCCCCGCGGCATCGCTCGCGTTAATTTTATGACACAGATCTCGTTTGACAACAAAATAACCCATAAGGTGACTTGTGGCGCCATCTGTTGCCCGATATAGCGCCCTCTATATTACAAAAAAATATTTTCCCATTGGAACGATATACTTTCACGGGATAAAAAATAACCTATGTTGGGCTCTGTACCCCTAACAATATGTATGTAAATTTTCATAATGATCGGCTGCTTAGTCAAGCCGTGAAGGAATAACAAACAAACAAACTCACTTTCTCATTTATAATATTAGTAAGGATTATATTTTTAGTAGATGTTGTAACAGAAATATATTTATATTATCTGTGAAAATTTCAAAGTGTCAGATATTTATGAGATACGGCATAGTGACAGACAGACAGATAAACCAGAGAGAGCTTTCTCACTGGTCTGTCCTGAAGAGTATGGCCATGGTGGAATAGAATTCCATTCGAGAATGAATAAAGTGTCTCCATGGACCTATGTCGTTGGCAATTTTGGCGAGTTAGTAGAAAGTTGATGGTTGTTGAACATCCTTCAGTTTGGTCTGTCCATTTATTGGGACAGAAAACGCAAGCCAACATCAAATACAGCCATTAACTTGCACAATGAGTATTAAATGTTTAAAAATAGAACTTTATTTTTATTCTTCATCGTGCGTTGCGTTCGTTTCTCAGCGGCCAGTATGTAAACCCATAAATTTTTACTTGACTAAAATATACTACGTACTGGAAAATTTTAGCTTTTTCTTTCATACCAGTATTATCCACTTACGAAGTAACTATTTAGTAATCTGTGGTTATTTGTATTTTGTCTATTTGAAGAGTAGTATAGTTGTGCATTGTCGAACGGCTGTTGTCAATGGATGACATTCGTTACTTGAACCCAATAACTCGGTATACCCAAGTGGCATATAAAGGAGGAGCCCGACAGACCCCCGTCGGGACATGCAGTAATGCATTTTCCTGACTTTAAACAAAAAAAAGGTGACTTGAAAACAATAACCTCTGCCAATCATCAAGATTTTGTTCTGCCACTTCCTCTGCCTACCATTAAAAGTATATTTTTAAAAATTTTCACTTTGTTAGCATAGCGTATTGTGTAGACATGCAAAATTACAGCTTTCTCGAACGCGGACAGACGGACAGTCAGACATGGCGCAACTATGGTTCCTTGTTTACTACGCACCCAAAAAGGAAAAATCATCATCACGCATCTACCCACTGGCTGGATGGGTCTTTCGAAATGCTTTTCACCAATGCAACCCCTTTTGGCAGTCATCCGCCTCTAATCGCTTTTGTCTGTTTATCAGGAGTATTCTGGAGATCTTTATCAACCGATGCTTTCGCCGGATTCTCAATAAATCTGGCCCGAGAAAATCTCCAACGCAGAGCGGGGAGCGCTGCGGCGAGACTCCGATTGTCCAGCAGATTAAACGCCGCAAATGGAGTTGGATTGGCCACACTCTCCGAAGAGACCAGAACCACATACCGAGGCAAGCCTTAGACTGGAATCCCCAAGGAAAGCGCAAACGTAGTCGCCAAAAACAGATTTGGCGGCAGACTGTCGCTGCAGAAGCGAAATCAATGAAGACTTGGAGCGAAATAAAGCGCGAAGCTCAAGATCGTTCGGTATGGCGACGCACTGTGGACGCCTTCTGCACCGTCTAGTGTAAGTCATTCTGGAGAGAGGACACACTTACACTCCGAATACTACACTAAATAAAAAACGGAAAAATATTTTCTAAATCTAAATTTCTATGACTTTCATAGTTAGCTTATATAACCCTCATTCGTTAATGAATACATTATTATAAGAAATGTTACATTTTTGAATACCTCTATACCCGTCCCTTTTCATGCCCCAATTCATCACATTTCGTATACGTAGCTAAATCTTTTATAAACATCCTGTATTCAATGAAATAACCATTATAAGTTGGTCTGTCTACCCTTTACGTCCATACTTTTTGTCATAGTTAAGCATTTGAAAAGATATATTTCGTAATGCTACTTTTATATTTCGTAGTTCCTCGAAATCCCTTTTTGAGTGTATTTAAAGAAATGTTTTAACTAAATGTAGATACTGTCAGAAAAAGATTTTTTGATATAATTTAACAAATCTTCTTTTTCTTTCTATCCATGGTTATTCCAAATAATAAAATCTATATATATAAAATTCAAAGTCCTGACTGACTTAACTACACATATATCAACGCACTTTTATGTCTAATATATTATAAAAGAAGCAAGAACTTGAAATTAATAAACTAATTGCATCTGGATTACAAAAAGCAAATTTCATATTTTTGGTCAAACGAAAAATAATGAAATCATCACAAAAACAGGAGCCCTATTATCTCTTTTGGACTATAAAATTAAGCTATAATAAAAGCCGCCTAGGTAGGACACAGTATAAAATATGACTATCAGTTAATATCCTTAACTTGTAGGGATCAAGTTGACCTAGGCATATCAATCTTTACCCAAAATTTCCAGTCACGTATACACTTTTTCAAAGTAATCGCTTATAGAGTTTCCGCTTTGAAAACCCCTCTTAAGTTTTCTTATAAACCTATATAGAGACGACCTCCGTGGCATAATGGTTACCATGCCGGCCCGCCACCCAGGATGTCCCGGGTTCAAATCCCGGTCGGGTCATGATGAAAAACGCAACTTTTTCTGATTGACCAGGGTCTTGGTTGGTTATCTTATCTATTAAAAATAATGTTATAAAATATAGTATCGTTGAGTTAGTATCCCATAACACAAGTCTCGAACTTACTTTGCGGCTAGCTCAATCTGTGTGATTTGTCCCTATAAAATTTATTTATATTTCCACAGAAAAACTGAACGGGGAGTTTTACCACGTTTTACTCCCCAGTAGAAGGTTCGCTAGAAATTGTATGTGAACCATGTCTGTAAGTTAAACGTCAAAAAACCACGCCCTCAAAGAACCGAATCCTTTCATTGACAGTGTATTTTGAAATATAAGTACAGATCTACAAACATCTCCAAGAACGTGGCCGAAATTGGAACTACAACTCCCGTTCATATTGTATGTCACTTTTTGACAGTTCGTCTTTGACAAAATGTATGAAAATATGCCACAGTAACGCCTCCTACAAACGTCACTCACGTTCATAAAGATGTTGGTAGCACTAAACGCGAAGTCAAAGTGACAGTTTTCAAATGAGACGATTTATTTAGCTCATTTAAGTACAGATTCGTTAATGTTATGACAAGAGAGATCACGTCAATTCCATACTGCCTATTTATTTATATATATATATAAAATTCAAAGTCCTGACTGATTTAACTACGAGTATAAATCAACGCACAGCCCAAACCGCTGGCTTCTAGAGATTCCTTTGGAATGTATGTTCCTAACGACGTCTAGGGGTGTTTAAGAAAGGATTTTTCAAAACTACCACGGGAAAGCGAGAACGCAAACGAAGTTGCGAGGGTTTTACTAGTCTATTCTATCTTTCATCTGTGGATATTTCTGTATCGATTATCAATATCAAGTTATTGTTTTAGTATTATTCGATTTAGAATCGGTTTGAGTGGAAGTAGACGTTATGTATTGGATCCTAGGAGGGTTGAGAAAATTCGTATCGAATTCCAATATTTTTTTTGCAATTACTTACTTCAAGATATGAAATCCGATTTGCTAGATTATCAAATACATTTCCGTTTCCCACTTATCTCTGAAATAACACATAATTTCAACTGTTTATTTTATCGGCTTGTGCCGTCCGTAGCAGGGAGAAGCTTGAGATAACGAAACCCGTCCAAACACTGTCTAGGGTCGCCATTGCTTAACTTGCGTGTTCCTTTTAGAGTGCGACACACAGCGACTCCATCGAGCTTCTTAAAGCACCGAACAGTATTTCGCATAGTATACAACTCAAGAGTATTCTCCGTAAATGTTGCCGAGGCCGAAATCGCCACCCTAAAAGGTAGAGAGTTGACTGATGTCTGAAAACATTAACATGAACGGACATCAGTCCGGGAACGGTATGTGTATAACACTGTATAACATTGTCACTAAGGAGTGGAAGAAAAAAATTGCTAAATGACAAAAATGGGCATAACCGGTTTTATTTCGCCATTTCTTTTACCGGGTGGCCATTTCGCTTGTTGCCGAAATGGTGGTAGTTTAGAACGTAGTTTATTTTCTTTATAAATATATACAAGTCGTAAATGACAAGAAAATACTCAAAACTTTATTGCATCATAGTAAATTTAACAAACAATAAGTACTTACTTATTGTTTGTTAAAAACGAATATTATTTCGATGCCTGTGAAGGTCTAATTTCTGAAATAAACGATTTCATTTCATAACAGTAACAACAGGATTCCACGTGTAAAACTGTGGGCATGAGCTAGTTTGAAATAAATAAGATTTGAACCTTTGACCGAACAACGAAACACATTGTTTACAAATACAAATAAAGCTTGTACATAAATTATAAGGGTTATAAATGAATTCATGACTTAGATTTGACTATTGTATTTGGCAATCAAATTCATGGGTATGCATTAAGTAGTATTGTTAGGAGAGATCTTGGTTAGTGCCTACGCAAATATCATACGTTAGGGAACATCTCCACGAGCGAGAGAATCGCGACGAGTTCGAATGAAAATCGCCGCGACGAAATCGCTGTGTGATAACTTGAAACTTCGTGTGGAATTAAAATTAAAATACGTTTCAGAAGCTGTCTGTCAATATATTATTTGACGACGAGAATCATATAAAAGAAGGAGCATTAATTACTTTCCCTATATTTATACTAGGTACTTACAAACAAGCAAACGGCCCGCCTGATGGTAAGCATCACCGTAGCCTATAGACGCTTGCAATACCAGGGGTATCACTCGCGCGTTGCCAACCCTCCCCCCACCCAAGTGGAGCTGTGGACTCACCGGTAGGAACACAACATGGCCGAGACCAACGCTATTTGGCTACGATCTTCTGTAAGGTGGAGGTCCTTCCCCAGACGGGCTGCTCCAATTTGAGCGGATTATCCGCTGTGCCCTACCTCTCTTATGATACACGGGAACATAAAATTATTATAATGACCAGCGAAAACCGCGCAACGTCGTCGTTTGCCTGCATCCCGCATGTCAGTGAGCATTTCGAAAAATCCTTTTTTATCAGATGCCTACGTCATACAAAGAACTCTTCAAGTTTCTGGTCCCTAAAGCCCACCATTCACTACACGAACCCGGACCCGACTCGCAACCCGGACCCGACCGCGGACCAATCCGGCGTTGCCCATACACTGCACGAACCCTCCACGAACCCTCCACTCGAAGTATGGCATGTGGGGTTTGACAGGCGCTCGCGGCTCGCAACCGCGGACCTGCGAGCCCGCCGCCAACCCATTTGACAGTCTGGCGTACCGGTTCGTCGCTTCCATACACAGGCGGATTAGTCCGATGGCCGACCAATCCGCCGGACCAATCTGCGTGTGAATGGTGGGCTTTACGAACAGTTTAGGCTGTTCCGTCAGTCAGTCTAAATTAGGACAACGCAATTGTTAGGAACGAGACGTCGGAACCAGCCTGTGATGGCTACACCGAGCCTACATAAGACGCAGCACACCGACGAGATCTCATTTTCACACTTACTTTTTATACTCGCCATGACGCTGATCTTTTGATATTTGCTCGTTTCTACCTTCGGTTTATTGTAACTGTTTTTTTATTGATTTGTTTTATGTAAAAATGTGTATTTTCGGCCAGTAAAGTTTGTTTTTTAAAACTAAACTGATTTCCAAAAGTAGATATTAGAAGCGGGTCATGAATAAACTGCGAAATTTCACTTACTTCTGTGGGGTCACGGCATAGAAAATTAAATAGGGCATTGAATTGTTTCCGTCATAAACCATAATTTAATTATTGGATAAGACTAATGGTTTCAAATTTATGACCAAGACATTTTCAGATGAGCAAGATGTTGTTTTATGTCATAATGATTACAAATTGGTGATAGTCTATTTAACGGAGTAGTCCAAATCCGGTTCACAACCTGTAGTGGGTTACGTGCACATTTCTATTCTAGAACGTAAAATTCTAAACGTAAACGTAACGAATGTAACTCTGGTAACAACTCGTTTATTTATAAAAATAAATAAAAAACTTAAATAAAAATAAAAAAACCCCCGACTCAAACAACTCTTAAAAGTAAAATTGGGACGGGGATAAATACAGCGTGATATCAATAAACATTAAGTATGACGAGCGAAGCCGCGAGCCCAGCTAGTGAATTATACCTATGAACTATTCAATGAGACCATTCCAATGAGCCCAAACACGATCTGCTGTAATTTGACGAGGAGTAGAGTATACTGCAGGTTCCAGATGATGCTGCAGCATCAGATCAAGTTTACCATATTCTTGCAATATCATGACAGTAACAGTATACCAAATTTCAAATCGATCTAAACAGTGGAAGTAGCTCATTTCCCTTCATCAAATATAAAAGAGCTGGTGATCTTCGAACGGCTGAACAGATTTTCATGAATCATTGCTAAGAACACTCCCGGTGTGAACACAGGTCACCTTTTGAACAAAAAAAACTGCATCATAATCGGACCATCCGTTTGGTTGCTACGATGCCACAGACAGATGCACAAATACACACTTCAAACTTAGAACACCCCTCTTTTTGCGTCGGGGGTTAAAAACAGGCTCGGTCGTTTTGAAACAAAAAACAAAAATAAACAAAATTATAAGTAGGTACCACAAAAGTCGAAATCCCTCTACTACCTAACATAAACTAGTCTATGGCAATTTAGGTTAGAATAATGTCAGACCATATTTTACAAGCTGGTCGTTTACCCAAGAAGTATGCCAACAAATATATTACTGTACACCCGAAAACCATTTTTCATAAATCTGAAAAAGTCACAACAATCGAGAATATGGTGATATTAAAGTGTTTGCTTGTGAAATACGATGTTATTATAAGAAAACCGAAAACCACAGTGTAGGGTCCCGCTATTTGAAATGCTTGGCTTGTTTGTAGTTGACTGCAATGTCGAATAAAAATACCCAACTGGGGCCCATATGTTTAAGACCAAAGTGCCCATAATATAATGTATTAATTAATTTATCTTTTTAGTTAAGAGATGGCACGGTTCATTATTGAAGCATTCCTGAATCGCGCTATGGTTTGCCTTTTGATAATTGTATATGTTATTTCTACTTTGACTAATAAACCAACCAGCTCAACAGAATGAGGGTGTAGTTTAACTTCAAACCTTACAACACTCCCAATAAAGACCAAGCACCAGCCCGCTTCGGTGGTGTTTTACAAAGTCCTTCGAGTCGGATAGATCAAGGTGTAGTTTTACTACACCCCCAATTTACTCCAAACACCAAGTTCGGTGTTATACACCATGTCTGTATTTTAAATTAGGCGACCAACTATTGCCATACCATCATCATTATTGTCATTATATTCCCATCCAGTGTCAAATTTGGTATTCTGCTAAAAGTTAACTAGTATCTCAATGTATTGACTATAGAGTGTCAGTGGAATATGAACGGAATGGTCGACAGTTAAAATCTACCATGAACCACTATTTCAGTTAAATCGCTTTTATGTGAAGGATACTACCGAAAAGATCAATAGTAGTTCGATAGTGTGTCAATGAAATGGCCTCGAACTTAAACAAATATGAGAATACCAAATGTCAAAAACTATTCAGGTGACACACTATCGGCAGTCTATTGGTGCATTTGTGCACCAATAGACGCAAATAAAGAAAGATGTTACGATTTACAATTTCACAATCTTTACCTTGGTCAGGCATACAATATTTAATTGGTTCATAAAACATTACCTAAGAAAATAAAACAGATACAGACAATAACAGCAAAGAAGGTGATACAATTCCCTTGTAGAAAAATCCACAATAAGCGGGCCAACCATGAAAGGAAGAAAATACGGACTGACGTTTTGAACCTTATTCTAAACTACCAATGTCTTTTTTGACAGCACTACGTGTTTCATTGTTTCGGATGGACACTTTCATAGTAGCCCCGAAGAGTTTAATATGACTGCCTACAAACCTTTATGGGCAAAAACAAAGTGTTAGCCACCCGATAGAGAGATAGTAATAGTTTAGAATAGTATTTATAAATATCCTCTAAAATCTAGAATACAAAACTTTTGCACCGGAGCCTGGGTTTGCTTTGGATCTTCTCTTTTTGTACAGTTAACAAACGCCAACGTGCGTGCATGTGTATATGCACCAAAAACGTCCTCTGCGCGAATAGAAAGTGTCGTGCGTGTGATATCGCTCTAAGAGCGTTTTTCCACTATTCCGGCATCCGATTTTTATCGGTCCGGTAATTGCCGGTCCGATGTAGAAATTCATACTTTAGACATAAAACCAGATGCCGGAGTAGTGGAGAAGCGCGTATACTAAAGTATGAATTTCTACATCGGACCCGCAATACCGGACCGATAAAAATCGGATGCTGGAATAGTGGAAAAACGACGTAAGGGAAAATCGCCGCGTTGAAATCGCTGTGTGGACACACGTTCTAAGACAATATAGAACTAGTAAAATACTCGCAACTTCGTTTGCGTATATCTCGCTTTCCCGTGGGAATTTTGAAAAATCCTTTCTTAGTACACCCCTGGACGTCGCAAGGAACCTACATTCCAAATTTAGAATCTCTAGGTTTTGGCTGTGCGTTGATATAAAGTTAAATCAGTCAGTCAGGATTTTAAATATAAATATACATAGATTAGGTGGCACGATGGGTGCCACGAAGAAATTGTCGTCGCGATTCTCTCGCTCGTGAAGATGGTCCCTTATAGCACACGACATTTTCTGTAGTTCTCGCAAAGTTGGCGAATAGCGAAAATGGCAATCGTCGATCATCGTCGAATCGATCACTCGCAGTACAATTTTGGCTCTTAAGACATAGAACTTATGAATGGTACAAAGTACAATATGTGAAGGTTGACATGCTCTTGACATACGACCTGTCATAAACCCGAACATATTAAACCCGTGTACCAAAATTTCAAAATGAAAGACTAACAAATAGAAATAGAAATAGAAATATTTTTTATTTGCTCTTGACTGGGGTACATACATATTAGGTACAGTTTTTATTACACCATAGAGCTCATCCCATTCAGCCGACAATGGTGGCATGCAAATTTATTACATTAAAATGTCAAACCAAAAAAAAAAGAAAACTTAAAGAACAAAATAAAAGGAACCATTTTATAAGGGGATTTGACACACAAACAAACCCTTACACAAAAAAGAAAAATTGAAAAAAAAAAATCTTAATAATTAATGAACTTCTGATGGTATGACAGTACAAGCATCACAGTGTTTGTGGTCAAAAAATTTTTGTAGTGTATAAAAAGACTATAATATTTAAAGATATATCAGTTACTGCAATGCCTTCCCGCACTGCCCCCGAAGTAGAAGGGTGTAACTCAAAATTTATTGTGATTTATCATCCACTCCCGAACACTGTCTCAGTCTGTGAAATTTATGTCCCCCCATAAAGTTTGATAAAGGAACTTCGTACTACTGATTACTGACAAATTATTTCCCGTTGAGTTCGGAACGATGGGGTTATAGATATCGATCAGGTTATTCTGACAGCATCACGGGTGTTATAATTTATGGGGTAGGTAGTCTCAAAAAGTGGTCAATCGTATTATAATGTTACGTTGTTACGACTGCGGTTTAACCTGAGAAATTTTGGATTTCGACAAGTAATTTGAAATTCAGAATTGTCGGAATTCAGAAATTTTGTCGAAGAGTTTCGAACTAGTGGGTTTCGAAATTTAAATTTAGACTCTGTCGGAAACTAGGAATACTTAATTGTCGAATCCGACAGGTCTGGTGGTCGAGTGGCTAGCAATGGTCACTTTATCCCAAGGGCCGCGGTTCGTTAGTTGCTTAGTTTGGGACTAGATGGCGTTGTGTGATTCGTTTATAAAAAAAACTAAATTCGACAATTCAATTCACACTCCGACACTATACTAGTGTATTAGCAACAAGGCGGCCTTATAACTTAAAGCAATCTTTTTAAGGCAACTTTAAGGAAACGAAATATTTAAAGAACTAAGTAAACGATTTGAGTCTGACTATGCATTATCTTACCACGTTATTTCACACGCACCAAAACGTGTGCAAAAAACACGGCTTGCACGAAAAAGAGTCTTAATTCCGATTTAATAAATCGTAAAACAATACAGTAATGAGTTTAAAATATATATCAAACTCAATACGTTTTAATAAACATTCCAATTTCGTATTCCGTGATTTGTTAATCCGACTCCGAAATCAAATGGAGTTGTCAGATCGAATTATATAATTAAATAGTAGCTAACTAAATAACTCGTTAGTCAAATAAACAAGAATAAAATTATGTCTATTTTACTCCGTAGTTTTTGTTTGTTTGTACCCCTCTCTCTGAACGTATAATCCTAAAAGCAATCCTAAACCAACCAAAACAATCCCAGAAATAATCCTAAATCTAAAACCTCAAATCTACCTTAAAATAGAAGTGGAAAACAATTCTTCTTTCATCACTGATTACGAAACAGCGAAGAAATTCTTGTTTCGTAAAATGGAAAAAGGGGGTTGGTTTTAAGAGTTTATGTCAAATATTTTTCTGACATATACTACCCGTTCGCTTCAAGTTTGACGTTACCTCCCGCCGCGCACACCCCACCGCACCTCAAGGCAGATCCCATAATGCTAAGCAACTGCGGATCTGCCTTGAGGCTCATGTGCTTGAGGTGCGGTGCGCGGCGCGCGGCGGGAGGTAACGGCAAACTTATGGGAAAAATGATAGCTAAAGCTGAATGAGTTAATGAGTAGATATTAAGGAAGAAATACATCCACGCGAACGAAATCGTGTTAGTTAAATATATTATTATGTCTCATCTCTCTAGGGTATAATGCCTTTTGCTTCAAATTGCTGTTTCTCACGTAGCTGTTAGGGAGGGAAGTCCTTTCAATACTTCCTACTCCGACTATCTTCTTTCAGATTAAATTCGTTGTGAGTTCCAAGACAGCTGTAGTTTTCTTCCCCGGGACGTCAATAAGCTTCATTGCTTATTGTCTATCTGAGGTCGCTGTTGTTGATCCTGGCTACACAGGAGACACAGTGGTGGGAATGTGTGGTGGGCTTGTCCCGATATTATTCGTATGGGCAATCAGTTACGCAGTTACGTAAGAATAGGAATGCATAGTTGCCATTTGTAAAATCAGTAGTTCGAGGGCATCTCGAAACCCGATCAGGTTTAGGGTGAACCCTTTTGTCGTTATACATACATATCCATACTAATATTATAAATGAGAAAGTAAGTTTGTTTGTTTGTTATTCCTTTACGGCTTGACTAAGCAGCCGATCATTATGAAAATTTGCATATATATTGTCAGGGGTACAGAGCCCAACATAGGCTACTTTTTTTCCCGTCAAAGTATGTCGTTCCAATGGAAAAATATTTTTTCTACTATAGAGGGCGCTGTATCCGCCAACAGATGGCGCCACAAGTCGCGCTATGGGTTGTTTTGTTGTCAAACGAGATCTATCATATGAACTATATCGTACTAGCGAAACCCGCGCAACTTCGCTTGCGTGTTTCCCGCTTTCTCGTGGGAATTTCGGAAAATATAATACTTACATGTAATATATAAACTTTCCTCTTGAATCACTTGTGGCGACACCTATCGCCATACAGAAGAACTACAGAGTGAAGAAAAAGTTCACAATGCGAACACATGACGTCATATACGACGACACTTAGAAATCCTGAATCACGCTATCGAAGTTTCTACGATATGGAGATATATATACAACCTCCGACACATACATTGTCGGAGCCGCGGTTCCCCAGGCATGACACCCAGCCTGGCCGGAAGATCTTCCCTTTGTGGCGGTCGAGCACATCGCCATCGCTCCCGCTACACACTTTATCTATTTAAACAAAACCGCATTAAAATCCATTGCGTAGTTTTAAAGATACATAGGGTCAGATTTTATTTTATAATAGCTTTTTTTCCGGACCCGTTCCAAATCGGTCCAGTAGTGTCGGAGCCTATTCAATGCAAACAAACAAACAATCAAATCTTTCCATTTTATAATATTAGTATAGATAGTATAGACTATGTAAAGATATACCGTAGTTTTTTTTATACCAACTAAGGTGGCAAACAAGTTAACGGCCCGCCTGACGGTAAGAGGTCACCGTAGCCTATGGTCGCTTGCAACTTTGCAACACCGGGAGCATCACTCGCGCATTGCCGACCCTGTAAAAATTATCTATATGACTATTCTATCTCCTAGCACTAATAATTAAGTAGGTAATCTAATGTATGTTTTGGGGAGAAACTGACTCCAATCGAAGTAAGAATTTTTTCTCATGTGTTTCCCAATGTATTTACGACCTCCGTGTCGTAATGCTTACCACGCCAGACCGCCACCCAGGAGGTCCCGGGTTCGATCCCCGGTCGGGTCATGATGAAAAACTATTTTTTTCTGATTGGCCTCGGGTCTTGGATGTTTATCTATATATTATGTATTTGTTATAAAATATAATATCGTTGAGTTAGTATTCCATAACACAAGTTTCGAACTTACTTTGGGGCTAGCTCAATCTGTATGAATTGTCCCCATATATTTATTTATTTATTTATTTAAACGAAAATTCATAGAAATGTAGGTACGTTTTCATTACGTCGTAGTATACAATGAAATTTCGTTGAAATCTTATTAGAGTTAGTTAAAATAACTTAATTGTCACTTCGTTTGTGGAGTCACATTTCTCTGTAACTGACTGTACATTACTGACACATCATGAAAATACTGTGTATTCTGGCAAATAAATGATTATTTATTATTACTAGTTGTCCCAGGACTCTGTTTACGTGGATTTTTGGTATGAGCAAAATAACTAATCTATGGAAACTGAGAAAATCGAGAAAAAAAAAATCGAAATTTTATGACCCATTTCTACTGTTTGCTCTATAGGGCCATTTTTTTTGCGACACAACTACACTTTATAAACTGTATTGAATTATCAGTACAATTTCATCCTAACAGCAGCTCTATTGACTCCATAGAAGCCAAGCTATGGCACTTCGAAGATGACCAATTTTTCTCGAAAATAAAAATTTTCACGTTTCCTCAATTATTTTACGAAATATTGACAAAATTACAAAGAAAGATTACTGAAAATATTTTGTAGTACATTTATTTAACTTTCATTATAGCCAAAAACGAAGACTACGATACTAACATTTACTACTGTATTAGAGGAACCACAAAAATACATGTGATCCCTCAGTCAAAATTATCTTATATTCTACTTATAAGTGTTTTTGCCTCCATTAATTTAGTCTTAAGCACTCTCCGTCGGCTTTTCACATCGTGTTAATTAATCGATCTGTCTCCCTCCTTCGTATATTAATTGCATACTTCCATCTCTGTCTGATACTTAGCGCGATATTATGAACAGTGTTTACACCAGTAAAACGGAGTAATGGTGGATTTTGTAAGGAGGTCTTATGAAAACCTCAATAACATTCGCTAATTAATACACATATTAAAGTTTCTGATGTTACTTTGCTTGGATGGATACCGTATTCCCATGGGAATTTGAAAAAAAAAACGGTTTTATCAAAAATTATCTAGGTAGGTACTAGCTGCCCGCGGTGTTACCCGCGTTTGATTGTATGCACAGCAGCGCCATATTATGTATATGAGACTTTTGACCAAATCCTACGAAAATCGCGTACTTTTCGGTTTAAAAAGTACCCTATGTGTTAATCCGAGGTAACAGCTACCTACATACTGAATATCATAAAAATAGGCCCAGTCATTTTAGCGTGAAGAAGTAACAAACATATTTACAAACTTTCGTTTTATTAAATTTGTGGGATCATTATATTACTAGCGTATTTAAAATCAATGTATCACATTATTTAGTAGGAATCTACAAACTACAGTCATATTTAAAATACAAATGAACCTAAAACTAAAATCCTTAAAAAATATAATAAAATATTTAAAATATATTATTAAAAGGAAAATCCCTTTAGGCAAGGTTCCGAAGATACTGGCAGCAAATACTATAGAAGACTAATACGCACAGCTTCGGAAGAATTCGGGCAAGACGCGACACTAGCGCCCCTACGGCATGAGGGCGGCATGAGGTGAACGATTTCAAAACTTTTGTGCGTTTTGTATGCAAAATGTTATAGCGCCCCTAGCGGCATGAGGTGAACGGAGGTTGCCAAGTCATTGTATGAGAAACGTCAAGAGCTGTGCGTATTAGTCTTCTATAGTATTTGCTGGCAGCGTTCCCCCTTTGTATAGCTAGACTAATTCTTTGTCCGAGGTAGCTGCCAGCTCTTCGGTCTCCTGTGATGTCGACTAACCTTTTTGCTATTTTCTTTAAAAAAAATAGTAAGAAATGTCTGTGTTTTGTTGATGTATTTATGGCTGGCTTGTCAGGAATTTAATATACCATGGAGTATTAGGGGATCACGTGCAAATTATTCGGGTAATTTTTTTTATGGAATGCGTACATGGAATGGTATTTTTAATCTGTTATTAGGACAATAAAAATTATCGATGAGTGAGTGAGACGGAAAATTAATACCCGTCCTGGTGGGCTACTACGAAACGTAAATCCGATATTTCGGCCGAAGTATCGGAAGAATTTTAACCGTGAAATACAAGGTATTTCATGGTTATTTTAGTAATTCCTTGAATTCTATTCATGAAATACCTTGTACTTTATGGTTATTTTAGTAGTTCATTGAATTATAATCATGAAATAACTTGTATTTCACGGTTAAAATTCTTCCGATACTTCGGCCGAAGTATCGGATTTACGTTTCGTAGTAGCCCTCCTGCTGTCTACTCCGGTTTCCTTCCTATTTCCTATCTTATATTGGACAATTATATAAGATTCTTTTTCTTCTTTGGGTGCCTCTCCGACTAGCGAAGGTTGGCAGTCAGCGCTGTGTACTCGGTCTTGTTTTTCGCGAGGCGAAGGATCTCAGCAGCACTCGCGATTCCCGTCCATTCTCGGATGTTGCGACCAAGACTTCTTTCTGCGCCCAACACCTCTTCTTCCAGCAACATTTCCCATTAGAATGAGTTGTAAAAGTTGATATCTGTCATGTCTAAGCACGTGTCCGAGATATGCAACTTTTCTCGTCTTAACAGTCTCCATAAGTTGCCGTTTTTGGTTGACGCGTCGCAGGATTTCCACGTTTGAAACCTTTTGAGTCTGGAGACCTTACTCACCGTAGGAACACAACATGGCCGAGACCAATGCTATTAGGCTACGATCTTCTGTAAGGTGGAGGTCCTTCCCCAGACGGACTTGTCCGATTTGAGCGGATTATCCGCTGTGCCCAACCTCTTAAAAAAATAAAAATTGAAATTATCCAGAATTCAAATTGGAATTGCGATTTTATTCAAGACTAAGCTAGCTACGGTTCGTTAGTTACAAAATAAAAACAATTTGTTGTACATTAAATTATATGTTAAACTTTCTTTAACTTTACTCTCTAGACATTTACAGACTCATTTTCAGAATAAAATATGATTTCAAAGAAACAAAAACCCAATTTAGTAAATCTACTTACGAGTTATGAGTGACCTCACTGTCTGTACACATAAGGACATCATCACATGTAGCGAGTAAACAAAAAGTATTTACCCATAAACTAGGCCCTCACAGGCACTTTCTCTTGTCGAAGAGTATAGTCAACTAAGGACGTGGTGTAGTTCCAATTTCGGCCACGTTCCTATAGACCTTTGTAGCACTATAAGTACATACGCGGAATGTCAATTTAATTATTGTATTTTACTATTGAGAACAATATGTTATTGACTTTTGAGGAATAATGCTGTTAATTTGTCGTAACATAAAATTAAATTTAAAATATGAAATCTGTGTTGAAGGTAATAGCAGACCAGGAGACCTAAAAAGGCCACTTTAGATTAATCATAATAGATTCCTAATAGGAATTACTTTTCAAATCGTAAAATAGTACCTATCTAACTTTAATTACTATTCACAATATTATGATTCATTTGCAATTCCAATTTTTCAAATTAGTTTACGTAGTTCCACTTGCTTTTGAATTAAGTTTGAAATTTACTCACAGTTTTTAGAGTTCCGTAGTAAACTATATAGTTTCGCCATGTCCGTCTGTCTGTCTGTCTGTCCGCGGTCTAGCGCCTAGACGCTGGATGCTAGAAAGCTGTAATTTGGTATGTAAACACATATTAACAATGCAAACAAAGTGCTAGAAGAAAATTTTGAAAAAAAAATTTTTTTTGAAATCATTTTTCGATACAATGATCCGTTTCGAAATTATTTACATTTATCGTGTCAATTTCCATTTTGCACGGTGGTCCCCCCCGTCTATCTCCGAAAGTCTAATGTTTAGAAATTTGAAAAAAATCATGGTAGTATTCCATATGCTGAACCTTCAATGAAAACTATAACGGTTAAGTAGGCTCTACTAGTTACCGAGTAATAGCCGACGAACTTATAAAACAAAAAGGAATTTGATATTGGACTCAACTGAAGGCAAGCAAAGCGCAGCAAATACGGAACCCATTTTACGATTTTATTTTTATTTTTATGTCATACAGCAGACAAACAAGCAAGCGTGCCACCTGATGGAAAGCAGTCACCGCCGCCTATGAACATCAGTAACACCAATGCGTTGTCCATCAAGGGGGTTGGATGAAAGGAAGGAGGAAGGGAAGGGAAAGAAGACGGGGGAAAGAGGGGATAGGGAAAGAGTTGGGCTTCCGTATCTCTCACTCACCGAACGAAACGCATTGCTGCTTCACGTCAATATTCTGTGAGAGGGTGGTACTTCCCCGGTCGAGCAAGCCCATTTCATAATAATTGCTCTACCACTCCACATTTAGTGGAATTGCTAATCTGCTATTAATTCGCGAAATGAATTTATTCAGAGGAATTGCTCAATGTGGCCTTTTTAGAAGGCCTGCAGGGCAAGTATTCGGCCGAGTCTACTGTCTCGCCTGTTTACTTGTTACGTGTGAGCAAGCCTTAAGGAAAAAACAAATTATAATTTTCAGAAAATAAACACGATAAGTTTGACCGCAGTACACTCAAATAATTAGTTTAGCAATGTCGTTTGGTTCATTATATTTTTTGGTGAACTTCAGAAGTTCAAGGTCAATTATTAGAAACAGTTTTTTTTTACATCTGGTTGCGTGAAGCATTCCCTGAAGTAAAAAAAGGTTATCAAGAAATAGCGGCAACAGGAATTATCTGTGAAAAAATTCAACTTTCTAGCTGTCATGGTTCATGAGATGCAGCCTGGTGACAGACGGACAGACAGCGGTGGCTTAGGGTCCTGTTGGCACCCTTTGGGTAAAATCGGGACAAACCCACCACACATTCCCAGTAATGTGTCTCCTGTGTATCCAGGATCAACAACGGCGACCTCAGATTGACAATAAGCGATGAAGCTTATTGACGTCCCGGGGGAGAAACTACAGCTGTCTTGGAACTCACAACGAATTTAATCAGAAAGTCTAAAAGTATTTGCCTCCAGCCTGACGGCTTGTTCGTAACATGTAGAGTGGATATTTTGGGAGATGGTGTCGGTCACGACGGGTCAACGGTGATAACTCAGTGTAGGTTAATATTACATGCCATTTATTGTGATATGAGTTTACCTTACTAATTTGTCATGAAACTGACACTACATTGCCGTTTTTTCACCAATATCGCCAGTCAATCTGGAGCAAGATTTCGATGTAAATTTACAAATTTCTACATTATGATTTAAGTGAAATACTTTATTTTTTTTAAAGTAATTGAATAATACATAACATTAAAACTAAACTAAACTAAAAACGGAGCAACCATTAAAAAAATTAATTATAATAATATCAAAACTTAAAACTAAATATTAAAAAAATTAAAAAAGGCATGGTCCCTGTGGCAGCGTACAAAAATGCTAGCAGCGTTACCTCGCTGAATGGCTATAGAAATCCGTTGAGCGAAGTAACTGCCAGCCTTTGGGCACAGTGTAATAAATAGTACTAGCGTATTTTGGGTCACCAGTGGTATGTTGTAATCTTATGGCCATGTCCCTAAAGAAGAACAACGCACTGGAATCCCACGGGCCGAACCTTTCTACACCAAAAGTCATAAAATCGTAACAACTGGTCAGCTGCTGATATTTTGTGTTTTTTTTGGGTTGGTTGATTCGAACACGCCTGTACAAAGTGGCCATTGCTAGCCACTCGACCACTAGCCTGGTGTATAAAAGTAGAATTAAAATGAATGAATACACGTATATTGTTTAACAAACCACCTACTTTTCTCATTCACTCTTTTATACTGGGAATTGACTGGTTTACGACACTGTAATGTAACATCTGGCTTTAACTAAACACAGGTTATTTTCGCCAAGTTTGTTTTACTGGCCACTAAATCTTCAGATCACTGTATTCAAAAATGTTTTGAAATTATTTCTGATCTCATATGTTAGCTTTTGCCATGGTCACGCGCGTTGCACACGTAATGAACTGCTTTTTGGAGTATTTCCTTATTATTTAAATAAAAGGAGAGGAGGAGAGGAAGAAAATAGCTCAAAATAGAATAATAAATGTCATGGAAATAAAGTATACGTACAGAGCCAAGAGAGAAAATCGATAGGAAGTACAAGACAAAAATGTAAAAGTTATAAAAAAAAAAAATAGGTATCAAAAAACATTTACTTCCAGCCTTGATTGGCTAGTACCTAATAGTTATGTGTGCCTTGTAAAGCATTTATGAAATGAGCTAGTTCAACGCAATCAAATCTTACATTTTTTTATACCACAAAGGTGGCAAACAAGCATACGGTCGGCCTGATGGTAAGCCTATAGACGCTTGCCATACCGGGGGTATTACTCACGCGTTGCGAACCCTCCCAACCCCCCCAAGTGGAGCTCTGGAGACCTTACTCACCGTAGGAAGACAACATGGCCGAGACCAAAGCTATTTGGCTACGATCTTCTGTAAGGGGAGGTCCTTCCCCAGACGGGCTGCTCCGATTTGAGCGGATTATCCGCTGTGCCCGTTGACGTTGACGACCTCCTTGGCGTAATGGTTACCACGCCGGACCTCCACCCAGGAGGTCCAGGGTTTGAATCCCGGTCGGGTCATGATGAAAAACGAACTTTTTCTGATTGGCCTCGGGTCTTAGATGATTATCTGTATATTTGTTATTTAAATGTAGTATCGTTGAATTAGTATCCTATAACACAAGTTTCGAACTTACTTTGGGGCTAGCTCAATCTGTGTGATTTGTCCCTATATATTATACTAGATGCTGCCCGCGGTGTTACCCGCGTTTAATTTTATGCACAGTCAGCGCCATCTATATCAGACTTTTGACCAAATCCTACGCGAATTGCGTACTTTTCGGGATAAAAAGCACCCTATGTGTTAATCCAAGGTATCAGATACCTACGTACCAAATATCATAAAATATTGGCCCAGCCATTTGAGCGTGGAGAAGTAACAAACTTACACATAAATTTCGCCTTTATAATATCATTAGGATATTATTATTGAAGACAGAATTTTAAACTTGAAATACTAAAGTAATTAAGCAAACCAATTTTCACTTTCATAGATTGATCCGTCAAGCTTTCAATTGACTATTGCTCCCGCAATACAAATGTAACCTAATGAAAATCAATGGCAACCAATTTGGTAGCTTTTAATTAGTTCACAAGAGTAATTACTAGGTTATTTGTAAAACGAGTAAGATTGCTTCTCAATCACAGACGTGCGAGGATGCTGAACGATGAAAGAAACAATTTATTCAACACCAAATTGAACATCAATGTGAAAATGTGTTTGTTTTTCCTCCCTTCACGTCGAAAGTAATGAACGGATTGATATGATTTTTTTATTGGGGATAGTTTAAGGTCTGGAGAGTGACATAGGCTACTTTTTATCCCGGAAAAATATCTCATACCCACGGAAAAAAAGTAAGTATAACATTATTTTTTCATAATTTTTTAACGGGGATAATTTATTTTCTGGAGAGTGACTTAAGACTACTTTTTTCCACTGGATAAAGAGATTCCCATGGGAAAAATTATTGACATTTTCCCTTGACCATAACAGCTAGTTTTGAAATAAATGTGTTTAAGAACACTCCAGAATATATTATAACATTAACACGGTGTAAAACATCATGGAATTCAGCTAACTTTATTATCTGTGGGGCAATTCACGTAACAAGAACCGATTCTAGTTCGATTCAACGACACTCGCTGTCTCGAACGGGACAGCGTGTGTCGTTGAATCGAACTGGAATCGGTTCGTGTTACATGAATTGCCCCACTGATTAATTATCTATATCTGTTTTTATGTACACACTTTATCTTTTTGCATTACAACCTAATTCTTATTCTTCCTTAATTAATGGCGTTTCTGTCGTGAGACAATTTCGCCAATGTCGAGTATTTTAAAATGAACACTTTTTTTTACCAAAAAGTACACTTTAAAAAGGCAACAGGATCCGAGGTCGCCATCTTGACGACCTTCGTTGTCAAGGCGGCGATCTCAACTCAACCTAATTCATTTGTCAAAACAGTGGCTGATGACTACTCTTCTTCTCTGTGGGTGTCAATGATGAGGAGGGTGATATAACTCTTCAAACGAATATTTTTTATTAATTTTGGTGATTTTATAATTTCTTTATTATTTCCCATTATTTATCCACATTGTTATTTGTATTTTAATTTAATTTATTATGTACCTAATCTAATTTAATTATTATGTAGCTAACTGATAATTTAATTTGAATTTTACATATTTCTAACAGCAGGTAACAGCTCGTTTTATATATATATCGTACATTCTGTTTCGTACTACTGTCATATTAATCTGTTCACAGTTTATGCACCGCTATTCCGTTTGTCGCACCTGGCAACCGCTTTGCATCTTAATACAATGTTTAGCATATTCAGACCAGATATATTCTAGACTAACCATAAAATATTCTAGATTGTTCTACGGTCTACATTCTCGAAGTAGAATGCAAATAATAGTGGTATTAACATAAAATTGTTTTTTTAAACTTTACTTTTTAATGAAATTTATAAAAACGTTTTCCGCGATTTAAATGCGAAATACCGTTGTACCTGTAACTGATGCAATTTCCGGGATAAAAAACTATCCCCAGTGTTACCTAATTAATGTTTATACTAAAACCATTTCAAACCATAGCCTAGGGGGCGTTACTTAAAAAAAACTCAAAAATCTGGAAATTACATTTTGTTTATTAAAAAAATCCCTGACACGATGAGCAGGCTGCATCCTGACCATCAAATAAATAAAAAATAATCAACTCAAATAAATAAAAAATAATCAACTCAAATAAATAAAAAATATATTTTCATTAACTACCGTTTACATTTTCAAATCAACTCATAGTTGTTAGGCCGAGTCGGTGGTCTTAAGCGGCTTGAGAAGTAAAAACACTGACCTCTGCCAATCCGCATTGAAGCAGAGTGGCAGAGTATGCTCTAATCTCCTTCCATTGAGGGAAGACCCGTATACCTTGTAGTGATAATATCTATACATATATGTATAATAAAACAGTAGACCCCGATATGTCTGTACATTGGACATACTTGGCAAAAATGGAGAGGGAACAGTTAGAGTAAGGTATTAGAAGCAAAAAATTTTATTTTTATTTTTTTGTCTGTTTGTCTGTCTGTTTGAACGCGCACATCTTCTAAATTACTGAACGGATTTTAATGCTGTTTTCACAGGAAGATAGAGCTCGGGATGGAGCAGAATATAGGCTTTGTTTCATTTAAATCGCATGTCAGGAAAAGGAGTTATCCTTATTTTAACATTTCACGCGGACGAAGTCGCGGGTAACAGCTCGTAATATAATATTACGAGAAACTAAAAGCCACAAAATATCAGCAGCTGACCGGCTCCTACGATTTTGTGGCTTTTGGTGTAGAAACATTAGGCCCGTGGGGTTCCAGTGCGTTGTCCTTTTTTAGGGACATCGCAAAATGGCTGCGTCAAACCACTGGTGACCCAAAGGCAGGCAGTTGCTTCGCTCAACGGATCTCTATCGCCGTTCGGCGAGGTAACGCTGCTAGCATTTTGGGCACCCTGCCACAGGGACCAAGTCTTTTTAATTCTTAATTTTAGTTTTTATTGTTAGTTTATTTTTATTTAGTTTTTAATTTTTATTGTTAGTTTATTTTAAATTAATTTTATATTATCTAAGATTGTAATTTGTAATGTTCAATTATTATACCTAAATACATATATATTAAAGACTTTTAAAAAGGTCATGGCTTCTTGATATTTTGATAAAAGGGTCGTGTAGAAAATTTGTTATTAGGTTCACACGTGTATGAAATGCGTGTATAGCTTATTTATTCTATGGTTAGAGGCGTAACCGATCTCTTTGTGAGCACTTCTGGCAATATTCACCCACAAAGCCTTCTGTTACATATTAAAAAATGTCGTTACATTCAATGTTGTGCTATAAAGAAATATCTCGCTGTTACCCGCGCCTTTGTCATGGGATCTGCCATTCATTTTTTTTTGTGGGAATAAGATGTTTTTCCGAATAAAAAGGTATCCTATGTTGTCACTTTCCAGACCTTACCTATCCCAAAAAAAGCCATGTATTTTTTTTGTTACTTTCAACGTGAATGACGCACGAACAAGCAAACAAATTCACTTTCGCATTTTTTAATATTAGTAGCTTCTGCTCAGTTACGCCAGCTCCTGTAGGTTCATACTTTTTAATTATGAACCAATTAAAATGAAACAAACACTAAATATTAAGTGGCACGAATCGCAACTCAACGCATGGAGTGGACTGATTTTGTCTTTATTTAAAAACGCGAACGGAGTTATGGGCATAGCTAGTAATAATGAAGATTCCGTTTTTACTATATAAAACAAAGAATCAAATGGTTCATTCAGAGCTAGGCCTTCACAGGCACTATTCAAAATATTTAATTTATGTTTTTAATAAGAGATGGCGCCACAGGAAAAAATTGATCTCGCTATGATTAGGTTTTAGGATTATCTTTAATTGATTTTTGTATTTTTTTTTTACTTAAGCAGCTTCAAGACCAATAAAATTCAGTGGTTTGGACAGTGCTGTGATTTTATTTCGTACCTTTTGGACCTTGGAGTTGAAAGACACTAAATAAAAATAGTCACGGAATAAAATAATAAAGTTTCATAGTTAATCTATCCTCAAACTCATTATAAGTGTACGGAGCTCCCTAAGTAACTTATATCTGGTAACGTGTAGACAAAAACTAATATCAAAGTATAGTATTAGTGGTTGAGAGTTTATTAACTTCCTATATTAGTAAGTTTTATTTCTAAGCATTCTTATTCATCATATCAACCCATAATCATCCCACTGCTGGGATACGGGTCTCCCACCAATCGGAAGTGATTAGAGCGTACTCTGCCACGCTGCTTCAATGCGGATTGGCAGAGGCCGGTGTTTTCAAACCACCCTAAGGCCACCGACTTGGCTTAACGACTGTCATCCATCGACAACAGCCGGGACCGATGGCTTAACCTGCCCTCCGAAGCACGGAGAAGCTCGAGATAACGAAACCTATCCAAACGCTGGCTGGGGTCGACGTCGCTTAACTTGCGAGTTCATATCAGAGTGCGACACACATTGACGCCATCGAGCTCCTCTAGCATTCTTATTATTTACTAGTATATCTCGCTTTCCCGTGGGAATTTTTAATAATCCAGTGCTCCCGACGTTATCAAAGGAACCCCTGTGCAAAATTTCAAGTTTCAAACCCATATACACTGGGCATCAAAAATAAGTAGTTCAGTTTTAAAATTGCAATATCTCCTAAACTACAGAAGCTAGACCTTTGAAATAAAAAAAAAAGTTAAAAGACAATTTCATTTCATTTAATAAAAACTTCATGCATAATATCGTCTTTTAAAGATTGATTTTTTTATTTCAAAACTGTAACTTCTATAGTTTTAAAGAGTAATTGTAATTTTAAAACTGTGCTACTTATTTTTGACACCCAGTGTAGTTTAGGCCCTGCGTTGATATGTCAGCCAGTCAGTCAGTCAATCAGTCAGCTTCTCCTTTTATATATATATATATAGACTAAAACCCGCGCAACTTCGTTTGCGTGTTTCGGAGTTCACGTTAAGCCGCCGTCGGTTAACTTAAGCCAAGTCGGTGGCCTTAGGGCGGCTTGAAAACACCAGCCTCTGCCAATCCGCATTGGAGCAGCGTGGCAGAGTACGCTCTAATCACCTTCGATTGAAGGAGGGGAATGATTATGAGTTGATATGATATTGAAGTGAAGTAATATTGGTTTACTTGCACGGTGGAGATAGTTGAATGGATGGCGAGTGACATAGGCTACTTTTTGTCTCTTTCTAACCCCCCACTTCCCTAAAATGGGGGATGGAATTTTGTATGGAGCATTCCACAATTTTCAAAATAGAAAGCTAATTGGTTTGCGGACTATTTGTGACTAACAAAAAAAATCGTGCATCATTTTTTTTGGAAATCTGCCTCCAACCCCTTAAAAGAGGGGGTGAAAGTTTATATTTTTCGCAGTTTTCAAGGTAGGAAGCTAAAAATCGGTACACAGACTCTTTGTCACCAACGAAAAATACCTGCGAAAGGGGAACCGTGTTATCCCGAATTAAACGCGAGCGAAGCCGCGGGCGAAAGCTAGTTGAATCTAAATTGCAATATTTACTATGCAATAAATAATAAATTATACTGGAAGCTAAGAAAGACGGTATAGATTGGTTCTAGAAGGATTGTCTTCCATAAAACACTTGGAAGGGCAATTTGTTCAATCCTCAGTTCATCGGGAGGTAAATTGGATGCTATATATCTTTGTATCATGACCTTTATGGGCCCTGGCAACCTACGACATTACACTTTATTCCATATGTAATACTTGAAACAAAATCTTGAAACGATGAGTCTGATTTAAAATATAAATCGATATGAAATAAACATGTACATGTCGATTACAAATCACAATAAAAAATAAAAAAGGTCAAATCACATAGATTGAGCTAGCCTCAAAGTAAGTGCGAGACTTGTGTTATGGGATACTAACTCAACGATAGGACTATATTTTATAACAAACAGATATATATAGGTAGATAAACATCCAAGACCCAGGACAATCAGAAAAAGTTCGTTTTTTCATCATGATCCGACCGGAATTCGAACCCGGGACCTCCTGGATGCCGTCTGGCGTGGTAACCATTCGCCAAGGAGGTCGTCTGTGTCACTTCGTTTGTAAACTTTTTTTTTTTTTTTTTGTGATACTGAATAAATTATTAATAGTTTTCTATACTAATATTATAAAGAGGAAAGATTTGACTGTTTGTTGGTTTGTTTGTTTGCATTGAATAGGCTCCGAAACTACTGGACCGATTTCAAAAATTCTTTCACCAGTAGAAAGCTACATTATCAGGGAGTGACATAGGCTATAGCTTCTCCCGAAATCCAATGTGGTTCCCACGGGAACGGGTCCGGAACTTAACGCGGACGAAGTCGCGGGCAAAAAAGCTAGTCTATACTAATATTATAAAGAGGTAAAGTTTGTGTATTTGTTAAATTGTAACGGGTAATCTCGGGATCTACTGAACCGATTTTAAAAATTCTTTCACCAATAGAAAGCCACATTATTGCTGAGTGTCATAGGTTATATAAAAAACGAAAAAATAAAAAGGCTTTTAACATTATGCCCAACGAAGTGGGCACGGGTCAGCTAGTATAGTATAAAATCCTACTAATATTATAAAGGTGAAAGTTATGTGTACGTTTGTTACTTCCTCACGCTCAAATCGCTCGGCCAATTTTAATGATACCTGATATGTAGATAGATGATACCTTGGGTAACACCTAGCGTACTTTTTATCCCGAAAAGTACCAGTTTCCCGCGGATCTGGTCAAAAGTCTGTTTGTCAATGGCGCTTTTTAAAAAAGAAGACACGCAATCGATGTTGCGCGGGATTGGATAGTTATCATAAATAAATAGGGAACTAGCTTTTCCCCGCGGCTTCGCTCGCGTTAATTTCATGACATAGATCTCGTTTGACAACAAAACAAACCATGGCGCGACTTGTGGGGCCATCTGTTGGCCGATACAGCGCCCTCTATAGTAGAAAAAATATTTGGAACGACATACTTTCACGGGATAAAAAGTAGCCTATGTTGGGCTCTGTACCCCTGACAAATATGTACAAAGCATAATGATCGGCTGATTAGTCAAGCCGTGAAGGAATAGCAAACAAACTCACTTCCTCATTTATAATATTAGTAAGGATTAGGACGGAAATAATAATTCTTTTGATCGGCTATCAGAAGTATAAAACTGGATCTCGAATTACTTTGAGCATTGGACTTTATAATGAGGGTAGAACGTTTCTCCTCAGGATATCGAGCGGTTTGTGCGGATATTTAAATGTTATGGTTTGTTTTTACTACTTGGGATCTTTCATGGGGGTTTTACTTTACGGTAAAAAGTTTTCACATAAACCTGGTTATATATTTTTATTTTAAACTAGCTGTGGTCTTTTTCGGTTTAATATATTTCCTATGATGATAAATAAAATGAACACAAAGATTTATTTCTTCTCTCATATTTTATATAAGTAGTTTGGGATTTTGTTAAAAAAAATTATGCATATCGTGTATGGGCCCGAACTAAACATTTTCATATTGGAATTTAGGATGCCTAGCTTACTTTAGCTATCAGATAGATTATGTAGCATTTAGCTCTGTCATTAATATTGTATTTTAATAATAATAATTTTATAATTTTGTATATTAGTATTAATTTCTTCTTTTCTTTTTGTACCACACACACACCACAACACATTGTTAAGTAATGAAATCTACTTCCTTAAAATGTAACTAGTATTTAACCTTATTTAATATTACGTTGTTTAGCGCTCATTTTTTATATGCATGGGTGGAGACTTCTAATTGGCATTGTTTTTGTTATTTTTATGTGTATTGTATAATTAAGCTGTAAGACTCCCAAATAAAATAAAATAAAATAAAATAAAATAAATTTGTAAAAAATTAAATTAACCAACAAACATACACATTAAAACTAAACTAAACATATTATTATTATTAACAAAATTATAATGAACTTAAAACTAAAAACCTCAAAAATATAATAAACTAACTAAAATATAATTATTAAAAGGAGTCCCTTTATTTAACTGAGACACACGTCTTTAAAAATACAATTTCTGGATGGCAGAAAACCCTTAAAGCACTAAACATGGATGATTTAGTACATGTAGATTATTAAACGTCTAACTCTGGAAGCTTAACTTGTAATTAGGTAAGCAAAGCTCTCTTAGTTCAATCGTTAGATTTAACCGTAGATTAGATAACTCAGAAAGATTATTTAGTTTACAAACAGTTTAATGGAATCTCAGATCTAATAATAATAATAAATAAATATATAGCGACAAATCACACAGATTGAGCTAGCCGCAAAGTAAGTTCGAAACTTGTGTTATGGGATACTAACTCAACGATACTATATTTTATAACAAATACATAGATAATAAACATCCAAGACCCGAGGCCAATCAGAAAAAGTTCGTTTTTCATCATGACCCGACAGGGATTCGAACCAGGGACCTCCTGGGTGGGGTCCGGCGTGGTAACCATTACGCCACGGAGGTCGTCATAATAAGATCTAATTCGTTATTAAAGGTTGCTTGCATCGAATAAAAGTATAGATAAGCTGTCCGATACTGAGATTTTGCGGCCTTGCAATGATGCACATGCACACCACCACCCTTCGCTCGGTTTCGACTCGTCGAGGTCGTATTAATTTATTTAATTAACCAAACAATTGTCACGTTAAATTTGTGTTATCTGACATCAAACAGTTACATTCATTATGGGTTTACGAGAAGCAACTTAAATAGTTTACAGAAAACATCCCTTGAAGGGGTCCTTTATCTGACCAAAGACAGACATAAAATTACGCCTTTAACATTGGTTTAAGTTATAAACGTATACGGTTTTACTCATGGTTTTACCATTTGCGAGAATAATCTGTGAGTTGCAGATTATATTTTTAAGTTAATACATAACACATTGACAATGCTATAACTGTCATGACCTAGATTTAGTATATACTAGCGTACCTATAGATCGGCTTTGTTTGATTGAGGCGAGACCAAAAACAAAATACACTAGTGTCCGTGGAATGTACATGTGTGCAAGCAAGGTATATAATTTTGTGGATTTTCCTTTTAGTTTGAGTTACATCCAGGCACTGCACAGGTAACCATATTTAATGAGGTCGAATTAACACCAAAACTACACTTAAAAACCATAAATTTTGTAAAAATAAGTGGGATTTGTTTTAACATGACTGACGTTAGGGCGATACAAGCCCATAGCGTGTATAGGAAAAATGGTCTCGTCTATCTATCTCGCTCTAACAAGCGCGTATGCTATGATCTATCTCTTTTGCATTGCCGATCTTCTTACGCTAGTAAGTTATAATAAATCTATGGTCATGACACATTACGATTTGGGGATTGCATTTTTTCATTTTCCGAGAGAATGAAATGTTTTTCCGGGATAAAAAGTAGCCTATATGACTTTCCAGGCCTTAATATATTTTCCAAAAAAGGACGGGTTGCACTGCACTCCGGGAGTGCGGGCAGAAGTGAAAACTTAAACATCAACGTTGTGCATTTTTGAATGTTTTGGAATGGTTAGGAATTTTAGGCTTTTTCGATCTGACTACGGATCTGAAGCGAGTTTAACATTTTTTACCCATCTAAAAAAGTGACGAGCGCCGCTAAAGAAGGTTTCATTTTAAAAAAAAAACATGTCGTTCCGTTCATAACGTTCAGTGTGAAAAAGGGACGAACACACTTTCTCATTTACAATACTAGGTAGTATAGAAATTAATGTAAAATATATATTTCTCCAAAAACATTTCAAACCACAAATGTATTAATTACTCAATTTAATTAAAAGCATCTTGTATTATTTTCATAATATTGAAATGAAATTTTAATCTTTCAATTTATTTCATTGACACGTAATTTCGAGAACAAATAACGTTATTGGAAATAATATCAAAAGGTCTTACCGCATTTAAACCAAATAAAACATCTACAAACCTCTTTATGTCACCTAAACACAACTGTACGAAAAGTTTTACGTATTATTTTCAACTATGATTTTGTTACTTTTAGGTACACTTTACAGCTAGACTAGCGCTAACTAATAACTAAACTAAATTAAATCGGATTGTATGCTAACCAAATAGTTAGTAAAGTATAAAATTTCAAGGATACGAATTAGGATTTGCTGTTATTTTTGCATTTGAAATTATTCAGGAATTCAGCATGCAGAGTAACCTAGCAGGGGCTCTACCAACGCGTTGCCCGCCTCTGACAAGACCGTAAAGGGCGTCGTTTAATGCTAAAATAAATAAAAAAACTCACATTTGAAGAGACGTCAATGAAGTTACACTATTGAAGTTTATCTGAAAACAGAAAAAAGCTTTTAAAATAATGTTAGACGAATAATACTCTTGTTGGGCGCTAATATTATTATAAAAAGTTACTTCATCAGCCATTTTAATTAAACCTTTCTGCCAAATTGACAGGCCCGGTGGTCGGGGAGCAATGGTCACTTTATCCCAAGGGCCGTGGGTTCGAATCCTGAGCAAGGCAAACATTTGTGTGCATGAACATGTCTGTTTGCCTTGGTCTGGGTGTTTTCTATGTATAATAAAGTTTTCAATTACAAAAAAAAAATATGTATATTTATCAGCAATCTAGTACCCACAGTACAAGCTTAGTTGCTTAATTTGGAACTAGATGGCGTTGTGTGAAAAAAAAACAAAAAAATACTAAAAATACATTAAACGTCTTGTAGAAACGAGGAAAAACGCCATATAATTTTATCTTCTTCGTTTATATACCTTCTCAATATTCACACAAGACAATATTTCTACTATATACACGGCAGTTTCCCAAACATCTCGAACAAGAATAAAATATGAGGAAATGGCCCATTTCTTGAGCAATTTGAAAAAGGCTTTGTCCAGTTTAATGCGAAAGTACTTAAGGCGATCCCTCGATTGAAACTCAGGCGTTAAGAGTACTCTCGGAAACTTTGAGAATCAATGTTTCTAACGATCCAGTCAGTCATTTTACAGAAGAAATAATTTAATGGAAATAAGGTAATGGTCTTTACAAATCTTTTTGTTAAATGTAGAAGTTCGTAGGTTCCACGTAATTGGCCTTTACAGACAATTTCCCTAGTCAAAGTGTATTTGCATTAATAATGTTTAACGATTTGGTTTAGACGATTTATCCCGAATTTTTAGGGTTCCGTAGTAAACTACAAGAAACCCTTATAGTTTCGCCATGTCCGTCTGTCCGTCCGTCCGCGGTCTAGCGCCTTGGAGAGCTGTATTTTGGCATGTATATGTTACTGTAAAAGCTCGAACCACGGTAAATCTTAAGATTTAAAAGTAAGTCTTAGGATTTACCGACATGAGTTGGTAAATGTAAGTATTTCTGAAAATGGGACGATTTTTTCGGGCTTTTACCATTCGAATTCTGTATATGCTAGGTTTTACCACTGTCAGCTGGTAGATGTTGGTTTTAGGAATAAAACAATAAGTAATTCTTAATCATTTATTTGAATTAACTATGAGTCAAAACCTTAGGTAAGTAACTTATATTATGTAGGTATCAAACGATAGTAATTAAATAACTAATCCTAATCTATTTAAAGTCTTTCAAGCCATTTCGGCTTTTTTTTTCGGCTTTTATTTTGAGCTGATAAATATTCAAATGTTAAAGTGGGTCAAAGTATAATACTGAAAGTATCTGATATTGACAGAGCTAAAACTGACCCAAAAAGCATTATTGCAGTTGTGATAGATGTAAAGGACAATGAGTTTTACGAGGGTCAAACTGAAAGTTCTTAGAAAATCAAAAACTGGGCAAAAAAAAAAGTTATTAGTTTTATTATATCTTTTCAAAATAGTGTCCCTTCACATCAATGTATCGTTGCATCCGAAAAACCACTGAGCAAAGCAGTTTTCCCGATGTCTAAGCTTATCCGAATTTGCTGATAGGTCACTCGTTTGTCATTCTCTATCATACGCCGCACAACACTGATGTTAACTTCAGTCGTCGCCGTAGAAAGCCGTCCTTCACGCAGATCATCCGTAAGAATAGTGCGACCACGTTTGAACTTATTATATCAGTTGTAAATTGTGGCACGGGATGGGGCTTCATCATGAAAGGCCATTCGAAGTCTATTATAACATTCTTGTTGACTTAAATGATATCGAAAGTCATAAAAAATTGTGGCACGAAAATTTACTCGCGTCAAATTCATGCTGACGTGATTCGGGATATTTTAAATTTGCCGCCAAAACGTAAAACAAAAGAACAATAAAAAAAAACATAGTCGTTAACATTGACAAAGAGTTCCATTTTCAAAATTTAAACTTATTTTTTAATTATATTGTTTACAAGTGGCCAGTTCTAAAAACTTTCAGTGTTGCCGTCGTACCAACTATTCCTAAATTTATTAATAAAATAATATCCGAAATGAAAATAATATAAATAGATTAGGATTAGTTATTTAATTACTATCGTTTGATACCTATATAATATAAGTACTTACTTAAGGTTTTGACTGATAGTTAATTCAAATAAATGATTAAGAATTACTTATTATTTTATTCCTAAAACTAACATCTACCAGCTGACAGTGGTAAAACCTAGCATATACAGAATTCGAATGGTAAAAGCCCGAAAAAATCGTCCCATTTTCAGAAATACTTACATTTACCAACTCATGTCGGTAAATCCTAAGACTTACTTTTAAATCTTAAGATTTACCGTGGTTCGAGCTTTTACAGTAACATATACACATATTATCAATGCTAACAAAGTGCTGGAACAATCAAAAATATTTTTTTTTGTGGTGCCTCCCCTACATGTAAATTGGAAATATATTTTTTTTGTGCCCTCCCCATACTGTGGGGTCTCGTTAGATAGGTCTCTTCAAAACATTGAGGGTGTGGGAAGATCATTTTTCGATACAATGATCCGTTTCGGAATTATTTACATTTATCGTGTCAATTTTCGTTATGCACGGTGGTCCCCCCCACTCTATCTCCGAAAGTCTTGTGTTTAGAAATTTGGAAAAAATCATGGTAGTAGTCCATAAGCTGAACCTTCAATAAAAACTATATCGGTAAAGTAGGATCTACTAGTTACCGAGTAATAGCCAACGAACTTATAAATTAAAATTTATTTGATGAAAATTTACAAATGTCATAGAATATGGCATTGTACTCATCTGCAAGCAATCAAAGCGTAGCAAATACGGAACCCTACATTGTGCGTGGCCCGACACGTACTTGCCCGGTTTTTTAAGGACAAAATTAGGACAAATCGGTATCGGAGTCTGGACTAAAAGAGACGTGAGGTTAAAAAAGCTTTTTCAGCCTCAGGTGACCAATGGAAAGGAGGTGCAGACTTCTTAGAAGACGTTAAAATTAATAATCTATCGGTGAATTCAATCGGATATTTACGTATAAAAATGACACTTTAATGACACTTTACGTATAAAAATGACACTTTAATGACACTTTGTGTCAAAACTTTGTGTTAGTATCCATAACACAAGTTTCGCACTTACTTTGGGAGAATTGTCCCTATATATTTATTTATTTTATTTATTAACAAATGTATTGAATTTTTAATCTAGATAGCAAAAAGTCTATCCGGATCGATTAATTAATTTTGGCCTTTAGTGGACCAGTAATGGCATTAAAATTCGGGATAAATCGTCTATACCACGATGCGCTTTGGAGTGTAATCGCTGTGTGTATGTCGCACTCTAAAACGTACACGCAAGTGACGCAAGTGACGCAGTTAAGTAACGTCGACCCAAGCCTGTGTTTTTTTTTTCCTTGACGATGTTGTGCAAGCTAGTGAAGCGCTAACGGGATACGCTTCACCAGCAACATTGGTTTTACGTGGGCGAGGTGTCAACCCGCCGCACAACCCCCGAAATGCTGGAGGACCACACCCGTCGTTGGTCAGCGAGTCCATCGGACTTAGCCGGTTAGTGTAGCTAGGCTGTACTACCGACCATTCCCCTATCCGCCACCTTGGGGACGCTCCCCTACGCTGTGAGGGCCAGCGCGGGGTTCCCAAGCCTGTGTTTGGATGGGTTTCATTATCTCATGATCCATGCAGTGTGATGATTATGGCTTGATACGATCCATCCATTTGACGATCTCCGTGACGTAATGGTTACGACGCCGTACCGCCACACAGGAGGTCCCGGGTTCAATTCCCGGTCGTCACAATGAAAAACGAACTTCTTCTGACTGGCCTGGGTCTTGGATGTTTATCTATATGTATTGTTATAAAATATTGTATCGTTGAGTTAGTATCCCATAACACAAGTCTCGAATTTACTTTGGGGTAGCTCAATCTGTGTGATTTGTCCCTATATATTTATTTATTTATATTTATAACAATAGCAGGGTATCGTAAAATAGGTCGAGATGTAGCTGTGTGAATAGTGTATAATGATTGACACATTAGACCCAAAAATACATTAGGATCCTCAATAAGATGAGGGTGTCCTAAATCTCACAAAACAATGCGTCAATTTGTGTCATGTCTCGGAGTGTGGGAGATTATGCTTTTCAGGGTTCCCTACACAATAGAACCCTTCGCTCTACGTCTTGTATCATGAACCGTAGTAAATGGACAGTTAGTTCTCAGAGTAATTATTTACTATACATTCTGTCTAGCTGAACTCTGAACGCTTAGAAAAAAAAAATAACACGTAGGTCAAGTAGGTGGCGCCAAATTGTGTTCAATGGTCAATTTGCATTCGTTTTTGAAGTTGTATCAGCTTGTGGAGTAGATTAATTAAACATTATCCCTCTTATTAATAAACAAAGATTAGCCAAGGTTTAACTAAAACTTGTTTTGTCACTGTCATTCAAGGAAAATTAAATATAGTTGGAAAGGGACAAAACAAGTTTTAGTTAAACCTTGGCTAATCTTTGTTTATTAATAAGAGGGTATTTTTGTAAGTTCACTTTGACTGCAGAAATTGCCTGTATAAGACTACCTACGTATCCCTGCAGTGGGATTATTATAAATTATGAGTTGGTAAATGATGGAAATTAATAAATAAACTTAATCATTGCGGGATAGACACACTGGTTGGAGAGAACAGACTTCGGGCATTGTAGAATTTTCGAGACGAAATGCCGAAGTTTCCCGAACGCTCCATTTGAACGGTCTTTGCTGAAGTTACACCGATAAGTTGCATCTTGTCCGAGGTAGACATGTCTTTGACTACTTTCAACGTATTCTCGACGATATCGATATTTAGTTTACAAAAAAAGAGCGTTTTATATTGGGACAGGCCCGGTGATCGAGTGGCTAGCAATGGTCACTTTATCCCAAGGGCCGCGGGTTCGAATCCGGCGCAAGGCAAACATTTGTGTGCATAAACATGTCTCTTTGTCTTTGTCTGGGTGTTTTGTGGTCTATGTATAATAAGTATTTATTTACAAAAAAAAAAGTATTTAAGTATATTTCTGCAATCTAGTCTAGTACCCATGTTGCTTAGTTTGGGACTAGATGGCGTTGTGTGATTTGTCCAAGAATATTTATTATACACATTAAAATTACCAAAAACATTTTTTTTTAATCTTTTTTATGACAGAAGAAGACAAATGTTGAAACTTGGAATATGTATTCTTTGTATGACGTAAGCATTCGATAAGAAAGCATTTTTCGAAATTTCTACAGAAAAGCACATAAACAAACACATATGTATAAGATATGCAAACGAAGTTGCGCGGGTTTCACTAGTCACTATATAATTTCGTATCACATCCTCGTTCAGCTCCCTTACTATGACGTCTTATAGCAGTCCAAAGACGAGTGAGTAAGCGAGATAACGCAATACATGATGTAAGGCGACATCTCATTTACTCGATATATTATTAAATTGTTATAACACGTCGCGATAACCCCTCAGCTATCTCTGGTGGAAACGCAGCTAAAGGTCAGTTCACTAACAATCTAACTCCCTGTGTTTTCTGTTTACAGAGGACTCGCTAAACGTATTCAAAGTTATATTTACATTTAAAATTGTTGGGTTAGGGCCGGAAATTCGGAATGTTCAAAGCAGTTCAATTGTCATTTTATATGTATGTGGTGTCTTCAAACTTAATTTATGCAACAGACATTAACCGGAATAGATGTCTTAGGTCGTCTTCGCAATAATAATCATACTAATATTATAAATGAGAAAGTAAGTTCGTTTGTTTGTTATTCCTTCACGACTTGACTAAGCGCCGATCATTCTGAAATGCATACATATTGTCAGGGGTACAGAGCCCAACATAGGCAAATTTTTACGCGGGTGCAGCCGCGGGTAACAGCTAACAATATATGAATAAAACCTGTAACTTCTGGGTTCTTTGTATAACAATAAGAAAGGATTCTCCGGTTGCTTAGTTTGGATGGCGTTGTGTGGTTTGTCCAAGAATATTTATTTATTTTATTTATATTTATATGCCTTGATATGACGTTAAATAATCGCACGCTCTCTTTTGGAAGAGGTGTAATGGTTAGTCAATTCAGGGGCTCACTAGACTCCACTGGAGGGCTACTACGAATCGTGAATGGCTACGACGAATCGTGAAAAAGGAAGAAGAACAAAGCAAGTACCTGTTTCATGGTTATTTTAATAATTCCTTGAATTCTATTCATGAAGTACCTTGTACTTGGTTATTTTAGTAGTTTGTTGAGTTATAATAATAATAATAAAATCTCTATTTCAGACCACAAGTCCATATTAATATTAGTGTGTTAGTAACAATGTATGTACTTATATTACGTTAGTATTGATAGTACATTACAAAAAAAGAAGATAAACGATTATTCTAAACCTAAAACTAACTCAACCCAGTGTCTCTGGATGGAGCAGTCCGATCTGGCAGCAGTCATTTTCAGTATGCCATTGCCACTGCCACGCAAGCGCTGCAGAAGGTTTTTGTCGAAACCATGAAATATCTTGTATTTCATGGTTTCATGAAATATCTTGTATTTCATGGTTTCATGAAATATCTTGTATTTCAAAATTCTTAAATTATTTACGTATCGGTGTAGCCCTCCTGAGCCCTAACTCTTGAAGATAATTCCGCTCGATCGCCATTGGATTATTACTTTTAGGTACTCTTTATAGCTAGACTAGAGCTAACTAAATACTAAATGAAATCTGATTGTACGCTAACCAAATAGTTAGCAAAGTATAAAATTTCAAGGGTAGTTATGATTTGCTGTTAATTTGACATTTGAAATTATGCAGATTGCCATGCAGAGTACCTAGCTGGTCACTAGAGGCCATCGAATACGTAGCCCTTGGGCCCGTAGGCTTACTGAATTTTAACTTTTAAACTTTTGCATTGCATTATTATATATTAGCAGTATACCGGGAATTAACGCGATCATACCTTGATTTTGCCTGACGTTTCGACCAGGATGCACGCCGTGGTCACAGGCGGACTGAACTTTGTTGTTAGTTATAAACCGTGTATGTAGCCGACTTAACGTAACTCGCAGTGACCTTTGTTTCAAACTGGGTTTAAGACCGTGTTGCGCAGACTTAAGCACTGAATTATCTAAGTAGATTTATGCCAGTGGTATACTGCCCTACTAAACGCAAAAGCGGTATCTCAGTGAAAGCTAGTTTAGAGATAATTGACGTTATGTAAAATGCGTTTTGTCGTTAATTTATAGATTGTTATTTTTGGTTATTAAATGTAATTTATATATAATATTAGGTATGTTTTCTATCACAAAAGTTAAAATATGTAAAATATACATGGAAATGCCTTAACCATGAGATACTGCTACACCGCTTAGTAATTACAAACTTAATATTTGAGTTGCCGCCTTTTGTTTAGCTTCTCACCTAACATGCTTGTATACAAAAGGATATGAATTTTCAGTCTAATAAAATACATATTATTATAAAGAAAAAAACAAATCAAAGTGCACTTATAAAGTCTTTTATTATTTCAATTTAAAATTTAAAAAAAAAATATTCAAAAAAGAAACGTGTTCTATGAATTGTAATCAATCAAAAGTGGGGAGTTCTCTCCAAAAGGACATTCTATTTTGGGGTATAATATTTTCGAAAGATTTCAAAATATTATCCTTTTTGGTTGTGGAAATACCGTCTGGTGCGGTTTTCTTCGTCGGTGGCGCCAAAACTCCAGTTTTTTAAATTTTATTTCCTACTAGCTTCTGCCCTTTCTTTCTTAGTACATCCCTAGACGTCGTAAGGAACCTACATGCCAAATTTGATATAGCCTCGCAACCTCGTTTGCGTATATCTCGGTTTCCCGTGGGAATTTTGAAAAATCCTTTCTTTGTACCCTAAACGTCGCCGTCGTAAGGAACCTACAAAATTTGGAATCTCTAGATCCACCGGTTTGGGCTGTGCGTTGATATAAGTATGTATAGTTAAGTCAGTCAGGACTTTGAATTTTATATATATAGTCCGGACCGATCAGGTCTGCTCCGTTCCGGTCCGGTCCGGACCTTATAAGGACCCTACATGCCAAATTTGGCATCTCTAGACCCAACGGTTTGGGCTGTGCGTCCCCTCGCAACTTCGTTTGCGTATATCTCGCTTTCTCGTGGAAATTTTGAAAAATCCTTTCTTAGTACATCCCTAGACGTCGTAAGGAACCTACATGCCAAATTTGGAATCTCTAGACCCAGCGGTTTGGGCTGTGCATTGATATACTCTCGCAACTTCGTTTGCGTATATCTCGGATTCCCGTAGGAATTTTGAAAAGAAACATACACTAAATGTTAAGTTGAGCAAATCGCCACATATTAGTGAAAACCGCATCCAAATCGGTTCAGCCGTTTCCGAGATTAGCGTGTACAAACATACAAACAGACGGACAACATTTTACGAAATTCTTGTTCTATTGCTTATTCTTCATCGCCATAAACAATTTTTTTGGAAATATATTCAATGTACAGACAAACTTTTTTTACACTTTTATTATATTATAGATAATTTATAACAGTAGCTAACATAACATTGACACTTGTTTACAACAACAACAAACAAGTAATGACGGGAATTAGCCAAGGCAGGGATAATTCATTGCAAGATGGTATTAGAAATACGACCGTATAGAATACGCATTAAAGATCAATTTGACTTGCAGCTGCAGCCGCATCTCATGATTTGCGGATGAAGTAAGCACAAAAATACTAAGCGTTGTAGCGGTAAGTCAGTAGTCACTACTAGTCACATTTATGCCGCTTATTGGCTTCGAACACGACGTGCGTAAAACTCTCCTGTTTTTTAAGAGATTTGGCGGTATTCAAATATACGGCTGGTTGCCTACGTTATGTTGATATACCTCTAATATCCTTAGAAATTTAAGGTAAAACTGAGATAGAGAAAACTTTCTTAACGCTTTTTTTATACCTTTTGAGTAACATACCGCTATAAGGCTTAGTTCAATAGACGCGTATTTTTCTAAGCTATCCGATGCCATAAAAATCAAATTTACGTTTTTTTTTGAGATACCGCTTTTGCGCTTAGTAGGGCAGTATAGTTAAACCGAAACTCATTTGTGAAATGCCATCTCAGGCGTTTTCATGACAGCGTATACACATTTGGCGCTGCGGATATGCAAACTTCATTGCTTTGATATCTCTTGAGTACAGTCTGTCTCTAAAAGATAATCTGTGAAATAGATGACGCGTGAGAATCGTGCAAGGGTTTTAATTAATAATAATAATATATCAGGGGGGCCACCACGAAAGTGTCCATCCGAAACAACGAAATGCGTAGTCCTGTCAAAAAAGACATTACTAATTAGAATAAGGTACAAAACTGCTTAGAATTCAACGTAACGTCAGTCCGTATTTTCGGAATTAGTCCCTGTGTGTCGCACTCTAATATGAACACGCAAGTTAAGGTCGACCCTATCTAGCGTTTGGATGGGTTTAATTATCTCGAGCTTCTCCGTGCCTCGGAGGGCACGTAAAGCCGTCGGTCCCGGCTGTTATCGATGGATGACAGTCGTTAAGCCCAGTCGGTGGCCTTAGGGCGGTTTGAAAACACCGGCCTCTGGCAATCCGCATTGGTGCTCCAATAGCGTGGCATACACTCTAATCACCTTCAATTGAAGGGAGACCCGTATCCCAGCAGTGGGATGATTATGGGTTGATATGATGATCAGATTATGGCAGAATACCAGTGATTTGCTCCCATTACTGTGAGTAAAGATTACACTGAGGTGTTCTGAAGGCAATCCGCATTGCAGCCATCCAAAAAGGTGAATGACCTTTTTGGATGGCTGCAGCACATATAAGCGTTACGTGTAGTGTCCTTTTTTTAAAATACCCACTGTGTTATCCTAAAGGTAATCCTAATCTATCCCAAAAACATTCCAAAATAATCCTAAAGTCAATCTTAATCCATCCCAAAATAATCCTAAAGTCAATACTAATCCATCCCAAAAACATTCCAAAATAATCTAAATCCAACCTACATAATATTGCAAAATCATAGACGAGTTGATAAACAGACAACAATGCATAATAATCCTAAAGTCAATCCTAATCCATCCCAAAAACATTCCAAAATAATCTAAATCCAACCTACATATATTACAAAATCATAGACGAGTTGATAAACAGACGATTTACAATTTACAAGAGTTACGAGTTGATAAATAGACCAGTTGCTACAAAGGCGAGTTACAAATGCACCGATATGTAACTCAATTTTAATAGTGTTATTGTAATATTGTATTTGTATGTGTTTTATCCATCGACATAAAAGTATAGATAAGCTGTCCGGTACTGAGATTTTGAGGAATTGCGATGGTGCACATGCACACCACCACCCTTCAGTCAGTTGCGATTGCGAGCGAGCGACAGAAGCAGTGGCGTCCAATTGAAAATTTTTATTTAACATATCGTTTTTTGTCTTTTTTTTAACAGATCGTTTTTTGTCTTTTTTTTAACAGATCGTTTTCTGTCATTTTTTAACAGATCGTTTTTTGACTTTTTTTTAACAGATAGTTTTTTGTCTTTATTTTAACAGATCATTTTTTGTCAATTGGTCACCAATTGAAGTGTCATTGGCTTCTGTGGTTCGCTCGCACTTGACTGATTTCATCAAAAGTCTGATATAGATGGCGCTGCTGTGCATAAATAAATACACGCAAACGAAGTTGCGCGGGTTTCACTAGTTTGTCTTATAAAGTACAACATGAGAGTCCTTCTCCATATGGTTGGTTTCTTTTCATCGATACGACCGAACGAGATTAGCTTAACTTGGGACGAGATTCTCCTGTGTAAATTGTGTACAATCTGATTATAAATTAGTGACTTTGAAGTTAGAAAAGTCCCATGGGCATTAGGATGACTGAGTCGAACCAAACGGTGTTTTGTTCTCCGTTCAACTTTCAGGGTTAATTCTAACTTGGTTAATTATCGATCAATTAAATCTCTCAAACTGTGATTCAATTCCAAGTTGGCGGTTCTATAATGTTCAAAGTCAAAGTAGGTAAGTATTTTTTTACCTATTACCACAGATTACTAAATAGTCACTGTTGCAAATTGGTGACTAACTTCGTAACAATTTTTTTTTCTTTCGGCAATCAGGCTTCAGACGAAGATTCATTATGCCATCTTCATTTATGCTTGTGTACGTAAATTCGAAGCAGCGTACTGCATGCTATCTCGACTCAGTATACAGTCTCTGAGTCAAGACGCCCCGAAGAAAGATGATAGCAAAATTTCTTCAGAAAGACGGATTTTAAAGTCAACACGATAATGCACTTATACACTGATCATAGACCGCAATCACACTTTAAATTAGTTTGCTTCACACTATCAATACTATGAATCAAACGTTGACACACACAGAAATTCATTTTTTTATCACGAGCTCAAGTTGATGCTACCGATTGCTTAGTACGAGTTTTTTGGTCACATTCGAACGTGGTAACGTTTACAAGCCGACCAAAATGTAAAACTGTATCATATTGTGAATTTATCAGACGCATGTTATATATCCAAATTAGCCGGGTTACTCACTTCGAAACGTGAGCAAGTAAGCCGCATAATTTTGATATGTAGCACGCGTCTTATAAATTCGCAACATAGGAGTTCTTCTCTATTTGGTCGGTTTGTTTACGTCGACATGATCGAATGTGAACAAAAAACTCGTACTAAGCATTCCGTAGTTGACGCCAAAATCCTATTAAAATTGGAAAGTGGGATTTGTGTGAGTGAACCTTCCTGACCAGAGGGAACGGGTTCGACTCCCGCTTGGTCTCATTTATATGATAGCATTTGTGTTTGCTCCCGAGTACAGATTCGGGAGCAAACAGTTTCTATGTATTATGCCGGCTTTACACGTTGGCCAATGTTGTGGCCAATACATATTGGCCAATGTAATGGCCATCGTGTAGAGGGGGGTTTGGTAGGTGTTGGAGTGATGGTACGTGATGGCAAGTTGGCGCGAAATCCGTGTGGTGTCGGTTTTTTCACACAGATCAAAGGAGTTGACTGTGGTTGTGGCCGATTAATGGCCACCACGTCCACACGTTGGCCGAGTATTTAGTTTGCAACGAGCAAAAACAAACAATATAATAATATTAATTTAGTTAGGTAGGTACTTGTACCTTGTTTTGTTTCGATGTATTGACAACATCAACCACCTTCTTTTTTTCCATGTCTATTTTATTACGTAGTAACGGTAGATATGCTGTAAAATAAATAAATCGCAGCAGCCGTCAGCGCTTCAATATTCATTATTTTATTAATATCGTTCGCACATTGGCCCGAACCAAATCAAATTGAACGACCTTCCAACGTGTGGACGGCGTCACAAACATATCACCACAACATTGGCCACAACAATGGCCTCAACATTGGCCAATGTGTTGACCAACGTGTAGAGCCGGCATTATAAGTATATATTTACAATAATATATCTGTTGTCTGATACCCATTAACACAAGCAGGTTGACAGCTTACTTTTGGGACCAGGCGCCGTGTGATATGTTTTTCCATTTTCTATATATTACAAGTATATATTTACAATAATACATTCGTTTTCTGGTGCCTATAACACAAGCGGGTTAATATCTTACTTATAGAGGTGGGGCCATAGATTTAGTATATACTTACTAGCGTATAGATCGGCAATGGTTTTATTGAGGCGAGACCAAAAACAAAATACATTAGTGTGCATGTAATGTACATGTGTACAAGATATATAATTTTGTGGATTTTCTTTTTTGTTTGAGTTACATACAGGCACTGCACAGGTAACCATATTTAATCACGTCTAATTAACACCAAAACTACACTTAAAAACCATAAATTTTGTAAAAATAAGCGGGATTTGTTTTTAACACGACTGACGTCAGGCCGACACAGGCCGATAGCGTGTATAGGAAGAATGGTCTTGCCTATCCATCTCGCTCTAACAAACGCGTATGGTATGAGCTATCTCTTTTGAATTGCCGATCTATACGCTAGTAAGTTTAAACTAAATCTATGGGTGGCGCTGTATGAATTTATACAGAATTTCTTTATTTACCCGAGCTTCGATGGAATTTATTCAACATCGGAACTCCGATATTTCTAATACAAACAATCGCAATTCCCAGCAATGCAATAAACGCCCATTGTGTGCGTTCTAATCTAAAACACGACGAGATATCGGTCGCAATTTATACTGTTTACTACATCCATTAACTTTAAAAAGTGCCACGCTCTTGTCGATGTACCAGCCTCCGTTTTACTCTTTCTTGTATAGTCAAGAGCAGGTCTACCTAATGGTACAAAGTTAACTTAAGTGTAAAGCTTGGCGTGCACCTAACTGTACCATGAGCGGCACAACTCTGCGGTTGGGCGACTCTGTTGTCTGTCGCTCGACGACGCGTCGCTAGTTTCATGTCTACGGACTAACTACGGAGGCAATTTCATAGAAATATGTAGAAACGAGTAATGTTGCTGCGACACGTCGTCTACTGCTACGATCTGTAGTCAGCTACCAACTTGTACCTTTACGTGTCTAGATTATTTTTGCTATACTGAAAATTCACGCGAACGATGTAGGTACAGTTGGTATAAAAAAATATTAAATGGAACTCTGCCTAAAGGGTTAAGAAGGTATACATCTGTACGTATACCTTCTTAACCCCTTAGGCAGAGTTCCATACCGTATCTGTACGTATATACGGTCAGCAACAGAAATGAATTAACATATTAAAATGTTACATCAAAGATGCGAACAAATTAAACAATGTTATGAAAAGCGACAAATGTATTTTGTTGCTGACCGTACCTGGTACAGGGAAACTTGCGTTGAAGAAAATGCTTTTAAGTAGACTAATGTCAACTTTGTGAGTAATGCGTAACTTTCTAGTTTATTAAGCTTATTTAGGGTTCAACTGGCATTATTATAATAGAATTATAATAATATTGCTCATGAAAACGTACCACAAGTTATGGGGAAAGTTATGTTTACAATGTTAGTACTTATGAATTACAAATCACGCGACAGTACACGAATATTTTGTTAGTCACGCAATAGGTAAAGCACCATATTTTATTACCATAATAACCCATAATCATAGTTGGCAGAGTGGAGGGAAAACGACCGCGGGGCAGATCACCGACGCGCTGGGTGGACCAAGTCAAACAGTTGCTCGGTACCCCTGTACCAGACGCCCTAAGCAAAGCCGAGGATAGAGATGGTTGGAAGGCTTTGACGACTTATGCGATGGAAAAACTCCAATGTGGACACGACCTTCAGTAATGAAGAACACGACAAAGAAGAAGAACCCATAATAGGTACCATGTTTTGAGCAAATAAATATTTATTTCTTTCTTTCTAATCATCCCACATAATCATCCCACTACAAGGATGCAAGCTCGTGATAGCGAAACCCAGCCAAAGACTAGGGTTGACGTCGCTTAACTTCCATGATCGTTTAGTGCGACACACAGTGACGTCATCGAGCTCCTAGATTTTTTTCGGAATATCACCCTCTATAGAATAAAGCGCGAAGCTCAACACCGATCGGGTTGGCGACGCTGTGGACGCCTTCTGCCCCGTCTAGGGGACTTAGGACTTTAAGTCAAGTAAGTCGAGCCCTCTATTAAGATTTAGAAGTCAGACTTGGTGCTGGAAAAGAATGGAAATAATAAAATTTTCTGAAAAGATTACTGAAGAAGTGCTGTGGAGAGTAAGCGAAAAAACTTTGATGAAAGAAATAAAAACTAGAGTGATGACACGACGAGTTTTAGAGTTTTAGATCTATCTTTCCTTATGAGATGTGTCTGATAAACTCTCTAGAGTAGAAGAGGAAGAGGATATGGCCGAGAAGAACTTACATGGATCAAGTGATTGAAAAGGCATGCGTCGTATCTTATTGAGAGGTGAAGGAGCTGGCACAAGATATAGGAAAATGGAGACTGCTACAAGGCCAAGAGCCCGCTCTTAATTTTTTTAATACCATAAAGTTGGCAAACATGCAAACGGCCCGCCTGATTGTAAGAGGTCCTTCCCCAGACGGGCTGCTCCGATTTGAGCGGATTATCCGCTGTGCCTACCTCTCTTAAATTTAGAGAGAGAAACAAAAGAAAATGTTCTACCACACAAAAAAGGTAACCGTAATATTTGACAAAGTTAACCTACTTTCCTGAAGTCACTATTATTCACCCTTTCCTATTCGAGATCGGAAAGCGTTCCCCGATAGGAATATTCGTCCAAAATGCTTTAGATTACGCTCCTGATTGGAACTACCCCCAAAGGGAGTTCCTTGCAAAATGCGTTATTATACACAAGCGTAGATATCGCGTCCCCTTGAGTTTTATCACAATATAATAAACGTAGTAGGATATTTTCTAGAAGAGCTGGATGTAGAACTGATAATGAAATTGTTTTATTTTATGGACTAGATCGCTCACTCTTGAATAAAATAGAAACGGTAGTACGAAAAAACATCGATCCAATTTTAAATGTACTTTGCGAAAACCACACCCACTAGAGGGGTTATGAATGATGATGATGACTAGTACAGCTGCCAACGTTAAACTCCTATAACCTATAAGTGATCTATAGAATTATGTTAAATTTAATTAGATTAAAATATATATATATAGGGACAATTCAATATATATATATAGGGACAATTCATACAGATTGAGCTAGCCCCAAAGTAAGTTCGAAACTTGTGTTATGGGATACTAACTCAACGATATTATATTTTATAACAAATACATATATAGATAAACATCCAAGACCCGAGGCCAATCAGAAAAAGTTCGTTTTTCATCATGACCCGACCGGGGATCGAACCCGGGACCTCCTGGGTGGCGGTCTGGCGTGGTAACCATTACGCCACGGAGGTCGTCGAATTAACAGGAGATCTGTAACTTTTTATTGTATTTTCAATATTTTGTTTACAAATATCTACCTATCGTGTAAACATGCCAAATTACCATAGAATTATGTTTAAATTTAATTAGATTAAGAGGAGATCTGTAACTTTTTATTGTATCTTCAATATTTTGTTTACAAATGTATACCTATCGTGTAAACATGCCAAATTACTATAGAATTATGTTTTAATTTAATTAGATTAAGAGGAGATCTGTAACTTTTTATTGTATCTTCAATATTTTGTTTACAAATGTATACCTATCGTGTAAACATGCCAAATTACTATAGAATTATGTTTTAATTTAATTAGATTAAGAGGAGATCTGTAACTTTTTATTGTATCTACAATATTTTGTTTACAATTAAGTACCTATCGTGTAAACATGACAAATTACTTTGACGGTCTGAGTGCTGTTTCTTATCATAATTTACTACAAAACCCTTATAAAAATTAAAATTTTCTAGTAACAAACCAAGCTAAATCATCAGCGAATGATGGTGTTCATTACTTTTTCATTTAAATTGTAATTCTTCACTAAAACCGTTGAAGTAAAAGTACGCTATTCTATGCTAGAATGTAGTTTATTTACAACGTTCAGTCGTTTGTTACTAAACGATCTCTGACATGAAGATGTGTTACTGTGCCTATCTACCTTGTGGCTTTTATAGTGTACTAGCGAAACCCGCGCAACTTCGTTTGTGTATATCCCGCTTTCCCGTGGGAATTTTGGAATGTATAATACTTAAAAACCTTCCCCTTGAATCACTCTATCTATATAAAAAAAAACGCATCAAAATCTGTTGCGTAGTTTTAAAGATTTAAGCATACATAGATACACACAGACAGCAAAAGCGACTTCATACTATGTAAAGATTATTTACAACGTTTAGGCTGCTTTTCCACCAGAGATGTGCTATGCAGCTATGCTTCGAGGATGTGTCAGCTAAGCTAAGAAACTACGTGACCGTTTCCACTGATGCTAAGCTATGTAGCGGGCGAGTAAGATGTGCTATGAAGATGCGCCGCCGCAAAGTAGCTGCGCGAGGAAGATGCGCAGCTCGAGCTATGCGATGTATAGATACATCAATATAGCTACACCACTCGCGGCCATCATAGCCCGCATCTAGAGCAGGCATTCATAGCAAACATTCATAGCACGCATCCATAGCACGCATCTTTCCATATTAAAAACATAGCTTAGTTGAGCCCGTTTTCACCAGTGCTATGCTATGTGGGCCAATGAATTTGATTGGTTGATATCAAACGCTACCACAGCAACGTAGCATACCACATCTCTGGTGGAAAAGCACGCTACTAGATATCACTCGGTTGTTACTAAACGATCTCTGACATGAAGATGTGTTACTGTACATTCTACCTTGTGGCTTTTATAGTGTATTTCCTCTAGATATTGAAGTGGATCTGTCGAGAAACGTGATTTTTACGGATAAACTTTTTTACGAACGTCATAGGTTCCCCTTTTCTTTTTGATCAAGGATATTTTCGGAGATTTTTAGAAGAGTACTTTGCAGAGGAACTATAAATGAAAAACTTGTTGGCAAAAAGAATTTCATTCATACCTTACGTTCGGTATTAAAGCGAGCGGGTTCGATCCTCGGCTCCCCCCGCATGGGACAAACATTTATATGAGTGTATGTCTCGAGTCTGAGTGTTTTCTATATTTACAATAATCTATCCTTTGACTTGTCTGGTACCCATAAAACAAGCCACATAAGCCTAGCTTACTTTGAGATCAGTTACTATTTGAATTGTCTAGAATTTATTTACTCTACAGGAGAATTTTACTTAATTATTTAAACTCCGCTGGCTCAGTGACCCGAAATGGATCTGCGCCTCTGAAACTAGTCAGGAGAATTTTAAAACCTTATTGTTGTTTTAATCGGATTTCGACTCAATACAGATACGCGGATTTGCACTATCCCCGTCGATATGCAGAAATTCATAGCAGTTTCAAAGGAGAAAATTTGATATTTTTGTTATTTTCATCCAATTTTGGGGAGAAAAAAAAAACACAGATACTGCGGATTTGCACTATACCCGACGATGCGTATATGGAAACCCCTCGAGTATTCAGAACCCCGAGAGTTCTGAGATTCGGCAGGGTTTAAGCTACTGAATTCGCAGATTTATAAATTAAATGTTACCCTGCTTTTAGCTCTGTAATGCTATAAGACTAGCTTTAAAGCTACAGATAGACCTGCTCTGTAATATCACGAAAGCAAGCTATTAATGAGCAAATGCTAGTACTACTTAGTAGCAAGTGTGTCCAAGAATTGCTAGTGACAGGGATGCTTATTCCGAGTGTGCTTTCGAATCGACATTAAATTTTCGAGCAAGCTATCTGTAGCGCGGGTGGAAGAGGCGTACTTTGAGCACGTCTGAACAGATTTTCTTAAGACAATATGCTTATTGCTAACAAATGCGAAGGTGAATGATTAAAATTAGCAAACTATTGGCAAATGTGAACAGCTGCAAAGCTGGTTTTAAGCGTACACATAGGTATGCTCTTTAGCGTGCTATCGCAGAGCATGTCTTGTTCATCCGTGTCATATCCTACCGCTAATCAGACTAAAATTTAGCAACGAACGACGGTACGCAAAAAAAATGCCCAATAGGCGAATACATTTTATATTCTAAGCCCGTATTCTCATATCCACTGGAAAAATACCTTGTCCAAGAACGTCCAATGTAAACTTGCTCAACCTTATCACGTTCCTGCAGGATTTCCATCTTTTGAGCGCAAAAAGGCGGTAATCAAGACGTTTTGTATGTCAACATTATGTCTTTGAAGTTTTGTTAAGGTTTGTGATTTTTAAACAGTATATTTTACATCAGATTAGGGTGGGCTGTGGAGAAGGGAGACCTTTGCAGCAGTGGGCCACGGCTATAGGCTGAACATCAAGAAGAAGACCAACTACACGACCTCGTAATTATAGATTAAATTTTTTGATGAGAGCCTCGAGATAAAGTGGAAGTTGCTCTAAATAGTTTAAAAAGTGCGCGCAATTTTCGTCTTCTCAAAATGCGCCCTTAATCTATAGCCTATTTTTTTTAAAGAATGCGCACCGAATATTTTTACTGCGTTGTTATTGGTCTACGTAATCAATGCTATTGGTTGAGTTGCGATTGCAACAGTTGCCATTGGTTGATAAAATGACCCATCTCACTCTGTCAATATCGAAAATGTGCGAAGGACATAGTCGTTTGGTTAAAAAAATTATAGCCAGCCACTCGACCACCAGCGGGTCTATTCTTAATACAAAAAAAACTGTTTCAATCTTATCTCAAACTGTGCCCAATTCCTATTTTGTATGAGTGAAACAGAATGAGATAGACACGAGATTTTAAGTTTTTTTTTAAATTATTTTTTTAAGGTGGCAATCTAGCATACGGTCCTCCTGTTGCTAAGCAGTCACCGTAGCCTATAGACGCTTGCAATATCGGTGGTATCACTCTCGTGTTGCCGACCCTGTGAAAATTGGAGCTCTGGAGACCTTACTCACCGTAGGAACACAAAATGGCCGAGTCCAATGTAATTTGGTTACGATCTTCTGTAAGGTGGAGGTCATAGAATTCGTGGAAAAAGTTGCAAGTAAATATTTTCTTTATGAAGATCGTACTGTGAAATCTTTCCGACGAAAATGACGTGATTATAAAATCTTATAAATACGCTCATACACACCAAATAATGAAGTAACGTAATCCTATTACGTCAAGAACAAGGAAAATAGGTCATCTCCAATCTCAACCAATTTTGATCCCAATCACAAAAGTAATAAGATATATAATTGAAGGCCAGATCAAAGCTGGAATAATGAGAATATCTTTTTCTCCATTTTTGCTGATTTCAAAGAGAAAAGATGTAATTGGAAACACATATATAATGTATATATGGAGACACGGCAAAAAGACGCAAACTTTCATCGGGTCATAATCTCATGCTGCCTTTACATCTTAAATTTATTTGAAGTGACAACTTCATTAGCGGCGCTTGGCACTTTTTTTAGATGGATAAAAAATGTTAAACCACAAACCGAGGGTATACACGCGTTGCCAACCCTCCCAACCCCTCTAAGTGGAGCTCTGGAGACATTACTCACCGTAGCTGAACACAACATGGCCGAGACCAATGCTATTTGGTTACGATCTTCTGTAAGATGGAGGTCCTTCCCCAGACGGGCTGCTCCAATTTGAGCGGTTGATCCGCTGTGCCCTACCTCTCGTTACTGGTAAGTAACTGGTTTTCTTTCGCCACTTCTTTTACCAGTGGTCAATTTGATTGTGTTTCCGAAATGGCGATAGCTTATAGAGTACCTATATTAATTAAACCTTTTATTGTATGTATACTTTGACTAGAAAGTGTGTGTAAAGGCCTATTCTCTGAATAAACGACTTAATTTTTGGTTTCTATAAATAAAAATTTCGGTGGTGGGTGTTCTAATGATTAGTTTTTATTTACACTAAATGTATGAAATGGGTATGCTTCTGTTGCGTCAAGGCACGTCACAGAAGTGTTTTGAAACCAAGAAATAAATATAACAACAAAAATTGTCAGCATGCGCAGGCTGTAGTTGACGGCTGCGAACACAGAGATTTTATATTACTTGCGAAACGTGAGAACTGCAAGTCGAAATTATTATATTTTTGTAAAATTGCCGACATTAGCTGGGTTTTTTTACGATTCTATCTTGTTTTTCGACGGATTTAGCTATCAAAAGTCAAAAGTAGCACAATCGTCGATTGCAGCGTTATTTGTGTGAAAATGTATTTGTTTTTCTAATTGCAAATCGTAACAATAATTACTGGGGTCAGCCATTGAAGTTGCCAATCTTTAATTGTGTTGATTGTTGCACTGCACGCATATTGTGTGAGAGGGTGGTATTTTCCCGGTTAATCTAACCTATATCATAATTATTTTACCAATAATAATGGCTAAATACTATTTATTCAATGTTTTCAACATTGTTTTAGTAACCATTAGACCATTAGATGTTTACAATCGACAACCATAAAATACACCAGTAGTCGAACCCTCGAAACTGCTAAAAAAGATAAGCGGCAATTCCCCTTAATCCCAAAACCAATGGCCATTTGGTCCCCCATATCAAGGACGTGTCACTCAAACGGAACATTTCGGATATGTCCGGAAAATTCCAGAAAAAGCAGACTACGCTTTTGTTTTTATATTATTGGGAATTTATCAAGACAATGCCTATTCACTTAACATAATATTTGGACAAGAATATTTTTTATTGAATTATTGTCCGAGGTTATTATATTGACGTTCGTTTCGGCATTTCTTGGCGGTAAGTATTTTGCGAAAATCGATCATAAAAACGACTACTAATCTACTAATACTATCGTACTAATATATATTTTTTAATTTTTTTTTATTAATTATTACAAAAATCCACAGCCCTTAAAAATTTAAATAATAAAGATCTTAAATATCAAACTGGCCAATTACGGATTTTCTAGGTCCAATTTCTAGGTACTTCATTCAGCAAATTACGAGCAGACAAATATAAGCCAAAATGTTGAGACTATACAAAAATACAACTTCTTTGAATGTAGAAATTCATACTCTAATATACGCGCTTCTCCACTACTCCGGCATCCGATTTTTATCGGTCCGATAATTGCCGGTCCGATGTAGAAATTCATACTTTAGACATAAAACCAGATGCCGGAGTAGTAGAGAAGCGCGTATACTAAAGTATGAATTTCTACATCGGACCGGCAATTACCGGAGCGATAAAAATCGGATGCCGGAGTAGTGGAAAAACGCCCTGTTTGTTAGTGTAAGTGTTTAGGAAGTATGGTATATATTTTATAACATTACATTTTGATTTTAATTTTGATCTTAATCTTAATCTTAACCTACTGTTGCATTAATGCATTCAAAATAATAAAGGTATCTGTACCTATAAGAGGTTGCTTTGTTTCACATTTCAAGATTCTGAGTTTACGGGAAGTACGTAGAAACTGTTGTATCGTTTGATTGCGTTGGCTTAGATGTTTGATTTTTTCACCGCTTCTAGGGACAGTAGACCTAAGTATTTGATATGAATTTCAGCTTGATACCTCCATGCGTTCCAGAGAAAAAGGGTCTTGACGGACAGACAGACGGACAACAAAGTGATCTTATAAGGGTTCCGTTTTTTCCTTTTGAGGTACGGAACCCTAAAAACATTTCAGAAACTGGCTGTTTAAGTAAAAAAAACACCGTCCTAGTTTTTGAAATATTTTACGATACAACGGTGGGTAATTTTTGTATTATTTAAGTGGCTGTTACAACGTGAAGTGCCATGAATAACAGACATTATCCAGAACTTTCTTAAGCCGTTTTGTGGAGAGATATCCCGTTCTATCCATCGTTAAGGCTTTCATTGTTTTATAGAACATTCCCCGCGGGTTTATACGACTGTTGTGTATCGTGTTTTCACGTAAACAAAACAAGAAATTGGAATTTTGCTTTTAATAAAATAATAAATGTAAAAGTTTGGATATATAAGCTAAGAAAAGACTAAATGGTTATAAGTTCGTACAATGGTCTATAGAAATTGAAATTTTCATTGCGACTTGAACCAAACTATTCGAATTTGTTAGAAATTTTTCGAATATCCCACTCCGATAGTAGCAGTTGCCAAATATTTGTTACGAGACGTGATTCGATATTCAAATTCGAAATAGGGATTTGTGTAACGAGTATTTACTAGTGGTCACTGGCGCGAACCGGTTTCAGCTAGTTCAACTTGTAGTAGAGGAGCCCAAGAGGGAATTTTTGCAGTTACTCGAGCGCGTCAGACTAAAATCGAGAACGTCCTATTTGAAGAGTTGAAAACATGGTGTTGATACTTAACCAGGAGGGCTATACTAGGAAACGTAAATCCGATACTTTGGCCGAAGTATCGGAAGGATTTTTTAACCGTGAAATACAAGTTATTTCATGGTTATAATTCAATGAACTACTAAAATAACCATAAAGTACAAGGTATTTCATGGATACAATTCAAGGAGTTACTAAAATAACCATGAAATACCTTCTATTTCATGGTTAATATTCTTCCGATACTTCGGCCGAAGTATCGTAGTAATTTACGTTTCGTAGTATTTCCCTTCTTCAGATTTCCCTTATATTTTAGTCTGACGCGCTCAAATGACTGCTAAAATCCCCTCTTGGGCTCCTCTACTATTGGTTATCCGTGTCTAGATTGATACGTACACGTACGCGAAAATATTGGTTTAAAAGGTTACTGTTTTTTTTTTTGTTTGCTGTTAAAATTCTCATTGAGTACTGAATAACAGATTTTGACGTCGTCGGTTAGAATATCTAAGTACATTTCAAAATATTTATGCATATAGGTATTTTAAATAAAATTTTGATTTAAAAATTTATAGGCACGTCAGCACGTATTTAAAACAAAATTTGAAAAAAAAAATGAAAATATGATAATTTCACGGCGTACAATCAGCCAACGAAAGAGGTGAACAGGTCCGTAGATATGATTCAAGTTTTCTAAATATGCATGAAGGAAGTTACTCGAAAATTTTATTTATCAAATTTGACATTGTATGTGTCTTTGTTGAGAGAGGTAGGGCACAGCGGATAATCCGCTCAAATCGGAGCAGCCCGTCTGGGGAAGGACCTCCACCTTACAGAAGATCGTAGCCAAATAGCATTGGTCTCGACCATGTTGTGTTGCTACGGTGAGTAAGGTCTCCAGAGCTCCACTTTGGGGGGTTGGGAGGATTGGCAACGCATGAGTGATACCCCTGGTATTGCAAGCGTCTATAGGCTACGGTGATGCTTACCATCAGGCGGGCTGTATGCTTGTCTGCCACCTTTGTGGTATAAAAAAAAATGTACTTGATTAGTTTCTTAGCGATGCTTCTTAGCGATGCATTGTTAACATAAAAATATTAGTTCTTGGTATTCTACCCTGCTCACCTCTTTCATTTGTTGACTGTACGCCGCCGTGAAATCATCATATTTTTGTGCTTCGAGTTTTATTTTGGAAAAATTCGGAAAACATACTTTTAAGTTGTTTTATTTATCAAACATCAATAAATAATCAACTAATTGTCTTTTACATCAGCCATTCAGCTAAATTGACAATAGGCCTATAAAATATTCAGTCTATTCAATATAGTTATCAATGTAATGAAAACCATCAATTCACCCTCGGAGTATAGTTCCGATGATAACATCAAATAATGCCGTTTGTGATAATAGAACGTAGTTGGCATTGATAAACTAGGTAATAGACGTTATATTTATCTTCTTCTTAGTCCAATCTTGTCAGAGTGGTCGTGGTTGCGCAGATGAAGTACACGGAGATGTTTGTTGGGTCGTAAACTTTCCCCAGGATTTCTATCTTAACGATTTATTTCTACTCCTGCCGGTTAGAGACGCTGATAGTACATTGGACCATGGTAGACTCTTTAGCACGCCACCACGCAATCTCTTGCCTTCAACCTGACCCTGGACCACCAGTCTCTCCATTGAGTTCTCATTTCTGGAGATGTGACCAAAGAACTAGAGTATTCGTAGGTACACAGTTGACGACAGTCTAATCTTAACTTGCAGTTGTTTGAGGATGGAAATATTGGTGCGAAACCCCGTCCACGGGATCTTTAGTAGGCGTCTCCTGCACCAATTAACAAAAACAGTAACATTTATAATAAAGGTCTCACCTAAGCGATATTCGCGGCCGCTGTAGGCATCGACTTAGAAGTAAAGACAAGCCTTTTACGGCTTTGCGATGGTGCAAATTGACAGCACCACCTTCAGTCAGTTGCGAGCGAGCGACAGAAGCAGTGGTGTCCAACAGACCAAAAACGATCTGTTAAAAAAAAAAGACAAAAAAACGATCTGTTAAATAAAAATGGTCAATTGGACACCACTGCTTCTGTCGCTCGCTCGAAACTGACTGAAGGGTGGTGGTGTGCATGTGCACCATCGCAATGCCGCAAAATCTCAGTACCGGACAGCTTGTCTTTATTTTTATGTCGATTGCTGTAGGTAAAGAAACATGGCTACCGCGCGGCACTCGGGTTACGCTCGGGTATAATACAAGTTCCGCGGCCACAGAACAGTTTGGTTAGAACTCCGAAATAACGTTATAAACCTTTTGACTGACTTTGACACATGCTCTACAAGTATGTAATTATCTTATAAGTCAAATACACGCCTCGATCAAAACACAATATAGGTGTGCCGGTTACGTCACGATGTTTACCTATAGCGGTGTCCAAGTGTTAATTATAGTAAATGCGCAAATAAATACAAACACACCTTTTTAGAACGTATATTTTTTTTGTTTTAAATAAAACCGGATAAGTGTACCGTAGAAGCTAGATTGCGTACAGACGGAGTTTCTTAAATAAAGGTTCCTTGTTTAAAAAAATAATTCTTTTTCAAAAAAAACTAAGAATTTTAAAATATATATTTTTTTAAATCTCTCTCTCTTTCTATCTGTCTATCTGTCTGTGTATCTGTCGCTCTTTCATGTCTGAAGATCGTGTCCATGGTGGGATTCCATTCGCGAATAGATGAATTATCTTCATCGACCTCTGTCTTTGACAACTTTGGCGATCTGATATAAGGTTGATGGTTTTTGAGCATCTTTTAGTTGGTCAGTCCATCTAATTGGATAGCGGCCCCTAGGTCTTTTGCCTTTTGTGTTGCCAACGATGATTAGCTTCTCGAGACTGTCCTCCGCGCGCCAACACCCCCCCACACGCACCCAATTTTTGGGCCAATTTGATCTATTGTCCTGTTCTTGGTGATATCTAAAGAAAAGGACAGGTACACAAATTGGCCAATTAGATTGGGCCGTGTGGAAGGGGTAAGATTGTAAATCTAGTGACGTCCATATATTAATTGATCTATGGATATCACACAACGTGCTTAGCAATGAAGCCCGGTCATTCTAACGTGAACCTCGCACAAATGGCGTCGATTTGAATCGCGGTACGACATTATGGGACTTCTAAAATATATTGATGGCACATTTATTGTTAGCTTAGGATTCTGCGATTAACAATATTTATGTTCCTGCAGGAATACCGTTGGAATATCGAAAATTCTAACGAATTCTCAACTATTACTAGAATTTACTCATATGTGGAAGGATCTGGAAGTCCGTTGAGTTTGTATCCCATAACACAAGTCTCGAACTTACTTTGGGGCTAGCTCAATCTGTGTGATTGGTCCCTATAAATATGATATATTTATAGAAAGGACTTCTCTCTCCTTAGCAACTACGTGCAAAGACAGACATTTAGAACAAAAGGCATCATAGCTTAGCCTAGAGAGATGGCTATATTTACGCGTGGTCATTTTGCTTTTGTTTCCGAAATGGTAGTAACTATAGAGTAGATTAATAGCACAAATCATTAATTGACTGTACAGTCAGGAGCACGTTGGGCTTTTTTTCACTTGCAGTACAATTTTGGCTCTTATGACATAGAACTTAAGAATGGTACAAAGTTCGATATGTAAAGGTCGACCTGCTTTTGACTTTTTTTTTCAACAAAGTTGGCATACAGCTCGCCTGATTGTATCACTTTAGACTATAGACGCTTGCAATACCGAGGGTATCACTCACACGTTGTCAACCCTCCCAACCACCCCAAGTGGAGCTCTGGAGACCTTACTCACCGTAGGAACACAACATGGCTGAGACTAATGCTATTTGGCTATGATCTTCTGTAAGGTGGAGGTCCTTCCCCAGACGGGCTGCTCCGATTTGAGCGGATTATCCGCTGTGCCCTACCTCTCTTAACTACTTACTACTCTTACTTACTACTCTTACTTACTACTCTTAACTAGAGAAAGTGCCTGTTAGTAAAGATCTACTCTCTGAATATACAATTTAAATCTTGCCCGTACAAGTCAGCCCATTTTTTAAATTCTTTACAACTCCAAATTCTGTAGGTTCAACTCATCCATTCATTTGTTGGATTTCAGTTGTCCAAACTAATATATATAATGTAGGTCACATCCATACTAATATTATAAATGGGAAAGTGTGTGTGTCTGTTTGTTTGTCCGTCTTTCACGGCAAAACGGAGCGACGAATTGACGTGATTTTTTAAGTGGAGATAGTTTAAGGGATGGAGAGTGACATAGGCTACTTTTTGTCTCTTACTAACCCCCCATTTTTCTAAAATAGGGGGTGGAAGTTTTTATGGCTATAGTAGCATTCCGCAATTTTCAAGGTAGAAAGCTAAAAATTGGTATGCAGCCTATTTGTGACTAACAAAAAATCGTGCATCATTTTTTTTTAAATCTGCCCCCAACCCCTTTAAAGTGGGGGTGAAATTTTATATGGGACTTTTGCAGTTTTCAACGTAGGTAGCAAGGGGAACCGTGTTACCCCGAATTTAACGCGAGCGAAACCCCGGGCAAAAGTTAGTCGATCATATAAATAGACATAGATTCAATTTATTTATTTGCGGATCTTGTTAATTGAGTGACCGCAAAGGTCGATGTGAACTTGATTGGTCATAAACGGATAGGTCAGCACGTCCATTTGTATTACAAATGAGAAATAAATAAATATATAGGGACAAATCAGACACAGATTGAGCTAGCCCCAAAGTAAATTCGAGACTTGTTGTATGTGTTTTGGAATACTAACTCAACGATACTATATTTTATAACAAATACTTATATAGAACAACCAAGACCCAGGACAATCAGAGGTTAGTTTATCATCATGACCCGACTGGGATTTAATTCGAACCCGGGACATTCTGGGTGGCAGTACTGGCAGTCCGGCATGGTAACCATTACGCCACGGAGTAAATTTAAAATAATATAGGTTATATTGATAAAAACAACCGGGCAAGTGCGTAGGCCAGGATAACACACATTGTAGGATACTTTTTATTCTGTTGAGGAAACTATTAGCAATCGTGTTTTCGAAACCGTCTAAAATATATCCTTGTAATATCTTAGAAAAGAATTCCATAACAATCAGCCATTTTCTGAAGCGCGTTTTTAAACTCAATGACACATTCAACCTGTCACCTGGAGTACTGAAATACAGTCCTAGTTTAGGCTCCAGTCCTCCCAAACGTTGTATGTTTCTATTTGTTTTTGTTAATATCCTAGTGTAAGTTTATATACCCCAATGTTTGGAATAGTTAACATGTAACATTTTGGTGGAAAATATTTTTTTTAAAAATTTAATTAAATTATAGCTATATGTCAGAAGAAAAAAGAGAACCCATCAAAAATATTAAAATGTAAATCAAAAACCAGACCCTCGGAACGCAGTCCTTGCACTACAGTAAGCAGTTTTTTTCAAAATGCAATATAACGGTAGGCTGTTAACGTAATAAGTTTGAAAACCTCATTTGAAACATTGGTTTTGAAACTGAGATTTAAACAATCTTTTAATTCTCCATTACAAATCTGCGCGACTTAACATCCTATCATCCTACGTATTTTCTAATTCAAGTCATTAAAAGTATGTTTCGTATTTCACAGTAGAATTTAATTTTGTAACGCTCTGTTTGCAACCACAAAGCGCGAGTGGCTGAAATTGTGCGGAAAATCTGTGCGGAGGAGGTATTCCTTCAGCCGTAAAAAACCCAGCGAAACCATTCGACTTTTTAACTTTTACCTCGTACTATTTTTAACATCTTTCTCAGAAAAGGAATCTATAATATACATAAACAAAATAAGTGCCACTCGTTATTTTGTACTTATAAACAACTTTGAGCCAATCAATAAATGGATGGGTTTAAAAAATCTCGAACTCCTTCGTGCTTCGATGTGCACGTTAAGCTGTCGATCGCGGCTGTTGTCGATTGGTAGCAGTCGGCAAGTCAGTGACCGTTAGGTTGAAAACACTGACACCAGCTGTTGATACTAATTGCTGGGAAGCACTCAAAAAGAAGAAGAAGTAGGTGCACGTGTGTGCGCAGAACTACAACAAAGGTCACAGCTCAGTTTACGTGCACGGTTTACGTGCACGTGTGTGCGCATAACTACAACAAAGGTCACAGCTCAGTTTACGTGCACGGTTTACGTGCACGTGTGTGCGCATAACTACAACAAAGGTCACAGCTCAGTTTACGTGCACGGTTTACGTGCACGTGTGAACGCAGAACTACAACAAAGGTCACAGCTCAGTTTACGTGCACGGTTTACGTGCACGTGTGTGCGCATAACTACAACAAAGGTCACAGCTCATTGAGACATGTTACTCGGTTGGAGGAACCATTGATTCTCAGCTGTCACCTTTGAGGAATTGGTCGCTTTTCGTCGACAGATTTTGGTAAACAACACGTTTGATAGAATTCGTCGCTGTTTGTGCGTCGACTACGTACTGTCGACGCACGAACCAATTCCCTTTGAGACGATGAGGATAATATCATCTTATTAATCGTAATGGATTCTAATGTGTGGTGACATTTTGCCTATATGAATATTCTAAGTAACGGTGAATTTCTAAAATTAAACATAGTATAAAATGAAATCCCGCCGTCTGTCTGCAGGGCTACTACGAAACGTAAATCTGATACTTCGGCCGAAGTATCGGAAGAATTTTAACCGTGAAATACAAGTTATTTCATGATTATAATTCGATGAACTACTAAAATAACCATAAAGTACAAGGTATTTCATGGATAGATTTCAAGGAATTACTAAAATAACCATGAAATACCTTGTATTTTACGGTTAAAATTCTTCCGATACTTCGGCCGAAATATCGGATTAACGTTTCGTAGTAGCCCTCCTGTTCCTGTATGCTTAGATCTTTAAAATTAAACAAAGGATTTTGATGCGTTTTTTTTTATAGATAGAGTGATTCAAGAGGAAGGTTTTTATGTTCAATATATAAGAAAATTCCCACTGGAAAGCGAGATGAAGTGGCGCGGGGTTTGCTAGTAAATAATAGTAAATTACTAATATTATAAATGAGAAAGTGAGTTTGTTTGTTATTCCTTCACGGCTTGACTAAGCAGCCGAACATTATGAAAATTTGCATACATATTGTTAGGGGTACAGAGCCCAATATAGGCTATTTTTTATCCGGTGAAGGTATGTCGTTCCAATGGGAAAATAATTTGTCTACTATAGAGGGCGCTGTATCGGCTAACAGATGGCGCCACAAATCGCGCTATGGGTTGTTTTGTTATCAAACGAGATCTACACTTCCGGACACTTGAATCGAGCCACCCAGCAGTTTCAACTTTGATTGCTGGTAACTTAACAAAAGTATATGATCAACGAAAAAGTTTTTATGCAATTTGGAAGCTGGTACACTTTACATTAATAAGGTATACTTAATTCCAAATTTAAATTTCAATAACTTGATAAAATTACAATTTTAAGTGAAACTTGTCCTGTATAATCTTTCTCAAAGACAAGACTCGGGTTGAATTTTTGAAAAAAAAAGGAATTATTGGAAAAAAAATTATACAGTAACTTGTATTACCTCCGAGAGCGTTTATGATTGCAGTCATGCGATTTGGCATGGAGTTAATCAATGTCATTATGAAGTCTTGTGGAATGTTCTCCCATTCCTCCTCGATGGCAACTCTCAGCTCTTCCAAAGTTTGTGGTGCTGGTTGGTGAGCTCGAACACGCCTCTTTAATTCGTCCCATAGACGTTCGATGGAATTTATATCAGGGCTCCTTGCTGGCCATTCCATTGTCGTGATTCCAACATCATGAAGGTATGCCCTGACGATTACTGCAGTGTGCGCTCTTGCATTATCATGCATAAAGATGAAGCCTTGGCCTACAAATCCAGCATATGGCATCACATGAGTCTCTAGGCAATGGTTAATGTATCGACGGGCATTTAGTGTTGGTAGACGTGGTCCTGTCACAACCTCTAGCCCAGTTTTACCATCGGCAGATATTCCTCCCCAGACTATCCACGAGCTCCCGCCATAACTCACTCTCTCTTCAATACAACACTGAACAAAGCGCTCTCCCCGCCTTCGGTAGACCTTCCTCCTTCCATCATTACCATAAAGCATAATCTTAGTCTCATCAGTAAAGAGTACCTTGCTCCATTGGCGTCGAGTCCAATGCAAATGTTCGTGTGCAAACTGTAAGCGCGCCATTCGGTCAGCTCTTGTCAGTTTCGGCCCGTTGGCTGGCTTATGTGGGCTCAGACCACGTTCTTTAAGTCTTCGTCTAATTGTTCGCGCGGAAACAGCCACTCCATGAAAGTCTCGAAGCTGTTCTTGGATCTGTACAGAGGTGAGGTGACGATTTCGTAAACTGGTTGTTGCGATAAATCGATCCTGTCTTTCTGAAGTTACCCGAAATCGCGGTCTTCCTGGACGGCGCACGTATCCACCAGTGTCGAGGTATCGATGGTATACCCTTTGCACAGCAGAACGGCTTAAAGCAAGCTGTGATGCTACATCGCGCTGACTTCGGCCCGACTGTAGAAGCGCCACAGCTTGCGCGGCTAGAAGAGGCGGTGTATCCATAATTTTAACGTTTAAATGGCTCAAATTAAAAAAAACAACAATTTTACGATGTCTTAATTTCAAAACAATTACGGTGAATTCAAAATTATGGAGTTAAATAAAAAAATTATGTCAATTTAGATCAACTTTTCTTTTCAAAAGAATGCACTAATTTGGATTTTGTTTCGTTTTTCCATTTGATAAATTCAAAATTGGAACAACAGCACTTCAAAATCATTAAGAATATACCAGCATCAAAACTGCATAAAATCTTTTTGATTAACTTAAGAATATTTTTATGTTCTATGTCATTACACATAAAAATGTAGGGTGGCTCGATTCATGTGTCCGGAAGTGTATGTCATAGAATTAACGCGAGCGAAGCCGCGGGTAAAAGCTAGTAATAAATAGTCTCCAGCAATTTAATTTTTTCTAGCATTGGTGAAAACCGACATTAGTTTTTTTTATAACGACCTCTAGAAATTTACTTAAATTTCTAGAGGTCGTTCTCACAAAAGCTACCTTACCCTCAATAAGTATTACCAAAATTTGTATAAAAGGTACTGAAAAGGTCGCAGTGTCGCTCTGTAGAGGTCATAAATATCAATTCTCGGTGACGTCGGTGACACGGGTGGCCATTACGGAGTTTTAAAGATCATATTTATCAAATCACACGAGTTAAGCACTTTCTATTTTATTTTTTTATATACCACGAAGGTGGCAAACAAGCTTACGGTCCGCCTGATGGTGAGCGGTCACCGTAGCCTACGGACGCTTGCAACACCGGGAGTATCACTCGCGCGTTGCCGACCCTGTAAAAATCTTTTAATGCCCCTTTTGAAGAACCCCATGTTATAATCTAAAGGAAAGACCTCGGCGGGGATCTCATTCCACAGCCTCAGCGTTCGCGGGAGGAAACTCCTCTGAAACCGCGTAGTACGCGACCATTTTGGTTCTAGTGTGTGAGGTTGGATTCCCCGCCGGTGATATTCGATGGTAGAAAGTTGCCATAGGCATCAAGCCAAACAATTCCTCGGAACAAACCCCATTATACCAGCGGTAGAACACGCACAGGGAGGCGAAGTCTCTCCGCAGACTGAGGGGCTCGATACCGCTTGTTAGCTTGGGATCGTCGACAATCCTCATAGCACGTCTTTGAGTCGAGTCAAGAGGTCCAAGTTGGTACGCCGGCGCTCGAGCCCATAGGTAAGAGCCGTACTCCATGTGGGGTCGGACTTGAGATTTATACAGTACAAGTCTCTGCCCCGGATTGAAGTACCGCTTCGCCCTATTCAGCACACCGAGATATAAGGTCCTAATTTATTAATGAACTCCTTTTAACACATGACTATATAGGTTACATATGATCGTTTAAGCAAGGAAATAATGGACAAACAAACATACTTTCGCATATATGATATTAGAATGTATTATGTTTTTTTTTATAGAAACTTGCACCGAAAATGTTTACTGCATTGCTATTGGTCCATATTGGTCCACGTAATCATTGCTATTGGTCGAGTTCGATTGCGAGCATTGCTATTGCCGATAAAACCCATCTCACTCTGTCAGTATCGGAAACGTGCGATGGACATACTCAATGCTCGTCTGGTGAAGCAAATGCTGGTCATATTATAATGCACTAGCGAAACCCGCACAACTTCGTTTGCGTGTATCCCGCTTTCCCGTGGGAATTTTGAAATGTATTATACTTAAAAACCTTCCTCTTGAATCACTCTATCTATTAAAAAACCGCATCATAATCCGTTGCGTAGTTTCAAAGATTTAAGCATACAAAGGGACATAGGGACAGAGAAAGCGACTTTGTTTTATACTATGTAGTGATAAGTTGTGCGAAAAATGTTGTAACGCCGATATTCTGTGAAGGGGTCGTACTTCTGTCGATCTATTATAAAATTCACCACTTTATCACAAAATAGCCTAAGAACAGTATGGTTATAATATTTATTGACATTGACTAATTGTTCAGAATTAATTTCATGGAGAAATAACGAGGCTTAATTATTACCAAGATAAAGTATGTACCTTGTTAACGATACTACGATACGGTAGTAAATCAATGGCCTGTGTTATTAATATTATCAACTAGTTGTTGCCCGTGGCTTCACCCGCGTAGGCTTTATTTGGTTAATAATATAATAACCTATGACACACACAAATAAAGTGGCTTTTGGTAAAAGATTTTTCAATATCGGTTCAGTAGATCCAGAGATTACCCTCTATTTTAGGGTTCCGTAGTAAACTACAATGAACCCTTATAGTTTCGCCATGTCCGTCTGTCTGTCAAAAAAAAATCATGGAAGTAGTCCATATGCTGAACCTTCAAAGAAAACTATAACGGTTAAGTAGGCACTACTAGTTACCAAGTAATAGCCGACGAACTTATAAAATATTTCTTTGATGAAAACTTACGAATGTGATAGAATTTGTTATTGCACTCAACTGAAGGCAAGCAAAGCACAGCAAATACGGAACCCTACATTGTGAGTGGCGCGACACGTACTTGCCCGGTTTTTTGTAAAATGCTACTGCATGTCCCGCCAATTGGGATAGCGACGGGGGTCTGTCGGGCTCACCTCTCTGGCCAATGAGGGATACCGACTAAAAACCTGACTGTCTGCCACCTTCTTCGCCTTCACAGTGGCGGGGTCGCGGGAACTGGTGATACCGTAACCCCACCACCCACATTATAAGCTTAGTTGCTCAGTTCGGTACTAGATGGCGCTGTGTGATTCTTCCAAGAATATTTTTTTATTCATTTTATTGTCGTTTCACAAAAATATTTTCGAAATAAGAATGGTTAATCGAGTGATGACGTACTCCGTGGCGTAATGGTTACCACGCCAGACCGCCACCCAGGAGGTCCCGGGTTCGAATCCCGGTCGGGTCATGATGAAAAACGAACTTTTTCTGATTGGCCTCGGGTGTTGGATGTGTATATACATGTATTTGTTATAAAATATAGTATCGTTGAGTTAGTATCGCATAAGACAAGTTTCGAACTTACTTTGGGGCTAGCTCAATCTGTGTTTGAAAAAAAAGAAATCATATTTCTTTCCACCTCATTAAATGCAAATGCGCATGTAACGTACAGTATTTTAAGCTCAGCTCAATCCTTTTATGACAAAAATACAAGATGCCGTCGTTTTACTCGACGACAAAGTGTGAAATGCCTTTCAACGGACGTAAAACTAAATAGATGCCTTGAAAAGATTGCTTTCAGCATTAAGGCGGCCTTATTGCATATACGTCTGTATGTAACTTTGACTATTTACTGTACATATCATTTGTTTGTGTATTGCAAATAATGCATGTTCTAGCTATCTATCATACATGATACTAATATTATAAATAAGAAAGTGAGCTTGTTTGTTTGTTATTCTTTCACGGCTTATATGGACGTTATATTTAATTTCTTAAAGACACGGATACCGTGATCAGTTTCTAAAAATTATAAGTAAAAAAATATATTTAAAGACAAGCTTTTATTTAATTGCGCTAAAAAGAATAAAATAAACTTTTCTTTTAAAATTTTAACTATTAACTTATAACGTCATTACACAATTTATATGACATAAAAGCTTGTCGCGAGATTTACCTGTTTAGGAAAACATAATTATCGAACTAACAAAATGTTAGTTCGATAACTAATATTTACGATACTAATATTTTTTCTACTATAAAGGGCGCTGTATGGGATGCTATCGGCCAACAGATGGCGCCACAAGTCGCGCTATGGGTTGTTTTGTTGTCAAACGAGATCTATGTCATAAAATTACCGCGAGCGAAGCCGCGAGAAAAAGCTAGTAATAGATAAAATACATTTTAATTCATAACCGGTATAAAAAGAGCCATGTACCAATGTAAAATGTACCAAGGGTAGGGTCAAATTATACTGGTTGTTTAAAGAAGAAGAAGTAACTACAAATTCACGATTTTCAGATTTATTCCTGTACTTGTACTACATCATCTTGCTTCTTGCCAAATTTCATGATTCTAGGACAACCGGAAGTACCCTATAGGTTTTTGGTCGGAACTGTTTTGTACGAAAAACGGAACACAAACGGCTGTATCGTAATTTTGTTATCATAATATTGTATTGTCATCTGATCTACAGTTTTAACCGTACCTTGTACCTTCTCCTTTCTGTGAGTGTTCTACCGCAAATACCAGAGTAGAACAAACAGCTCATCACGTTCTGTGGGAGTGTGATCTTTGGCATGACGAACGCGTAATCATGTTGAATTCTTTACATGTCACTTCGGGCGTAGTTTATTATTCTGATCTCGTAGCAAGCAGAGAGAATTATCAGGCATTTAGAAGGTTTTGCAATACATATTATTGGAATCAAAATAGTAAACAACAGCTCATAGCATTAGGTCCCAATAGTAATGTAACAATAGACCGTGGTGCTCGGCAATCGAGCCTCACTTGATTTGCCATCTCTCTAGGGTATAATGCCTTTTGCTTCAAATTGCTGTTTCTCACGTAGTTGTTAAGGAGGGAAGTCCTTTCAATACTTCCTACTCCGACTATCTTCTTTCTGATTAAATTCGTTGTGAGTTCCAAGACAGCTGTAGTTTATTCCCCGGGACGTCAATAAGCTTCATTGCTTATTGTCTATCTGAGGTCGCCGTTGTTGATCCTGGCTACACAGGAGACACAGTGGTGGGAATGTGTGGTGGGCTTGTCCCGATCTACAGTTTTAAGCAAAATTTCAGCTCAATCGGTTTTCGGGAAGTGGTTCAAATTTTCGTTCCAAGATTCCGCCCTTACATACATTCATACATACATACATACATACATACAGGTCAAGTTAAATAAAAGCTTTTAAAAACGTTATATTTAATTTCTTGTAGACACGGATACCGTGATCAGTTTCTAAAAACTTTATATTTAATTTATTGTAGACACGGATACCGTGATCAGTTTCTAAAAATGTTATATTTAATTTCTTGTAGACACGGATACCGTGATCAGTTTCTAAAAACGTTATATTTAATTTTTTGTAGACACGGATACCGTGATCAGTTTCTATAAACGTTATATTTAATTTCTTGTAGACACAGGTACCGTGATCAGTTTCTAAAAATGTTATATTTAATTTCTTGTAGACATGGATACCGTGATCAGTTTCTAAAAATGTCTTATTTAATTTCTTGTAGACACGGATACCGTGATCAGTTTCTAAAAACGTTATATTTAATTTCTTGTAGACACGGATACCCTGATCAGTGGATAAAAATATAAACTCGTTTCTTGTAGGAAACGGATCCCGGTATCAGTGGATAAAACTCGCAGTGATCGGTGGCGAATTCCCCCCGGCGAGACCAACCCCTTTTGACAGGTGACGCTTATGAGTCCTCTATAGATTAGCTCTTATAGAGTAGCTTATTTACTTAGGTAATACAGATATTCATTGTAAGTGACGTGTCTAAATGCTCGCGAGGACCTACAGAATAAAGTATTTTTTTGATTTTTGATTTTTTGATTTATATCTGTGAATACGTTTCTTCACGCGACTACAAAGAAGGAAACGCCTTGGCACAATCTAATTCTAAGCGAGATAAAAGAAAGGACCTTTATTGTGTCACAGAATAATAAATAACAGTCAGACAACTGCATACAAATAAGACTTGTTAATAATTAACGGCTCGCCCCGGCTTCGCACGCTTTTAGTGAGGGTCCCTAATTAAAAAATATATACAATAATAGCCTATGTCACCCCGGGATAGTGTAGCTTCTCAATGGTGAAATTTTTTTCCAAATCGGTCCAGTAGTTTTGGACCAAGTAAATCTTTCTTTTTTATAGATATACTTAAATACACAAGCAATTAATCTTTCTTTTTTATAGATTAACGTTGAGAAATCTACATACAGTAGCCAAATATTATATTATAAACAGTACCATTAAAAATATATTACAAAAAATTGAGAGTTAGAGCCTAATTAGCCACTACTGTATTTAATTTACCACACTAGAAATAATAGAAGTTTTAATGTGACCACACACAAGTATTTTCTATGTCCAAATCCTTGTTTTTAGTAAGGACCAATGTTAGGATGACTTTTGGTTGCAACATCCAAGATAGCTATTTTTGTTGTTGGACCGTATTTTTTTATCGATAATTTTACATATCATACAGGTATCAAAAACAAGAATTTTGACATAGAGTTGTCGTTTAAATTTAAGGAATTGTTTGTGAAAACGGGCGTAAGTCATTTAAATACATTCTCAGAAACGAAAGAAAGGTTTCTGCGCCATAAAATAATAAATTGGAGTCTGACTACACAACCAACCCACAGAGCGTCATTAATAAATAATTGTCGTTTTGTTTATACACGAATAAATGTTTTATAATGGAAAGAAACAAGTTTTTCATGTAATGATGTTATTCTTTCAACAGATATTTTTCTAGGTTACTAGCTTTCCCCGCGGCGTCGCTCGCGGTTAATTTTATGACATAGATCTCGTTTGACAACAAAACAACCCATGGCGCGACTTCTGACGCCATCTGTTGGCCGATACAGCGCCCTCTATAGTAGAAAAAATATTTTCCCATTGGAATGACATACTTTCATGGGATAAAAAGCTTATGTTGGGCTCTGTACCCCTGACAATATGTATACTTTTCATAATGATCGGCTGCTTAGTCAAGCCATGAAGGAATAACAAACAAAAAAAATCACTTTCTCATTATAATATTATATTATTTATTTTTATTTTAACTTTTTTTACCACAGAATTTTGGGTACAAAAGGCGGACTTAACGCTAAAAGCATAACCAGTCAACCAATTAGGAAGTGTGATACACGAATGTTTTTTTTTTAATAAAGGGGGATTATGTATGCTGAAAGATATACACGAATATATTTTTTTAAATGAAGGGGGATTCTGTATACTGGAAATATTTTACACTGTGTCCCAAATGCTACTGAACATGGGGGTCTTGAAATTTGGAGAAATATTCCGCTGATTTTACTTGCAGATCCGCGTCGCCATTTTATTATTCTACTCTTGTCACTTTTGGTTTCACGTGCGAATTACGGAAACCCCTACCCATTCTGTACTATAGTAATTTTTGATGTTATTACTAATGTAGCAGGAACAATTTGTATTATGCATTCAGCTTCTTACTGAAGCCATTATGAAAACAATTTTTAAATGATATTAAATTAAATTTATTTCGAGCAACGCGTATAATACATGGGCTCATATTAAATATACCTTAACCTAGACATACATCTATTTTACATAACACCTAAAAACTACACTTTAGGGATTTTGTTCGTTGTCGGCTCTGTACCGTCTGTAAACGATTTTAAAGACATGGTGCTAAAGTGTTAAGAGCGCGCATTCCGTCCACTAGCGCCGCCATTTGAACGAGAGTGATAACTGGTAAACGTAGATGAAAAAGACAAATAATTTTCTATGAGCCGGGAAGTAGCTTCTGGTCTATCACAAAACTCTGTCAATTTCAATTGAATTTGCAAGAAATGATAAAAAAAACTCACGAAATCAAATCGAAAAACAGAAGTAAAACTTAATAACGAGTTTTACATTATTATGAGTTCGGAATCGACATTTTACGAGCGTCTTCATAAAAATCGTATTGCATTTTATACCCGATATCCGTTCATGTGGGGGCTAAAATAATCGGATCACTCATGTGGAAAGATGGCGAATGGATCTCACATACTTTACAAGGATTCCTGTCATATTATTGAAATGTCAAATAGACTGCGCCTTTTTCCTTTCTTTTTTAGGGTTCCGTAGTAAACTACAAGGAACCCTTATAGTTTCGCCATGTCCGTCTGTCTGTCTGTCTGTGACGCTTGATGCTAGAAAGCTGTAATTTGGTATGTATACACATTTTAACAACGTTAAAAAGTGCTAGAAGAATTGTTTGAAAAAAAAATTTTTTTGGGGTGCCTCCCCTACATAATAAAGTGGAAATGATTTTTTTTTTCGCGCCCACCCCATGTTATGGTGTATCGTTATATAGGTCTTTTAAAACATTGATCATTAAGGTGTGGTAAGATCATTTTTCGATATAATGATTCATTTCGGAATTATTTACATTTATCGTGTCAATTTTCGTTTTGCACGGTGGCCCCCCGGTATCTCCAAAAGTATTGTGTATAGAAATTTGAAAAAAATCATGTTAGTAGTCCATATGCTGAACCTTCAATGAAAACTATAACGGTTAAGTAGGCTCTATTAGTTACCGAGTAATAGCCGACGAACTTATAAAATAAAATTTCTTACAAATGTCACAGAATATGGCATTGTACTCATTTGCAAAAAGCAAATCGTAGCAAATACGGAACGCTACATTGTGCGTGGCCGGACACGTACTTACCCAGTTTTTTTTACAGACTTGAGCCAGGCCGCTGTGATCTTAGATCATTCTCCCACGACGCTACCCAAACGAGAGGTAGGGCACAGTAGATAAACCGCTCAAAACTAAGCAGTCAGTCTGGGGAAGGACCTCCACCTCACAGAAGATCGTAGTCAAATAGCATTGGTTTCGGCCTTGTTGTGTTACTACGGTGTGAGGGTCTTGACAAAAAAAAAAACAAGTGACGACTACGAAGCAACTCTCATTTGCTTGTGTTCACACATGGCGCCATCTACATACTGTTAGTTCCTGTTGTCGACGAATGAATGACAGTCGTTAAGCCAAGTCGGTGGCCTTCAGGCGACTTGAAAACACTGGGCTCTGCCAATCCGCATCCCCATTTGAACAGCGTGGCAGAGTACGCTCTGATTCCCTTCGATTAAAGAGAGACCCGTATCCCGGCAGGTGGGATGATAATGGGTTAATGTGATTTGAACGGATTTATGACCGAGTAAACTTTGTTATTATAATATTATTATTATTTCTCTCAGCATTACGTCATTAAAATAACGTCATTATCTCAAAACAGAAATTTCCAGTGAAGTTGGCGAAGAGATAATTAGTCAAAACTTTCCCAGCCATTACCACGAGGTGTTTAGATAAATTTTCCACATATATTTAGGAACCACAAATGACTGTTTTCCACTCAATCAGTCTGTAAGTGTGCGCTTAACGACCGAACTTATGCGTTAACCATTAATAGTTCGAAACACACGAACAAAACATGTAGGGGAAATTGGAAATCTATAACTTGTAAGGTCACACACTAACTTAGTCTCCTTAGAAACAACTTGTTTAAGCTGAAAAAGTAAAATTCCTCTTTGAAATGAAATGAAATGAAATCGTTTATTTCAGAAATTAGACCTTCACAGGCACTTTTTCTTGTCATTTACAATTTGTATATTTGTATAAATAAAATAAACTACGTTATATACTACCACCATTTCGGACACAAGCAAAATGGCCACCGGTAAAAGAAATGGCGAAAGAAACCCGGTTACGGCATTTTTTGTCATTTAGCAAACTTTCTTTCTTTGACTTCGACTTTGAGGGTTAACTGGTGTCTGTCTGTTGGAAACGCCGTCAGCGGCTGCCTACAACTTTCCTTAGGTCGTCCGACCACCATCTGGCGGTACTGCGCTGCGTTTTCGCGGTCGTCATTCCAGAACCCTCTTGCCCCAGTGTGGCCCGATAGACATTTCTTAAATTATAGACGGGTTGCACTCCGGGAGTACCGGCAGAAGTGAAAACTTAAACAACAACGTTGTGCATTGGCTACGGATCTGACGCGAGTTTAAACATTTTTTACCCATCTAAAAAAAGTGCCTAGCGCTAAAGAAGTTTTTACTTCAAAAAAAATATTTTCAAGGAATAGCTCCTCACCATCACAGACACTTTGTCACTTTCTCTCGTCAAAGATTAGATTACATGTAATAAATTATTTATGTAATAAATCTACTCTTTATAACCGAAATGGTAGTATATCTGAAAGAAAAAACAAATGACCCCGTGTAAGATTTCTTGTCCATTCTTTTAGGTTGTCTGGAAGAAATCGCCTAGCGATAAAACCGCCGATTGTACCGTGTATTACTAAGTTTTATTTGTACTGTTTTTAGTTTTTGGTGCAATAAAGTGTTTTGTATTGTATAACAAAAATAGTCTTAATTTTCTAGTCTTTGTAGTTAAACCCATCGCTCACCGTATGCACCGATCCATACCAGTATGACCCGTTTGGCGCACAACCTAAAGTTTAATTTTCTGACACGTTAAATTGTTGGTGTCGCACGAGTGGTGTATTGGATCGGTTTTGACGGTAGCAAGCAAAAATAAAAGAAGTAAAAAAATTGTAATTTCTGTTTAACCAAATAGTAAGTCTTATTTTAGTTTCAGAGTTATGTAATAATTTTTTTAGTTTAGTTTTAATATAAGTACATTATAGTTTAGTTTTGATCTTGCATTTCTTTATTTTTTATTACAGTTGTTATTGTAAACTCAACCATTGGAGAGCGGATCATTTTTGCTAAGTGGAATGTATCTGTATTTTTTGCTGAATAAATATTATTATTATTATTATTGTGTATGACCACTGGTAAAGGAAATGGAGAAAGAAAACCAGTTACGGCCTTTTTCTGCGTGCTGTTTGGCCTGCCCAATGCCACTTACCGATCCGTTGAGCTACGTCGTTTATTTTCTTGATTTGATTAATGTTTGATTATTTTACGGATTTTACCATTTCTGATTCGATCTCGTAGAAAAACGCCGAGCATAGTTCTCGAAACAATTAAATTGTAAAATGGAAGAAAACAATTGTAAGGACAAAAAAAGGCAGCCTAACCGGTTTTCTTTCGCCATTTTGCTTGTTTCGGAAATGGTAGTAGTTTAAAACGTTATAACGTAGTTTATTTTCTTTTATATTACAACGGTAATAATGCTGGTAGCATATACAAGTTGTAAATGACAAGAAAAAGTGCCTGTGTTATTTTTGAAATGAACATTTCATATCAATAATTGGTAAATTATTTTTAATTGACCACCACATTCAAAATATGCAATATCAAGGCTTAAGCAGTCTTCATAATAATTCAGTAATGCCGTAATTGAGTTTCCTTGGAATCTATACATAAGTTTGGTTAAGCGCGTTGACACAATAACGTTTAATATGATGGGATGTAATAATATTAACCTGGTACGCAATCTCGTTAGAAAAGGCCATTTACTGTCTTTAGGAGCTTGATAGCGCTGTGAAATTGAACACGTAAGTTAAGTAACGATTACGTCAGCTTGTATTTAGATGGGTAAATGGAGAACCTACGTTTATACGGTAAAAAAAAACAATGCGGACGGTTATGGTAGATAGTGGTTACCGCTCCGTCTATAAACATTAGCAAAGTCATAGGTCGTTCTATAAATGTGATGTTTTTGTTTTTGGAGTGGTAGAGCAATTATTACGAAATAGGGCTAGCTCGACAGGGGATGTACCACCCTCTCACAGAATATCGACGTGAAGCAGCAATGCGTTTCGTTCGGTGAAATAAAAATATTTAGATTTTGTTTTTAATTATTTTTTTGTCCTTTTTCTTCCTATTCCCACATTCCTTGAAGCGGGAAACGCAATCACAGCGCTCATGACTCAATTTTTTTTTTTTTGTATTTTTTTATTTGTTATATTCTAAAAGATATTATTAAGTGACCAATTTATATTGTTATACACAGTATTAATTTAAAACACTAGAATAAAGTGTTTCTACTCTCTGTAGAAAAATCAATGGACATTATTCTTAGATAAAAACATAGAAGTTTATGTTTTTAAATTACTTTGGTATTAAAAACATTCAAATTCGAAGATTCGATTCGAAAGAGCTTATATTAGGCCTATTTGAATAAAAATATTCTGAATTTGAAAATTTGAATTTGAATAGGCTTGTTGCCGTAAAAAATGTACTCCGTCTTTTAGATTATTCAAAAATAAGGGCAACTAATTTTCTCATTTGTATAATTAGACCAAAAATGACAAAGATATAGTCCATTAAAGTTACGTGTGACGTCAAGCCGTGTGGCATTTTTCGCACGGGGTGACGTCAAAGGCCCACTCCTAAATTTTTATGCCTTGTATCTTTGTTATTTTTTGTTTAATCGAAAAAAGAAAAAATACGTGTCCAATATTTTTTTATAATCTAAAATATGGACTAAACATAATATAATTATTTTGACCCTGGAAACAACCCTATTAGCTCATAAGTTAGATCGTAATTATTAAGTGGAAATTCACGCTTCCAAAAAAATATAAACAGTATTTTTGAGCTGTAGCAATCAATAACATAGTTCGCGTGTTAGATATCAAAAATCTAAGATTTGATCAAGATAACCGTTGAAATACGAGTATTTAATTACTACTATTTCACACCGATCCCTAATTACGAATGACAGAAAAAAACAACTAATTACATTTTTTTATACCACAAAGGTGGCATACCAAGCATACGGCCGGCCTGATGGTAAGCCGTCACCGTAGCCTATAGTGGGTATCACTCACGCGTTGTCAACCCTCCCAACCCCCCCCCCCCACCCCAAGTGGAGCTCTGGAGACGTTACTCACCGCAGGAACACAACAAAGCTAAGATCAATGCTTTTTGGCTACGATCTTCTGTAAGGTGGAGGTTCTTCCCCAGACGGGCTGCTCCGATTTGAGCGGATTATCCGCTGTGTCCTACTCTCTTATAACATTACATACGGCAGACAAGCAAGCATCTGTGGATCTTCTCTTCAAACTCACGCACTATACCGCTCTTTTCCTATTTTGTATGAGTGAGATAGTGGTTGAAATTAGACGAGATATGTTTTTTTTTGAGAATTGACCATCGGGTGTATCCGCCGTTTGGCGGACAAGCAAAAGCTTGTTTTCCGTACGTCAAAAAAATGAGTTTTTTTGTAAAAAGTAAATATATTTTTTTTTTTTGTGACAATAAAACCTAATTATTGATTGCAAATTCTACCAGCACTGATTGGTTGGTAGTGTTGGTTCCGACCAACACAGATGTGTCTGTACCGGAAAACTGTCTCTTTACACCGCCGGACCGCGCGGTCGAGCGGTTCTGTGAGTAAATCGCCAATAATCGATAGAAGTCAATGCGTCATGCATAAGATCCGCTTCACCGCCTACCGCGGCGGTGCGCGGTGCTGTGTGTAAATCGCCTTATACGTAATGTAATGTAGTACAACTTGTGTTGTTTGTACTTGTAGGACTATAGATCGTTATTAATAATCAGCTATTTATTTGTCTAAATCTAAACCTATAGTATCATTTTTAATTTAAAAAAAAAAACAACCGTTTGGCTCTCATTTGAAAAGGACAACGTTATCAAAAATGGCCGTGTTTTTTTTACGTTTCACTGTGATTTGTTGTGAATATCACTCCATTTAAAGCCTTTAATTAAGTTTTTTTGTGTAAAGTAAAACGAGCAATAGATGGTTTTGTGTTTAAAAAAATATGAAATCGTATTTTTCTAGTGAATGATGGGATCGACTCTTTGATAAAAAAATTTCATAAAAGTATTTATTCAGAAAACAAAGCTTTATTTTTACATAGAATAACATTGTCTAAAAAGTTTGATACAAAAAGAGGTGTGACCAAATGGTGAGGTAACAAATGTTGATGCGATTTTTGTGATGTGGTCCAATCATATGTCTACTTAGGAGCATTAATCACCAACAATGGCGGATGCGTAGACGAGGTTAAGCGGCGTATGACGACCGCTAGGTCGGCTATGGATAGACTGAAAAAGATTTTTTTTAAACTGTCATACAGTAGACAAACAAGCAAGCGGGCCACCTGATGGAAAGCGGTCACCGCCGCCTACGGACATCAGTAACACCAGGGGCGCTACCAATGCGTTGTCCACCAAGGAAGTTGGAGGAAAGGAAGGAGGAAGGGAAGGGAAAGAAGGAGGGGGAAAGAGGGGATAGGGAAGTTGGGCTTCCGCATCTCTCACTCACCGAACAAAACGCATTGCTGCTTCACGTCGATATTCTGTGAGAGGGTGGTACTTTCCCGGTCCAGCTAGCCCATTTCGTAATAATTGCTCTACCACAGATATGAAGAAACCGCAACATTACCAAAGCCACAAAAACCAGGCTCGTTAGGGCACTAGTGTTCCCCATATTTCTATACGCCGCGGAGACTTGGACACTGCGAGAAAGCGAGAAGAGAGTGGATGCCTTCAAAATGTGGTGCTGGAGAAGGATGATGTCATGGACTAAGTTCCGCACAAAAATCTCCATACTCCAGGAACTTGACATCACACAACGTCTGTCCGCCATAGTCCAGGCACGCATCCTCGCCTTTTTTGGTCACGTGTCTCGCCGCGATGGAACATCAATCGAGCGTCTGGTGGTCCAGGGAAAAGTGGAGGGCACTCGAGCTCGCGGCAAATCGCCGAGATGGACGGACCAGATTAAAGCAGCAGTAGACTGCGCTCTGCACGTGTGCACAAGGAAAGCGGGAGCTAGAGGCAAGTGGCAGCAAGTTGTTAAGGGGGTCACTTCAACTAAGTGACTAAGTGAAATCTTGATGTTTGTAACACCTCAAAATATATACATAATATATGTTAATGAATAAATCACACAATACAACGTGACACTATATTTTGTGATAATTACTTAAATTATACCGTAAATTAATAAATGAATAGTGAAAACGGTTTTTTAAATTTATACATTTTTGTGTCCGATGAGCCCTTTAGGTATTATTATTGTTGCTGTTGAGGAGCTTGGCGTCCCTATGTGTCGCACTCTAATATGAACATGCAAGTTAAGCGACGTAGATCCTAGCCAGCGTTTGGGTGGGTTTCCTTATCTCGAGCTTCTCCGTGCTTCGGAGGGCACGTTTAGCTCGGTCCCGGCTGTTGTGAAAGGATGACAATCGTTAAACCAAGTGGGTGGCCTTAGGGCGGGGGTTTGAAAACACCGGCCTCTGCCAATCCGCATTGGAGCAGCGTGGCAGAGTACGCTCAATCACCTTCCATTGAAGGGAGACCCGTGTCCCAGCAGTGGGATGATTATGGGTTGATATGATTGTTGCTATTGGGCTTATAAAGTACTGCTTCGACCTTTGCTGATCTTTTGTAGCGCCCTTTGTCTAAATTTCTCTGTCCAGAGCGGTTGCTTCTTCATCATCGCCCAGGACGTCTTCCTGGGCAGAGTTGTTGTATCTTCTCTGGAAGCAAGATGTACTTTTCTGGGTATATACTTCTCTGAGTGGCCCGCATTAGCAGAGTACCCAACGAATGGGCTAGTGGGTAAGTATCAGCTTATTAAGAGGGCGCACCCAAATCAACGCAACTCAAAATCGAAGCGTGTTATTTTACGAAACTACTAAGCCACGAACATGAGCGTGCGCCGGCGAAGACAAATGATTTTGATACTTTTATGATAAGACTTCACTATTTAATATAATAGTAGACTCGAAGTTCATGTGATTTTAGCTACAGACCTATTTCTATGTAGAACATAAGTATTGTTATTATGTAATTGAAAATTTTTTTCGACATTCTTCATGTCTCGTTTGGAAATAAATACAAATAATGTATCTTTACTCGTGTATTAATACCTATGGATTATGGAGAAGTATAACAATAAAGTACTCATAATAGATATAGGTACATATAATTATTTGTATTAGAAACATGTGTTTCTAATTGGCATACATAGACTCTACCATCTATCTACCAATTCTGGTAAAATACATTTCTTGTAAAATTTCACCAATTTCGATTCCATCTTTGATGACAAAAATTCGTCATCTGTTTTAATTCTGGCAGTCTTCAGACGAAATTGGGGCCCAAAAAAACCTTGTAATTCGATTTTTTTTGCCATATTTGGAGAGTTATGATATTGGTCTGTAATGCACAGTACAAAATCGTGTTATTTTTTATCCATACGGAAATAAAAGCAAAAATTTTAGAAAACAAATTTTGATTTTGTGAAATTTTCAACAAAAATTCAATTAAAATATTTAAAAAGGCCTTGCTAATTTCGTAAATACTTCATTTGAGTAAGATCTACAATTGTTTTCTATCCAAAAAAGGAAAAATAATTGCTCTAAGTTACTCCATTGCAGAAAAAAAGCCATAATTAAAAGCATCAGCAGGTAGCAGTTTCTGAAAAAATTGCGAAATTTTAGAAATTTTTGCTCCAGGACTAAAACTATGCATTTTTCACAATGTTTTATATGTGTATGTTAATATATATTTATATGTGTATGTTTATAGCCGTATATATAAGTTCTTAGGTAACCAGATATTTCCCTTCAATTTTTGTCCCGCCAACAATGTTTCTGCATTACCCGATGGTTGACTGGTAGAGAATGTCTTTAGGCATTAAGTCCGCCAATTGTACTCTCAATCGTGCAATAAAGAATAAATAAATAAATAAATGTTTTCTACACCTATATGTATTAAATTACATACATTACCTACAATGTGCGACCAATCGCAGCTCTATTGATACCATAGGAGCCAAGCTGTGGCTTTTCATATATGACCTAATTTTACCAAACATTGAAATTTTCAAGTTTTACGTACTTCGCGAAATATTGGAAAAAACCACGTAACCTACGAAGAACCGTCACTGGAAATACTTTGTAGTAGATTTAACTAGCTTTTATTAGACCTCATAGCCAAGTTTGTGAGACTAGCGGTTCACCCACAATCTCAAAAAGACGAAAAGATGAACAAATGGGTTATAAAGAGAAATGATTCTTTGGTTGGGATTGGGATTCAATTCCATCACCAGGATGGTTTTCATTTTGAAGAAGATGAAAAAGTACGGGCTCTTGTTTTTCTTCCTCTTCGTGTCCTCCTTGATCATACGGACTGAAACATATGAAACAGCAATTTTTTTTACGATTTCGCAATAATCGACCTCCTTAGTAGAACTTGTCATATATTATAATTTATAACCATTATATTAATTATAGGTACCACCAGCCTTTTAGGCCTTGCTTTATTTAAATTTTCAACATTTCGTCTTTTTCTTTTTTTCGATAAAAACTGCTTTTTTTTTGTTCCCCATACTCTGAAACATATTATGTTGTTGTCACTAAAAAAGTAAATAGTTCGTCGTCATTATCAACAAAAAGTCATATTTTACTTACCAAAGTATCTAGATTGTCGGTCGCGCTACACGGTTTGCACTGCGTATGGGCACAAAGGTTACGTGCGGTCAGGTCCTGCGCCGGAGCGACGTGACCACTCTCCGCAGAGCCGGCGGCTCGAGTGAGTCGTAACAAAAGACGCGCGCGGTTTTATAGTGGTTTTATGGCTATATTCAAAAATTGGTAGAAAAATAATGGTAAACATTTTACATAAATTTTGGCGCCTAGATTTTAGGGAATACGTTTATCTCTTAGATGATGATAATATTGACACAAAATAACTAAGATTTAATGGTGAAAACAAACATAACAACGACTTGACTTTCTTCGTAATTTCACTTAGTTTGGATGTTAATATCTTATTTATGTAACAAAAAATTACAAAAATGTTCTACTAACTATATGCTTAAGTATATTTGCCGTTAGATTTTATAATTTATTTCTTACAATTGGCAGCATTACGGGGATATTTTGACATCCGAAGTTGGCACTGAACGTGAAATCGAGAAAACACTGTTCGGTTATCACGATAGCATTCATAAATATTCCATTACATGACAAAATGTTTTCTACTAACTATTTAGGCAACAATATTGTCTAACATTTTGTGTAATTCATAAGTCTGTTAGAAAAGTTTTTTATAGATATTAAGAGCTTCGAAAAGTTCAGTTTTCGCTAAACTGAGCTAACGCCTGTGTGCGACTAGTCCTTGTTTCAAATCCTTGCATGTACAGTCAGCAATAAAAGCAGAAAAAATCAGAGGAGGCATCTCCAAAGAACATGATTTTTAAGATTTTTCCTACCACTATGTTAGCACAGTTAAACATACTAAATTACAGATTTCTAGTATTAAACGTTTCAGAGCTACACCTCGGACAGACACATGGCGAAACTACATGGGTTCCTTTGCTACGGAACCCTAAAAAAACTGAAATGACAATAGCCTGGCCGATAATGTAATTTTTCAGCAAAAATAGCTCTTAAAATGAAAATCGATCTGCCTTATGAAACATGTAATGAAGTCCCAACGGCCAGGTTTTGTGAAATTGAAAATATCTAGACTAGATCAAACTTGAGGCATACGCTACTAAATCTAGTTTTTTTTTAAATTTGAGCGGACCAAATGTAGCCGGACCTACGGGTATTATATAATTTAATTTACATAGTTTGATTTGATTTATTTTCATTTAATTTAAAATGATTTGATATAATTAAATTTAATTTGTAATTTGATTTATCGTATTTTACTGTTGTGAATATTAATCTAATGAAATGTAATTTAATTTATGGAACTTGTTTTCTGAAATAAATAAATAAATAATGACGACCTCCGTGGCGTAATGGTTACCACGCCAGACCGCCACCCAGGAGGTCCCGGGTTCGATCCCCGGTTGGGTCATGATTACTCATGATGAAAAACGAACTTTTTCTGATTGGCCTCGGGTCTTGGATGCTTATCTATATATGTATTTGTTATTTAAAAAGATATATAATATCGTTGAGTTAGTATCCCATAACACAAGTTTCGAACTTACTTTGGGGCTAGCTCAATCTGTATGAATTGTCCCTATATATTTATTTATTTTTATTTAAATAATAATTATAATTATTAAATATATAATTATAAAACTACGTAATTGTGGTATTAATGTATTTAGTTATATATTTTCGCCACATACCCCTATAATGATTCTGAATTTCCACTTCTTCTAGGTTGTCTGGAAGAGATTGCTTCTGCGTTAAGACCGCCTTTTGTTCATTAATTTTGTTAGGTAATTATTTTTTATTTTTTTATCTGTATGTTTATATTTTTAATGGCAATAAAGTGTTTTGTATTGTATTGTATTGTATTGTATTGTATTGTATTATTGTCATATTGACCGCCGCGACAGACTGACATGGCAAAAGAATAGTCTTACTTATTGTAACAAAATAAAAATATCCTTATAAGAATATAGAGCCGTTAAATAATACGTATAAGTTTTTTTATTCAACAGACACGAAAAACGCTTTGCGATAATCACAAAAAACGTAATATTGTTCCCATGGGAACTCGAGGCTGATAAACGTGTGCTAGTGTTGTAGATTATGTCGATGAAATTTTATCGATGATTTTTTTATCGTGATTATATTGAATCGACATTGTAATACTAAAGGTGCTCTTTCACCGCAAGTATTTGCGTGTAATGCATTATAGATTCATCTTTGAGCATTACATTACAATACTATAGGTGTACCAGAATCAGACCAGAAAATGTATTGATTTGACGGGTGACACATGTCGTTGCCATATATTTTTTTTTTAATTCCATGTGATTCTGGTACACCTATACCTCTCTCACTGACGAGCATTCGCGCATCATGTAACATTTTAGATTCTACTTTGAGAATTACATTATAATAATACCTCCCTCACTGATGTAATCTCCTTTTGTATCATAACAAGGTGAGCAGTGCTCGGTTCTCCTTACTCACTGATGAAATGCTCGAAACTGAACAAATACAAGTAACTTTATTCTGCTAAAAATGTGGTGGATACAGATATTTGAAAATGTCATAAGTTTCACACATTTAACCAGACTCTGGCATGCAAAATATATCAAATTCAATAGGTAGTAGAAAATTTAGAATAGAATAGAATAGAGTTATTTTTTATTTCAATCCAACAGTATTTTAACAATTACGGTGTACATTTCACTTTATGTACAATACACTTTGGTTAAATACATATTAGTTAGTCTATACAGTTGTTGGAGTAGAAATATGGTCTCCACTCAGCATAGTGCCGCGACGGAGTCACAGCGCTGATTTTCAGTGGAGCCACTGCTCGAAGGGATGGCGTACATGAAAATTATGAATGTATTTTATGATGTGGACAGCAAATATTATTATTTTTAACGTAACTAAATAAATATAGGTGTGTAAATATAAAGAATTACTTATAGAACGTTATATTACATTACATGCTCCCGGTGAAGGAGCACCTTAATGTGCTGCAGACCTTGTAGGGTTGTAGGTCCTATTTACTTTCACTACCGTATCTGATTTTATTCCGCCATTTCGTTTACTAGTCAGTGGTCATTTTGCTTTTCTTTCTGAAAGCGTCAGTTTATTGAGAAGATTAATCACACAAAAAAGTAGATAGATAGATAGAATATACTTTATTTGCAATACACATCCAACAGCACAAAGAAATATTACATTAAAAACTTACATACTAGTGTATTAGCAACAAGGCCGCCTTATTGCTGAAAGCAATCTTTTCAAGGCAACCTTACGGTAACGAATTAAAGAAAGAAACGAGCAGGGCATGCAAAACAAGAATCTGATTAACAAAATTTGCAACGTAATAAGTACATAAATCAATAAAACTGAACTAATTTTGAATAATAATACTTACATAAGAATACACAAATCATACATACATACATACATATATATCTCATACATAATATAAATATAACTTATAAGTAAAGTATTAATGTAATCTGTGACGAGAAAAGTATCTGTGAAGACATGTTTTCTAAATAAAAGTTTTGAATTTGAATACACACGAATATTGAAGAATTTCATGCTACAGAAACATCTTTCTGGGTTTATTCAGATACGCTTTTTTTAGTCGCAAGTGTTTATGATTCTATCTTGTTTTTCAATGTATGTCCGAGGAATTGTTTGACTTGATGCCTACGGCCACTTTCTACCATCGAACTGCTCGTCACCGGCGGGGAATCCAACCTCACACACTAGAACCAAAATGGTCGCGTACTGCGCGGTTTCAGAGGAGTTTCCTCCCGCGAACGCTGAGGCTGTGGAATGAGATCCCCGCCGAGGTCTTTCCTTTAGATTATAACATGGGGTTCTTCAAAAGGGGCATTAAAAGATTTTTACAGGGTCGGCAACGCGCGAGTGATACTCCCGGTGTTGCAAGCGTCCATAGGCTACGGTGACCGCTCACCATCAGGCGGACCGTAAGCTTGTTTGCCACCTTTGTGGTATAAAAATGTATTTTGTCAGAAGTTGACAACGCGCCGCAACTAAAAGCTAATCTGTTGAAGGTTCTTATACTAGTAATTATTTATATAATTTTGTATGGAAATTCAATTTCTGTTTTTAATAAGAGATGGCGCCAATAGTATTTTATTTGAAATTTCTTTGTGTTATTGTAAAAAAAAAAATATATTCGTACAGTCTCACGGCAAATAGATTCAGTAGCGTAGACTACAAGTTTTATTTTGTACCATTGGGACCTTGGAAATTGTTCGAAGAACATGTCCGGAATCTACGTAAACAAAGATAAATATACCTAGACGGTGCTGTTTTGATGTATAATTCTAATAAATCCTAATAGGCTTCTCGTTATATATAAGGTACTTGTTAATAGAGAGAATGATTATCAAAATAATATGTTTCGACAAATATATAGTTATTTTGAACATATTACATGATGAATACAAGCATTAACATTTATGGAAAAGAATCCGTATACAAGATATTACTTGAGAAGGAGCTAGCTGGCGTTTCACTCTCAACCAAAAAGGAAGTTGTTAAGCAACGTCGACCTAGACTAGTGTGTGGATGGGTTTCGTTATCTCGACCTTCTCAGTGCTTCGGAGCACGTCAAGCCGTCGGTTTCGGCTGTTGTCGATGAATGATAGTCTTTAAAGCCAAGTCGGTGACCTACAGGCGGCTTGAAAACAGTGGCCTCCGCCATTCCGCATCCGAATAGCGTGGCAGAGTACGCTCAAATCGATACGATTATAATAAATGATTTTTATTGAGATTTCATGTGTGAGACATGGAGTTTGATCCAATGAAATGAAATCGTTTATTTCAGAAATTAGACCTTCACAGGCACTTTTTATTGTCATTTACAACTTGTTTAAATAAAAAAAATAAACTACGTTATATACTACCACCATTTCGGACACAAGCAAAATGGCAACCGGTAAAAAGAAATGGCGAAAGAAAACCGGTTACGGCCTTTTTTGTCATTTTGTACTTTTTTTTTTTTAATTTTCAATGTCTCAATATTGGGCAATCTAACTTGTACGATAACACTTTTAGAATACTGTTATTATTCATACGGACTCGCTGCATCAATAAGCCGACCGTCTTCCTTATAATGGCATGGAAGCCATCAGTGTGGTTCTCTACAAACATTCCCGAGGCATTGCAGTGTTTTGGCGGCTATAGATGGCAGCTATATATGGAGTGGTAAAGCAATTATTATGAAATGGGCTTGCTCGACCGGGGAAGTACCACCATCTCACAGAATATCGACGTGAAGCAGCAATGCGTTTCGTTCGGTGAGTGAGAGATCCGGAAGCCTAACTTCCTTCCCTATCCCCTCTTTCCCCCGTCTTCTTTCCTTTGCCTTCCTCCTTTCTTTCATCTAACCCCCTTGGTGGACGACGCATTGGTAGCGCCCCTGGTGTTACCTACTGATGTTCATAGGCGGCGGTGACCGCTTTCCATCAGGTGGTCCGCTTGCTTGTTTGTCTGCATTAAAAAAAATGAAACAGCATTCTAAAAATGTTATTATATTGTACACGAAGGGATTATGGGGTTAGTAGGATGGTGGTTGACTTTGCTTCACTTACATGTTCGTTAGAGTGCGACACACAGCGACGCCATCGATCTCCTCGAGAAGCAGATAAATAAAATAAATTCATCGTGAAAATTATCGATATTTCGTACATCACTTAAGGAAAAATATGTGAGTAACTAAAAAAACTCGGTCAATTTTCATGTCGCTCTTTTTCCGTCAGGGTTGAAAAATGTTTAACGAAATATGGAGACTCGATTAATGTTGTGATCACAAGGACGCGACTTTTAAAAGAGCTGAACAACCCAGGATAATTAAGCCGACGTCAATCTTAAACCAGTTTCATTAAACATTTAATTTATTTTTAATCATTTTCTTTATGATACACTAGCGGACCGCCCCAGGACTACTTACTACGAAACGTAAATCCGATACTTCGGCCGAAGTATCGGAAGAATTTTAACCGTGAAATACAAGTTATTTCATGATAATTCAATGAACTACTAAAATAACCATAAAGTACGAGGTAATTTATGGATAGAATTCAATGTATTACCAAAATAACCATGAAATACCTTGTATTTCACGGTTAAAATTCTTCCGATACTTTGGCCGAAATATCGGATTTACGTTTCGTAGTAGCCCCCCAGCTTTGCACGGGTTTAACGAAGGATCCCTTATTTTTTTAAAATGTAACTCGGCAGTAAAGTACCTTCCTAAAGATGAAAGAATTTTTAAAATCGGTGAAGTAGTTTTTGATTGTATTCATTACAAACATAGGTACATACACACACAAACACAGATAAATACAAATCTATTATAATATTAGTGTAGTTGAACAAAGTACTCTACAAACTACAGTCATATTTAAAATACAAAACCTAAAACTGAAAACCCTAAAAAATAAAATAAAATAATTAAAATATATTATTAAAAGGAGTCCCTTCAGGCAAGGTTCCGAAGATACTGGCAGCGTTCCCCCTTTGAATAGCTAGACTAATTCTTTGTCCGAGGTAGCTGCCAGCTCTTCGGTCTCCTGTGATGTCGACTAACCTTTTTGCTATTTCCTTAAAAAGTCTTCCACGGACCAAGGGTCTCGACACCGAATGGGAATGTTGAACAAAGTGTTTTCAATCATTTAATCACTTACACCAAATACTATAGACGAGTAATACGCACAGCTTCGGAAGAATTCGGGCAAGACGCGACACTAGCGCCCCTACGGCATGAGGGCGGCATGAGGTGAACGATTTCAAAACATTTGTATGCAAAATGTTATAGCGCCCCTAGCGGCATGAGGTGAACGGAGGTTGCCAAGTCATTGTATGAGAAACGTCAAGAGCTGTGCGTATTTTTTTTATTTTTTTTCCTTGACGATGTTGTGCAAGCTAGTGAAGCGCTAACGGGATACGCTTCACCAGCAACATTGGTTTTACGTGGGCGAGGTGTCAACCCGCCGCACAACCCCCGAAATGCTGGAGGACCACACCCGTCGTTGGTCAGCGAGTCCATCGGACTTAGCCGGTTAGTGTAGCTAGGCTACTCGTCTATAGTATTTGCTTACACTAAGATAAGTCGATGGACAAGAATTTTTCTTTATGAAAGAGGTCGGCAAACAAGCGAGTCACCAGCGTGTTTATTCTTGTAACAAGAACAGTTTCAATCTCATCTCAAACTCATGCCACAATATAATAAATAGTACTAGCGCTCATGCTATCTCGCCCAATTACTATTTTGTATGAGTAAGACAGAGATACGATAAGATAAGATAATTTATTTGCGAAAATAAGGTAGGTACATAATGGTGTTACATAAAAATAAATAGGTATCACTTATTCTACCCTCAAAAAGGCGTGCAAATATTTCAATAAATTCATTAGTTACAAATTATTTGACGATAATAAAATAAAATGTTAAATTTACATATAATTAACATTAATTACATTTTAACAATATACATTTATTAAATTTTAACAATATCATAATTCAAGTTAGGCATTTATTTTATTTGATTAATAAAAGTCTGTCTTCCAGATATTCCTTGACGGTATAATATTTTTTTCTTTAATAGCCATTCAAACACTGTTTTTTTAAATAAAGTCATTCGCAAGGTCTCAAAACCATCAGGAAGATGGTTAAAACATTTTATTGCCATGCAGTGAACATTCTGTGAATACAACGCAAGACGGTTGGCTGTGCTATCCGTCAGACATTCAGAACAAAGCATTTTATAAGTAGGTAAAGATATTAGCATAAACTGTAGAGTACTCATTCCTATGGGATTTTCGTGTAACTTTGTATTAATAAACTTTTCTCATTCGCTCCGTCAATTGATGAGAAAATTCATAAAAATTTCAGTAGTTTTACAATTTTCCGTCGGTTCATCCAGATTTCAGGCAGACATTATGCATCGAGGGGCTTGTAATATTAGCAACTGCAGCGGTCGAAACCGTGCAATCTCGTTATTCCCGCCAGAAATATATTCAGAATATAAAACTATCTGACAAATTAACTTACTAAAATGTCTAAATATTTATTTAACTTCACAAATTCATTCATTTTATTTAACTAACTATTAACTATATTTAATAAAAAATATTAACGACTAAAAATAGTTGCTCGCGGCTTCGTTCACATGTTTTTTTTCTGGTAAATAATATAATCTATGACACTCACAAATAATGTCTTTCTTATGAAAATATTAATAAAAAAAAATGAAATCCAAATATATTAAATTGATTTAACTGTACATATCATATCAGTCCAAACCGCTGGGTCTAGAGATTCCAAATGGAATGTATGCAAGTTCCGTAAGACACGCTACGTCTAGGGGTGTACTAAGAAAGGATTTTACAAAATTCTGGAAAGCGCAAACGAAGTTACGAGTATTTTTCTAGTTTTTCAATTGGTAAATCCGCCATTGCGTGTATAGATTCTCTCGGTCTCGTTTTATTCAAATCCGATTTGTAGTCGCATTGATTAAACTAAAAAATAATTAAAACCCATTCTGAATTTCTATAGGATTTTATTGAAAAAGAAAAAGCATTAAAAGCACCTTTTTAATTGGTCCGAAGACCGTCAAAATAATTGGCTTTATAACGTCAAAGTAATTGGTTCTGTAAAATCAACAAAAGATGAAATATGTTTTTTATGACTGAAGAACCTGTTGGTAAGGAATTACCGCTACATGGCCCCATGGTAATACACGAATACAAGAATCTTGAATGCGTTGCCCATCTATGAAGGTATGAAAAAAGGGGAAAACTCCGGTTGTGGGAAACCTATCACCGACTTTACTAAATACTTACCGAATAAAATGTACATACATTGCACTAATTTGCAAGCAATCAAAGCAAATGATAAGATAGGTTTCCTTTTTTATTGTCAATCTGAACTCGCCGTTTTTGATCCTGGCTTTACAGGAGATAAGTACAAGAATGTGTCTAGAAAAAACCATAGACAGAGAGTAGTTAGGGAATAAAATACCGTGAGATATCAGATGTGACGTTTATATGTGATAATAATGCTAAAACAATTCACAGACATTGGGTCAAGGATTCTTTGGTCGCAAAGTCACGATTATATTATTACTGTATATGACTCATCCTTACGTACCTATAATGAAGAGTTTCTTTCAGAATTTCTTCTCGTCCATGATCATTCCGAAATGCTGGTGGATTAAAGAATATATTTAACACGAGCTGTTACCCGCGACTTCGTCCGCGTGAAATGTTAAAATAAGGATAACTGTTACTCCTTTTCCTGACATGCGATTTAAATGAAACAAAGCCTATATTCTGCTCCATCCCGAGCTCTATCTTCCTATGAAAACTGCATTAAAATCCGTTCAGTAACTTAGAAGACGTGCGCGTTCAAACAGACAGACAAAAAAAAATTTTTGTTTTTATTACCTTACTTTAACTGTTTGATCTCCATTTTTGCCAAATATGTCCAATGTACAGACATATCGGGGTCTACTGTTTTATTATATGTATAGATAGATTGTGTTATTACCTACAAAAGATTTATATATATTTTTTCTTTTTTAAAACCACAAAGGTGGCAAACAAGCTTACGGTCCGCCTGATGGTGAGCGGTCACCGTAGCCTACGGACGCTTCCAACACCGGGAGTATCACTCGCGCGTTGCCGACCCTGTAAAAATCTTTTAATGCCCCTTTTGAAGAACCCCATGTTATAATCTAAAAGAAAGACCTCGTCGGAGATCTCCACAGTCTCTAAGATCGCATCATAATAAATACATTTTGAATTTAACTTATCTAAGTTTTAAAGTGATAGAGCATTTGTAAGGTCTCCAGAGCTCTACTTGGAAGGGTTAGGAGGGTTGGCAGCGCGTGACTGACACCCGTATGCTTGTTTGCCACTTTTGTGGTATAAAAAAAATGAAATTGGACTTGCTAGCGTTGGACCGGAAAACATTTTTTTGGCTTTTAAAGCAGTAATCAACCGGTCTCGATGTGCACTTTGACATAACATTTGTAATGACATTTAAAGGCGTGTACGCACGACCGAACACGAACATGGTGAACATCGAACACGAACACTTTGTTCGCACGTGCGTACCACTAACGAACATCAAACAATTTGTTCGTCAAAAGTGTTCGTGTCGATCCAATTTGGTTGTTCTGTGTGGACGATGTTCTCAGCACGACCGAGCAAGAACATTGTTAACACGAACATCGAACCAAAAGAGTAAGGCTTGGTAGCCTCTTTTCTTTGACACCATGTTCTTGTTCGGTCGTGAGTGGTTGCGCGCGAACACAAGTAGAACTATGTATGTAGGTGTTCATGTTCGCTTTGCTAATTTACGTCCACACGTGCGAACCACATGTTCCGTGTTCATGTTCGATGTTCACCATGTTCGTGTTCGGTCTTGCGTACACGCCTTAACACCTATTGCCTGAAATAGCTTTGTTGGTTAAAATGGACCTATAATGGCATTTAAAGTAGCTTCTAACACTGTAACGTTTAAAAAAATAACAGTATATAATAACCGATAATACGCTTTATCGAAACTCTATTAAAACTCGTTTTGAATACTATTTATCCGTATCGTTGCGATGAGAAAAGTTTTGCTATTTGTTATGTTATTGAACTTGTTAAATAAGTTTTTTATTGCAATTATTTTCTCAACAACAGAATACAGAATGTTGTTTAGTTTGACAGGCCCGGCGGCGGTCGACTGGAATATCTAGAGAAGTTAACAAGCTTCATTGCTTTTGTCAATCTGAGTTCGCCGTTGTTGATCCTGGCTATACGGATGACACAGCGGTGGGGATAAAAAAAATAGCCCCGTGATACCCCCGGTATTGCTTACGTCTATAGGCTATGGTGACAGCTTACCATCAGGCCGACCGTATGCTTGTTTGCCACCTGTGTGGTATAAAAAAAATAATAATAAAAAATAAAAAAATAGGGACAAATCACACTGATTGAGCTAAATTGTGTTATGGGATACTAACTCAACGATACTATATTTTATTAACAAATACATATATAGATAAACATCCAAGACCCGAGGCCAATCAGAAAAAGTTCGTTTTTCATCATGACCCGACCAGGAATCGAACCCGGGACTTCCTGGGTGGCGGTCTGGCGTGGTAACCATTACGACATCGAAGTCGCTTTTCGTGAAATATTATATCTGTAATAGGTTCCCCAAATGACCAGACGAAGAATAGGCTACAATTTGATTATTTAGTAACGTCAAACATTGTCATTTCTAGTTCAGAGAAGCCATTAGATTTTTAAAACATCCATTTCTCAAAATAGGAACGAAGTAAGACAATAATATCGTTCAATCGAAGAGCTCAGTAAAATATGAAATATTTCTTTAGGGTTCCGTAACTCAAAATGAAAAAAGAAACCGAAACCCACTCCGTTTGTGTATTCGCTTTCCCGTGGGAATTACGGAAAATTCTTGAATAATTCTTCCTCATGAATCACTCCATCTATTGCTGTAAACTGCATAAATAATTGTTAAATATTTTAAAAGATGTAAGCGCATGGCAACAAAATACTATCCATAGTATAAATATTGACTAAATCAACCACGAATTTTATGGTAATATCAAAGAACTAAAAGTTTATATAGATAATGAAAGTTCAGATTAGTTAAGTTTAGTTAATATTGTTTTTATGTACCTATAAACTTAAAAAAAAGACGGGTTGCACTCCGGGAGTGCCGGTAGAAGTGAAAACTTAAAAATCAACGTTGTGCATATTTGAATATTTTAGAATGGTTAGGGAATCTTACAGTTTTTCGATCAGCTTAAAATTTGTTGCCCATTCAAAAACAGTGCCAAGCGCCGCTAAAGAAGTTTTCACTTCAATAATAAACTAGTTCGGTATCTTATTTGTAGGGAACCCTCAATGTACGAGTCCGTCTCGCACTTGACGCGACTTTTCATAGTAAATAAAAGATCTTTTCATAATAATATTTTTTGCGCTTTTACAGGGACTATGAATTCAATTCTTTCGGGACCTCAAGGCGTAGGAAACATCAATTATATTTAACAATATTTTATGGTAATCTTGGAGGGAAATTGAAGTACAATTTACTTTGCTGCCAAAAGATATTATCAAAAAGGTTTTTTTTTATACAACGTCTGCTCAGTTGGTAACTATAAGACCCTGTACATAATGAATTGTAAATAAAACTATGTTAATAAAGTGCTAGAATAAAATCACCGGGAGCATTTGCGTGTAATGTAACTTTCAGATTCGAGCATTACAGCAGTGAGGGAGGCGAACGCTCGTCAGTCAGGAGATAGTATTGTAATGTAATGCTCAAAGTCGAATCTAGAATGTTACATTACACGCGAATGCTCGCGGTGAAGCACCTTTATTTTTTAAAAGCTTTTATTTAACTTGACCTGTATGTATGTATGTATGTATGTATGTAAGGGCGGAATCTTGGAACGAAAATTTGAACCACTTCCCGAAGACCGATTGAGCTGAAATTTTGCTTAAAACTGTAGATCAGATGACAATACAATATTATGATAACAAAATTACGATACAGCCGTTTGTGTTCCGTTTTTCGTACAAAACCGTTCCGACCAAAAACCTATAGGGTACTTCCGGTTGTCCTAGAATCATGAAATTTGGCAAGAAGCAAGATGATGTAGTACAAGTACAGGAATAAATCTGAAAATCGTAAATTTGTAGTTACTTCTTCTTCTTTAAATAACCAATATAATGTGACCCTACCCTTGGTACATTTTACATTGGTACATGGCTCTTTTATACCGGTATGAATTAAAATGTATTTTATCTATTACTAGCTTTTCCTCGCGGCTTCGCTCGCGTTAATTTTATGACATAGATCTCGTTTGACAACAAAACAACCCATAGCGCGACTTGTGGCGCCATCTGTTGGCCGATAGCATCCCACACAGCGCCCTTTATAGTAGAAAAAATATTTTCCCTTTGGATTGACATACTTTCACGGGTAAAAAGGTAGCCTATGTTGGGCTCTGTACCCCTGACATATACAAATTTTCATAATGATCAACTGATTAGTCAAGCCGTGAAGGAATAACAAACAAACAAACTCACTTTCTCATTTATAATATTAGTATGATAGTATGACTAGTATGAGGAGCTCGATGGCGTCGCTGTGTGTCACACTCTAATATGAACACACAAGTTAAGCGACGGTGACCCTAGCCAGCGTTTGGATGGGTTTCGTTATCTCGAGCTTCTTCGTGCTTCGGAGGGCACGTTAAGCCGTCGGTCCCGGCTGTTGTCGATAGATGACAGTCGTTAAGCCAAGTCGGTGGCCTTAGGGCGGTTTGAAAACACCGACCTCTGCCAATCCGCATTGGAGCAGCGTGGCAGAGTACGCTCTAATCACCTTCGATTGAAGGGAGACCTGAGACCAGCAGTGGGATGATTATGGGTTGATATGATGATGATGATGATGACTAGTATGATTATGGGAAGGAACCCTCATGCGCGAGTTCTACTTGCCCTTGGTCGGTATTTTATTTTTGATGGGTACATAAACCTGTTTAGTTTGTCGCAGGGTGACTGTAGTAAAATCAGGAAATTATATAGGTATTCAAATTGCTGGTGCTAGTTATAACAAATAAATTCATTAGACAAGTACCGCCCCTCGACAATAGATGGCACTGCGAAACCTGTCCAGTGATAACTAAAAAGTAAAAAATAAATTAAAAGTAAAAAAATATATTTAAAAACAAGCTTTTATTTAATTGCGCTAAAAAGAATAAAATAAACTTTTCTTTTAAAATTTTAACTATCAACTTAGAACGTCATTACACAATTTATATGACATAAAAGCTTGTCGCGAGATTTACTTGTATAAGAAAACATAATTATCGAACTAACATTTATTCGTAGTACGAGTAAATGTTAGTAATTAAATCACGCGACAAGCTTTTATGTCATATAAATTGTGTAATGACGTTATAAGTTGATAGTTAAAATTTTAAAAGAAAAGTTTATTTTATTCTTTTTAGCGCAATTAAATAAAAGCTTGTTTTTAAATATATTTTTTTACTTTTAATATATTTTTTGTTTAAGTACGGTGGCCTCGAAGATAGGAGGCCCAGTTTAAAACAAAATCGCTTGCACTTCTTGTAAGCGGAATTTTCGTCACCTCCGCCCTTTTCCTTACCAAACAGGGTTTTTGTGTATTATAGCCACATGGTGTCCGCTAGATAATAATAGTTAGGGTTTTCTCAACAAAGTTATATTTTATGAATGACCAGTCATAAACCTTTTGTGATGGTCTTTCGGGCTATTCTATTTTGCAACCAAAAGTCATCCTAACGATGGTCCTGCTATCCTCGAGCCGACTGTACCTAGTAAAATAATGCATCCTTAACTAAGAAACCAAAAAGCTTAAAAATATAAATTCAATATTTTATTTTTTAAATTTCTCTATTAAACCCATAATGTGACGCTACACTAGACGGGTCACGGAGATTTTAGACCGTCGTCCCAAACCTCGTATTGCGTACTATCCGCCCAAAGAGAATAGAAACGTGAAAAAAAAGGTGTCAAAATAACAAGTAATGAACAAAAGTAGTAATACATTTTACTAAGTATTTTTTTGGTGTGGTCGATGAGAGAAGTATTACCGTCGATGGGAGAAGTATTACCGTCTTACAGAATATTGGCGGGAATTGGCAACGCGTTTCGTTTGGTGAGTCAAAGAAATCATAATCATAATATGTTTGCGAGGAGAAGCACTGATAGCTTTCAGGCTATTATGCAAAGGACCTCCACCTTAACAGAAAATCGTAGCCAAATAGCTGCATTGGTCTCGGCCATGTTGTGTTCCTACGGTGAGTAAGGTCTCCAGAGCTCCACTTGGGAGGGTCGGGAGGGTTGGCAACGTGTGAGTGATACCCCGGTATTGCAAGCGTCTATAGGCTACGGTGACGGCTTACCATCAGTCCGACCGTATGCTTGTTTGCCACCTGTGTGGTATAAAAATAAAAGCGGGATACACGCAAAGGAAGTGAAGCGGGCTTCGCCAGTATAATATAAACTAGAACAAGTTCGGAAATAAAGTAAAGCTACCATTGATAAAAAATACGATTATTTTAATCTCGCAACGAATTATAATTGGTACGAAAAACGAGGTTTGGACGACTGTCCACTATAGTTCACCGACCTAATAGTAACAAACAATATATTTATTTATTGTTCTGGCACCCAGCCAAAACCTAGTACGTCCACGCAAAGTAAATTAAGTAGGAAATGTGGCAATTGTTGGCACTTAATTAAGTTACGCATTGGTCTGGAATTATTCGTTGGCACATTAATTTATGTTACTTGCATTGACTGCAAAATCTGAGAGCCTTTTCTTGTAACAATTCATGCAAAATAATAACTTGATAATAGATACCAAATAAGGTGGTCAGACAAACTAAGGAAAGTCGCATGAAGCCGCTGGATGCAGGCCGCTGCAAACCAGTCGTGCTGGAAACGTTTAGGAGAGTCCTATTTAGGCAGTGGACTTCTCGTGGCTGAGATTATGATTAACATTATGTTATGTACCACAATTTGCTCGGTACACGTGCGAGACCTGGGCGGATCACTAGTAATTAATAAAAATGCAAGAAGGGATCAACCCTTTTTGCATTCTTATCAAGAAACATTGGAGATTATGGAATTATTTATTCATAAAACACAACACATTTACACGAGGAAATTGCTTTTAGCATATTCTTATGGCCTTTGCATATTTGTAGCAACTTGTAGCCTCTTGAGAGCTCATATCCATTTGAGATTTCATACAAAAGAGATTTGAGAATGAGAGAATCAGTTACTGTTTTCTAATGTACAAAAGAACATGTTTTTGAGCTCATACGAATACTTAAAAAATATGCGTTACTTTCGATGAGTAAGAAATGTAAAACCTTAACTTGTATCTTCTCCTTTTTTGAGGGCAACGCATTCGTAGCGCCCTGACGCTCATAGTAAGTAAGTATATGAAAAGTGCTTAAAATAAAACTATTTTTTTTATATACAAACCAGCCTATAGACGCTTCCGAACGTTTGCAATACCGGGGGTAGGTATTACTCACGCGTTGCCAACCCTCCTATGTGGAGCTCTGGAGACCTTACTCACCGTAGGAACACAACATGGCCGAGACCAATGCTATTTGGCTACGATCTTCTGTAAGGTGGAGGTCCTTCCCCAGACGGGCTGCTCCAATTTGGATCGTCTGGATATCGTCTTATTTAGGATAGCACAAGCACAACTAAATTGTGCGTAGCTATTAGGAACACTTATATAAAATAGTACAACTGGGTGTGCATATCAGTTGGTTCACGAAAAAACATGTCCTGGATATCACGTTAAAATGGCGGTCACTCTCGAAAACATACTTTTTGGAAGAGGTGTGACCACAGAGGTGTGACTGTTGGTATAAAGTCTATCTTCCTGTGAAAACAATATTGAAGTTTTCATAAAGTTACATAAAGTACAGCCAAAAAAATGATTTTTCTCTCTTATTGTTCAATCTCTACATTTCTACCACATTTATATAATGTTTGTGTACATTATAATGTGTTATGTGGACAGCAGAGGCCCCTTACCATCGAGTACATATTGTATACTCGATACCTGACACAAACTATTTTTATTATACAACTATCACGAATTCCATTATGCACAAGACTAAGTGTGAAAAACGTGACAATCACGTTTGTGGCCGAGATTTTTTGGGAAAATATTCGGGTCGGAGACTCGGAGATCTCGTAATAAAGTTAATTCGTTCGTTCGTTTATAATATTTAGTATGTATGTAGTAAGCTGATACCTTGAATTAACACATATGCTACTTTTTATCCCGAAAAGTAC